>OX579649.1:8525225-9199705 GCA_951230895.1 Carpatolechia fugitivella | reverse complement strand
CTGTTGATTATGATTACTCGTTTTGTCCTATTGCTGTGCGTACAATAGGCCTCCCAAATTTTCCTCCATTGCTTCCTGATCTGGGCAACCTTTGCCACCCTTTTCGAGGCTTTCCTTGGCGTGACGTGACGACTGCCCCCCTTGTTCTACATAACAAACACAGAAAGTTAAAAACGACTTACCTACATCTAGGAGGAAGGGTTCTATTCTACTGATGAATGTTTCTTTCAAGAACAATGTAAATAAGGTCTATGTAAAAATATTTTATTATACGTGTAATGTACCTACATATCGAATCAACGGCCCGTTACAGTCTACTATTGGACTATGAGCCTCCTCCACTTAAGTGGAGGGTTTTGCCATAATTTCCACGCTTAGCAGGCGGGTTGGAGATCGCAGATTAAAAGGTTACTGTATCAGAGAGCGCTGCTGCCCGTTCCCTGTTCAATGTGTAGTCCCTAAGTCGCCTCTTACGACACCCACGGGAAAAGTAGAGGTTGGTGACAAATGTATTCTACTCTGCCGTCACCACACGGCCAACCTATATATCCTATATATCTATATATAAGAGATGTTTTTTATTTGTCAACAAATAATTGGATTGAATTGAATATAAGCACATTTAAAAAGGTTTTTAATGAAATTACGAAAGGTAACGGTTGCTTTTTCTTCGTTGGCGGGCTTCGGGAGCCCTTTCCTTATTCACAATGATTTATGTAAAGGTAAAGTGTGTAACTTTGTGAAAGAGGGTTCTGTACTGTACTCATTCAGCTTTAAAATAAAATCATTTACCTAATTTACCTTCGCGTTAAGCTACGCCGTAGCATGCGTAGCAATGCTACGAAGCGAAACAATTTGAAAAAATAAAATAAACATATTAACCATTGCTTTCCCTAAATAGTGAAAACTATTAATTGGCCATATTGGAACGATTTAAAGTGGTATAGCTTTTGAATTACGTACTGTAATTATACGGTAATTACCTGAATTTTAACGTTGTTATTTTAAATAGGAAATTAACCGTCTTAAACTAAACCTACTATCTATAGACTGCTTATTGTTACAAAAAAACAGCAATAATGTAAATGAGCAACTATTTTCGGACTTTCCATGAAAGTTGCTGTTATGAAATTTAATAAATAGAAGAGCTCATTGTGTAGTGTAGTCTGACTTGAGTCATTATCATCCGTATCATTATTATCAATCTGTGGCAGTCCATTGCTGGACGTAGGCCTCTCCCAAGGCGCGCCACTTATCTATCACTTATCCCGGTTTTTGGCTTCATGAATTCCAGCCACTTTCCGGAGATCGACGCTCCATCTAGCCGGTACATACATTCAGTACATACGTTCAATCAATCAGCCTATTGCAGTCCACTGCTGGACGTAGGCCTCCCCAATGGTACGCCAAAGCGCACGATCACCCGCTTTCCTCATCCAGCCACCACCAGCGACCTTCTTCAGGTCATCAGTCCACCTGGCAGGGGGGCGTCCCACACTACGTTTCCCGAGACGCGTTCTCCATGCGAGAACCCGTCTGTTCCAACGCTCATCGGTTCTGCGACAGACGTGGCCAGCCCACTGCCACTTCAGCTTGCTACATATCTGGACAATATCCACCACCTTGGTCCTCTGCCGGATGATTTCGTTTCGGATTTTATCCATCAACATCAACATCCATACATGCATTAAATTGATTAAAATACGTTACTAAATAAAATCCTATAAACTAAATGGACATTAATGATTTATATAAGCATTGAACTCCAAAAAATACACTCGATTTAAGCCTAATCGAAGGTCATTTAAACGTCGGATGTAGAGGGAAATTTCCGTCTATAGACATAAAGAGCGATCAATTCAGAGTTTAATATTGATGAGCCGATGCTGGCCCCCAATAAAAATATTAATTGCTGTCTTGTTTGCCTCGTAAAGAATTAGAGGGCATGAAATAAGAAATGTATGTAAAACGGTACATTTTATAACCCTGTAAAATTACAGGGACTGTGTTTTGACGCGTCTTTTGAAGCTAAGCACGTAAATTACTCCTCGAGTAAGATATAAGTTTTTCTCTGCGTCAAACTTTACGTCAAACTTTGCATAAAAATAAGTGCTTTGAGTAGGTGTAGTAGTGTCGACAAAGATAGACACCGTAGCTGTCTGTACCTACTTTACTTACATATTTTATATGATTGCGATGCCAGAAAGGGAGCGGATAGTACCTTCACAGGTCCTGAGCCCCGCCTACCAATACCACAAAGAATTACAAAAGGAGTTATTGAGAAGAAAACAAGAGTAGAAACCAATGCCAGATGGGAAAAGGCCACCGGATACCGGCAGTCTAAACTTTTCATCAGGACACTTGATCGCAGACGAACTAAGCACCTACTTTAACACAAGAAAAAAGACGTCAGAGTCATCACAGGTATAGTGACAGGACACGCTAAAGAGACATCTCAGCATCATGAAGAGAGCAGAAAGCCCCACATGTCCAGAGTGCGGCGAAGATGAAACAAGCTTACACTTCCTGGCAGAATGTCCGATGTACTCACTGCCGAGATGGGAAATACTAGGAACACACAGCATCGAAAAGGAAGAACTGAGTAATCTGTCATTCAAGAACATACTGAGATACTGCAAAGTAATAGGCAGATTTGAGGGGGCCATCACGGAGGAGCTACAGTAAAACCAGTACTCCTTCGATGGGTGCTCCGAGGATGGGCGATGGCAGGCCCGGCCGATTGCGATCTCACGGGGGGAGAACAACCGTGTGGGGAACCCAGTATTTTCGAAGCTTAAGGCGTGGGGGGCACCGGGACTCACGCGGCGCTCGGGGGGGGCTGACTGGTAGTAGCAATAGCCGTTGCCAAGCTGGCTCTTCTTGGGTAGTCGCGGGGGCCATTGGGTCACCCCATGCCAGAAGCGGAGAGAACAAGGGATAGACCTAACACAACTCACCTACCGTGAGTATCACGCGATACGGCTGAGCTGATGCGGCGCTATCATGAAAGGAGCATCCATCAAAACTGGGATTAAGGGTGAAATAGTTCCTATATATGGAGCAGGTCACCCGTCTGCGCTCCTCGCAGACGTCCCCCTTATACATACATACATATGATTGCGATGGATGAACTTAGAATGTACTGATGACAAATACCTACTCGAAAATAGAAGTGGAGTAAATTATTAAATTATATTAATAATATCCCCTTTATAATAAACTATTTTACGTCTTTTTCTAAGGAGCCTTTATGTTCTAGTTTTTTTGTTTTTATGAAAGACAGTAAATCATATTACGTATATCGACAGAACTGTTTCCAGTGGTATTGTAGGTATTTAAAGTGCGCGAGAGTACATCCATACAAAAGATTTTAACGCGTTAGAGTAAATAAAATATTACATTTGTTACTTTTTATGCTCTGTCACAGATTTTTTTCCGTATTAAGTACACAGACACACCGGTTACTTATTAATCAATCAGCCTATTGCAGTCCACTGCTGGACGTAGGCCTCCCCAAGGGCACGCCAAAGCGCACGATCACCCGCTTTCCTCATCCAGCCGCCACCAGCAACCTTCCTCAGGTCATCAGTCCACCTGGCAGGGGGGCGTCCCACACTACGTTTCCCGAGACGTGGTCTTCATTCGAGAACCCGTCTGCTCCAACGCTCATCGGTTCTGCGACAGACGTGGCCAGCCCACTGCCATTTCAGCTTGCTACACTTCTGGACAATATCCACCACCTTGGTCCTCTGCCAGATGATTTCGTTTCAGATTTTACCCATACATGCGTTAAATTGAATAAAATACGTTTCTAAATAAAATCCTATAAACTAAATGGACATTAATGATTTATATAAGCATTGAACTCCAAAAACTACCTTGGTCCTCTGCCGGATGACTTCGTTTTGGATTTTATCACGTAGCGAAATACCAAGCATAGATCTTTCCATAGCTCGCTGAGTCACATGTAGCCGGTGGGCCAGCTTCACTGTCATGTTACTCGGCCCAGTATGTCAAAACAGGTAGGACACACTGGTATACACCCTACTCTTCAGGCATTGCGGTAGTGACGACGAGAAGATATGACGCAGTTTCCTAATAGTTACTTATGCTCACAATAATTAAATTCAGATTTTGTATAAGTGTTTTATAGTAAAACTTATTAATTGATAGTTTTTGTCTTTATGTTATTAACTGATGACCATCGAAAGCAGTGAATTTGACAAGGGATCAGACACGTTTGATGCAAATGTCGTGTTATCGGTGCATCTCTGTGAACAGCCTTGAAGGGTCATTGCCAATGCCCCAATCGATAGTTTGCCTAGCCACACAAAAACATTTGTAAACCAATACCGCACCGTCGTTACATTTGTAAATCCACTAATGGTTTTTGTGGAAAAACAAAACGTGTTAACGAAATAGCGCATAACCATTTGGGTGATTGTTTAGTCCATGAATCATTTTTTTTTACTATTCATAAGAACCAATCAGCTTACCGAGTTAGTAAGAAAACAAAATAAAAACTGTGATTTTTTAAATGATGTTTAACAAAATTTGTTTAGTTTCACAAGATTAACTGCCACTCGAAAAGTATTGCGTTTTTTTTATTATACATTGTATTAAAAAAAAGAGAAAACACATTGAATTCCTTTTGCAACTGTAGGCAAATACGTATTTAGCACAATATTCGAAATAACAGTAACAGATATATAATAATCTAGTATGTAAATGAATTAACACACACAAGGTTGTTATATCCAGTTTATTACGTAGGTATTTAACTGAAACTTCTCAAGAATAATTAAATAAGGAGCGTTCGCGTAATTTCACTGTTTACTTTTATGAACACTTCAGCCGAACGATCTTGGAAAGCTCATATTATGTTTAAAATAAACTTTATTTGTGTATACGAATGGGGTCGTCAAAATTAACAACAAATAAACGTGTAATAGCTCTTATCTATCCGAGAAACCTTACTCCCATGATACTGCTTTAACGGACTTTGTAAGTCCGATAGTACTTACAGACTACGACCAATATGTTTAAATAAGACTGTCTTTGAACTGAATCGGTTATAAATCCAGAACGAGGATAATCTTTGAACTGTTGGGTTTTAAACTTTAGTTCTAAGCGGTGTATATCATGTTTTAAGTCGGTTTTCTGCATTTTAGATGTGTAAGATGGCCGTAAGGGTTAAAAACTTCGTCTCTATTTTGTAAGTTAGGTTGGATAAAGAGAAAGTGAAGAATGTCAGTACTTAACTCGCTCAATGGGTTAAAGAGGAGCGGCAGGCAGACGGCGACGGGGAGCAAGAAATTTCAGCCGTTAACTTTGAGATAATTTCATCTCTAAAACGTAATAGTAGATAACAGTATTTTATAAGTAAGAAAATCATCATCTTCATCATCATCTCAGCCGATACACGTCCACTTCAATATATTGTTAATATAATAATGTAAAAAACTCACCAAAAATTATCATAAGAAGGTAAAAGTATATTCTATGAGTCGTCTAAGTCTACGTTAGGAGCAGAAGGTGCAGGTAGGAGATTTAAACTTCCCTGCGTCACCAACCGAGCTTCACCAACCGAGCTGATGGCTGATCATCCGAGTAGGCGGTCATTGAAAACATAACATGAATGGCGGTGGCGCATGCGCGAAGCACCCGCGCTCCCAGAGATATAAGTACGCGGTCCGAGCCCCAAGCCGCACAACTTTGGCGCGCCCAAACGTTCCACGAGAACTTGGCGAACGACCGACTAAATAAAAAAAAAAAATTTTTTTGCTTTACTCTCCTTTAAAAATATTAAGCTTTTTTCTGAATTTCCAATCTCAGTGTTTTGTGTTACAGTTAAAAGTGATTTTTATAATTTGTTGAACGCTTTCCGGGAACTTTAGTTCTTTCAGTAAAGTTTTGCGCCGCGGAACAGAACTCTGAGGTTAAAAGGTAAGTGCTTTTTCTATTTTATTTCGTTAGTAAATTCATCTGGAAAATATTTGAATATGTATTCCGAGTATCAGAAATCCTAAATCTGAACTAAAAAATATATTAGCTTACTTTTGCGTGATGAGAAAACAATATTTTCTCTTATATTATGCTGCTATATACGCTTTTACTTTGTAATAATATTTAGCTCAAAATTGGTCACATCTTTTTACAAAAACACGTAAGCTTGTAACAAAATAGGTTTGTTCAACTTTGCTTGTTAGCAATCAGAGTACTGAACTCGAAATCAATGTTTATGTCCCTAAAAATCACATCCATTCACTGAAAAAGGCTTTATTCAACCGTACAAGGAAAGTTTGCGATGCAACGGTTTGTTGTGATCATTTCGACGTACTGCGTACCAGGCTATATTATTGGCTATAAAAAGTCTACGTATGATACTAGGTACTACTTATCTACTATACTTTTTAAAATTATCTCTACAATAATGGTGTTATTTTAAATGAGGATTTGGATTAATTAGTGTAATAAATAATATAATGAAAGACTTCCTCCGATTGATCATCATGTCCAAGACTGTGTAGTAACACCACCAGCAGGCCATAGTCTTTTTTACCGTATCTTTAAGAAATATTTTATATTTGAATTCGAACAAAGATCAAACAGTCGCGCGCCAATAAAATTGAAATAATATGTACGAGTATTTGTTTTTATCAGGGTTCTCTGACATTCGGTACAGTAAACTAGAAGACCTAAGTAAATTAAAGGAATCATCATTTCAGCTGAAAAACGTGGGACATCTCACACAAACAACATTTATAAAAAAAAACATTTACCATATAACATCAACATAAATAACATTTTCCATAAATTTTCATAGAACAAAACTCAAATAATTTAAAAATTAACTGTAGTTTTAAATGTCTGATACGCATCTCAAATTCAAAAGAGAGTTAACATTCATCAAAATATTTTTCTATGATATTTGTAGTACCAAATTTTTTATTTTATAAGTTGGTCTATTATTCGATAACCTGTAAAGCCTACTTAATGTTGATACTTTTCCTTTTAAATTCATCATATTATACACTACTACCATGGATTTTTTCTCATTTCCAAAAACAACAGTTTCGTTGTGGGGGGGGAGGACACTTATAACTCTAACAAAAATAAACACTTTAAAACGATTTTTTTCTAAAACGTAGTGTATCAAAAACGTACAAATCAAATAGCATTAAAATTTGGTTTTGGCAAACCCCTATTATTTTTAAAAAACCTATCCAACGATACCTCACACTATAAGGTAGTCGTGAATAAAAAAAAATTGCCCCCACTTCACGTTTACCAGAGGAACCCCAAAAAATATATTTTTTAAGATTTTATTCTTCAGCTTTGTTGGCATGATTAATATGTATATCTATGCCAAATTACAGCCTTCTAGTCTCTGAGCAAAGCCGCGGACGGACAGACAGACAGACAGATAGCCGGACATGGCGAAACTATAAGGGTTCCCTTTTGACTACGGACCCTAAAAAAGAATGGGATAATCATTAATAGGTTTATGAAAATTTGGTGTTAGAGCCGGTGAGTTGAGGAGATATAAAGTACCAGTTTTCTCCGAGATCAACGATATTTTTAATTATTTGCGTCAGTTTATGATTTTTCTCAAAAATATATAATATAAGCAAAAAAAACTAGAATTAAGTATCATAATTGCGCTACAGCCAGGCTTATTTAAATAACTGGAACTGTTTTTTTTATTTCCTTGTAAATTAAAAAATCAAGATTTCACTTGAAATCTTGATTGTTTAATTTACAATAAATTTAAAAGAAACCACGAAAAAAGAAAAGATAAATCAAACATATTAATGTTAATTTCTGTCTGAACGATTCAATTTACGTTTGGACACGAAATTTTGAATTTAAAATTGTTTTTTCATTTATCTCAGAGAAAGCCAAATAAATTAAAGGAAAATAAAGAATAAAATAAATACTGCTAAAAATCCGTTTTCCTGAGAATTCTTTTGTTATTGCCTTTAGTACAAAGAAGGTAAAATTAGTACGTTTTCCAATGAAACCGTAATTGACTTTTCATTATTGTAATGAAATGAAAAATAAAGAAATTTCAATCCCAAGTTACCTTATTATTAGTCCTCATGCCGACTACGCAACGAATTTGAAAAAGGTTTAGTTATTTAAATTGACTTGATCGTAATAATAAATGTAAGCTTTTAACACGCTAACACACATAATACCTATATTTTTATATTTTATGATCAGCAGCAACTACGAATCAAAATGTTTGGTAAAATGGAAAAAAAACCTAACCAACCTTTTGTTCTGATGCCAATAAAACAATCTGTGATAATACTGAAATTTGTATTTAGTACATTAGGAGACCGAGCACACTCGTCAAATGAAAGAGAAATGCTTAATTTAATTTATTATCTTAAAGCACTAGCATTTTTTTATAATTAACAAATTAAATAAGAAAAAAAATCGGAAAATTTACAATAATTAGAACGATACGAGACGTTGTTGCATCTTTGTTGTAAAAGTTAGCATCATATAATCACAAACGCTAAAACAAAATGTATACTCGTAATAGCATACTAACATTAAAAGACTGTCTACGCTGCAAGAAGATGATAATGGCCTCGATTCGGGAAGCCATCTTCTAATTCTAATTTTAAAATCCAGCTATCCTTTTAATTTTTATGACCAATGAAAGAGAGGTGATGAATTCAGACGAACGAATGATGTTATTTTGAATGAATGATAACCTAAAATAAGGGCATAGCTGTCAGATTAAGAGATTTTTAAGTCGGTTGTAATGCTCTCTAAAATTGTGCAATCAACGCGTCTATAAGGTTCAAATTCGATATTGGACAGCTCTAATTATTAGGATGGCCATCTCCATCTCTCATCTCATCTCATTTTTAAACTTTAAAAAATGAAAAGGACTGACGAACTTAAATTAGAGCGTGACTGTGTGAATCGTGGGCAGTGGCCAATGTCTCACATACAGCTTATGTTAAGACCATTCTTGGCATGGTTATACTTAGTTTAAGTTTTACTAAGTGTGTTGATAACTTGTTCTAAAGGTTTTCCTTTCTTTCTAATGCTTAATCTGCGTACTTAAATCATCACGTAGTATGCAAATATATCTACTTAATTACGCGGTATGTAAAAGCAGTTTAATCAAACCTAAAGCTCGGTTTAGTGGCAGAGCCGATATAAACTTGAGCAATAAGGCACCGCAAGAGATTGATAAACTTACACAACCTGCCACTTGCTATACTAACTCGCCTAAGTGTAAATAAACACGTTCCAGGTGTAAAAGTAGGTTTTAACTACATAGTAATGGTATGAAGTAAACATTTTCTTACCAGCCCCTATAAACCTGAATAAGGACGTCTTCAGATGTCCTAACCAAACTAGTTACTAAATAAAATTTACACAAAATACCGATCTTCGGATTTCGGAAACACATTGGTATTGGCGAGTTTTGGAACTGCGACATCGAGTTTAGAAGGCAACTGTAGGTGCTATTCGCGTTTCTTTACGGTTACAGTTTCCGTGGTAAATAAAAACTTGTTGAGAAGACGAGACGGACATTGTTCTGCCTTGAGTTCATACAATTTTAGTCTTTTCAGTGTTTTCCAATTATTCTTTCCCCAAAAACCTTATTTGATTATTAAGACGTAGTAATGTAATGACGGATCTAAGTGATGTAATAACATCCTATGAAAATAAATCATTTTTGATTTTGATTTTGAATATTTTTAAATAGTTAAATCAGCCTAACCGATCTCAGGTAATACGTTTACTTACAAACAGCAAAATAACAATTGCCTGCCCAGTCGAACAAACAACTTTTATTTTTGTTTTTATCTTTGAGTAAAACTTAAAGATTTTTATAGTGCATTTGTTATTGTATGTTGATCGACATAGTACAGCCAAGCATAAAAAGAAAAGGCTTTTTTATAGAAAGAAAAAAAATTAGCTAGAAGCGCGCGCTTTTAGCACTCTTCGTCATCTGCAGGCGGTTGATGAGACCGATCTTCTTCATCTTCTTATGATGTTTTATATCTATCAACCAGCTATGTTCATCCTCTTAAATAGCTGAAAACACGAATCTTGTTAAATGGACAGAAATGTGTTTAATTTATCGTAAAATTATCAATAAATCAATTATAATAAGCGGGAGTTTAAAATTAACCTGAAATACAAGGGTGGGCGGTTAGATGTGCCGGTAAGTATATATATGTGGGGACATCTCACACACGGCCAACTGATCCCAAACTAAGTAAAGTTTGTATTATGGGTATCAGACGGCTGATATACATTACTTAAATAGATAAATACATACATATATGTTACATGAATGTTTGCCCTGGGCGGGATTAGAACCCACAACCCTGTGCTTCGTAGGCAGGCGTACTACCAACTAGGCTACGGGGCCGTCACAGAGTCCTTAAAGTTCCCGAAATCGGTAACCTAATAACCTGATACACTCTGTTGTACCTGCCACAGATGTGTAAGCGAAAGGAGATATGCCACGCAGTTTTGAAATAAAAAATAAAAAATTGAAACTGCGTTTTTGTTGATAATAATAATTAAAGCGGGTTAACTTTTTTTCCCTAGAGAATTTTTTTATCTACACTACACCATTGTGCACATATTATATCTAACGATTAACGTTGTTGGACTTATTATACAATTACATCGCCGCCCACGCACACCATACTTGTTTTCTATCTCTCTTTAGATTCTATTTCCATAGTAACTTATCAAAGAACTCCCGAGATTATATATTACATGTTAGTAACTGGCAAATTGTACAAAGCAAGTCGTTACCGTTGATATGTTGTTTCATTTCACCAATTTGGCGATATTGTGATGGGAGAGGCAGCAAAACGAGCTTCCATCTTAATATTAACCAGTTCTCTTACAAATCATACCTACTGCAAAAAACTAAGAAGTTAATGTTAAAGTATTTTATTTTACTGGTTGTTTTGTTTAGTTCTTAGAACAGAATCATCTAGTTTTTTAAAACTAAATTTGTACTTTGAATCAACCGGATATCGCTGGAAAAAGTAATTTAATGAAACAGTTTTGGAAATCGGGAATAATCGAAAAAATATGGATTGAAACAAGAAACGCAAATGAATTTATTCTATTGACCTGTAAAAAATAAAAAAATCAAGCTGAAAGCGTTGGTTGGTCCACAAATTACAATAATTACGACTATTTTTCATCGTTTTGAAATGTGTAAAAAAATCTTAATGAGTTAAAACTTTAGAATCTGCATTACAATTGGGTTTAAACCCAATTGTAATGCAGATTCTAAATAATAATAATATTTAAATAATTAATTTCTGGTTTAAACAATTAACCACAGCGGAAAATTGATTATTGTTTGTTCATCCCATTCTTCTACTACTCTCCCTGCGTTCCGAGACGCGCTTAAATCGATTAAAGCACCCGTAATTGCGTACCAAATTACTGTCAGCCGAAGCTGTCAGCAGGCAAAACTCATAAGTTTTTTTACTTTTCTGATGCGCTGAAAGTCTGATTCGGAATGCGCCCTCTGTTACAGTTCATTCGAGATGAGCAAACCTCATTGTGCTGTGGTAAACTCATTGCGAGCCAAACATTTCTGACGCGCGTCGTCTCGAAGCGATCGTCTTTTGTTTCTCTGAGCTGCAAGCTCCATTGTCCTGCCTCAAGACAGATAAATACGTCGCTATGTAAGGACTGGCAATTTTCGGACGCTCTCCTTTGCTAATGCGAAAACATTCATCAGAATATTTTTCTATGATGCATGTAGTACCAAATTTCTTACTTGTACAAGTACACTTTATAAGTTGGTCTATCACACATTCACCACCACACAACACACATACACCATGACACAATTCACACATTCACACATACCACATATTATTATAATACGTTGAGATCTTTATCACGCCATACGGTCTTTTATAGTACAAACACTCAACATTTATCCAGGAATTCTTTGTTAAATATATACTTCTCTTCTCTTTTTTTTGTTATTTTATCCCATTTGTTATCTATTAACTAAAGCAACGTACTATTCGTCTAACTACGATGGAATCGCTGACTCCAAGATACAGGTATTTTTCCTGGTTTGGGAGACAGAGGTCTTTATTTTTGTACTTAAGTTATTTTTGTCTATGCATTAAGACTGTAATTTAATGTAAACGTCGGTCTTTAATAAATATTTATTAATATTATTATTCGATAACCTGTAAAGCCTACTTGATGTTGATAGTTTTCCTTTTAAATTCATCATCACATTTCCAAATACAACGGTTTCGCTGGTAGGGGGTGGCGAAACGACTCTAACAAAAATAATCACTTTTAAAACGAAATATTTCTGTAACGTACACTAGAATCGAAAAATGGTTTTAGCAAACCCCCATTATTTAAAAAAACCTACCTAACGATACCTCACACTATAAGGTAATCGTGAATAGTGAACTCACCCAAAAAAATGTAATGACGGATCTAAGTGATGTAATAACATCCTATGGAAATAAATAATTTTGACTTTGACTTTGAATAAAAAAAATAACTCCCACTTCACGTGTACCAGAGGAACCCTAAAAAAATTTTTTTTGATTTTATTTTTCAGCTTTGTCCTCATGATTAATATGTATATCCATGCCATTAATATGTATATCCATTACAGCCTTCTACTACTAAGAGTCTCTGAGCTAAGCCGCGGTCGGACAGACAGACAGACAGACAGACAGACAGACATGGCGAAACTATAAGGGTTCCTTTTTTACTACGGAACCCTAAAAAATTGAAGTTTTTTTTTTTGTTATGGCACTAGTTGAGCTTTTACTTAACAATACTGGCGCCTGGAGAAGCCTGTCATTTTAGGTAGCCATTGTTTCAGAAATGAAACCTGAAGCTCTTTATTAATTTCATCTATCGATAAATAAAATAAGTTAATAAGCCATAAAAAAATCTTCGTTCTTGTATTTCATAGTAATAGGTTGAAATCTTTCCTAGATATCCTTATAAGGTAAAATTATTAACGTTACAAATAAAATTCAGGCTACGTTACAAATAAATTTCAGGTAGCGATAAAATATCGCTATGATTAATTTTCTTTGCTTATAAACTTTCCAATTACCGAAATGAATGGCTTAAACTAACTTTGGGAAGTAATAAGATAAATAAGTAAAAATAAAACTTAAGCCTCGTGGGTTCTGTATTATGTAATATGATAACTTTGTAAGTGATATAATTATTCAACGACTTATGGATTTTTCTTTCAGATATGTAAGCAAAACTACTCATAAAACTTTTGTGTATTTATAGTTGCTCATTTATTTGAGAATGTCTCGTACGGCGGCGTAGTACGTACCGCTACGCGGCGAGACATGTTTACTATGTTTTTTACGTATGCTGATATTTAATATTATGTGTGTATCTACCTATACAATCAAGATGAATAACCTTAAAGATTAATCAATTAAAATTCACACCTTCCATGTGAAAATACAAATCTCTACGAGACGACGACGTATAGCAGCTCCATTGTGGTAGTTTTTTGTCAGATTTTATGTATTCAAATTCTAACACAAATTGTGTTCTAGCGAGATTGAATGCGACTAATCTAGAACGGTACATATCTACTCGTATCTCAATATAGGAAGTAAAGTTCGATGCTATCTCTGACAGAGTGCAGAATCTGTTTCTCCTTGTCCGGACCGGAGAAA
This sequence comes from Carpatolechia fugitivella, assembly GCA_951230895.1. Classification (NCBI taxonomy): domain Eukaryota; kingdom Metazoa; phylum Arthropoda; class Insecta; order Lepidoptera; family Gelechiidae; genus Carpatolechia; species Carpatolechia fugitivella. The sequence goes on along the minus strand of OX579649.1, from coordinate 9,185,996 downwards.
TCTGTCGAGGTCCCAGAGCTGCCTTGTTATCTAACTATGATCTTATTGTTAAACTAAATTGGGTTGGCCCATAACTAAAATTTGATAGAGCCTCTTAGACATCGTTACGCAAACAATTTTGAATCACGGGAATCTGTAGTGACTATATGTATTAATATATGGGTGGGTATTTGATCCTCATATAAGTACGTGCAGACGGCGGCGGTCGTTTTGAAAAAGGACTGCAAATGTACTAATAGTTTCCTTTAGAATGTTCCGATATTTCAGTATTAAAATTTATAAAATGTGCATTAAGTTTTCAACATGTTTGTGGTTGATTTGGCACGTGTCGCAACTTAACCATTCTTTCATATGAACAAGATATGTATTTAAAAAGATAACGTACCGATTGTCACAATTTAATAACTACAATACATTAAAGTACACGTACGTAACGAAATATTACATACACTTACTGTTGTTTTTATCTAATTTATTTATTTGTTTTTTAAAGATAAACAATTCAAAATATAGTTATATTTATTATTTATTTTCAAAGTTCTGTCTTAAATATTTTTTAGAGTCTGACATGTACTTTGAAAAAATAGGATCTAGTACTACGAGTAAGTACCTACCTAAAAATATTATCAAGTAACTCAATATTTTATTGTGTATGATACTCAACCAAGCCAGATTTGATAAAAACTTTTGAAAGCATATCAATTACAAAAGAGTCAAAATAATTGTTGAATATAGAAACGGACAAAAACTTGTCTGAGAGTGGTCGTGCGGGTAACTTCTATCGTTACAAATGTAACACGATTGTTTATAACACCGAAACTGGTGGTTAATAATGAATTTCACTCATGCATAGTTGAACAATATAATTATCATATACGTGTTGTAAATAACGAAAAACCTCTCGAGAAACTGAACTGTGTCCTGGAAAACTTCTAAAATCAAAATAAATAGTTCTTTATTTGTTGGGTAAGGAGGAATGTTGATTTTTCCTCAGAGAACTGATATTGAATCCAAAGCATGCGAAGGAGTCTTTAATAGATGCACGAACGAAGCGAGTGTTCCTCTCAAACCCAAGACATTAATTTTCACCTTCCGGCAAGGAAATCATTAACTACTTACTTGTGTGTGTACAAGAGTTCGATATAATTCTATAAGTAAAGACTTAATTATTGTATTATCATAGTGCTCTTTAATTTTTAGTTAATTAGTTAAAAATAAACAATCAAGACAATAAACAGACTTTTAGGGTATGCATTTTTAGTATTTAAAATGAAAATCTATAAAAAAAAATATGGCACACGTAAATTATTTTCGCGCAGATATAAGAAAACTTTTTTCCTGTGTAAGATAATGTTCGAAATTCAAACGAATTTTCCTCTCTAGACATGAAAATGGTTTGCATGTCTAGAAATGAATATGTTATTTTCGGGCATTAAAAGCCATCTTTCCGAGGTGGAGAGGTGGAAAATGTCTTTTCATACATACTGACCAGCTGACCGAGCCAAATTGTATAGAAATTCAAAAAACATTTCTAAGAATTTTGAAAAGTTGTAGAACAAAAGTAGTTTAGGTTGATAGGCAGAACTACCACGCGAGAGATTTTGCGCTCTAAAGAGCTAAAGTTAACCTTAACATTGTACGAGTATTCTAGATCGATCTTTTTTCAAGCCTTTTTTCCTGAGCATCAACTGTTTTGCTCCTTGATAGAAATTAAGAGGAATACTACACACATCACTTGTCAAACATAATAGTTTATAAAAATATATAATGCCTACAAAGCACCTATAGTTGTTACCTGTAAAAGTGCAAGAACATAAAGCAAACCTACCATCCTGTTCTCATTTTTCTAACGATTAAAACTGGGAAACGAGTAGTCTGAGTTCTCTATTCCTTTTTCCCTTTGTAGGATATACTCGTACGTTGGAATTATTTCAGGCAACAAGAATTTTTAATAACGAGTAAGGTACTTAAAGAACAATAGACAATAGATGCATAGGTATTTTTATTATGGCTGTATCAAAGTGACGGTCTTTTTGCAAAATATGTATTTTTGGCAGGTACCTATCTATATGTATGGTAAATAAATAAGTAGGTAGATAAAAAATAAGATAACTGTTTAGTTTAATGCCTACTTTCAGCAAAATGCCTTTATTAAAAAGAAACATGCAAACGATAACACCATGCTGACTTTCTTAAATTGCGTATTTTGATGGGTTTGCGTTTGACCTCAGTCTCACCTGAGGGAATACTCCAACGACGAGGTCGTCAGGGGTGAAACACGCTTACCTACCTAAAAGATAAACTATTTCTTAATCTTATTCATACTTATATTCTTACTTAAAAAAATAGCTGGAAACTCTTATATTACCTCGTGTGTCCAATTTCATAGGTTTCTGGGTGAAATTTTCACAAAAGCAAATATCTAGATCGCCGCCTACGGCACCGTGCTAACGAATTGCTAAAGCCCGTTTACTTTTGATAAAGCACTGAAAAGACAATTGTTCTAGTTCCAAACAATCGTGTTATATTTGTGGATAAACTTTTAATCCGTGAATCGCGACAGTCCAGGAAAGCTTAAGCCGTTTTTAATTGTCTTCTTTCTTGCGGCGTAAATCAAGCTCGGTGCGGATATTTTCGTCGATAGATAAAGAAAAATAAGTTCAACAACTATTGTTCGTCTTGCCCAGTTCAAAATACACATAGCGCTACGAAGCATTGTCCAAACTGTTATGTCATGCATTACCGAGAGGGTTTACAATGGGTTAACACATGTTGTTGATAACAGCATACGTACGCATACGTACATATACGGAAAAAAATGGGTCCGTTATAAGAGATATGTGCTAACAAAAACTCTGGTTTATATTAAAATTTAAATGTTTAAGGATGATATGCTACAGAACACAGATTACTAAATTGCTTTCTTTGTATTAATATTATTATGTATTTCATGTCATGACAGCGCGTCATGTAATATGAGAGAGGTTACATATATTTTAGACCGGTAGAAAATAATTATAAATGTACCTAAAAAATAATGCTTTTAACATATTTCGGTTCCTGCTCAACCCTTGTCCAACATTCTGTTGGATTACCACAATACTGTCGAGTTTTCTCACTTTGATAAGTCGTTTGTTACTTCTTGTAATCTTAAAATTCATCGCAACTTTGTGAACACAATGAAGAGGCAAATTTCGGGTGTAAGTATTCATATTTAAATGTTTTGTATTATATTTTGCTCGGAGCAGGAAATTCAAAAAGAATGAGGCATAAATTGAGATAAAAAAACATCGTAGTAGGTAATTATAGCAGACGACAAGTGTAACAGACGACAGAATTTTAACAGACGTCTTGTAACGGTAAAATTTTCAAGACTCAAAATATCTCAGGACTAATATATATTGTAATTTCGATTTGTTTTTTTTTAATGTGAGATGTTACTTTAAGCTGAAGGATGTTTTTACAATACTTGACAACCTTCCTCTATTTGTATAAAAACGTCTGAAAAAGTGTTTAGTTTGTAGATTGATTTTTTTTAAATGTTTTGTAAGGAACGTAATAGAAAAAGTTTTAAAAAGGCAGCTTAGTTGATGACATAGTAGGAACTAGGTTTACTGCCAATTAGGGTTTAGCCAATTTTAAGATTTTGGAAATTAAACCTTATACTTTCTGAATTAATTTTAATAACTTCGTAATATTAAATTACATAAAATTGAGGAGTAATATGTAATTTTTCTTGTCCTATTTATAACATCATTGGTCCTATTTAAGTATTTAAATATTTTCAAATGAATATTCATTAGCTACTTTCTTGTAAAAGATGACAAGATTTATTTAAGTTCTGTAAGAACACCGAGGCGTTAGTGTATAAATATACAAAGATCTTCCTTCAAAAAAAAAAGGATAACATTTACCAATGAATTATTTACATAATGCGTAAAAATTAAATTAACTAGCTTCGTATTTTCTTGGACTTTCAGAAAACAGATACCTCCTGTCTTTTTTTTTTTTATTAAAACCACTGAGGCAAACTCACCCTCCTACTCGTACCCTCACAGTTGAAATGTTCTGACAGCAACACGAACCAATCTCACCTTTTATTAATCACGAAATATCTACAGGAATAAGATGTATTTCAATTTATTTTAAGGAATAATGTAAAAATATTTATACCTGCTGTAACAAACCCCCCCAAAGAAAAACTCTCCTACCTATAGACTAACCCTAACGACTAATAATTAAAATAAAACTCTAGTAATAAGTAATAAGAAGTAACCGCAAACTTAACCGTTAATTTGGCCAGTGATACGTCTAGTGGTAAAGACACTATGTTGTGAACCGCTCGTTAGTAACCTAAATTCTTTTAGTGAGAACTATATTGACCCTAGAACTTCCTACCAAACATGACCTATCATGAGTACTGAGTTTAAATTAGTATTGTAGTAAGTTTTCTTTTTATTAGCCTAAAGAAATAATTTATATATTAAGCAAAAGATATAAAGAAATGGTATTGAAACTTAAACATTTAACTACATTATGATAATCTTTGAAATAATAAATAGATATAAAAAATTGTGATGGGTGATTGGGGCCCATACTCCTCCTCAGGAATATGGGCCCCAATCACGCAAAACCGTATTCGTAGGTCCCAGCCATTTATAAAATTTGTTTATTTTGTTGTGTTGTTACAAATTTTATGATTTTCCGTTATACAAAATTTTGAATATTGTTAACTTTTTTTTGTTAACTTGGTAAGATATTTTGATTATTCATTTATAGCCAAAAGGTAGGAAAATAACAATAGAATAAATTTAGCCTTGTCCGGACAAAGCATTAGTTACTTTACTGAAGCTACCGCGACGGCTCCTTCCCGCATCACGGGGATAAAGTGATTCTACTGACTTTACAAATAATATTCCAGAATTAGTCTTTGTTAATTCTATATGGAATATAAACCTTCATTAATTAGGTTATTCGAACCAATATTTGCAATGAAAAGATAGGAAAAATTGAATTTAATAATGTGCCATTCTTTAGCAATGAGACATTTCATCAAAAGTATAAAATAAACAACTTTATTTAGAAGTTTATTAAGATCCAATACTTTTGGTATCTTTTTGTAAGAATTCAAATAATTCAATAATTTACTATTTCTTTAGCAATACTTGACACATTTATCAAAAGTATAAAGTAAACAACTTTATTTAGAAGTTTATTAAGATCCAATACTTTTGGTATCTTTTTGTAAGAATTTAAATAATTCAATAATTTACTATTTCTTTAGCAATACTTGACACATTTATCAAAAACACAAAAACAAAGTTTATTGAGATCCAGTACGTTTGGTATCTTTTTTAAGAATTTAAATATTTAATAATTTACCATTTCTATTAATTTGATTGAAGTAATTAAACTGCGAATTAAATTGATTAACACATGTGATCAATAGCAATACTTGACACATTTTATGAAAAGTATAAAGTAAACAACTTAATTTCAGAAGTTTATTAAGATCCAGTATTTTTGGTATCTTAAAAAAATATTATTTAATGAATTGCTTTAATTTGAAGCTTTTATTCAGTTCCATTAGGTTATCTGAATTGTTACTATTACCAAGAATGATTCTTATCGTTCTAGTCTAATAAACCAATCTCTTTTGTTTAGTTTAGTGAAGCCTAGTTTGTCTTTGCATCTAGTACAAACAACTAAAATGATTAATTAATCTGTAAGATGTAGAAGTCCCAATCCTTTTTGGTATGGAAACAGACTACGGAGTGCTTTTGCTTTTCCCAAACAGACTAAAATATCACCAAGCATTTTTGGCTATGAAAATAATTTAATTTAGATACTTATATCTTTGTAAGTTTAGTCAGACTGTACTGAACGATAATCATTCTTTAGTTTTTGAATTTTACTTACATTACTTTATTTTTATAGAACTGAGTAAAAGAAATCTAAATAGTGAATTTATTTAAGGTTTTAGATCAGAACTGAAAATTAGGTTTTTGAATAATAATTTTGTCATAGAATAAGATTTTATAAGTTCATGCCTTAAAAATCCCATTCCCAAAGAATTAATATAGTACTATTTGTACAGTTTCTTTAATAATTGAAAAGTAGGGATTTAAATAGTAATTTGGTTAAATATTTTGATATAGAATGTAAAATTGAATGCTATAAATTCAAATCTTAAAAATCCCTGTTACCGCAGAATTTATAGTAGGCACTACTTGTACAGAGTCTTTAATAATTGAAAAGTATGAATTTAAACATTAATTTGATTAAGTATTTTGATATAGAATATGGAATTGAATGTTATAAATTCAAGTCATAAAATTTCCTTTTCCGCAGAATTAACATAGTACTACTTGTACAGTTTCTTTAATAATTGAAAAGTAAGTATGAATACTCTTTACTGAAGCATTTTATTTATTGAATCTAACTAGACCATTTTATGGAAATTTGACTTCCTTGGTTTTAATTATGATTAGGTTTTAATTTGAGAAAGTTTTAGTTTTATTTCATACTAAGTATTTTGTAAAGAGGATGAGCTCATATAGTTTAGTAACGTTTAAGTACCTACTTCAGGATAATACTTACCATAAATACATATAATAGATAGTTTACCTATTGAATTTACCTGCCTAGGTACAGTGTTTTATTTTAAGCAAAACTAGAGGTATTACCTAAATGCCTCACATTTACGTTAAATTCGGTGTATGCCCAATATTCATGAGAATATCGAAAGCCTAGCTGGTTTTTCGAAGCAAATGTGTTTCCTAACACCTATTTTCGTATCGAACTATCCTACCTATCTATGCTCGGTATGATTTCATTGCAAACTAGAGAGTGATCTCACATTTAAAATTAATCGTGTGATGTGTAGTGGCGGTACCTTCAACGCCACAGGAGAGGAAGGTCTAAAAGAAACGAACTAACAGACGGGTTGTGGCAAAACCCAGTGTGTACCTGCATCCTAAGCCACGTGTAGTTTGTACTCTCCTTTCCACGCGCTCGGAAGCTATAGGGATCGGGAAAGAGAATGCGTTCTATTGTGTACCCCGAGACGTGTCATCACTGACGCTGTGTACAAAAACAGGTGACTATTAATCGTGTTCCACTTGCCAAGAAACCCTGCCCTCGTACACACCATACAGCGCAACACGGGAACTGAATCGCTGATAGTAAAAGCGATTACCGGTCCGTTCCAAGATACCGGCCAATATAGAGAAAAGAACCCACAAAAACCCCACTACAATCTGTAACTAAAGAATTCAGAAGAAATTTTCAGAACAGTCCTACTGACCATCTGCCAAAGACAGCCACCACGAAGGAAAAACAGCCCCGTTTTCCCTCCCTGGAATTATCACGACACCATCTTATTTTGTACGAAAATTTAAATCGAAATATTTTAATAGATTCTAAAATGCCAACTATAAGCTTCACAAAACTCGGAACAATTTTAACACAATTTAAAACAAAATTTTAAACCGAAATATTTTAAAAGATTCTAAAATGCCAACTAGAAGGTAAGCTTCACAAACTCGGAACAATTTTAACACAATTTAATTCACTAGAAATCCATATACGAGCCCAGAAGAGAACGCTGGATGCCTAGCAAATCAAATTACAAGAATTTAACACAAAACTATATAAAAAGCAATATCCAAAAATTAAAACCGAACGAAAATTTACACTAAAACCGAAAGATGACGTACGAAGAGCTAATCGACAATGAAGACCCAGAGAGCGCCATTTTGGTCTTAACTGTATAATTATACCCCACGCCTAATGAGGTTGTCGTCATTAGCTTCACCTGCTTAACGCTTCTTTACGCATGCTTTCTCTTACTATTTAGAATCTAGCATGAATGAACTACGAATCTTTACACGAGACAAAACACGATAAGCAATTTTCATTGACACATAAGTCTCATACTGAATAGAAATGTTAAAAGGTTGCCTGGAAATTTCAAACATTTAGCAATAAGGCCGCCTTCCCTCACACCTTTTGAGAGGTTTTCCGACGTTATTTATTTACTTGTCTTATTTTAGTACTACCTTTTTTGTTTATTGTATTATTTTTGGAAAATTGTAACGAATTAAGTAAATTCCTAGTTGTGATCACTCAGATAACTGCTAACGTACTCTATGAAACACATAAAACGTAATTTTTTCTTTCGGGCGCATAAGTTTTGAAACCTAGTCTATCTCAATCTTCCCGTAAGCTACTCCAAAACGCTCGATATAAGAAGCACTCGACGACCGTGCTCTAAGAAACACGAAAAACGACTCTTTTCCTTACTGGCATGTTTCGTTTGAGATTTTCTATAATACTCCTGCCAGTCAAACCGCCGCCGCGCGTGCTCGATGTTCGCAACTCGGCTACCGTGCTCTACGAAACACAAAAAACTACTCTTTCTCGTTCGGACGAGTAAACTTCAATATCTACTCCAACTATTACACCTACGTGGCTTCAGCGTTCTTAAACTTGCAACCGTGCTCTAAGAAACACAAAAACGACCCCCTTGTATTTGAATGTGAAATAAATTAGTCAATCTGAATAAGTTTATAAAGATAATTAATTAATTTTTGAATATTTGTAAAATCGATAATGGGTCCAACCTGGGATCCGTTACACTGCTCCCATAGTAATTTTAATCGTAGCCGCGGTCGGGCCGCTAAGTTTAGTTATATTTAGTTATATACTATATTTATTTAGTTTAGTTATATTTCTCATCCAATGCTGGTTTTTAGAAATATAATCTGATTAGGGAGAAACAGGAAATTACGTATAGGAAACTACCTATATTATTTATGTACCTATTTAAAAAATACTGATGTTTTAGTAGGTAAAAACGTATTTATTACGTACTGCTTAATAGTATTTTATTTTTATGACGAGGTCATGCGACATTGCCCCTTCGTTTTAGAGTGGAATCAATTATAGGACAGGAGTGGCGAGTGGCTTCCCATCTCGACCTCCGTGACTTTATCCCAACAAATTAAACTTCAGTTAATTAAATCGCTTTATTTCGGATTTTTGTTTTTTGATTAAGTAATAACTTCTTAGGTATTTTCGTTGTGGAAGTTATGATTGCTGCTTGTTTTAAATCTTTCCTTATCCGTTTGTGTTTAGGATGAATCCAATTATCTAAAAATAGCTACTGCGTAAGTAATATGGTTTGTCTTAAATGCTTTTAATAAATTAAATAGGTCAATGTACGGGAGTATAGTTTCCATATGCACTCCTGGCTAGCATGCGTCGTAAAGTGTGCGCTTTAAGGGAGGATCGCGCCTGCGGCTGCCGATATATCGCCCGTAAATTAGTCCTGGCATATTGTTTCCTACTTATCGTGGGCTACATCGCATGCGTGCTGTGCTTGCGAGTATATAAAAAAGAATATCGCAAAGCATGCACCAACATTACATTGTTCGCTAAGTATTGCATAAATGTATGTACTGTAGAGTGCGTTTTTTTTAAACGGTCTTCTTTTAATAAAATTGTATACCACTAATTTAATTCTGCTTGGTGATGATAAGGAGACTAAAGTTTAAAAATGGTTGTAACTCAACATGACTTTAAAATACGCAAAAGTGAGAGGGGAAGTGAAATATAAACAAGAGTACTTGTTTAAAAAAATGTAACTCGTATAAAATTGAGATCCATTCACCATTGCGAGGTGTCCGGCAAGCAAGGTGGAGGGTGCCCGAGGCGAGTGATGATATTATCTAAACGAAGTTATGAGCGCAATTACGGGTATATCCTGTCTCCGACCAGCAGCGCCCACGCCGGCGTAGATACGAAGATCCAACGACGCCTCTGCCGACCACTCTATGACCACAGAAGAAATAATAGTAGCTCTATGAAACTCTGAAATTTTGATATAAGAAATCGAAACGTTAATTAAAATTATTTTAGTATCAAGTTTAGGCAGGGAGAGTTCTTCTCTACAGCAGCGTCTGCACATTGTGTTGTAAACTCACAAAAAAAAAATAACGACGAAACTAAGAGAAATATCCTAAAGTTAATTAATGATTCATTCTTTCATTCAGGGTAGGATAGAGCTCTTCAGTGTGACATTTAATAGGAATTAACTTCTGCTTACTACTTTCTTGCTGCTAATTATTCACGCAACATCATCACAAGTGATCATCACGTCCTGATGATGGGGCACACAAGTTTAAAGTAGTTATACTTGTTGGAAAATCCGGTAGATTTTTTACAATAAATTTTAAAGATTATTTCAGAAAATCAAACAGAAAAGTATAAACTTTTTTAATTTCGTTCTCTTTTCTGTACTTACGTATTTGCTTTGTTCTTAGGCAGAATTTACCATTAAGTTTCATAGTTTTCGGCCTTTATATTCTGTGAGTTTTCCATATTTCAGCGGCTTAAGGACAGAAACACTCTCTCTGAAATTGAAATTCTAAATTGGGTTAGGGCTATATGATCCAGAAATGACGAAAAATATAAACTTTATTATCTTTTAGTTTTGGATTTCGTAGTCATAATTATTTATTTATCGCATGCTGTATTTCTGGTAAGAGTAATTTGAGGCAGTGTGAGAACAAGATGCCCAAAGCGTCGTAATGGGCTCAGAGAATAATTGTTAGTCCAATTGCTTCATCAAATCCTAATTACTATATACCGCCAGTTACGTAGTTGAGTGAGCAGTGGGCATTATTTAAATAGAGCGCTAGAGTGGTTCGGTCTATGATTTATCGTTGTTTGCCCACTGTGCGATAAATCAGTCGTGTTGATTTACCCAGCCAAGCCTGTAGCCAGCCCGATATGGCTTGAAATCCCGGTTTGAAGTGCATTAGAAGACGTTCATAATAACTTGTCAGAAAAAGAAAAAAGCTAAGTTCATAACTTAAATGAAAAGTAATCTGCAGTACAATGTTTCCTACGACTGCATTCTCTAATATGTGATAGATATGTTTTTTTTGACATTTTTTTTTAATATGCATTGCAACTTTATTGTGACGATAATACAGATTTTAATAACGCAGATTTTAACTGCGGTTTAATCGGGAGTTTAAAATATTTTTATATTATTGTTAAACACGTCTGTCTGCGTACTAAGCACTTTAATTACGATACCAACACACATACAACAAATTACACAACACATAACAAATTACAATTCACATTTGATACTTTCAAATATTATTTTACTTATCAGTCAGTACTCGTAATATTACAAGCAATTCGTTGCTGGAAAATCGCAAAGGACAAACTTAATTTTAAATAAAGCAATAGTCAGAAACCGTCAACAATTATGTGCTATTTGAACTTAATCGAAGTTTTAAAGGTCTTAAAAGTTATTCAATCAAACTGTTACAACAATTACATAAACTGTGTATACCTATATTATCTGATTAATGAATCAATCTCCATTTACCCTTCCTTTGCCTTATTGTTTATCGGGGTGAGATTAGTCCAAATAATTTATTGTTGTAGTTAAACTATTAAATTAAACTTAAACCTAGAGGTCTATGACATGCAATTACCCTGATGACTCCTATAATTCAAATAATTTGGCGATCGGTAATTTGGATAATAAGGAATTTCCAATATCTTCGAAAGGACGGCTAAGGTACCGAATTTCTGCTCTCTTAATTAAAATTATCCCATAGTTTTAACGATTTCAAAACCAATATTGAAAACTATAAATAAGTAATTACAGTTCAGAGAAATTGAAATTTCGGCAAGAGATTAAAAGTAAAGGTTACCTCGCTTGCTGAAGTTTTCCATGACTAAAAATCTGCAATTATTTCTGGGGAAATGAAATTGTATTTTCAATAACTAAAGTTTAAAATAAGCACGATCGTTGAAAGAATTATACCTAACAAAACGAACACACAAAACGATTTTTTATCACGCTTTATGCAAGTTAGTTTGGTACACACATAAAAAAAGGGTTTTGTTCGTCATTTACGGCTCTAGCATGCAGATGACCACAGACAGATATAAGATGACTATACTTCACGCTTTTGTCAATCTACTTTTCTTCATATATTTACTTGAATACGTGAAAAAAAATCTTTTACTTGAATACGTATTTAGTATTGAAAGAAATAATTAACATCAAGAAGCAAGAACAATAAGCAACAAGAAGCTAGGAGTGATTTGTAATCAATCGTACGTAAAAAAAAACACCACACACATCACACATCCTCCTATGCTGATGATGATGATACAATTTATAGCTTGACAGGCGTTCCGTAGTAACAACTACCTATATAGTATTCTGTGGCACCTGTCTAAAGACGATTCAATCTCCTTTCATCAATGATATTTTTTTTGAAATGACGTAGCTACATCAAAAATATCAAGTGCTGGCATGGCCAGCACATGATGACGAGATCCTCATTGAATCCTCTAATGAAGAGTGTCGTAGTCTGCTCACTGATTTATTATTCGCTCGAGCGCCAAAATACTTCGGGTTTAATTGATTGCTTTCACCCCCTAGTTAACAATCTACTATTAAAGCATATTGATAATATTGTCTTGATGGTCATTTCTTATCGTGTGGGTAAATAAGCTTCCAACGGCTTAGTCAAATATAACCTCTTACTCGTACAATGGGTATAATATACCTTTTGTACAAGTAAGACAATGTGCTTTAATAGTAGATTGTTAACCAAGGGGTGAAAGCAATCAATTACACCTGAAGTATTTTGGCGCTCGAGCGTAGCGAGGGCGCTCATATTGTTTGGGTGAAATTGATTTTTCCCACGTGGTGGACTTTTCATCTAGTTTGCGAGGAAAGTAAACAAAACAGTTTGTAAAAAATATGTATAAGTATGTAAAAATATGTATATAACGCGCCATATTAGTGCGCCGCACCCTATTTGACAAACAAACTACATTCAGAGCAAAAAAAATACATAACTATTTCAGGCAAAGCGTATGTAAATACGCAAAAAATGCCTGAAACTAAATAAGATTATGCTATGGGTAGATAAGATTTATTATAAAAATATTCCTTTGTCGAAGTTTAGTTTTACAAAATATTTTTTGACGTCAGTGTTTGCTAATAAATGAAACATTGACGAAGCCGAAGAGTTAAAGACCAAATATTTCCTGTAGTGGTTCTTATGTTGAGAAGAAATCTATTAAAATTAAAGCTTTACAAATACTGCACGAAGAATAAAATAGCTTTCAAAGATTTCTTTTACAATTGTTTACAACTTTTATTTATTTATTGTATTTAGTTAAGCGCCTTATTTATTGTTCAGTGGATATTTGTTAAATTAAGTACCTAAGTTTTTAATAGTTGTTTATGAAGTAAGAAGAAGAAAAATATATTTTTTCCTATATCTTCCATATACCTACTTATAATATAAAAACTACCACCGATTTGCTTGAAATATATTTTTGCTTCCTTTATGTGACACAAACTAAATAATAGTTTTGTTATACAAGAATTACAAAGCTCGTTGAACAACTGTAGAGAACTAACATTTGTCTAGTAGGTATAATATATCTTTCATATTTTTTGACCAACCCTCTCTGGACCAGAGTGGGCTTGATTCAGAGCAGGCTCGTCGAACCTCTCGTTAGGAACTTATATTTTTTGACCAACCCTCTCTGGGCCAGAGTGGGCTTGATTCAGAGCAGGCTCGCGGAACCTCTCGTCAGGAACTTATATTTTTTGACCAACCCTCTCTGGGCCAGAGTGGGCTTGATTCAGAGCAGGCTCGTCGAACCTCTCGTTAGGAACTTATATTTTTTGACCAACCCTCTCTGGGCCAGAGTGGGCTTGATTCAGAGCAGGCTCGCGGAACCTCTCGTCAGGAACTTATATTTTTTGACCAACCCTCTCTGGGCCAGAGTGGGCTTGATTCAGAGCAGGCTCGTGGAACCTCTCGTCAGGAACTTATATTTTTTGACCAACCCTCTCTGGGCCAGAGTGGGCTTGATTCAGAGCAGGCTCGTCGAACCTCTCGTCAGGAACTTATGAACTTATTGATTCCCACTGTCCACGTTAATCAGAACAAAATAACGTAGAAAACTGAATTAGATCAATAGATGTCTTATGGACAAAAAACTACCTATTCTCAAAATAATCTTTAACAATATGAAAATCTAATTTATTTATTTACCTCTAGAACTTTCCTCCCAAGAAGCCCGAATTCTCAGCTGCGTCTCGCCTACGTCAGGGGTCCTTTGTAGCTGCATATCTGTTCAAGCTTTGTGTCTCCACGCTTTCAGATTTACAGTCAGATTACAGCCAGACTGCGAAATAAGATCCTTTTACAAGTTCCTAGAACTGCTTCAGGTAAACCAATCTACAAAACTATTTTCAACATTAAGAAAAAACGCGCTGCGTCTCCGTCTACTGCTGCAGCAAAGTGTCAAAGAACGGTAGCCACGTAAATATTTTTTCAATACACCTTGCTCGAAAATTTAACTTACGAAGGCAGTGAACTGTGCTGTAAACGCGTTCCACCGCACTAGTGCGATTTTCATTACATTTTTTTATTTCTATAGTCTCCATAATTATTATTCAGCCAGGGTCATTTAATAATAAAAATAAATTAAATCGATTCTTACAAAGAGAAAAGTATTTTATATTTCTTTATTTCAGCAAATTATATCAAAAATATTACCAGCCAATAAAATTTTATTTATTTACGATTAAATTACAAAACATAAAACATGAATAAAGGCGACACAAGTTACTACTTATTTCTAAAGAAATATCTTCCAGCAGACCTAACGGAAGAGACAAGATATATATGCAGATAAGACGTGCACAATAACTTTATATAAATCTACTTAAATTATAGCAAAACAATTTACAAAACAATATATAATAATTAAATATAAATATATAGAATACCTAACCTTAATAATAAAAATAAAATTATCTCGATTTTAACTAATCATTTCGTAGAGGCTGAATGTTTGTGAGCGCCTTTTCTCCATAATTATGCTTATAAAAAAGAAACCTATAATTATTGTTTTGAGGTTGGCGCCAATTTTGTAAAATTTTCATTGTTACATTATTTGTTGTGTTGGTATTTAATGATAAATGTGAATACAGCAACTAAAACTGCGCGTGATATAATAAAGGTTAGTTTTTAAAACTTTTACATGAACAATTTTACCTTAGTATCGTAGATTTTCCATTTCATTTTAATTATTTATCATCTGTTTTCTCACAAGTGTATTGAAAAACGTCGTACAAGTACAATATACGGATCTTAGGTTTTATAACAAACTCGTAACATTATAAAGTCAGCTCGTTTGTAATTTGCCACCTACGTTCTCGTATTGTATAATGTACTATTATACAAACTTATGTTTATCGGAGTGAAAAGTTTGTACAAATGGGTACTGTTATAATTTTTTTATCTTGCAGAAACAATTACTATTTAATCACCAAAATAGCGGACTAAATCCTCTAAATCCCACTACCGGAGTCTTGTTAAACGTAACTCTACCCTTCAACCCAATTTCACCATTACCACTTTAATTGTTTCAGTTATCCTTTAATTGTTTTAATTATATTTAAGCGGATTCGAGTGGGTTTGGTTACAATGTGATGAATAGACAGCAGCCTAATTTCGTAGTTATTGGGAAGACTTGGATTTCAAGAGTTATACATACATCCCAAAGGTTAAAAACATGTTGAATGAGCAATATTTTTGCGCGAGACATCGATGAGGCTTGCTCAAAATTGCTTTGAAAGAAAGAACGAAAGAAACATTTATTTTTTACGCCACAACACAAACAATGATAATAGAATAGATATAATGGTAATCATTATAAGAATACTTGCTTTCATAAACTCCGCTAGAAATCATACAAATGGATCAACTTTATTCCTCAATCTTTCTACTTACAGTCAGTACAGCATTTTAATGAAATTAAAAACTTCGAAGCGCGATTCAAACGTTTCAAAGAAGAGGTTTCTTCTTTACTGGCAAAATCGTGCCGCTTCTTTTTCATTATGATAGTTTTTACAAGTAAAACCTCTTTCTCGTTGGAAGTTGCTCTCCGCGCTCTAGCGGTTGAAAAACCACTTCAAGTTAATACGAAATATAAACTGACATAGTCGATACATTCCAGATTGAAGTAACGTAACAGTTGTGTAGGAGGTGAACCACTGGAAATGACTGTTTGAAAAAAAAGCTTGCGCATAAAGGTATTTGATTTTTTTATGGCATCAAATAAATAAAACAGAATTCGAGTGTATTCCAGTTGCACTTTCAAGGAATACAAAGGGATGTTTTAAACTGGTTGGTGTTGCTATTTAGTTGGTATCAGCTTTCATACCACACATTGTTGGTTTTACAATATGGCGGACGAAGCCAAGCAAAACGAGTGCAGCTTTTACGATGATAATGTTAAAGGTTCATGTTGTTATTTCAGCTTTCTGATACTTTCGAAATAATGTAAGTATTATATTTTTCTTGATTGTCAAGTAGTAAAAGAACAAAATCTGCTTAGTAATATGTATATAAAATGTACGGTTTTTTAGGGTTTCGTACATCAAAAGGAAAAACTTAATCCATCCTGTGTTCGCCGTCACAGTGGTTTTTCTCAAAAACTACGAAACATAGAAACTTGAGACACATTAATATATCGCTTGACAATTAAAATGAAACAAATAGTATAACTTAATATGAGTCTCTATATGGTAGTAAAAAAAATAAGTTTAAATTAACATAATAATATCGTGTGGGGTATCAAAAAAGTTATATACTTTTTTTTCAATTTTGTACTCACTGTTCTTAATTATATGAGTAGCTAAAGCTAAGCTATAGGGTTAGTGGATTTAACTTTTAATACGATACCTTGGTTGTGCGAGTAGGGTTACCATTTAGAAATTTGAAAGTCTTGACAAAATTCTGTCTCGTTCTAGTTTGATTATACGTGATTCTTTTTCCGTAACATAAAAACAGGATTGATCCTATTTTTTTAATTTGAATTATTGGGCGCATTCCGAATCAAACTTTCAGCGCTGTCAGCGATCAGAAAAGCAAAAAAATGTATGGCTGACAGCGATTACGGGTACTTTAATCGACTTCAGTGCGTCTCGGAACGCAGGGATTGCAAGGAAAACAGAAATTAAATAAAAGAAAGAAAGAAAAAAAGAAAAACCATTTATTTCAATTTTACCACACCACACAATAAAGTACATCGAGAGATAAAGAGTACAATTGTAATGACAGTATTTAAAATAGTACTTCCATGTGCAATGTGACGCAATATTAAAAAAGGTTAGCGACTCAGCAAAATGTCTATCTCCAGAGAGATAAACGCTGGTTTTCTGTCGCCCCTAATATTTTTCCGTCGACCGGATCCCCAAGAGGAGCAGGCGCGCAATGCTACTGATCTAGACCTCCGAGTTTCGAGGTTCTAGAAGAAAGAAAATAAATACATAATAATAGATACTTAATATATATTAATTGTATACCAGATAATAATAATAAAGATAATTATAATGAAATTATAATAAAAGACGGAACATAACTTAACAATAGGATATGTATACCAGAGATATAAGATGAATGATAAATAATAATAATAAAAAAATAATAGAAAATAAAATACCAGTATCAGGACATCTGCTGCTTTTCCAAAAGTAAATTTTTAAGATGTCTTTTAAAAATGGGCTTTGATACTGACCTTCTAAGAGGTGGCGGAAGATTATTCCAGCACTTAGAAGCCTGATACCGGAAACTTCCCTCAAATGATCTTGTTTTGTGAAATGGTGTAACAAGTAGAAAACCATCTTTATTACGAGAATTAAAACTATACGTTGCCCAATTTAACTTAGCATGTAAATAGGGTGGACTTTTAAATTTGGTAATGGTATGAATTAGATTACAGAAATGTAAATGCCTCCTAGATTCCATGTTTAAAAGTTTATGTTGATTTAGCACTGGTGTAATGTGACTCCTATAAGGAACTTTGTAGCAAAAGCTCATACATGCATTCTGGACACGTTGGATGAGCTTTTTCGAAGAGGACAGCAAACAAGGTCCAATAACCACGTCGCCATAATTGAGTCTGGATAGAATAAGTGACTCACAGATCTTTAGTCTCACCTCAGCACTAAGTAGGTCTCTGATCTTATACAATATTTTTAAACGATAAAGACATCCCCGAGCAAGATCCTCAACATGGCTCTCGAACCTTAATCTACTGTCCATTACGATACCTAAGTTTCTTGCCTTTGATACTAGTTCTACATAAATAGGTTCCAAAAACTCGTATTTTACAACAAGAAACAAATACTCGCTACAAATATTGGAAAGAATTGGATAAACCCTTACTTATCGCTTATTAAATTGTTGGATTTCCGAGGATCGCAGGAGACGCTGAAAATGTATCAGAACACACGTTTTATTCTTCACAAATAGACATGTATTTTTATAGTTATAAGTATTTTATCTTTACCACATTACATAATTTAGCCGCGTTACCGTTAATAATATATTATACTATTTTGAAATCATCAACATCATCAACGGCCCGTTACAGTCCACGGCTGGACTATGAGCCTCCTGCACTTAAGTGGTGGGTTTTGCCATAATCTCCACGCTTGGCAGGCGGGTTGGAGATCGCAGTTTAAAAGGTTACTGTATCAGAAAGCGCTGCTGCCCGTTCCCTGTTCAATGTGTAGTCCCTAAGTCGCCTCCTACGACACCCACGGGAAGAGTAGGGGTTGGTGACAAATGTATTCTACTCTGCCGTCTCCACACGACGCATTTTGAAATAAGGATGTTAAAAATGGAAGCGGACTATGCGTGCGAGTGAACTTTTCCACATAGCTAGGTACAACATATTTTATTTAATTTTATCTTTATTAGAGAAACCAACAGCTCACATTTATTAAAAACCATTCTTACTTAATAATCTGACATAGCCAATAACAGGGTTCCACATAATAATATAGATATTAAATCTAGTTAAATAGTGTAATGGCAAAACATCAAGATAGTTGGAAGTTAATTATAACAGACAATTTAAAATTTGTTTTTATAACCCATTAACAATATAAATAATACATCAAAATAAAACCAAGATTAATATATAATCCAGTATCCAACTCGAAGGCAGTGCTGCTATGATACACATCAAAATCATCACTTTGCATTCATTAAAATTGTAACAATTTTCTGTATAAATACATCTTTTGAACAATGAAAGATATCGACAGTATTGAACAAGTTATTAAAAGTTTTTGGTAGTCTAGTAAGGATAGCATTTTTACCATAATTGGTCGAATGGAAGGGTACATGAAATAGGCGAGTTACTCTTGTGCGTCGTTTTGGCGTGCTAAAACCAAGACCACTTAAAAGATTGGGACAGTCTATAAGATTATGTATCAAACTGTACAGTACATTCATATCAAAAAGTGATGAATGAATGAATGAATGAATGAATGAAATATACTTTATTGCACACAGACAGAAACATACAGTAATTACAGAAGTAAAAATAGTACAATTGGCGGCCTTATTGCTCAGGTAGCAATTTCTACCAGGCAACCGGTTAACATAGACACATTTAAGTTGGATAAAAACGGTGCGGGTCGGTGCGCCTATTCTAAACAAATAAATAAATAAAACTATACGATAAATAGATACCTATCTACATTCTACATGATCTTCGCTCCTTGAGAGTGAGGAGACCATATTGATTAGATTTATAATATATAATAAAAACTTTATTTCTCCACAGAAGTAAAATTATTTTTATAAAAGTATATTTGTTACAGTTACAATTATAAAAGTGCCCTCGTCCTGTGACGGGTTTAGCCGAGTCGTTGATTTGTCAGGTGCAGGCAGACCCCGGCATTGATACGGGATGTCGACTAAAGATACGAGACAGATAGGGGATCTGTGTTTTGTACCGGCAAATAGAAATGTCAGAGGAAGTGTTATAGATAAATAGGCATTTAAATTTTCCAATTCTGGAAAGGGAGTATTGAACACCAAAAGAGGTACGGTACCTAATTGGACTTAATTACCTAATTGGAATATGAAAATTTTACAAACTTGGCGCCAACTACAAAACGATAGTATGTTTCTTTTTTATAAGCATACTTACGGAGAAAAGGCTCTGGCGGACATTCAGCCCCTACGAATTGATTATTTGTTAAATCGAGATAATTTTATTTTTATAATTAAAATATTACTGGCTGATAATATTTTTGATATAATTTGTTGAAATAAATAATAAAAAATACTTTTCTCTTTGTATGAATCGATTTAACTATTTTTTATTGTCAAAATGATTCTGTCTGAATAATAATTTTGAAGACGGTAGGAATAAAAAACTGGAATAAAATCGCACTAGTGCGTTAAAACGCATTTACCGCACAGTTTACTGCCTTCGTAAGTTCAATTTTCGAGCAAGGTGTATTGAAAATTTATTTTTTATTATTAAAATGATCCTGGCTGAATAATAATTATGGAGATCATAGAAATAAAAAAAAAATGTAATGAAAATCGCACTAGTGCGGTAAAACGCATTTTCCGCACAGTTTACTGCCTTCGTAAGTTAAATTTTCGAGCAAGGTGTATTGAACAAATATTTACGTGGCTACCGTTCTTTGCTGCAGCAGTAGACGGAGCCGCAGCGCGTTTTTACTTAATGTTGAAAATTGTTTTGTAGATTGGTTTACCTGAAAACGCGTTAACCGCACAGTTTTCTGCCTTCGTAAGTTCAATTTTCAAGCAAGGTGTATTGAAAATACGTTTTATTTTACATACTTTGCACTCTTATTTTAGAACTTCATTTTTTTACCTCGCTCTACGATTAAGAATGATTACCTTCATTGAGCTCGTTTGCTATAGTCTTGTCGTTCCGCCGCCGCCGCCACCGCCTTGATGCCAGCCGCTCACATTTTTTCCGACGACAAGCTATTTTAACTTCTCTCTTTAATAGCACAAACATCATTTTTAAGCACCGTACTTAAAGGATTTCGGCAATCACTTGATAAATCGGCTCTTTGGAACGCACATCATCATTTACGCAGATTTGGTAATCTTGGTGCTAAGTATAGGATTTATTTAATCACGGTCTTGAAATCATGCAGGTATTACGTCTGGCAGAAGGTATTTTCATAATAACTGAGAAGTAAACGTTATTATTTCAAATCCTAAGGTGGTTTATTAATTCTGTAATGTCAATATAGTCAAGATTTCGATTTAAAATTCGTAGCTACAATTTCAAGTAAGTCGTAGAAATATAGAGCTCGTGGAAGCGTCAAAGAAATCCAATATAAGTGAAACAGTGGTAAAATGCATTTTTATTTAGAAAATGGTAAAACCTAAATTGGGTCCCAAGAAAGTGTAAGACAGTCCACAATTTGCGTTTTCATTTTGCGTGAAGAAAAGTGTCGCTCGAAGCCAATCGGGAGAGAATGTTTTAGAGAGCAGCGATTATTCTTTGAGAAATGCACAAAGAAAATACCAAGTCTGGGGTGGCGACAAATTGCTCGTATAAAACGCAAAAGAGATCGAATATAAATGTTTCCCGCCCTTACAGTGAGTGGAGACGCCAGCGCCAGTTCAGAGTGGGAGTAATAAAGGATCTTGTATTAGTTGACATTGTAGCACATCTTAATAGAGACTTAAGAAACTTAAGTTAAAGTTCAAAAGGAAAACTGTTTTACTTTATTATAAACAAGGGAATAAAACTTTAATCCAATATTCAGTTAGATACCTTTTGTCCAATATACACGGCAGTGTAGATTTAGCGTGACAAAATAAGATAAGAAAACATTTATTGGTTCTACGATTAGCGCTGATTTCGGCCTTCGATGTCATTGACTCGTTTATAATATGCTACTATGATGATAAGAACATATTAGATTTATGCGCTCTAGCATAAAAACTACAGCATTTTTGAAGTGCCTTTACAAAATGTATCTTTTCAACTGCTTTTTATTCATAAAATGCTGTAACCTGAAGATACTTGTGTATTCCTTTTATAGACGAACAAAGCGAATAGAATGAAAACGTGACCCGACTAAAATTCTCTCATTCGGGGTATTTACAGTGACATAATCGTACAAAACCGGCAGATGTGTTTAAATAATAAATATAAATAAGTAGGTCGCACCGAGAGTAGTTTTGTGCTGTCTGCGTTTACCTTCGGAACTTTTTCAAATTGAAGTGGCAATAATAATGTCAACAATTTATTATGATTATTATTTGGCGCTTATATACTCAAAACTTCATATTTTGTGTGATTAAAAAGTAAAGCATCTGAATACTTCCCGATTCAGGGCCAATGCCTACTCGATATCCATCCACCCAATCAACCATCTATTATTCTTTGTCTGTTATTAACCGAGACAAATTGGCAGAGTATTATGAAAATAGTCCTCATAGAGTGAACGCTGGCGCTGGGTCAAATGGAGAATAGAACGTAGGAGTTGTTGTTGTTTTATTGAGTACATTATCCTGTTAAGTGAAGCGTGGCTGCATGCAACAAGTTGTTTGTCCCGAGTTTGTCCCGCATGGCGTCGGGTCCCGCCAAATCGGTTTATTATACAAACGGGTGTCGTGTCCCGTTACGATCACGTACTAAGCATGCATTAAATACACATCTCGCCCATGCCCTGTGGTCTTTTACTATAATCCGCACTTTTACCCTCTTTTCGTGGGTGCTACAATAAAATTTACATATAAATGTAGGTGCTGTGAATGGACGAAAATGGTTCGTGATAATAGTTGGTTTTGGAAGTTTGAAGTGTTGTTGCTTTTGTTGTTCAGTATGTTACAGTAGTTTTGAAACTTTGTGACTACTTTGTGACTGACTACGCCTTTTTCAACAATTCACTCCTGAAATAATGAATGAGTGTACCAACCTACTTTAACGCTTTAAACATATAACATTAACAATAGGGTATCGGAATCCAAACTTCTTAGTTTCTGCTATCGAACACTAAAAGAATTTTTGCTCTATCTTTAAAATTTACCAAGTTATAAAGGTTTGAAATTCAAGATTAGACAGAGAGGCACATACCCACTTGTGACGTCATTTGTTAGTAACGCCATATAATCTCCATACAAAAACTCGTTTTTGAAAGATACAGACATATTGAAACTTTAAAAAATCACTGTAAATTCGTTTTTCAACCGATTCTGTGTTTTTCTTCGCAAATGGTCTGCTACTAATCTATATTTTAAAAATAAATCATAAAATATGGTAAATTTAAGAACAGTCCGATCCCCTATTCAGTTTACTATGCGGTCCTGCTTAGTATGAATGAATACGCGTTTAACTGGTGTGGTATGAAACATTACTATGGCTCGTAATTTGACATACTGTAGTTAGCAGCGATGGTGATAATAAGGATGGGGACGCGTAGGCATGTTGTGATTATGCCAACAAATATCACGTGTGTAATGAAGACGCCGCCGTGCCATTAGCCAAATTGCCAGGCACTGTGCTGGTAATTGCCAACTTTTACCGCTCCTATGACAAAGGCAATTTGACATGCGTAGCCTACCAACGATTTGTCATAAAGAATAAGCCGTGTGGTGACGGCAGAGTAGAATACATTTGTCACCAACCTCTTCCCGTGGGTGTCGTAAGAGGCGATTTAGGGACTACACATTGAACAAGGAACGGGCAGCAGCGCTCTCTGATACAGTAACCATTTAACCTGCGATCTCCAACCCGCCTGCCAAGCGTGGAGATTATGGCAAAACCCTCCACTTAAGTGGAGGAGGCTCATAGTCCAGCAGTGAACTGTAACGGGCCGTTGATGTTGATGATGATTTTGCGAGTTTATAAACATTTTTTTTTTGTGTTAAGTATTACCGATTTATTTAAAACGTTTTTCTAGTTTTTTAAATTTAACTTGAGAAAACCGGATCTTTGTGGGAATCTTAGGATGTTCACGATACAATAAATATCACATTTTTATTGAGTAGTTGTCGAACAAAAACGTGAAATGCCGACTGTGGAGAAAGCAAAATATTCATGTTTGGATTCGTCGGTATCATACAGTGTAGATAGCTGCTTCAAATAGTAGGTAGCGTTAGTTCTCAATGTAAGGTAATTAAGCATCAGTGAGGTGTGTAAACATCGGAGTCATGAGTGGCAGTCATCCGGCCCATTCATCTCGCCGCGCCAGTCAGCGGGATCCAATCAATCCTACCTCTGATTTGGCTGCGTAATATGTAATCACTCCAATACGCACACAGCCACACACTCACACGCATCTGAAACATAGCCTTTTGGGCTTGATTTATATTCAGAATTTCAGTTGATATGTTTTAGTTTGTTTCCGCTGTATACCTTTACATGGATAGCGGAGATTTAATAAAAAAAAAAAAAGAGAGTGAAAAAATAAAACCAGTATATTCTAATACTAAGTATTATATTAAAAGCATCAATTCTATCATTTGTTTTAATTTCATTATACCAAAATCACAATCAAAATTCTGAAAAAGTTTTAAACATCTGTTTCAGGAGAGCATAGTGTTGCCGCTCGATAATCCAATATCGATAGCCTATGGACAAACTATCGATATTTCAAGTAAAAACGATGGTATCGATAGCCCATCGATAGTGTCGACATTTTTTTTAGTGCAATACTATTGATAAGCAGCAATACTATCGATAGTATTGATCGTTGAAAACGAAAAACTATCAATAGTATTGCTCCTCAATATTGCATAAACTATCGACACTATCGATCGTTTTGTACTATCGATAGAGATCTTTATTTCGATAGTATTGAATTTTGTTACTACTTACCAGTAATTGTTAAGAATTGAGATGTAAGATTACACATTGTATTATAAAACTTCATACAAACTGTATTCACGCATATAAAACAAAGCGTTAAAGTTGTTTGTGCATGATAAATTGTATTATGCCTGCATATTGCAAATGATACTATTGACATGGACATAGACTTGTTGTCTATCGATAGTACAAAATTATCGATACTATCATATTTTATGCAATATTGAGGAGTAATACTATCGATACTATTGCACTAAAAGAAATATCGATACTATCAATAGGCCTATCGATTGGGTAATTACGTGTTTTTGGCGTTTTACTAGTATCGATTGTAACATTTATTGGTGAAACTACAGGAAGACGTCCTTACATAAGGACCAAACGCTATACATAGCTTTTATAAAAGAACGATACTATTTTGACATTACACATTCTAAAACTGGCCGCACACTTCGGCTCCTGGATAAAGACTGTGTCAAAATACGCGGTAACGACCGTATGATGTTTTTTTGCTCCTCTTCCTTCGAAAAAGGAACAAATTCAAATTAAAACATATCATGCAGCCAGCAACAAATTACATGGCCGCAGTACCCGGACCATCGCGATCCGATGTTACAACTACAAGTTTTCATAGCTAAAAAATTGCAGAACACCACCACATCACAATATTCTGTGATCGTAAAATCGATTTTAAATGAATGCTGGTGAAGGAAATTCCCGGGGATCTGCTTATATTTTGCATGAATAACTGAAAGCTATGCAAACTGATGTATTATTAATTAATCATCGTCAAAGACCGTATAGAAAATAATTTGTTTTCGTAAGATACAATTATTAACATAGCATTTGAAAGAAGCGATCGATATTTAATGATTCGCGAACAAGACAAGATTTTTCTTTTATAAAGTTTCAGTACAAAAAGAAGTTGAAAGATTTTATTCTGTTCTCAAGAAGACAGATTGTGAGCTTGCTGGTGTAAGTTGAGTTTTTTTATGATTTGATGAAGTTCATTAAGGCTCTGAGAAGGCGATCTCGTTAAGAGTTATCGAATAACTGGCGCAGGTGATTAATTGAATATTAATTGCAGTATCGTTTAGCGCCTTGTTTTATACCATTACACCTGTAAGGCGCCACTCACCTTAAATCGTTTAAGTTAGCGTGACGCCACGCAATCAATAACAATAACTTGCAAAATTGCCTTTGAAAATAGATCCTTATTTCATAAACTGAAAACAACATTTACTGGCAAAATTTAAGTTGCAGTACCTAAAGGAGAAACCGACTGCTTTTTACAAAACGTATTAATTTACTGCCATAAATCGCTGGGTCAAGAAGTAGGTATGATTTGCATGCAAGTATTTATAGAGCACGGGAAAAGCACATGGAAAAGCAGCTGCTAGTTACAAAAGTTAGTATTCGTAGAGCATGCTACGGTAGCGTAGCAAACTGTAACATTTTCTGTTACTAAACCATAGCAGGAAACGTAGGTCTTTTCATTATAAAAGTTATAACAAACTTGTGTAAAGTGTTCATTTTAACTACCGCAAAATTTAAACCGTGTGTCCCTTAACACAACTAGTGGTTTTCTCTGCTAATAGCTATACAACAACAGTTTTCATGAAACTCCTAGGCTACCGCTCTCAAATGGTAGTTAGAACTGTGAGTTGCAAAGTAGTACTTACTATATTACTAAAAAAAACTAGAAGCTTGGCATTGTTGAAATAGAGCAAAAAGCATTCCTAGATGATGATGATGAATTATACTGGAGTCCTAACATGCTAATCATAGTTTCCATTGTGGCTGACACCTGTGTAATTAAAATATATAGACTAAACTGTCGGGTGTTGCCCAACATGACAAAAACTAAACACTTGTAAAGGACAAAACAGGCGTAGACTTTGTTGATAAATGTATGTGGAGTTAAAACGAGTTTGTAATTAGTTTTGTAGCCGCCTAGGTAGGTACCGCCAGTAGACATTCTAAAGGCAAGGGTGACTACAGTATCAGAATATTTGGCTTAAAAAAATGGCTATGAGTTGGCGAGTAATTTAACCAAATAGAAACGAAAAAGTATCGAATTGAAAAAATAAAAAGTGTTAGCCTGCACGAAGCTTAAGTCCTGTTTTGGTTAGTTCTAGAACAAAGCAACACACGTGTAGTCAGGTACGTACGTAAGACATCAATAGATTCTTGTTCTCTACCAACACTAGCGTGCAACAAATGCAGTGTTAAAAGGTGTTTAAAGCTTTGTGGCTTAAAGAAGTCGACGCCAGACTTAAACCTCAATGATAAGCTGTTATTTCCTTATTGCCCATTTAAAAACTTTTATCTTCAAAAATACCATCATAAATAGTGTTTGAAATAGTTACTAAATAATGAAAGGTGACAGATGCCACACACCCGTGCGTGGCTTATCGCGTGGCAGCAAAACATTTTGCTCGTAGCCGTTCTACGAAGAATCCTCTATGGCAAAGGGTTGCGGTTGCGACACAGTTGTTATGATGACGGCCCGAAGTGTCAGTTCCATCTTTCGTTGCCACGCCACGTGCACATAGGCGGTGTATAAACGACTTTAGTTTAAATGTCACTCAAGGCAAAGAACTTCCAACTTTGTAAAATTACATGCGAGTTTCCACGTAAAATCTGCTACCAAAACTAGTTTCTGTGAAATGCGCGGCAGGTGTACAATAAGATTGCTGACGTCACTAGGGTTTCTTGTCTCAGTGTTTGTCGTGATTTATTGTCTTACTACTGATATTTATAAGATCATCTTGGCGGGAAGTTTCCAACTCGACCTTCATTAGAACTTAACATAATACTAGTTTAACTCGCGGCTTCTACTGTATCATTCTACACATTTTTTAACTGATTGCTGTTTAACTATTTCAATGTAAAAATTAAAGGATCATTTCATGATATGAAAATTGAAATGTTAGAAAATAAAAGAATATAAATAAAATGTCATTAAATTTACTAACGGTAAGGCTAATAATAATGAAATATTACAGCAAAATAATAATGAAATATTTTGTTTACTCGTAAGAATTCGAGACATGTGTGCAAAACAGATAACAATTCGGTTTTGTGTACTGATCCAAGTACCTACTTAGCCTATTATTCGCAGGTATATTAATTTGTATCTAACTATCAACGTCGTTATCAGAATTATCATGGAGTGTTATTCCATTATCATATTGAAGGTATTCTTATAACGGTATCACGTTTCATATGTTTCACACGAATCTAATATCGTGTCAGAATCACTAGCACTTCGTCTGATAAGGGTCCGAGCTCAAAATAAGGACAAAGTGTAGATAATTTCCTTTAGGTATAAAAGTGAAGCCATTTTTATAAAGAATCTGCAAATAATACAAACCATGGTGTCAGAGTTATCGAGCCACCAATATAGCCTCTGACATGCCTCACGTCACGACCAAAGAGAATGTCACGACTACTCTCCGTAGATAAAAGCCGAGAACTAACGGCTTGACGTGCCCTCCGAACTAAGGAAAAATTTAAATTTTTCGACAATCTGGTGACTCAGTCTGCAAAGTCCGAACCAAACTGGAACAGTCTCATAAAGTGATGTTTGTAGTCCCCTAGGTTCGAACCGAAATTTCTGTAAATTAGAGATGACCACTCATTTACGGAGGCTGTATTGGTGTAGTGAGGAAAAATATGTATGCAAGGTTGAAATGGACAACAAATTCCATAGCTCTACTCGAGTCATATCGTCTCAATCATGAATGCATTATGTATTCAATTCATATTTTTAGAAAGCATTGATTGGATACTACAGATTTTAGTGTTTGTTAGATTTTCCTTTAGTAAACTTTAGTCAAAGGTATTCTTTTAACGGGCCGTTGATGATGTTGATGATTCTTTTAAAAATATACATGTTTTGATCCCCTAGACCCCTACTTATTTTTAGACTAGTCAAGATTATGTTTTCTGGTTTTACTTATGTTGAGTTTATTATGTTTTGTTTTATCTTCTAACTTGTTTATTCTGTTTTATTTGCCGTATACCGTCTAAACAATTTTAATTACGCTTTCCGGAGCCGTTCTTAGTTCTGTGCCAGGTATATGCGCAGACTTTTGGCTTCAATTAATTTCTATATCGTGAGCTGAAGTGGTTTATTAATGAAAAGGTGGCAGATTGAGCATTAAGATGCTCTTCGCGTGTTCTCGGTTTTAATATCTGAGTAATTTGCTGCGTATCATATTACAAAGGGAAAGTGTTTTGGAACAAATTATTCCTAAACTTGAAGGTACCAGCAATTTGATTTCACACGAAAATATTTCCATCCAAGTTTAAAACCTAAACAACTGAAATTCAATAAAATCTTTTTTGTTTCGTTTTGGAATACTAAAACTAATAAAACTCTCTAAGCACTCAGTCAATCGATTTCATACACTAGAGACAATTGAATAATAAATCATAACGAAACTGAAAAATAATACTGGAAACGTCAAAAAGAGTCAAGACGAGGCTCTCTAGAGAAAACGTTCTGTCTCGCTGTCTTACCTCCCGGTAAAAATATTAAGTTTCAGTTTTAATTGGTTATGAAACGACATTCTGGCGTTTTTAAGCTAGTAAAATTCAAATTATTTCTGTAGTACCTACTAAGAAAAATGAAAATGGCATCAAAATCGGTCATACCAGATACGAAAATAACGATGAAATTTTGGATGAGATTTGATTCGCCTAGTTAAAAGTCCAACTATAGATCTACTAATTGTAAACTAAATGATTGCGCGCCGCCATCGCATCGTAGTAAAAGCTACGCGACTGCTACGCCGTAGCAAATTCTATGTATATAGCTTATTATTTTAGTTTTGTCTTTGCTTTACTTATACAAACAATTACAAACACTTATTCTATCTGCTCCTTGAAACAAAAATTTATAACAAAATTGTAATGTGTAATTTGGAGTTACAAAGGGGTGGCTTAGCCTTAGAGCGAATTATGGCCTGTGGTCGGATGAAGGCTTAACAAGCGCGACAAGGCTCTTAATCCTACAGGATCAACCTCACCAGACCTGTCCGCAACGGGACTTCCCTTAAAAATTTATTTTTGTTTTTTCTTGTGGTTTTAAAGTCGGTTAGTTACATTACATGTCGTAATTTCGCTACGAATTAACTGACTCGGAGAAACGAGCACTTCTATTTTCAACACACGGCTATGCAAATTAATTACAAAGAAAAATTAGGACAAACGTTGCGACTGAGAAGTAAAAATATTCTTAGATCTTTGTTTCGTCAGACAATTTTCCTTTTGCTTATTTATTTTTAAAAAGAGTGTAATTCAGGTAACAATGGGTCGTAGCTGTACGTTTTTGTTCTGTATTCCTTGCATGCCGTCTGGTTATGACGCTGCAGCGGATTCGCCCACGTTTGAAGAGCGCTGTACACGTCACGTCACGATTAGGGTTCAGCGTTGACGGGTTCTTTCGTTTTATTTGTTATTTCGTTGTTTCTAGACTTTATTACAGAATTCTGTTGAAATAATGAGATTTAATAATTAAACTGAGCCGCATTAGTAAGTAGTGCAGCATTACTGCTTGCATTTTTACAAACTGATCTATTTTCGGCTGGCTGGTTTTCGTTCTTTTTGGTTTTTGTCACCTTTATTCAAATTTAAATTTTTGATTGTTGAAATTTCGCGTGATTTTTTTTAAACTATAAAAAATGGCTGCTTACGCCTTTGCCTGTTTATTTTTTTATTATTTTTTTCCTGTAAAGGACAAATAAAAAAAAAAGAAAAGATGTTTTTTGCTTCATTTTCTGGTTTGATCATGCTTGCGACTGGATGTTTTTTAACTTCCTGTAATAATTATAGTACCTAGAATTGTCGCAATTGTGTAAAAATTATTGTGCAGTGGAGTTGTGTTGATTAACTCTATTCTTATAGTTTCCTTGCTTTTTACTGTCGGGTAAGTTTTGTTCCTGTTTTCTTCCTCCCTTGTTCTGTAAGATTGCAATTCTCTTAGTTTCTTTATATCTTACAATCTCTGTCCGGTTTTATCGTTGCGGACTGCTGAACGCGGAAACAGCTGCCTAGTTGCAGAAGCAGCAGCCTCAGCAGCCTCAGACAGCCTCCAGGGGGTAAGCTGGGTAACCCTCGACTTCGTGGGCCTCTGTTTCGCTGGGCGAAGTGTCGCAGTTCAGCTAAGTTTTATAACCTGATTCTGGTTTTACTTTTCCCTTCCGGTTGATATTGTTTTTATATATTTTTGTTTATATTTGTTTTCTATTTGGCACCTAAACGTGCATCCAAAGTCACCCCCCCATTTGTCCAAATTCTAAAAGGCCTACTCATGTTTTCACGTCTCTGGCCCAATTATTGTTTCGTTTTGTTCTTTGGCAGTTAATAAACCTTGGGGAACTACGCAGACCACTACAGCCATTCACTAACACTCCCACACTACACACCCGTCAGAGCCTTTACCTCAATTTACTTGGTTACGAGTCAGTTTCCCACAGGACCTGCACATTTCACCCCTTTTAGGAAATCCGGCACCTTTAGGTTCACCCAACTATTTCTTCGGTTTGTTTTATAAGTTTGCGTGTGAATTATTTATAAATCTAAAGTCTGGAAATTGTCTTTCCTTTTAGAGGCCTCCAAATTTTACGTTTATCTGTGGTCATTGACCACCGTTCAGGGAAGTGGCCTTAAGTGACCGGATCCCACAGGACAGTAGTGTTTCCATTCTTTTTAACACCACAGTAGTCAATAAGCAATAATTAAACTAGGTAAGCGTAGGTATA
The DNA here is from genome assembly GCA_951230895.1 of Carpatolechia fugitivella. Classification (NCBI taxonomy): domain Eukaryota; kingdom Metazoa; phylum Arthropoda; class Insecta; order Lepidoptera; family Gelechiidae; genus Carpatolechia; species Carpatolechia fugitivella. Next base: position 9,154,485 of record OX579649.1, on the reverse strand, counting down.
GGGAAAGTAATTTAAAGAATTTGTTTTTTGTTAAACATGTTGTTATACGTTCCAACTGAGGGGCTCAAGCTTACTCTATTAAAATAAAACTTTATGGAAAGTTACGAACCCTAGACGATTTTTCAAACATGCGCCGAGTCACTTTATTTACTTTTATTTTGCCGGTATCACTTCGCGTTTCCCTACCTTTTTGTTGTTCTCATCTCATTCATAACCACGCGCGCGCCGCTTTGCAGTTACGTGGACGTGCACCGTGAAATACGCTATTGTAACGCCCGTTCATATCTTGTTCATAAAAAGCTGTTTGTTATTTTGTTTTATGAAATATGACGTAGCTAAAAGCGGTTTGAGTGATTGCATGCATGGTTTACGGGCTTTTTAACAGATAGCAATTTTAACGTGGATTTTGTTTGACAGATTGAAAATTTAAACTTCGTTTGTAGGGTTCCGTAGTCAACACGTCAAGGGTTCCTTATAGTTTCGCCATGTCTGTCTGTCTGCCCGTGGCTTAGCTCAGAGACTCTTAGTACTAGAAGGCTATAATTTAGCATAGATATACACATTTTTTTATGCGTAACTCGGGAGACTTCTGTGACTCTCTAGTTATAAAACTACTTTATTCTGCACTTGTGAGAAGTAAGATCGAGTCTGCTTCAATAGTCTGGAGCCCGCACGAACTGTCTTACACGCTCCTTTTGGAGAAAGTTCAAAAAGCAAAAAAAAAGGTATGGATGCTACCCCTTTCTTTACCCTACTAAATTTTTGCTTGGGACTCTAAGCTTCAACTCTTTAGAAGTCAGGCGTAAGTTTGAGTTGTTGTCCACCGCATGCCATTGTTTGCGCGGTGAGTCTGACTGACAAGAGAGTGTACACTCTTTGTCCCGGACAGGTATCTGCGAGGTCGCAGCCATCGGTTGTTGGTTGTTGGTTGTTGGTTGGTACGAGGAGGTGGCTCGCACAGCAGCGCACGGTCACTCGCCACTTGTCTACGCGCGGTTGCTCTTGAACACTTTCCTTACCGAAGTACCAGATAGTGACTTATTTGCCGACCAAATGTTTGCGTAACTTATTCTTAAGTTTTTGTGAGAGCCAATTTTGAATTTATTATATTTTTATTATTGTTATTTTACTTTTAAGTTTATTAGCGCTTTGGCATTAGCTGTTATGCTTGTAAACTTTATTTCAATAAATAAATAAATATAATAAAAAACATCATGCGACAAAGCTGTAGAATAAAAACTAAAAAAAAATATTTTTTTTAGGGTTCCTCTGGTACACGTGAAGTGGGTTTTATTTTTTTATTTTTGACTATCTTATAGAATTTCTTAGATATCGTTGGATAGGTTTTTAAAAATAATGGGGGTTTGCTAATGCTAGTGTACGTTTCAGAAATATTTAATTTAAAGGGCTCATTTTTGTTAGAGTCAAGTGTCCAGCGAAACAGCTATATTTGGAAATGTGAAAAAAATCACGGTAGTAGTGCATATGATGAATATAAAAGGAAAACTATCAACATCAAGTAGGCTTTACAGGTTAACGGATAACGGACCAACTTATAAAATGTTCTTGTACTGTAAAAATATCATAGAAAATTATTTTGATGAACGTTGACTGTCTTAAACAGGTACCTAAGTGGTATTGGACAACAACGGAATTCTACACTTTGCGTGGCCCGACACATGCTTGGCCGGTTATATATAAGTAAAATGGTTATTTCTACGATTATCACTATGCTTACAATAAATAAATAAATAATAAATATGTGGGAACATTTCTCACACACGGCCATCTGATCCCAAACTAAGCAACGCTTGTACTATGGGTACACACAGACAGCTGATTGATATACATTACTTAAATAAAAAGAAAGTTACTTTCAGCGCATTGCCGTGATATTAATCAAATCTTGATTTCACGTTGCAATGATCACTAACATTTCTAATTTAAATTATTTCATTGAAAGAATGATAAAACTGTCCATTGAACAGTAAAGAGCAGGCTGTCTGACCCATTCGGTATAAACACGTGATGTGTTTAGTCCGCCGGACACGTCCTCGCGACGCCATAATGGACACGTCGGCACGTAGCTTATCCAATCATTATGCTCATAATAACCATTCCTAATCACATCAATTACGACTAATGTGATCGCGTATTGTCATACTATTTGATTTAGTTAAATTATGTAATGCTTACTGGTAAATGGATCCCTATAATGATCGCATAGGATCATAAAATAAATCATTATATTTAAATTTATGATCTGTTTTTCGCTTATATTTATCTACCTATATCAAAACAGATGCTGTGACTTAGACTAGAATATTTCATTTATACATAAAAAAAACGTAAATCGTTTCTCTTTCCTGTGATTTTTACCCAATAAGTAGGCATATCAAAAATTCTAAGGTGCCAATCTTCGTCATCACTGAATATCTGAGTGGAACAATAGAGCAAACACCGAGGCTTCGTAGCTGTATTTATGTGGTATACTAATATCATCAACAGATGGGTAGCAAGCAAACAGTGTCGGCCATACACCAGCCAGTGTAGGACGTTAGATCATTCAAAATAACCAAAACAAGACATAGAAAACTAAGCTACTTTGATCGTGCACACACTTTATAATTCTGAATTTATATCGTCCCTTGAAAGTACTTTTGCTTCTCTATCAAATGCACAAATTAAAATACTTGGGTGGGGTGTACTGAAAGTTTCTGGATTCTGATAAATAAGACTAGATATAAGACTTACTATACATTTATTGTTTTTCAAAGTATATTCCCCCGCAATTAATGCATTTTTGTATTCGCTGAAACCACTGTACAAATCAGTTGGATTCTTCAATGGCTTCATGGAACGCATTCACCGCCGATTCAGGACTAGTAAAACGTGTGCCTCTAAGTTTGTCTTTAATTTTTGGAAATAAAAAGAAGTTGCAGGGTGCAAGATCCAGGCTGTAAGGCAGATGCGTCATCAGTTCCACATTTGAAGCCTTCAAGATAGGCTTCTGTAACCCTAGCGGAATATGAAGATGCGTTATCGTGGTGAAGGAGGACATTGCTTCGAGGACGCTTTTCGCGAACTTTTTCTAAGACTCTGGGCAAGCAAGTGTTGACGTACCAATTTGCAGTCACTGTCCTTTGATCTTCAAGCGATACTGTAGTGTAATGTCCTGACTTTCCGAAAAAAGAAGCATTTTTTTACCAATGCTTCGACTTTTCTTAACTTTCGTCAGCAAATCTTAAAAAGGAAAGACCCACTCTGCCGACTGGCTTTTTCTTGCGGGTTCACAGCAGTACACCGAGGTTTCGTTACCCCTGTCACGATATTATAGATAGCCACAGGCACGCAATCGTTTCTGGTCCTCCATTAAGTCATGCGGTATCCATCGAGTGCAACGCTTCCGAACCTTCAGATGCACATGTAAAATGTTTTGCACTTGACTCATTCTAATACCTAACAAAGTACGAATTTGCTGGCAAGTAATTTTTTTGTAATAAGTTGTCGTACGGTGTCAATATTAGAGTCTGTAACCGCAGTTGCCGGCCGATCTTCACGTACCTCGTCATGGAGATGATCACGTCCACGTCTATATTCTCCAAGCCATGAATACACAGAGCTGCAACATGGTGCTTCATCACCACCAATTGAAGTCTCTGGCAACTTGCTTGTTGACTTAAGCCACAACGAAAATCATAAAAAAAAATTGAACGAAAATGTTCACGAGTTAAATTAATTTTGATAGCGACAACAATCCCATTTTCGAATTCCATAATTGTTTTTTCATTCTTTTATTGTAAGTGGCCAGATCCAGAGACTTTAATTATGCCCCACGTAAATCCGCATAAAATAGTTTATAGTTAGATAGTCAATGATTACTAACACAATTTGCGCAGAGTTTACATTTGGAACTTTAAACAAATGAGACACGAAACACAGAGAACAGGTGACCAAAGATAAACAAACCACATTCAGACTCCGAACACATTCATACGCTTCCGTAGAAAGGTCCCAACTCACTCGTATACTAAGGTGTTCAGTTTTGAGTCAATATTTGCGCACGTGACATTTCACGCTACAATACGTTTCTTCCCTACGAGTATTTCTGTTTATGTTTGGGTCACTTTCCCATTATTTTCATTTGTTTTCATTTTCGTGGTTTATCAATATGACCACCCACTTTGTTAAATATGCCCAATACAAATGGAAATTTAACGAGCTATGTCGAGTACTAATGCGAGTGTTAATGCATTAGGCGCTTGATCATCTGTTTGAATCATAGATATTAGAATATAAATGGAAAGTTTATCGCAAAATGTGTTGTTATGTAACGCACGATCTGAGTGCAGGCAGGTCTGATCTGTGTGACTACGAGTACTCGAATGCATTACGTACGTGAAGACTAATATTCAATAGAATCAGCGAGTCTCCAAAAAGGGAAGCAGCGGCCGAAACCTCTATGTCACCAACGAAACGCTACGAAGCATAATAAAACTGCTAAATAGAAATAGGTAGTTAGCCCAGAGTCTAATAGACACAATGTTGTGCTTCATTACCATTTAAATCGGGCATTTATCCCACGTATGTTAATTTAAGAACATAGTGTGATAGTATATCTTTAGTACATTTCCCTGGTATTAAAAACCTGCTATCTTCCTACGGAGAGCAAGTCTGGGTGATTGATTACAGGTACAATATGTTCGTTCATCGATTGGTTCCCTGAGAGCCCTCGCAGAACACTTCACAATGAATTGATGGCGATATCAAGCTGGCGGCTGCTTTCGGCAATGAATCAGACGTGAACGTGCTTGCCCTAGGCAAATTTGAATTCGGATGTCTAAACTTCAAAGGAAAAAATGATTTTGTGCTGCAATTATGTTGAAATAGTATCCTTATGTCTATCTAAAACAGGCTCATATATATGCTCTCCTACCGATTTGCTCCAGCCTCCCTAAATAAGAGCAACCTAGCTGGCTAAAGTGCGGATTAGATGACTTTACAAACTTTTGAATTTTTCGCGAGCATGTGTTGTCTTATAAATCTTAAAATATTCTTAATTTTTCTTATATTATTTCAATCAATCAATCCAACTGAAGTAGTTGTATGCTTTGAATATAGATCGTATTTGATTGAAACCGTTAATCCATTTAATACCTCGTGGCCTAACAGTGACCACAATATTCATATATATGTGCATATATATGAATATCCTTCGTGCTGTAACGAGGCATTCGTCCTCTTTCCTGTTTTATGACTAGCAACCTTTCTTGCTAGCAGTTTTATCTTTCTTTTTAAATTCATTTTCAAATTTAGATTTCTTACGTTTCGATTTTGTCTTTTTTCCGCCAAATTCCTCACTTCATGTCCTGATCTCCAACAGTAAACTTATCCTTGTACTATTTCCCACATTAGATATGTAATATTAAATAAATAATATTTAAGTACGCAAATACCTTACTTTCGGACAGAGCCCAGGTTATTCGCCACACTTTATTTTATTAACCTCTACAACATTCTTCGTGTAGTGCTCAGCAGCTCCGTGGCGGCTCTTATGATGACGTAAATGCTGTAGTAACAGCGATTTGGCTCAAAAGTGTACGGCGGCGTCAGTTAAATATAATTTCCATCACGTAAAAAGAACGCTAGCTGAAGTGGAGGGGATTGTAGGCCTGACACAGTACCATACGAAAGTACTGATTTATCAATTCAATTTTTTTTTTATAAATGGCGTTCCTAAATGATGTCGCCCGCCAGTATCAAATGATATTGTGTTTATTTAGCTCGACAAGCAAAAAAACAAAAAAGATAAATTTTGACAGATTAATTTAAAAATACGGTTTACCTAGAACAAAAAAAACAAACGATATACATAAAAAATACAGTGTTAATTTTATTAGTAAAGACAATTATAATGTTATTATTGTTAATGTAACTAAAAAGATAATTTACAATTGGAGTATTTACACAAGAGAGCAGAGTTATAAAATTCATTGGAGTTGGAATGCAGGAGGAAGAAGATCATACAAAGAAGAAGATAATTTTGTACATTCAAAGATTATGTGATCAGGAGAACCCTCGTCCAGACCACACTCGCAAATAGAACTATCTTTAATATGAATTTTGAAAAGATGGACAGGAGTACACGCATGACCTAATCGCAATCTACAAATGGTAGAGGTAACAGCTTACTAGTTTCTCTAAACTTGAAGAACCAAGGAGTGTATTGTTTTACAAATTATTAAATTACAAACAGGAAACATTACATCCTCTAAATTGTTTTTGAAAGCAAACACATTCCCTCGACCAGTGTTCTTTTTACATGACGGGAAGTATACACGGGTAGCGAATCCAAAGTGACGTCGCTGTCGCTCTTATTAAGTTGTGTGGCCGAGGTTTTCATGATAATTATACTCTACGCGATAAATTAAGGTTCAGAATTGTGCGTGTGATATACCGCGCGCCTCTTGTCCATCGTTCGAACTTCTGAGCGCCCTCCAAAAACATTTCGCGGTAATTGATTGCCCATCAAATCGTGTGCCTATTTATCTTTGATTTGGTAGAAAATGGCAGGAAAAATTAAAGAAAATTATGTAGTTTTGAAAACTCTTACCTATCGTATCAGATCAACGGCCCGTTACAGTCCACTGCTGGACTATGAGCCTCCTCCACTTAAGTGGAGGGTTTTGCCATAATCTCCACGCTTGGCAGGCGGGTTGGAGATCACAGATTAAAATGTTACTGTATCAGAGAGCGCAGCTGCCCGTTCCCTGTTCAATGTGTAGTCCCTAAGTCGCCTCTTACGACACCCACGGGAAGAGTAGGGGTTGGTTGGACAAATGTATTCGTATTCTACTCTGCCGTCATCACACGTTACCTATCGTATGTACTTCTATAATGATAAAGATTTCTCATTATGTATGGCACATATGTATGGCAACCATAATCAGCACTCTACAAAAAATAAATATAATGATATTCTTTAGGTTTGTTATTCTTTAGCCTTTGCCTGTGTGATGTGTGTGCCTGTGTATGTGTGTTGTAGAGTGTATGTAAAATGTTACATACACTAGCTAATAATAAAAGGCTACAAAAATGAGAAAAGTGATGAATAAAACACTGCGACATACGATCAAGTTATGTTAAACGGTGTCTACGGAAAGTTAGATTGTATGTAAATGTTTTGAAAAAGATTCGAGAGAGCGATCAACTTCATGTTGCTCGCGCGCAAACTTGAACAGAAAACAAATCAATTACTTGTAATGTAAATAAAGGATGTTGTTTTTCAAAGTTTCTTAATATGGTAAGTTAGATAACAAACAATTTTGTTCCCGATTATGTTGTAATTTTAGTCAAATCAAATCAAAACTTTATTAACTTTTGGATGTTACATCTCTTAGTTTCGTCATTACATTTTTTTTGGTGAGTTCACTACACGATGTGCGAACTCTGTGGAGAAGATTTTTTGTGTTTTTTTTTGTCAATAATAACGTCATTTACAAATAAAAAAAATAACTCCCACTTCACGTGTACCAGATGAGCCCTAGAAAATTTGTTTTTTAAGATTTTATTACATATTAATCATGCCGATAAAGCTGAAGAGTCCGCGGCTTAGCTCATAGACTCTTAGTACTAGAAGGCTGTAATTTGGCATGGATGGACGGATAGACAAACAGACACTTGGGCATGGCCTAAAAATAAAGTAAATTCAGTCAGCTAAACTGCAGAAGACGATTTCTCTAAACCGCATAGAACAAAACTTTGAATTACAAATTTTCTACGCCACTTGCTGCCTATTATCTGTGGAGGAGCTCGCTTTAAGTGCACTCATTACTCGAAGATGTTATTGAATACTAGACACAGCCGTTTCAACCTAAATTCTCAATAGTGGCCCACCTTTGTCCTGATCAGACTTTGAATAATAGCGTATGCACCTGTCCTAGGATTAGCACTACTAAAACGATTAAGTACCTTGGCGTTATAATTGATCAACATCTCAACTTTAAACCGCACGTTGAAGCTCTTGCCGCTAGGGTACTTCAAAATGTTGATTTTCCTAATAAAAACCTACAAAAAATATATTTCGGCAAAATAAACACGCTTTCTTACCATAAAATTCAATTAAATTTTAAACCTTTTTTATTCCCGCGAAGACGCTGTCAGCCATTTTGGTGACGTAATATTGGTAAAAACAACAGTCGTGTATGTACGACCGGCACTTATTCAACGTTAACAGCTATACACATTTGGTGTTTTTTGAGAAAATAATGAATTACAATCGCTATCGTTGGTGTGTAGTGTCTAGTTGTTCAAATACTAGCCTTAAAACTCCAGAAAAGTTGTTAAAGTTGATAGATATGTACCTAGCTGTTTACACTGAACTGACAGTTTTTGCCTAATATAATATGACGTCACACCACGGCGACTCGTGTTTTAGGTCACGTGATATACAGATAAAAAATTACGACTTTTAATTTCAATATAATAAAACAATAATGTGCTTTTATGACTCAAAATCAGAATATTTAAGTATATTTCTACATAAATTTTAATTTTTACCAAATTTCATAATTTATTTTTCACTGCCGAAAGTATAGTACACAAAAAGTGTAACTAATGATATATATGGCCAGTAGAATAGTGAGTTCGTCACGCCAGTAACATAACCTTTTGATCAAGCACTAAGGAAGGATTACTAGTCTTTTTTCTAGTAGTATTAAGTTTGCAAGTTTTTTTTTTGTTTTCACCGTCCGTGGGTGAGCTATGTTAGTTTAGAAAAAATAAATATACCTACTAGAATTCCAATAGTTCAGTTCAGTTTTTAGTTCAGTTTTTTTAGTTTTTTAGTTTCAGTTTCCAAGTTCGTTTTTATTGGCAATATTGCTTGCTGGTTTTCTATGACCGAAAAGCCTTCCTGAAATGCGCTTGTTTGGAATAGTGAACACAGAGCTCAGGTATAACACAATTCGGCTCATGTCGCTCTCCAGAAGGGAAATGATCGGCGTGAGCGGGAGCGTGACCCAATTCGCGTGGCCTGCTGCAATCTGGGACGTATCATCGTACAACTATCAGTTTTTAGTTACCTCCATTAGTACAGCCAGCACAAAAACATCTTAAATGCATCTTAAACTAAATCAAATCAAAAATTATTTATTTCCATAGGATGTTATACATCACTTAGATCCGTCATTACATTTTTTTGGGTGAGTTCACTAACACAATGGCGGATTTGGTTGCTGGAGGAATGCTGCTATTCTTGCTAAATTGCCGCCTAAATCGTCCGCTGCCCGCCATCATTTTCGGCGAACATTTCATGAGGTTCAATTATGGAACAACAACATTCTGCCGGCGGCGGAAGAATGCAATTGGGAAATACTCCTGTTTTAAATACAGATCCACCAGCACCAGTTTCTATATTAAAGCTGGTGTGCTTGCAAACAAGGCTGTGGTAGGCGATGTGGATGTGTGAAAGCAAATTTACGATGTGAAAAAATTGTAGACTTTAGAGTTGCGTGAACGTAGTTAAACTAAACATCACAGAAGATAAATTTTTGAGTAGGTGCCGAATAGTTGGACATAACTAATATGGTTTATTTTAATGGTTTAAAACCTAAGAATATACAAACATTAGTTGGTAAAGAGATGATTTAGCTGGTTTCATTTGTAATTTTTCTCAGACATTAAATGGGGCCTGTACCGTGCACTAGAAGGAACCTATTTTATCCGTTTTAGCTTGGCCAAAATTGCTTTTGTATGTTAACAGATAACAGAACTAGATGATTTTTGCATTTTTTTCCATACATTGCATTTTAATTTTCCTCAACGTGGGCTGTAGGGCAGCAAGCGCAATTGTTTGCTTTGTTAATTGTATGTGGTTTCATCTTATCGGAAAATAATAGTACATTGTTATACGAGGGGTGAAAGTAACTTATTTAGCGGCGAGACGCGGTTTGGGGCTTGACCGTAGTGAGGGCCCTAATAGTTCGAGGCACTAAATAAGTCTTTAACCAGAGGTAAACACTGTGCTTTTCATTACGAATACAAGGAAAGTAAAAATAAAAACACGAATCAGCTAAAGAAAAAATGAGTGCCTTCCATATCTGAATCAGATGAACTCATTGTAAATAAAACCCTACAACTCGAGAAACAAATAATAATCAATGCTTTCCCGCTTATTTTAATTTTTTTCTATGGCCGAGCCGGCCAGCTTTTGAGCCATTATTTTTAATTGTCATCATTGAAAAATGGTAAATATTTTGCCCAAATATATCTTATTTTACAAAGATAGTTGAAAGTCAATTATAATGAAGTCATTTAAAAAATATAATATATTCTTCAAAGTCAAAGTCAAAATTTTTTATTCGAATTAAGATTTTTACAAATCATTTTTCGACGTCAAAGCTATCATGGATGGCACGTTCACTACCAGTGTACGCCCTCTGTGGAGAAGAACGGCCAGAAGAAACTCCACAGGAATTGTATCTTTTGTACTTTTCTTTTAAATATATAAAGATCATTTATCGTATAATAGGCCTTAGAACATAAAATAGTTTTAATTTTAGCTTTAAATTGGCTATCGGACAGATTTACAATATCATCTGGTATTTTATTATAGAAGCGAATACAGTTCCCCATGAATGAATTATTAACTGTGCACAGTCTAAACTTTGGGTGCGCTATTTTATTTTTATTTCTAGTATTTATATTATGTATATCAGAATTCTTAGGAAATAGCATTGTGTTCTTCCGGACATACAAGATGTTTTCAAATATGTACTGTGAGGATACTGTGAGGATATCAATTTCTTTAAACAATTCCCTTAGGGAATCGCGACCACGCAATTCATATATGGAACGTATCGCCCTCTTCTGTAACACAAAGATGTTATTTATGTTAGCAGCTTGACCCCACAATAAAATTCCGTAGGACATAATGCTGTGAAAATAGCTGAAATATACAAGTCTGGCAGTAGCAACGTCAGTCAGTTGACGAATCTTTCTGACTGCGTATGCCGCCGAGCTGAGCCTTGCGGATAACGCATTTAAATGAGGGTCCCATTGTAACCTTGCGTCGATAGTGATCCCCAAGAAAACTGTTTCATTTACATATTGCAAATTTTCGTTATTCAAGACAATAGCTAAGTTGTTGTTCCTTACATTAGGCAATGAAAATTTTATACATTTTGTTTTCTTGGGATTCAACATTAAATTATTTGTCGTAAACCAATCATGGATCTGGGAAAGAGCGTCATTTACTTCGTCAATATCTTGATTATGTCTGCTAGCTTTGAAAATTAGAGAAGTATCATCAGCAAATAACACTATCCTAGATCGGTTTTGTACCATAAAAGGCAGGTCATTTATATATACTAAGAATAGGAACGGTCCAAGAATTGAGCCCTGTGGCACGCCGATTTTGACTTTAGATCCCAGTGACTTCGTGCTGTTTATTTGAACTCTTTGAATTCTATTTTCTAGATAGGAACTGATCAAATTTAGGGCTCCGTCTCTAACTCCATAATGTTCCAGCTTTATTAGCAGCGTCTCGTGATCGACGCAGTCGAAAGCTTTAGATAGGTCACAGAACACCCCAATAGCATCCTGCGACTCCTCCCAAGCCCCGTACACGTGATGTAGGAGAGCAACTGCAGCGTCGGTGGTCGAACGCCCCTTAGTAAATCCGAACTGTTGATTGTGGAGTAGATGGTTCAGATTAAAATGAGACAGCATTTGATTAAGTATTATCCTTTCAAAAATTTTACTGAGTACCGGAAGTATAGACACTGGCCTAAAGTTACCGGGATCCTTTTTATCTCCTGACTTAAATAAAGGTATTGTTTGGTAGGTTTTTTTTACTATGTTTCATTAAATCTGGAAATACACCCTGATCAACACAAGAATTGAATAAAAATGCTAGGTAAGGTGCCAGAGTTTCGATTATAGAACTACACAACTTAAACGACATACCAAATAAGTCTTCAGTATCTTTTAGCTTTAATTCCTTAAAAGTTTTAATCACTACCTGCGGGTTTATATGCCTAAACTCAAACACAGTTGGGCACCTTTGAACATTAGCATTCAGCAGATCGCGAGCAGAAAAAGGTGAGGAATTAAGCGGCTCTGTAGTTTTTAATGGAATGTTTGTGAAAAATGTTTCAAATTCTTGAGCAATATCTTCATCTGCAGTAATGATACCACTAACAGTATTTAATGAATGTCTGTTGTCGTATAGTTTAGCTTTTCCCGTTTCGCAGTTTATCACCTTCCAAATCTTACTCTTAGATTAAGTGCTTGGCGTTTGTAATTAAAAAATTATGTAAAAAAAAAAGAAATAAACAGTTTTAAATTTTTTTTTTTTTTTTTTTTTTTTTTTTTAATCGTCTTTACAACATTTCTTTAATTAATACTTAACTTTATGTTATTTCAATTTAACATTGCGTTGTAATTGAGTGGCTGTATAAAAGATGGAATATAGTTCAATAGAAATGTGAAATAAGAACTAGTTTTTTTTTAATAATTTGACAGCTGTCAGTTGAAAACGATTCTCCCTCCGGGTTGAAAAATATTACCTTCAATCCGCTCCTCAGGCAACTTCAGACCTACTTTCCGAGTATGAGTAAAGAAAAATAAATTTACCTACACAGGATCGAAAGACGATCATTTCCAAACAATTATCTATTTGCTCTTTGTTACAGATTCGCTGTTGTTCCTTAAGATATTCAATACTCAGTCAAAGATGGTAAGTATGTTGATGTTTGTTTGTTTATGATAAAAGTATCCTTATATCAGATCACACACACGTTTAAACCTTTAAAAAAAACCGTTAAACCGTTTAAAACTTTAGATCAAAAGGTATTTTTTATTTGCAAAGAATAAAAACTTAATAAGCTACAACTTGAGTTAACGTAAATGTAAGTAACCAAAATAATGACATAACATTTTTTTGTTATAATATTATTGTATAGACATTAACATTTTTTACGATGTCATTGCTATTGCTCCATCCTGACATGTGGTGTCCCGGGGTGGTTGGTTCGAGGCTCCACCATACGAGTACCATACTAATACAGACTCGCGCTTTGATAACACATACTTGTAATTTTTATAAATTTAGAACAAGAAGGAAGATTTATAAGGAAAGAGAAGATTTCATCACGTCTATGATCGAAATTAAACTAAAAGTCTATACTATATACTTAATCGGCATGTCACGTAATGAAATATCTAAAGCTTTTTTATTACAGCATACACTATAAGATTTTTAGTTAAGTTTATTCAATAATAAATAAAACCCTATTGGGTGACTAACCAGACAATGATATTACTTTGTTGTTCGTATAGTAAAGTTAGTCTCTAATTGTTTTTCAGTGAATAGGAAGTACCAGTAACTGCTGACTGGCATGATAATGGCCAACTATCTCCCCCCCTCCATTGTAACGTCAGTTACATAACGTTCCTCATAATGTCTTCTGATCCTGTTCTTGAAATGTTATACAAATATGATGTTGTTATTTACATCTTTAAAAGTAGAAATTGACTAAGCAAACGAAATTCACGCTGCCGGAACCGAACTCGATGTCACCGGACTCGACGTTACCGGAACTTGACGGAATAATTCGATTATATACCTAATTAAAGTCTAAACGGCTAGTATTTTTGTTTGTTATAAAATACTTGAGCCGGTATGGTACCTAAATGGTACTTAAAATTAGTGTCAGATAGATGATATGGTGATATATCTAATTAAAAAAAAAAAGAATGCAGAGGAAAAATATCAAAACACGAGAACCCTACTACTAGAATCATAAAAAGCGCTAGTTAAAACTTAATATAAATTAATGATTTTATTTTACTTTGTGTCGTCGCTTCGAGCAACACCGACAGCAAAAAAGTATAAGTTCCTTGTTCCGTTGAACCAAATCGAGCATGTGAACTTAATTAATCCACGAATCCTGTACCGACAACAACCCGCAGATACATATAACTAGGTTAAGTTAGTATAAACTTTTCTATCGTTAACTATTACTGTAAAATATAAGTTCTACTGCTTTTCAGTGTTTGTAGTGGGTAGGTACCTAAGCGACTTAAAAATATTATTTTCTGCAAAATGTTTTATTTTCTGTAATTTTATTCCATTGCAGTTGCTTTTTAGTAACAAAACACAAACGGATATGAGAAAAGTCGTTTTAGCCATCACTTTAGTCGCTTTATGGTGCCAGGACAGGGTGAAGCGAGTCGAAAGCGATACAAAGAAACCGGAAGCGAGCCGTTGGCGGCCGGACGACGAACTTCCGCGCTCCCGGCGCGCACTTCAATATTTGTACATTTTCACAGAAAATATATCTTATAGACGTTGAAACTCGGGAGAAATGGTGAAGAAGTAATATTTGACAATCACGGAAGATCAAAGCAGATAAATAATTCTAATTTTTTGTCGTAAATAGTGAGATTTTATGACATTAATGTCTGTGTCTAGGCTACGATGATCAGTTTGGAGATATGGAAATAAAATATAAACAGCAATAAAACTCAAGCAGTGAGTTGCGTGCCTAAATTGCGTAATATTTTCTTATCTCGCTGCGTTTACACGCACTGCGCTAGCAAAGAAGGAGTGGTTATAAAAGGGGCCGTGATATCATAATTTTAAAATAACTGGAATTGCAGCCTATTCACTGGACTAGAATAGGCGGCAATTCCAGTACATTCACCTACAAATCTTTATTATCTACTTCCCAGAATTTACGTATTGTTATTTAGAATTATTTACAAACGACATTAGATGATAAACCCGTTACAGACTGAAATAATTTATGAAAAAGACTCAACGTGTGAATACTCAGAAATTTTGTTTAACTTTCCTTTAGTTCAACTTTTACAATGTATTTCGTGTACTTAAAAATGTTTAGACTTAATAAAGTATGTAGGTACCCAACCAAATTCAATCAATTAATCAAAGTCTATGAGTGTCTCTGTCTGTGCTTCGCCAGTTTCCGTGTCTGTCTGTGACACTTGTTGCATCGGATATTCCGAGCACTCTAGAGCGAACTGAACTTTGCACTGATTCATCCCGATTCACTTCTGCTTCTGAAAACAATTTGAGAGACAGAGATAATGGCACTGTGAACGATTTTTAATGTTGCTGAAAAAAGGCTTCATTTTGGTAAATAACAAAAGTCTTTGTTCGGCCGTTATCAGCTTATATAACTTTCATCCTTACCGAGACTACCCAACTTTCCATATACTTACCTGTAAAATTCGCTTACCTATTTTAAACTCGACCACTACCCACACTTTAACCTTTTGAGCATCTCACATCGCCTGACACTTTTTAAGGATAGGGAGGGAGTAACAAATTCTACCCTTATGTCAGAAGTCTACAATTTACTAGAATCCTGGACCTCGTTCTGTCCAAACCCATTCGTTTCGAGTATGGACTTCTTTGGCTTATCGGATAATTTATAGCTCAGAACTAATCCAAAGGGTTCAGATGAACCGGACGCGATTCGATTTAAGTTTTAATCGATCGCAGCAGTTAAAACGACGAGAAGTTTTGTCTTCAACACAATATTCATAGCTCGGATATCATCTCCGCTTATCGCTCGGTGCAATTCTCACTCAATATTTCTGCATTTTTTGCTAACGAAGCCAGATTTTAAATAATTTAATTCTACTGATCTGTTTTTTATATTCGGGTACGCTACAGTTCATTGTTTTCTCGCGGGTTGTAAAAGGCTGTCTGTCTTTATGTCATTCCAAAATCCTTTTTGCCATTTGTGAGGAGTCATGTCAAAATAACGATACATGTCATTAAATAGTCGCAAAAATATTAAAAGACATTCTATCGTTTATTAACTAAATGTTTATGTACTTGTCTACAGTAATTTTTTCCCTATTTTCTAACTTTATGATACACGTAACATAATACTGAGTGCTAAATCCATCAACACGTTACAACAACACTTGGAAAGGTATTCTTTCGAGAAAGGCGCCTTTGTAAATACATCGGATAAAAGTGATTGATAAGTAATATCCCTTATAATGGTCTATTGTTAATTTTCGTTAACGAAACACGATAGGTACATCAAACATCATGGTCACTGTTGTCTATAAATAAATTTAAAAATATGGGAATAGGGCTCAATCAATACAAAGACAAAGACAGTTTGACAGGTACCCAAGGACGGATGTTGCCATCCACTAATCTAATCTAATGGACTAATCATAAAGTTTTGAATTAAAAAATCTGCTCAGGTAAGATGAGGGAGTAATTTGGCTATTTCTACGAGCCCCATACGTAGCCGTAGCCGAGAACTCCGTAGCCCGTAGCACACTCGTAGCCGCATTCGTAGCTGAAGTCTACGCGCGTATTCAGCATCTTTATATTTTATCTAATACGCAAAATCAGAAGAATACGTTTCTCATTCTGCGTAAAAAAGGAGGAGAATATAGGTAAGTACTGAAAATAAAACACAATGTGATAGTCAGTAATACCTAAGAACATTGCATTTATTTAGATTGCTTTATTCTACTTTTTAAACGTATAGTCTCTGTGTTCGATGGACAATATACCTATACATATTAGTAACTCTATAGTAATTTCTATTTCTATTTCCTTTTAGTCGTGTGAGTGCCATATTTCGCAATTATTTTGGTATTCAAATTTCAACATAATCTTCTATAGTACAATACTGACACGACTGAGCGGAGTACCCGGGGCAAAGTGGCTACTGGTTTCATGCACACGTCAATTACCAGTTATGCATATTCATGCACCTATCACCATGACAGAAGACGGACTGGTATTGTAATGGTTACGATCATACAATTTAATCTATTGACTAAGTGATAAGTGTTTGATTGATTCTATTGTCCGAGTTATAACATGTCAAGTAGAGTATCGAGTAGTTCACTACCAACCTATAAAACACTTGGCCTTGGTGTCAAAGTTACACCACCAAAGTCCTCGGAGATGGCTCAGGATACGACTATTTCCGCAAATAACACTTGCCTTTAAATGCTGTCTTCCAAAATATGAATCGAATATTCAGAGGGTGCTCCTTGCGAACCCTACCCTTGGCCGCTTAAACAATTTTTACAAAAACATATTGGTTGCATTTTTGAAAACTAGGAAGCGTAATCATGTAGTTTTGACTACCGAAATAAATAAAGAAAAACGTTTTAAATGTACACATTTCACAGTCGTGGATCCGGTCGTCTACGAAACCATGAAGAAAAAGAGAAACGTACAGCCAAAACAGATATTTAAATTTACCTTGTCTTCGTTCCTATGCTGTGGTGTATTTTTGCGTGTAGCGAGGACAACGACATTATTCAGAGATGTAATCTCCCTAGACGGGGTTTAGGCGACCTTTACCGCAAAAACACATTACCTTGGAAAGCTGAAGGAGAATCTTTTTATGCAGATAATATGCCATACCTGTTGAAGTAAGAACACACGCCGCCGTTTACTTTTAACCTTCTCTATCTATCATTAAATACAGTATATAATACAGTGTATAAAAGTGTAAATTTTTATTTTTATTTTTTATTATTGTTAAGAACTTACACAAATCCTCATACACACACGCCTACATACACCTTTACACATCATACACACCCTCACACACAAACACACACATGCACATCTATACTCACTCATATAATGGTTAGCTGGCATTGATAGGTAGTTTCTTTTTAAAATTTGTTAACTCCTTGTAATGTTATCTTCTTGGTTACAAAGTTTGATTTAATTTTTAGTTCCTTATTATTAGTTTTAAAATCCATCGATTAATGAATAAAAACAACTCATCATTAGGAAGAGCAGGGCCTCCTAACACAGGCTTTGCTTAGCAGGAGACCCTGACAACAAACTGTTTTAATTTTCCATAAGCAAATAAAGAATTTATTTATTAAAATTTATTTATTTATTATTAAAAGAATTACCGACGAATGATGCACCTTTACAAATAATATTTTAAAGTACAAAAGTGTTAGATGCTTATTCAGTTATAGGTAACCAAAACATAACATACTGAAAAACAGGCAGAAAACTCGCCTCAATATACAAATATCACAACAAGAAAGCAATACACTGTAAATGTATTAACGGAAAATTCTTTTCAATCTTTGCATTCGGACAGTGAAGAGGAATATGAGGAAAGTAGTATAATAGCCAGTACACTTAACAGAAGTTGTCCAGATGTTAACGTAAACACACAAGAATTAATTGAGGAACTCCAGAAACAAATAAAAACTCTGCAAGGAAATCTAGAGAGCGCGGAAAAGGAAATAGAAAATGGACTAATAGAGAACTTTTCGTTGAAAAAGAAGTTAGACGAGAGCGAGCTAAAGATTAAATACTTATCAGGTATTTGTCAAAAAACTCCTACCACCGGGCGTAGCAAATCGAAAAAGAAAGGTAGAGAAAACATAGCCTTAAACGAGTCTAGGTCAGAATTTGATACTTCATACACTGAAAACTATTCAGATACATTGCCCACTAAGATTTTTACCCAAGAGGATCCACAAAAAAATACAGATAGGAGCTGTGGCGACACCCCAAACAAGACTCAAAGTGCGGAAACTACAAACAATAAAAATAATGTCCAACATAAAGTCACCTTTATTAGCAGCAACAAGCATTATAAAATGTTAAAATTGTGTAAAGCTTTATTTGCTGAAGAGTATCAATTGCTACATATTTTACACCCTAAAGCTGGCATAACTCGATTATTGGAGTGTTTAGAAGAAGAGGTGAAATATTACACACTTGACGACTACTGTGTATTATTCATTGGAGAAAGTGACTTCATTAAATCACAAAATTACACTGAACTTGTAGAATATATTGAATTAAAGTTGTCAAATATACAGCATACAAATGTAATTATATGTTCACCTACCTTCCGCTATGGCCGCTATACAGATATATTTAATAAACGAATTGAACAGTTTAATCATATTTTTTATCAACAAGAACAGGAATCAAAATATGTGTATTTATTCGACTCTAACTGGAAACTCAAGTACGACCGAAACATATTTTCAAGACGCAATGGTGCCATCAACAACCATGGAATGAGAACATTATTACGCAACTTGCGCGATTTTATATCGAAAATTGAAACAACTACTGGATATGATCAAAATGTACAAGCAGATGATCCTAGCACGACTTCAACAGACAACAGTTGTTTTCGTCACTAACACAGATAAAGAACGCAAGGAGCGACAAGAAATTTTCACAGTTATGCACCAAAATATACAGGGCCTACTCTCTAAACTAGAAGTACTTGAAATTACACTAACTGATATTCAAGATCAGTTTGACCCGGAAGTTATTTGTCTGACTGAAACATTTATAACGACTGAGCATATACGAAATGTAAAACTTAGTAATTACGTGTTAGCCTCTAGTTATTGTAGGAAAAAAAGGCGGGGCGGCTCGTGTATTTTTATAAAAAAAGGTATTTCGTTTAACCAGCTACCTTGTTTAAGTAACCTGTCTGCTGTAAACTATTTTGAATGTTGTGCAATATTAATACCTACTTGTAAAATTGTAATTATTTGTATATACAGACCGTCAAGTAACACAAATAGTAAATTTGAAATTTTCTTTCAAAAGTTCGAATTATTGTTATATATGTTTTTCCAACGATATTCGAGAAACAAATTAATAATAACTGGTGATATCAATATAAATATGTTAGAAAATAATAATGTATCTTGTAGACTAAACAACATCTTAAAAAACTATAATCTGATATCACATATTAATGTACCAACTAGATTGAAAAGTTGTATAGATTTAATTATAAGCAACGTTAAAAATGGAATTGGTAGTACGCTTCCATTGTGGTTATCAGATCATGACACGGCACAATTTTTGAACCTAAAAATAAAAAATAAGAAACTTCTACGCAGACCAACATATATATTTAAATTAAAAAGATTATATACAAATGAAAATATCATATTATTTAGAAATTACCTTAAAAGTTTGTCTTTTACTGATGTTTATCAACAAACAGATGTCAACTTAGCGTTTAATGAGTTTTATGACATGTTTTGTTTGCTTTATAAACTTTGTTTCCCTAAAGTGAAAAAAAAGTTTAGTTTAAAGCCTAACTTAAATTGGATGTCTAGAGGAATACGGAAAAGCTGTGTAACTAAAAGAAAATTACGTTATTTGTACTACTCTGGAAAAAATAAATGCAATAGGAAAAAAATTCACGATTATAGAAAACTATTGAAAAAGTGCATATTTAATGCGAAAAGACAAATAAACACGAAATATATTGTAAATAGTAAGAACAAGTGTAGAGCAACTTGGCAAATTATAGAACAACAAATTGGTAATAAATCTTGCTCTAATGACATAGTTAAGATAGTTCACAACAATACCACAATTACAGATCCAACCATGATAGCCAATGAATTTCATAAACTTGACATCTGCATACAATACATGTGAAAATACGAATAAAGAATGTTTGACGAATACTATATATTTAACACCAGTTAACAAATTTGACATAGAAAAGGTTATCATAGAATTAAACAATACAGCTAGTGAAGGATATGACGAAATATCAACAAAAATATTAAAAGCATGTAGGAAAGAATTAAGTGAAATCTTGGCTTATCTAGTAAACTTATCATTGCAATCGGGTGTATTCCCAGAAGAACTAAAGTTGAGTATCATAATACCTCTACATAAAAAGGATGACGAAACTGACATGAACAATTTTAGACCAGTAGCACTTAATCCAAACTTTTCGAAAGTTTTTGAGAAACCAATGGTTGGCAAACTGGTATCATATCTCAATAAATTTAATATTATAAAACCAGATCAATATGGATTCCAAAAAAATAAGTCCACTACTCTTGCGACATTCAATTTAATAAATCAGATATTACAGGAACTTAATGCAAATAACTTAGTAACAGTTTTGTGCTTTGACATGTCAAAGGCATTTGACCTCGTATCTCATAAATTGCTTTTGTCTAAATTGGAGCAGTATGGTATAAGAGGTCCCGCATATAACTGGCTGAAAACGTATTTGGAAAACAGATCCCAAGCTGTACAAATAACTCGCCTAGATTCAAAAATGATATCCCAATCATATAAATCTGAATACAAGTGTAATAGATCTGGTGTGCCGCAGGGCAGTGTGCTAGGACCACTTCTATTCTTAGTATATATTAATGACATAATGAGTATAACCAAATATAGAAGCATTTTATTTGCTGATGACATCACCATTATTATAGCTACTAATAAAACATTGACATTGAATTATCATGAATCGGAAACCAATAATGTTTTAAAATTAATATCGACATGGCTAAATCAAAATAATTTAAAAATTAACATTAATAAAACTAATTATATTAATTTTAATAATATAAACGTAGACGTAAGACTTGATAATAATATAGCGATTAAAAAAACTGACTGTGCTACATTTCTAGGCATAAAAATTGATAATGCACTAAATTGGAAAGCCCACGTAACACATATCTGTAATAGAATTAATCAATACTCCTATGCACTATATAAATTAGCCAAGGTTACATCTAAAGATACTGCCATAATATCGTATTTCGCATATGTTGAATCGATCCTTCGCTATGGGATTGTTATTTGGGGAAACAGCACTGACATTAGCAAAGCATTTTTGGCTCAAAAAAAATGTGTGAGAGCAATAGTGGGGGCAGCCCCAGATATCTCTTGTAAACCATTGTTCACAAGACTAAAGATTCTACCTCTTCCTTGCCTTTATGTCTTGGAAGTAGCTTTATTTACAAAAAGAAATATCAAACTATTTACAACAACAAAAGATATCACATCTAGAAATTTAAGAAATAAGCACGCATTAGTCTTTAACGTAGTACCAAAAAGTGCCAGACACAGTAGAAATTGTTATGCAATGTGTAAAGCTACGTACAACAAAATCCCAGATGTTTTCAAAAATAATAATTTAAAGCGCTTTAAAAAGATATTGAAAGAATGGCTGTATGAACATAATTTTTATTCATTTAAGGAATTTTTGGAGCATCAGTTTAAGACATGTATTATGTGTAAAAAATATTAGACAAAGATTTGTATTATTATTATTGTTTGCATGCTTAGTTTTAGGCTAGATATGTGAAACTGGTATGTAACCATTTATATTGTAACACCCTTGTAACCATATCTATAGCAAATAAATATTATTACTATTACTATTACTATTACTATTACATACACAGATATCTACATAGGTAATTCTAAGTGGTTACTACTTAACAACATCCGTTCTTTATCATTTGTTGTAGTTCTTTGTAAAGCCGAGGTTACACAGTGCGAGCTGCTGACTTGATAGTAGACAGTTTACTGCACCCGTGCACTCATACGGCAGTAGCTTGACTCGCCTTACCCGAGTGCGAGCTACTGGTGTGAAAGTAGACAGCTACTTACTGCACCTGTGTACTCGATAGTCGCGTCGGTACGCAAAGGTGTGAGAGTTGACGTACAAGTCGCGTGCGAGTTGCTGCTTGTGACGCGGTGGAGAAAGGCGAGTGGAAAGTAGAAACAAAAAATGTTGTAACGACTCGGATGCGAGTTATGCCTAGGTCACACAGTGCGAGCTGGTATGCGAACTGACCTAGTCAGTTACTGAGGTGCGGCTACTCGCACCGTGTGACCGCATCATAAGAGTTAATGTCATGTGCGAGTGGGTCAGTTGCTGGCGTCCGAGTTACTACAATTTTTTTGTTTTTAACTCGTCACTCGCCTTCCCCCACCACGTCACAAGTAGCAACTAGCACGCGACTCGGACATCACTCGCACGATTTTGCGAAATGACAGTAGGTCGTACGCTCAGGCCCAGTGTTTTTTGTTTGTTTTGGACAAAGCATGCGAGTACACTAGTTAGTAGCTGTCTACTGCGACACCAGCAGTTCGCATTGGTGTGACTGAGTGAGGTGAGTCGAGCTACTGTCATGCGAGTACACAGGCTCAGTAGCTGTCTACTGTCACTGCAGCTGCTCGCACTGTGTGACCTATTCTTAAAGAATCGACCGACTCGCACATAGCAGTAACTCGTATGATGACACAATGCGAGTAGCTGTACTACAGTAACTGACAAGAACAGCTCGCACGCTAGCTCGCACTGTGTAACCTCAAAGTATGAGTTTACATCTTATCCTATAAATAAGCACCCATATTGTGCCTCAGTACTAAATAAAATATATATTTCAGTATAACACTAGTGATATCAAAACAATTTTTCTAGATAAGTTATAATTTTTTTCTTAAATTTATTATCTAAAATTCGTTTCTTATAAACCTTCTTAATTTATTAAATTGGTTAAAGAGTAATTTAATTAATTTCCTATTCGAAGAGCTAATTTATAATCGCCCTTTCCAACTAAAACCGTTGGAAACCGTTTAGAGGTGAAAATCTTAACAGGACTTTCGTAGCCTCAGGCAATAAAGCGGATTATACGAGCCACCTTGACTTTTAATACTTTTATACCCTAACAGCTGTAGATTACATATATAAAATCGGTAATTTTGACGATAATCTAGTCATTTTTAAACAGCCGTGGAATGGCGCAATTAAATATTATTTTTTAAATATTGTTGCCTAATTGAATCTACTCTGAGGCAGTAATGACAAAGAAATACATATATTGAAATACTAATTAGTTAGATTAGAGTTAAAAGCCTTCAGGAAATATAAAACTCTTTTATAACTATCACACGAATATTATAAATGTGAAAATATATTTGGATAAATGGATGTTTAGATGTTTGTTTCGCTTTCACGCCTAAACTACTGGACCGATTTGGATGAAATTTGGAATAGAGATTTTGTTTTGTACCCTTGATTAACACATAGGATACTTTTACCGGGAAAAGTCGTATTTCCACGAGAAAATCTTACATAGCGTGAGCGTAGCTGCGGGCGGACCACTAGTGAAAAATAAATCTTGAAGTATGAAACTTTTAGCCAATATAATAATTAGCTATCTAACCCTTCTATTTGTTTGCAACTCTGCAAGTAGGTGTACACTAAGCTAGCTTCCATTAGGAGCTACCGTTTTGTCCTGACTTACCCTTGCGGACAATACAGTACTAGGTAGTCATTTCCAGCTTATCTCTTTTTTAAATTCTTTTATGCGGGATTTTACTTTCCTTTTTTTAATGTGGGTGTGTACAAAGAGCTTTTCTATAGTTTCTGTCAAAAAATATAAAGGTTTTATCAGCAGCCATAAAATGATTAAGAAAATAATAATAATAAAAACTTTCACAAAATACACCTAAAGACGAAAATATGTGTTTCTTTAATAAGGAATACAAACAAAAACACAGAATAAAAAGCAATATTTATTAAACCGGACAGGAAGAAAAGTATTCAAATATAATTCGCATTTATAAAAAAGTTCAGGAGTTTTTGTCGCGTCTCGCTAAATATGCGTCTAATTATTTAGATTAATATTAAAAAGAATTGCGGACCATACTTTGAAAAGAATGTTTGGTTTTCTTGTCCATGATTTTATTTTTAACATAAAACCTCGTGTAGAAGCTTACCTTCATTAGGGGTTTTATGATAGACGCTTCACGTCACTATTTCGATGCCGCGCCTCACCACCCGAATCCTCTGGTCGTGAAAACCGCCGGTTATTTCCCTTTCCCCGTTACGCGTACAAAACGTCGGCCTAAGCATGTTCTGTCCGATCCTGTCGATCCCATCCAGTCTGCTGTTGAGAAAGCCATTGCCAATAGAGTACACTCCACAGAATGCCCTTCTGGTAGCAACCGCACCCGCCGGCGGGAACGCGGTAGACCCAATCAAGTTCTGCATAATCCTGGAAGACCGCGCGCTTCTCGCCATGGCAACGTCCTAGGCCGAGGTCCGTGCCCCCAAGTGGGCGCCCTTAGGCTGTTGCTATAATACTAGGGGTAAGAGCCTTCCGCTCCCCCAAAAGTCCGGTTACGCTTGATACGTCGATTTTGCGACACAAGCATTAGGTCCTTGTCAAAAAAAAAAAGAAAAAAAAAAAAAAAACCTTCATTAGGTAATGGGTTTCTAAAAATAATTTTTGATGTAGGTAAGTCACGGAAAAAACGGTGGTGAAATACTGTCTAAAGAGGTAAAGTTAGGATCTCAGCTAAAAAATATATACCTATAACGAAGGAGTTTTTAATCTGAGATCTGAGTTTAAAATGTCTATCTTACCCGACGCTGGCAAAATGTCG
Organism: Carpatolechia fugitivella; assembly: GCA_951230895.1. Classification (NCBI taxonomy): domain Eukaryota; kingdom Metazoa; phylum Arthropoda; class Insecta; order Lepidoptera; family Gelechiidae; genus Carpatolechia; species Carpatolechia fugitivella. The sequence continues at coordinate 9,129,236 of OX579649.1, read as the reverse complement.
CCAAAATGGGTAGAAGGTTGCTACGAGAAGATTAAAAAAAAAACATACGCTTAGGATTATAATTTCATCGGTTGTTTACTTTGTTGTTACAAACTTAGTCTATTTTGAGCCCTAACTAAATACGTCGTCGGAATGACCGCGGTCACAAATAAATAATTAGGGCTTTTGTCAAAAGAGGCAGGCAGGTGGTTTCGGATAAACAATGGCCGTCGTTTGCCGAGCTGGTCCAACTCCTGAGTTCTGGGCAAACATCACAAGTATCGTCCACATTAAGGGAGAGGGTCCTTAAAATTGAGAAGTGGTATGGTGGGGAACAATTCCCGGTGATACGGGTCCCAAACGAATTTATCCACAGCAAAGACATTTGAACTTTTACGAATACCACTAAAATATTAAAGTTCATAATTCTGTTTCACACATTAATTTGTAGATCTTTTAAAACTTGGTCCACTGAGAGGCTAATGCGTAATCTGATGGGAAACGAATTACTGACGTGCTAAGCCGACAGTAGCCCAGGCCACTACAGCCTCAGCCAGCATCACCATTAACGAAATAAAAATCTATTTCTAATTTTTAAAACTATATTTTGGATATTTTTTACACTTCAGAACACAAGATAAACTAAATCATACTCTGTGAAAGTTTATTTTGTTAACAGATTTACGTTTAGAAAGAAATGCGCTACTAAAACCACGATCAACCAGCAACCGGACTTTTTGAAGGCATTATTACAGTTACAGGGTATCTATGAAAACCTTTGTGTTTGTTATAATATGGGGATTATAGGGGTATACGCAAGATTTCCGATAACCCTTTTAAATTAAGGTGTTGAGCAAGTACTAAGAGAAATAGTAGCGATTCACACATCAGTCACGCTCTAATCTTTAATTTGTTCGTTCGTCCTTTTCACCTTTTAAAGATTAAACCTAATATTAGTGCTGTCAAACAGACAAATTTGAACTTTATGAACCCGTCGATTGCACAATTTTAGAGAGAACGTTAAACATCCGACATAAAAACCTCTTAATCCGGCAGCTATGCCCTTATTTTAGGTTATCATTAATTCAAAATAATATCATTAGTTCATCTGAATTCATCAGCTTTCTTTCATTGGTCATAAAAACGAAAGAGATGCAATTTAAAATGAGAATTAGAGTATCGGTACCATTGATTGTGTGCAAGTTCAAGCTGCTAATCGCACAGTGCCTCTGTGGTACTCTAGTAGTCGTATATGGGCGGGCGTCTAGCCATACTATAGATTGCGGACTGTTTTGATAATGATTGTGTTTATTTGCTACTGGCAAGGAGACTCCTACTTCAAGTTGTCTTTACGTCTTGTATTCGCCTTGTTGTCAGTTTACTGTTCTTGACGCTATATTATGCCAGCCGCCGCCCGCGCCGCCGCGCCGTACGTGCCGCTAGGGTACTTATCTCTCGCGATTTGCTGAGTGCTTTCCTGTTTAAGAAGGGCCTTCTTATGTAGACACCCCTGTGTTGTAGAATCAGTGAATTTTTCTATGTGAATAAATATCAATGTACCCTTTTTATTAACGATAATCGCCCTACAACCGTTATAGTACTAATAAATATCGCAAGATCCATTTTGTGAAGTTTACTATGTTCCTACTTGTGATCCCTTTGTTTACTCTGTGGCGAAGAATGTTCAACTCACATACTGATAAAAGACGTACTGGATGGAAACTTGGTAATTACTTATGGCAGATAGGTAAAAGCAAACTTGGTGTCTTAGAACTTACTGCGAATTTCAAGTGAGGGCGCGTTTAGAATAAATTCTATCGTTTGAATAATAAATGAGACCTTACCAAATGCACACGCCGCCATAAGATCAATCCACAGCACATCCATAGTAATCAAAGGAAGTCTAATCAATGGTGCTTCCCTACAGAATCAAAAAGAAAATGGTGATTTTAGTATGCATTGCTTTCCGGTTAACTTCAGCGGCCTTGTCTTACTAGCAGTAAAACAGCAATGCACGTCAAAATAAACTACAAAATTTTAATATTAATTGAACATCGGAAAGTTGTTAACCGTAATGGAGCTCGAATTAAGAAGTTGCAAACTTTTTGCCCTTAGGTAGCCTTCTTTGAAAACCTTTAATTGGTATCATTAGTTGTAGTTAATTAAGTAATTCAAACAAAGTTTTTCTTAATTTACAAAAAAGTGTGTTACGTTTTATTGGTTGAACCTATTGTATTTGGAGCTAACTTATCTAGTCTGTTTTCTCTTCATGTCTATTTATACGGCATTATATTTTACCATAACTAAACTGAGGCAATCAGGCCTTAGTCTACCACAACAGCTCAATACAAATTGGTTTGACAGACTTTGAATTCGCTCTCTCTCCGCTTACTCCTGCATGCGCTACCTGTACATGTTTCATGTTTTCCGACACCGCAAGAGCTGGAATTAACGTACCTACACAATAATTTTGAAATTCGATAAAAATTGTTATGTGGTGGGGATACAAAGGCCCCGCGCCGCTTTACCTACTTTGTGGTACAAACAACTTCTTGTATAGGGCAACCTACACCCTAACCACAACACCACCGAAACTCAATATTTTAAAATTATCTTTCTTTTGATTTCGATTCTTTCTTTCTTTTTTTCTTTCTTTCTTTCTTTTGAAATGGGCACTGCTTATTCAATCCGTATGTTACGTTCACGTGTAATTCTGAACTTTAACCTCATCAAACGTAAATTTTTATGATAAAATGGCATCTCTTTTCTTTATTTGTGTAGGAACACAAATAAACTTGACCAAATACTCAACCAAATAGTCCTAATAAAGTGTGCCAGCTTTTCACTCATCCATCCATTAAAATCGTACTTATCTATAAGCAAGATTTTGGTGAAACATTTCAAAATAGATAATATTTTAATAGTAATTTATTTCATAAACAGGAAATACACAACACGACACCAAATAGGCTTTCGAAACATAATAACATGAATAAAGTTTACTTGTTTTGTTAGTTTAACTAGTTTTTGGTTGAAAACGGTATTCTAAACTTTAGCGCTCTTTATTTGCAATAACTATACCTAGTCAGTCCCTAGATACTGTCACTGGCCCATATATTTGAATTTAGAACTGACAGGAAAAAAGAATAACATGCATTTTCAATTGTTTTACGACCTATAAAACATAAAAACATGGCAGATCCACCCAGGCATGGTTCGAGCGCAACAAACTCGACTTGATCAAGCATGATGATTGGCCCTCCTCCAGCCCTGTCCTTAATTCTTTGGATTACAAAATATGGCAGGTGTTGGAGGAGAAAGTCTGCGCTAAGCCTCATAAAAATTTGGAGAGCCTGAAGACTTCACTGCGAAAAGCAGTGGCCGAAATCGATATGAATATGGTTCGTGCTGCTATCGATGATTGGCCACGGAGAATAAAAGCCTGCAAATAAAGATTCCAATTTTATCTTCAAATACCAACCTTTCGAATAAGAAAAACCGTTTTTGAAACTACACCGTATTTTCGATTTTATGACCACATGTGACAATATTTAAGGACCGACTGATGATCATAAAGAAGGAGATGAACCGTGATTTTTATTTTATTTATTGATTAACAAGTTTTTATTAACTCGCTTTCTTGTCTGTCTGTTTGTTTGTTTGTTCGGTCCGAATCTTGTAACCCATTTTTGGATTTGTCTTGATAAGATCGTTAGTCATATGTGACGTCCAGGGTCTCATGATGGAGCCGGAAGGTGGCCACAGGAATTTCTCAAATACTCAACATAACCTAGTCGTGTTTGGGCCCGTTGGATTTGTCTCGACAAGATCTTTAGTCTTACGTGAAGTCCAGGTTCCCATGATGGAGCCGGAAGGTGGCCGCAGAAACTCCTTAAATACTCAACATGATGATTGCTGCGGGCAGGTTGAAAACGGGTTACGAGAGCGTGTTTTCTCCAAATATCATAAACTTTTCACCAGTTTTGATGATCATGGTCTTAGGCCGGTAGGTTGTCTACATTAAGTATGTTTGTATCATCTTTGGCTCAAAGTAATGAGCAAAAAAAATCTGGAAGAACTAAGTTCTTAACTCAATAATTACGCGCGCGCCTTTTTAAAAAAATCTAGAATATTATTATTTAAATAGAATACATAGCTGAAATGCAGATAAAAATTAGAGTGTACAGATGGGCTTTATTGCTAAAGTAGCAATTTCGTCCAGGAAAACTTAGACTTCTTCTTACGCTTGCCTCTTGAATGTCAAGTCTTGTAATGGACGTTGTTTTGTCCAACAGATGTGGTGGGCAGTATGGTGCGCCGCGGTGGTAGCAGCCGGCGCCGGCGCAGCGGCCGCGCCTGCGCCCGACGCGCTAGGGCCGCTGGCGCCTCTCAACCTGCTACAGATCGACGCCCCCGCGCCTGATGATGTGAGTATCATACATACATGGTGCAACGCAGTGGTCACGCAGTCGCTGGTGGTGGCTGTATGAGGAAAGCGGGTGATCGTGCTCTGTGGCGTGCCCTTGGGGAGGCCTACGTCCTATACTATATTAATTCTGTGGACATCATCATCATCAATTCTGTGGTCCAGCAGTGGACTGCAATAGGCAGATTGAATTGATTGGGTGAAGTAACAAGATCCTTTGAAGGGTTAAGATTGGATCACAGAGCACAGAAGTTTCCTTTAAAGTCCTTGAAGGATTTAAGAAGTAGAGTTTGGATTTTTGATGCACTTAAGTATTTTTGAGACGCTCAAATTGATTGATTGAAAAAAGATCAGCAGTCAATAACGTCTAATAATAAGCACATGTACAAGCCGCTATTATTTGATTCGTTTTTTTATATTATTATAACGATAACTGTTATAATAAATAACATATTATGAGACTCGGTCCATAAGCGTCTATCTTCAATATAAGACCGATATGCATAATAATATTTTAATATAAACATTTCTCTTTGAATATTCTTCTCAAAAGAACAAGCAGGCAACACAACATTTATTGCATACTTTTCCTTTCGATTAATTTCAAATATAAAACGTGGTAGGTAGGTGGTGAATATAATATTTGTTTCGAAATAGTTGTTTAATTTGTGTTGAAATGTATTTTTTTTACTTTGGACAGGGCTTGAATCTGAATCTATAAATTGTTAGAAGTCTTAACAGAGGAACGAATTATTTTTATTTTAATGACATAGTTTCCTACAAGGTATTTAAACACACCCGGAAATCGGCAAAGAGAGATTTGAGTTCATGAAACATTTCTTTAAAAAATTACGTTGATAGAAAACGACAAAAAAGTTTACGAGTATATTTGTAACACCTTGTATAAATTTTAAAATTTAATGTAATACTAATTATTAATTATTTCTTTGAAAAATAAATAAATATATATCAGTACATATAAGTTTTTCAACGTCTAAGGTTACAAGATAAAAAATATAAAACGATTCAATTTATTTTTAAAGTTGGCAATTGGTAACAGAAAAAAAATATTGTCACAGACGGTATGTTGTATACATCCAGGGAAAGCGAGCCAATTGTTGGGAACAACATTTCATTTCATTTCCGTGAGGTGAAAAATTGGACTATTCAACTCGACCGGAGGTAGGAGTGTACTGGTGGGATACAGATATTACAATAGGAATTATTATAATTACATTTTACGTCGTCCAGCAGTTCACCTATGATAAAAAAAAACGTAATAATTATAAATCAGAAAATGAAAACTTTTGTCGATCTTGGACAGGATTCGAACCTGCATCTCCTTGACTATCCGGGCCAGAAACAGGCAATAACAATAATAATCTATCTATACCTATAGATAGACATTATACAGGTTTCAAATCTAAATTGATAACCACACAAAATGAAATAATCTTTTTGTAATCATGAGTAGGTAGCCTACTTTTAATGGTACAGAATACCAAACTAAGAACTTACTTTCCATCACGATACAAGCAAGAAACAAAACAAGAATTTTAAATATTCTAGCTATAGAATATTTCGTAAACGTAAAATGTCAACATTCTTTCTTTATAAGTACTTGGATTTATGTTGCAAAGACTTTGTTGTACATAATTCTTTCCAAGAATAAAATTTTAATTTTAACTGTTTCACCCTTCGGCAGACAATTCGAATTTTAAATTTAAATTCTGTTAACTTTTCTGTTCGTATTTTGCACGATGAATCCTCTTTCTCTTGTACATTTTGTGCAAAGTTAACTGGCATTTAATAAGTAATATTTTATCGCGGTGGAAGTTGACCTATTGGCTCAAAGCGACGCATTTTCGAACACGCGCTGCCAAAAGCGTTTGTATCGGAAATATTTTCGCATGAAAATTAAGCTAGCTATCAGTTTTTGTATAAGTATAATAATATTTTTAACATATTTTAGATTTATTAGCACAACCTATTAAATATGACGTTTCTCTTTTGTCTGACGTTCTACTTGTATTTTCTCCTAGCTACAAATACTAAAATACCGGACAACACGGATGTTCTAAATTCCGTGTCTAATAATGAAATAAATAACGTAGATAGTATTTTTAAATGATATCTTACAGTTTATCTGTGTGCTACGCAGGATAGCTTGGGCTACGCGGTGTCGGCAGTGGGCGGGCGCTACGCGGGCAGCGCCGGCGCACCCTGGCTCTACTACCTCGCCGAACCTCATGATACACAGGTATTATAAGATATTTACCTCATAACTATAAAAAATTAATATAAAGTGCTTGTTGCTCATAGGTAGGAGTGAGGTTTTTGCATTTTACTTTTCGTACGTGCTTCGATGCTACGCCGCCGTAGCAAAAGTAAAGTTTTCTTATCAGAAAATTTTGCACATTTTTGTATTCAGCTCAGCACCAATACAAAACACCGTAATACAAAACGTGTGGTTTGTGGTTCGTGTGGTTTCCGTCTGAGAAAATCAATTAATTTTAAAGCCATTAGTTTCGTATTCCTGCTTCTGTCGTAATGGGAATCATTGTATTTGTTTACTGTGAGTGAAATGAGGTGACTCAATCATACGATGAAAGAGGCGGAAATAACTTAATTTTGTTAGATTAAGAAAATATAGCTACTAACAAGTTGATTTTTCTTTTTGATAATTAAAAATAGATACCTAAATTTAATTTTAGATTCTAAACTATATAGATAAGTACCCTCTACTAAAGGTAAGTAGATATAATTTGGTGAAATCACGACAAACTTACATAATGATTTCAGTTTCCAGCTTTTTCATTAGAGGTAGTCCTTGTGATTAAGGGACAAGTTTCAATTACTTTTGGATTTCGTTCATCTTATAATTTATATTAATAACTAGTTCGGATAGCGTTCAAATTGATTCATTTGAAAAATCTATTTTTGAATATTTTAATTAAAGCCTACTGAATTATGTACCTATTGTTTTTTAAATAATGAAAAAAGGTATTAAATCAAGAAAATGTAATGGGGATCAGACTATATGCTACTACTATACTATATGGTTCGTGATAATAGGTGGTTTTGGAAGTTTGAAGTGTTGTTGCTTTTGTTGTTCAGTATGTTACAGTAGTTTTGAAACTTTGTGACTACTTTGTGACTGACTACGCCTTTTTCAACAATTCACTTCTGAAATAATGAATAAGTGTATCAACCTACTTTAACGCTTTAAACATATAACATTAACAATAGGGTATCGGACTACTATTTTTTTATTTTATAAATCCAAACTTCTTAGTTTCTGCTATCGAACACTAAAAGAATTTTTGCTCTATCTTTAAAATTGACCGAGTTATAAAGGTTTGAAATTCAAGATTAGACAGAGAGGCACATACCCACTTGTGACGTCATTTGTTAGTAACGCCATTTAATCTCCATACAAAAACTACATACGTATTGAAACTTTAAAAAATCACTGTAAATTAGTTTTTCAACCGATTCTGTTTTTTTCTTCGCGAATCGTCTGCTACTAATCTATATTTTAAAAATAACTCATAAAATATGGTAAATTCATAAAATATGGTGAACAGTCCGATCCCCTATTAAACTAAAATAATAGTTTGTGATTACTCTCATCAGACGTGACGTGACGTAGGTGACGACCTAGGCACATGTTTTTTAAAGTGACTTACAACGATTTTGTTATTCTACATACCGTAGCATAAGTCACAATATATTATATGGTATTTCAACTGGCGGTGACGACGACGGCGCGATGTCTGAAAAAAGTGACATGACATAAAAAAAAGCATACGTCGTAATCTTTTTAGAACCTGTTTAAAATCTACGTCTGAAACGAGTAAAGCGTAAGAAAATAACGGCGTATAATGCGATAATATAGAATACCGCATTATCTACCGATTTCACGGATGAGTGGATGTTTGCAAGGTGGCAAAGAGGGCTGAGGGTATGGCAGGCCGCAGCCGCCGGGGGTTTACCGTGAACCCCGCAGTGGACGTGCTGCAGAGACTAGCTCTCCAGAACGCGCTCATTCACGTTGCCCACGACAACCGGAGATTCTTCGACTGCATCGGGAAACGAGGTCAGCTATTCGGTGCTCTGAAAGTTGAACGGATTTGTTAACATACAAGTATTACAGACAGACATACGAGTGCATGAAGTCATGCCTTCCTGGAGGGATAACCAGAGACCACTTTTTTCCAATTGCTACGATCCAGACATACTTCTTTCACTGGCGACATTCATGAATCTCCTCATTTATGCTCGTTGGTCTGGCCTTTAGAACGTCCACGATTTAATCGTGAAACGTTCGTCTTGGCTTTCCTCATTCTGGCATTCACTCTTTCCCTGTAATTTTGTTTAGTATATGAGCTGTTAATGTAATGATGGATCATTCTCTCTTCATTCATTCACTCAGAATAACCAAACAACTTCATCATCTATTTTTCTATTCCAATCACTAGATAAATTAATTGACGATATAACTTAAAACTTGAAAGCATTAAAACAAAAACTTCGGGAACATCTCCGACGATTTTCAGAGCAAGTTAGCTAGAATATTCACAAATATATGGAATAATTATTTTTTTAAGTGCATCCTAAATCGGATAATAACATAAGTTAACAGCTATTATAATACTTAGCATGCATATTAAATCGCTGATCATGTTATAATATGAATACAAATGTCGTTTTCAACGATATATAGTTATAGTTTCAACAGCTGTTTTCATGCACGAATAGAACTAGAATATAATTTCAATAGCTACTTATACAAGTAGTAGATGTATTAGACATCTGTAGCCAAGTGGAGGGTTGCATGAAATTCTTATAAGATCTCTGCGCTGGGTTCGTAAAAGAAGATGCGCAAGGATTGTTGATGCATGTTTCCATTAGAGATGAGTACTTAAGTAAATGTTGTTTTGTATTGTAGATCCGTCAAGTCCCAGCGCATGCAGCTACCGGAAGATGTAAGCCCTCCCCCGGATACCGAAGAAGTGAACTTGCCTTATAGCCATTGAAACACACTTGTGTACAAAATCGATTGTTACGATTAGTTGTTATAAATTTTAGTCAAAATAAATATTTTATAAGTAATCGACGAAGTTTCAATACAATATCCGGTGCGTTCGTTAAATCAAAGCAGTTTAGAAAGTAAATAATTAGAAATTTACGTATTTATCTTGTTTGTTTGTCAAAGTTAGATGACGTGTTGAAGCTACTTGTAGACTTGTTATCTATAAAGTATGCGTAATAAGCTGACAGATAAAGAAAATTTTAAATAAGATTCTTAGAAAGTTAGCCCGAAACTGGCAAAGAATTCGACCTAGTAAGAATTTTACAGAGAATTAAAAGGAAAACATTTTAAGGATCTATAAAAAGGTAGGTACCAATACATAATGAATGGTTGTTACAAGTAGAAGACTTCATAGCACATTTGAATGTGTAATTCAATTCATATGACAATGTGATTGTAAAATTCTAACCTAAAATTATCAATTATTTAAATAAATTAATAATTATTTTTATCTTTTGAGGGCAAACAAATCTCCGATGGTACAGGAAGTGAAAAGAACATTAGAGTAAAATGAATGGAAACAGAATTCCGATAATACGGAGTTCAAATATCTTACTTGCCCACTACTGAATCCAAAAGGCGAAATCTATTTTTATTTTTCCACTGCAATAACAAAACACTGCAATAACTACTAACTAAAAATCTTTTGATTAGTACCTGTCTACAAAAAAATCTTGCTACTTTATTCAAAATTAGATTCATTGTATCTAACTATAGTTGAGTTATTTGAAATAACTTTTTTCTGACGTAACAATACAAGTTCTGCTAAACAAAATGAGTGAGTCTAACTGGGTGCGTATTGGCGGTCAAGGGTGGTGAGCGAGTGAAGCGACGCATGCCGTCCTTGTCTATCGACATGCCGATGTCGGTGCTCCGGCAGAAAATGAGCCAGGCCCAGGAGCGGAAGGTGATGGCGCTGCGGGCGGCGGCCAACAGAAACTACCTGGACGACATCGGCAAGCGAGGTGAGCACCCACATTACACATTACACGTTTTAACATCCTAAACAAAGTTGTGACCGTCATCGCCTGCCAGCGATACTTAATATAGTGGGTTGTCAGGCTGGTGACAGATCTCACAAGCCCTGGTTTCAGAGACTAAGATGCAATTAAGAGACTAAATAATAGCCGGCAATAACGGCCGTGAATTTAAAATCGGGAAATCATCTTTCTTTTCGGACAATCAGGTGGATCATCCTGCAATGACTTAACCAAACTGGAGGGACAACATAATTTTGACTTAACAGTGACTTAACCCCTATTGGGATTCGAAATTAGAACTTCCAGATCGAGAGCCGTACGTTTTGACGACTAAATTGTCGTAATTCATGATGATACATACACAAACACAATATTACACATAAACACAATATTAAACGGTATGAGACCGGTTCATACCGTTTATAAAAAAAAAAGATAGAAAAATTTCAATTTGAATGTGCTGTACTTACTTACTATAGTATGTTATAATATTATAATAACATTACGAGTATAATATGTTGTATGGTTAGACTTAATTTTCGAATTTATTATTGTTAGATTGAGTATTGCCGAAATTTTGCAAGATACTTTAAAATTTAATACACTTAAGCGAAATCATTTTAATATTTAACGTCACATATATCGACATTGAACGATGAGTATTACCAATAGCAGGTTCACACGGCACAATATAAGGATTATCTTCTCTAGAAAGGCATTCAAATACAAAAGGCCTCTATTACGCTAATTTCTGAGGCTTATTATCCCCACTAATTAGATTCCAAAATCTACACCTAAGGAATTTATTATAAATCGTAGTATTTTTGTATGTATTCTTACCACGAAACTAGGTTTCTGTTCATAATTCGTGATTGGATTGCCAACCACAGCAAGAAGGCAACAATAAAATAAATTACCTATAGAATAATGTACAAACAAGAAAAAGGAAAATTTAATTAAATTTTTTGTATACGACTTTGTGTATAAATTTATGCATTATTTGATTAAAATATTTAACTAAAATCAGACTGATTTACACAGACGTGACGTCATTTTTCTGTCGTTCCCATACATTTTTCCCATAAGTGAACAAACATATTAAAAATAAGCTGGTTTGACCAGTCACTCACAATTCCTATTATCTACCATCAAAGTTGGCACTTACTTATTACCTAATAATTTTATTTTTGTTTTTCGACAGGTTTCCAATGGACTCCAATGTTAAACTCTGAGAGATATTTCTAAAGTCGTGACAACAAAGAAGTAAGCCAGAATATATAAAAAATAAATTAATATTGTATAGATAACATGAACAAAATTAAAGATGTACCCAATACTAAAACTAGATTAGTAGATAGATATAGATGAACTATTCAAAGACTATTTAGATGTAGAGTGTTGATTATATTATAAAATTTGAATTTTAAGTAGTTGATTCGTATTTAGATCATTCGGCTTCGGAATGCAACTATATTGCTGCTATTATTATATCTTTATTATATCTATTTTGTACTGTACACGTAAGTACAATGATTTCCAATATTTGTAACTCTATAGAGAGAGCGCTCGTAGATATTATGGTGGAGAATCTTGAAATTATATTTATAATAAATTCTAACTAAAAGCCTTGTAGATTGTGCTCGATATATCGCAATAAAAGTTGTTTTAAAATTATTTTGTTTTATTTTTACAACATTTGGAAGCTAAGAAGTAACGACACTGATCCACTGACACTGATTATAGAATATAGAGTTATATGTTAAGCAAATTGCACTGAATTTACTTGGAAAAAGAAATGTGTAAAATAGAACGAAAAGGCATTTATTTTCTGCTGGATTCTAATGTGACAAAGCGGTTGTGAGCCATGAGGACAAAAAGCTTCGAGCGACGGCTCCTAAATTGAACAAAAGGAAAATACACCCCAGTGTAATACATTTTAATTAGTTACGATAAGTATATGTTCCATTAGTTCTTCAAAGTAAGTTTTTATAAAAGAGGAAAGTATATAGTGCGAAAAATCAAATATAACAGTCGTGTAAGAATCTATTCAAACTCTCCCAGTCTTTTGATCAGTATAATACCACCCATATTTTTAAGATTATCTGCATTTACACGCCATCAATTAGCTTCTCAAATTATTGAAAGACAGTCCGTAAACTTACTTCAAGAAAGGGTAGATTCTTTTAAATTTGGAAAGAACATGCATGCCTTAAGTCAATGCTGTAAAATAGCAGAAAAAAACAATGAGATTTCATAAAAGTATTCTGCAGTTGCGCAAATGATCAATAGAACAACTTTAAGTATCACTATGAATTTTGATTTATTAAATATGGCTGGTGCTTTTATGAATTTAATATCAATAAGTATAGAACGAGTAAAACCGTTGTGGTATAACAAAATAAATAATCACCCGTTAAAACATGATTATCAAAATTAGATTCTTTTGCTGCTTGTGCGTTGGTTACCGACATTTTGATTACCAGCCCAAAAGAATAAAACAGACTTTTCTTTCGAATCTTTGTTTCTTTTCATGTTCCTTATCTGCTGGAGATCATACTTTCCCAACTATTAGCTAATTCGTGTCTTACAAATTCAAAACTCAATTCAGTGAGCCTATGGTGAGTTTTCAAAGTCCCCAATAATTCGGAAGCTACTGGAACTAGACAATCAACCTCGCAAATAAGCCGTCGAACCGTGAAGCATCGTATCTCCATACAATGAGGGCCGGGATCCGGGAGTCGGTGAATAAGGCTTCAGCACACAATACAGCCTGTGGAATACATCCAATCTTCTTAGAGCTCCCACGTGAAGAGCTGAGCATGTGTTGTAAATAATGTCGACGAAATGCCTGCATACAAGGGTTGAATAGCAAACGCACAAAACTATTTTTACTGACCATTTAGATTTTGCACCTGTATTTTTCAAAATAATTTCAGTGTAAGATCTAGTGTATTTTGTATTGTTTGTATCTTGGGGTAAGGTCGCCTAGAAAGAAAAGAAGAGAAGATAGGAACATTACCTTAAAATAATCTAGATATTATCTGACGATATCTACCCACCTACGATATAAATGCAGATTAATCAACAGGGATTGCATCAGAAGATTTACTTGTATATTAAATCTTCTGATGCAAAGCACAAAAGCACTATGTACCTATAATGTGACGTCTATTTAATTTTTTGAAAAAGAATATTTTTAGTATTGAGTGAGAGTCTTGAAAGTTCATGAGCTTGCCGCGTTCAACGCGGTCACAGTGACCATGTCATGACCGATTGAGTATTTTCACAAAATATTGAGAAAGAGCCTCATCTTCATCTCTAATAGATTATTGATTGGCATAACTCAAATGAACGTCCAAATTATTTTTGGCAAAAATCTTTTTGAAGAGTTGATTAAAAATAGATTAGTTTTCATGTTCTTATGAAGAGCGAGACGTAATATTGTTTTGAATATTGTGAAGATACACTCCAGATTTCATCGTTAATTAGCCATATCAATTTCACGGATAAGCATCCGTGAAATTAAATCAAAATTGACAAGCGTCAATTAGCTTTAATTACCCGGGAGAAGAGAAGGGCGAGGGGAGCATTAAATAATATAGATATTATAGCAAGTTACATTTTATTGACGTCAGATTTTTTTGTCTGTCTGCATTATTGCTACGGCGTAGCTAAATCGTAGCACATCTGCTACGATCACAATCTACGATTTTATTATTTCTTTTCAATATGTTGTATTGTGTTTTTATGAAAGAAATTATAAAAAAGAAGCAAGTTTATGTAACAACCAGGCTTGGGCAACAAGCATTTTAACAAATTATAAACAATTTAGTTTGGTTTATTTGCTACAAAATACCCATACACGTGCAAAAAAAATTACAGTAACGTCCTTTGAATCCAAAAGAATTAGGCTGATAAAAATTCTTCCTATCTATTTTTCACTGTACTTATATGAAATCGTATTATCTCGCGCTGTGTTTGTCAAAGAGTTGCAAATTTGACCGGATCACAACCGAGGGGGAAGAAAAAGGAAATGTGATCGCCTGTGGTATGATATTACAAAATTGTCCTTTCGTTTCACAAATTTTCTCGTTCGAAGCTGGTACAAAAAGCTAATAAAAGCCTACATAATATTGTGGCACTAAACTCAAAATATTTAGCCACCTACATTTCATATAACGTATGAGAAGATAGGAGGTGGCCAGGGAACCACACGGCATTTATATGTATTTGTAACCCCACTGATGTTGTAGAGGCTGTCAGAGCTGCACGAAGGTCGCGCGCGGGCCAAGCGCAAGATGCCATCGCTCTCGATCAACAACCCGATGGAGGTGCTGCGCCAGCGGCTCATGCTGGAGGTGGCTCGCAAGCAGATGCGCGAAGCCAGCCAGCGGCAGGCCGTCGCCAACCGGGTCTTCCTGCAGAACGTCGGCAAACGAGGTGTGGCGCTTTGAAAATGTTTCATTGAAATTGTGTGAAGCTTTACCAATATGTGCGCGCAGATTTTAGCTATATCTACGCGTTATGCCTACAGACTAGCTAGACATTGATATACCTAAATAATTTTGATACTATGGAAAAACACCTTGTGTGATTTAGTCGATAGACTTTCCAAAAAAAGTACTTGCGTATCTTAAAACCAGAATTCAGACCATTTTGTTCTTACATGGAATTCTGTTATATTTAGTTGAAAATTGTTTCCATTACATAGTATCTGGTTTCTTAGAGCAACACGGTGTAAAGCCCAATTCTTTGGCGGTGTTGACCCGTGTGCTAGTTTAAGAATACCTACATGTGTTTTCCCAGGATTCCTGATGAGCCGAGAGGCGGACCGCTATGGGAACTAATGTCGCTGATCAGCTCCGCTCCTCAGGCTGCCACCACTGGCTGGGAGCGAGACGTCACTGCATGCTACTTCGGTTTATAACACACGTTTAATCATACTCATCTGTGTCTTTCTGTAGGATTTAGTAAATTATGTTAGCTGTTACCTAGGTCTACTACGAGTAATAAACTTGAACTTTATGGTCTCCAACTAGCACAATATTTTGATCGAATTGAATGTTAGCCAGCTCAACATTATAAATTAACCCTTTTTGCTTTTGTTTGTGTATGTACAATCATTCTCCTTCTATATTTTGTTCTTTTAAAATTTTAAGTAGATAGTAACCTTTCCGGTGTAATGTTATCCAGCTCAACATTCGCCAAGCCAACTTGTAGACGTCTCGCTTGTGGTGCGCAGTCCTGCTCCCCCCTCCCTTCGAAACTTTCGCCTTTCCATTAGTATTTTTATACGCTTGTTATTTATTATTTATTTATTTACGTACACAAGTAAATTACAAAACAAAACATGAAGAAAGACGACACAACAGTTTGTTATTTCTGATTAATACTTTTATTTCTACTGTCTTTAGAATGTATCAGACAATTTTATCGTTTCAAGAATATTAGGTATTTACATATTTATCTGAGTTTTCGTTCTTATTCTGTTTGCTATTACTGGATAATGTTTTACAGTTTATTCTGTATTATTTTTAAGTTATCAAATGATTTATTCTATGCCAAATATTGTAACTATTAAGGTACTTTTGAAGTGAAATATTGCAAGTGAACTAGCGTTAATATTATTAGGTTTAATAGATTACTTACAGATAGATGTACCAAAGCTGCTGTAATAGATTCTCCATTTTCTTAAAAACCTTTTATTAGGGTTTTTCTATCATTGCATAAACTATAGGCCAAATTATGTAATAAAATAATATGAAAAGTTGTAAAAAAATAGAATCCTTTTTTATAGAAAATTCATGTGATCCGCATTTAAATTCCTAGTATAAAATTATGCACTCTTTAAATTTATTTAACCCGTACGTATGTACAGAATGTAGCTGTTACAAAAATAAATATATTTTCGTTCCAATCGGTCTTCTACCATTTAGATGTAGGCAAATGTAATAGTTGGTACAGTATAAATTCCGTTCAATAAAAACGTTAACTTATTAGTGTTTGTTTTACTCCCCCGCATATTTTTCGTGTATAAGACGCTTTGATAGTGTATTATTACATTTTAGTAAAAGCACGTGGAAATAGGGTCTTGAAACTATGTCTTTGACATTATCCTGTATGTACTCGTCTCGGCGTAGCAGGTGGTTGAGTAGCGGAATCATAATTAAATTCCCATACATTGTGGAGCAGCTGCATATTGTGAGGTATTTTGCAATTAATTTAGACGATGTGGGTTGATACGGGGCACGGGGTACTGGCACAGTACCGTCGAAGAGGCGTAGCAGCAATGGACTAGCAACTCGTAGCAGCAGCAGCAACAGAAACCACGAACGGCTTGAGCACAGCACAGTCGTAGATTATCCTAATTGAATGATAAAGCCGTGGTCCTGTTATTATTATTTTTGTATTTCTGAAGACCAAGATGACACATCCAGTGTACAGATTCCACTCTGATCATTATTTCATATTTTTTCTATACTGGTGGCTCTGTGAGCTGTAGACCTCGCAAGTCTTTATCTCTTTATATTCATTTTTATCCACAAACATCCCCGACCCCTTCAAATTTATTTATTACAAATATTTATTTTATTTTTATCACTTGAGAAATGTCACCTGTAGAGGAAAACAGCATCAGCGGTAGACCTTGTAAGTTGGCAACCCCCATAACTACGTAATTTTTAACAATTTCAAAAATCTGACTCGACAAAAAATCCTATATATGTAACAAACCTGCTCACAAAATTTCACGAGGATCGGTTGAGAAACGCAACCTGTAAAGGAGAATAAACAGACAGACAGATGGACAGATAGACTATATTGATGATATGATTGATCATGAAATATGTAAGCGGGACAATCTTGCAATGAAAGCTTGCAATCGAAAGACCAACACGATTCATGTTACCTTTGGACGTCAGATAATGATGTCTTGTGTAACTTTTAATGCAACGTTTTGAAATTCGTAAAAAAAGAAAAAAACTTTCATACAAATTGACTCGATCAGCTGCTCAGTTTGTATGTAAGGTTTTTTTTTTTAGATTTTGTGGAACTTCTGGAGCAAAGGTCGTTCAGTTTCATGGGCTGACCTACCACCCGAGAGATTTTACGATATTTTGCTAACACGTTGTAATCAATTAAGTAACGTCTGGTCCTTAGAGGGTATATTGCTTTTCTTTTTAAATAAGAATAGTTTCCCTCCGTAGTTTGGTGGACTGTAATTGTTTCCTTGTAATATAAGGGCGTGATGGCTAGGTGCTACGATGAGTGAAACCAGTAATTGCTTGAGGATGCAGTTGTATTTAAATAATACTTTTACAGGTACAGAAATATCGTTACAACAAAGATGGACAAGACTGACAGTATTGCCATAGCAAAAAATAAACTTATGTAGCCACAGATTGCTACAACAATTATAAATTAAAACGTGTACATACAAATAGGCAACATGCTTTTCCTGGATATTACAAGTAAACACGACAAACCAAAATCAGTGAATGGTTTGAAAGCGCGCTACGAGTTTCGCTAGCAGGATTGTAATTGGTTTTAGCGAACGGGAATATGTTAACGTGAATTGAAGTCATATCGACGAACTATCTACGAAATATAATAGAGATTGATTAATTCAATGGCGTGATTATTTTATTATTTAGCAAAATTAAGTAAAATCGAAGTGAAAAACATCGATATATACACAGCAAAGGAGTTTCTAATCTGAGCTGAACATAAACGTTCCCGTTAGCTTCTAAAATTTTTGTGATATAAGTAAGTATTGAGGATGGTATTCAAATAGGGCAAACTGACTAACATTTTGTTGCTGAGTATTTTTTAAATTTTCATACATATTGACTCTTAGCTGATCAGTTAACTCTTTTTTTTATTATTCTGAAAAAGTTTTTAAAAATATGTTTAAAAGCTGTTGAAAAATTACACAACCGCGAACCTTTAAAAAAGGGAGGGAAAGAAATGTTGGTGAAAAAAATATTGTTATCCAGTTTTACCGGTTTATGTGTCAAATAGGGTGCGGCGCACTAATATGGCGCGTAATGGTACGTAGCCCATGTATATATTTTTTACAAACAGTTTTCTTTACTTTCCTCATAATCTAGAAGAAAAGCAGAGTGTTCACCACGTGGGGAAGATCAATTCCACCCTCACACTATAAGCGCCCTCGCTAGTCGCTACGGCTCGTGCGCCAAAATACTTCGGGTTAATTGATCGCTTTCACCCCTCGGTTAACAATCTACTGTTACGTCAGCTGCCTGCTTGCCTCATTAGCCAATGAAGAATGGGAAAAATACATCTTAAAATATTAAGAATACACAAATATTTCTAGGTATCATAAAATATCAGCAAATAAATAAAAAGATATGTTTTAGATCCATTCGACTATTTTTGAAACCGGAGATCTGTTGTATATTGAAAGTCTGAAATGTTTAGAGGTAGATTTAAATTAGGGGCTAACTTGTGCAACTGCAAAAAACAAAAGATCCATAGAAGTAATTTAAGTCGGCATTTTTATTGTTTTGTTCTACTTTAGAGTAGTATTTGTCGTTAATGCCACCTTTTTTCAATACTTCTCTCGATGATTACATCATCAACAGCCCCCGAGGGGCTCAAGCCTACCCTGAATTAGAGCGTTTAGGCCTTAGTCTACCTCGCATACCTAGTGCGGGTTGGTCGACTGACTACACACACGATCTCCAAGGTTGTGTATGTAGTTAATCAACCATTTCTTCGCAAGAGCGTGTAGGTTTCACCACGATGTTTTCCTTCACCGTAAGAACGTTGAATAAACGTACATATGAATTCGAAATTCGAAAACAAATTGGGACGTGGTGGGGATCGAACCCGGGTCTTCTGGGCGGAAGACACCGGCCCCAGCCACTAGACAACCGACGCTCTATGATGATTACATAATTTCAAATGTAAAATTTACTAAACTTTAGATTTCATGTTCCACTATTCCTATTTAGAATGCCATCCATAATCAATGTATGTGACTATCTACAATTATTTTTGTTGAGCACCATGAACAAACTTGGCGCATACGATAAATATTCGTAAGTATACTAAATACCACGCGGGTGGACGGACGTCAGCTGTCGACGACGACACTGTTCACGCCAGCAAAGGTCGTCAGGCGCTCCTGAGCGTGGGTCTCCGCCCCGGGCGCCTCGGGCTCCTGCAAAGCGGTAATTAAACAGATCTAATTTACAGCGCCCGCCCTGATTGCATTACTCTTCGACACTTACAGTAGAACGACACCGACACTTAGCTTATGCCACTAAATATAGCGAGGAGATATTCTCTGACGATAGGTAGTGAAGGATAAGCGACGAACTAGTAAATTAACTAAAGACTAATGAATACTAAAGTTAACTGCATCAATTTTCAAACTGTCTACCAAAATACTCGGCTCAGTGGCTTAGCTGGTCATGATTGTCTATTTATATACGAGTATAGCTAGGACATTGGAGAAAAGTATAAAACTATGTTTTTTTCTTTAGGAAAAAAACTTCATGTCCATTAGAAAATCTACACCACGTAAGGAAAGCGCGCTGCGCGTTGTACTTCCAGGTAAATAAACGAACTATCGCACATCTAATATACGATTATTTATTTTACTAACCCTAGTGTGAGTTGCATTGCATTGCTTTGTGTATGGCCGTAAGACGGTCTTCTAAAACTTCAAATTACGATAAACCTTACTGGTCGAAAATTGACATTTTACGAGCTATATAAAATTAAACTAGTGAAATAGGTCCCACCATTATAAGCTTATTATTATGGAACGATTTCCTTGACATCAAAAGAAAAATCTTTGAGTAAAAGAATATTAACGTTACAAAATTATTTTCAGAAACAATACGAGCTTTGAGGCGCCAAAGCCAAAGTAATACTTACATTTATCGGGTATCTCCAAAACGTGCATTTTGAAAGCATCAACGGCTTCTTCCCGGGTCGTAAATCGGTGTCCACGTAATTTGTTCTTCACGCTTGGGAATAAATAAAAGTCGTTGGGTGCCAAGTCGGAACTGTACGGTAGATGACCCGTCAATTCGATCATTTGACTATTTAAATACTCCGTTGTTGCGGCCGAGGTGTGACAGCTGGCGTTATCGTGGTGAAGGATTTTTCTTGCGTATTTCTCCAAATACTTCTGGCAAGCAAATGGTGGTGTACCATTCAGAATTAACCGTTTTACGATTCTCTAGTGGTACTGTAGCCACATGTCCACTAATACCAAAAAATCAGGCAACCATTTGCTTCAAAGTGCTTTTTGCACGAACAACTTTAGTTGGGTTTGGCTCATTTTGGAACACCCAAACCGTTGACTGCTGTTTAGTTTCGGGATCATACGCATATATCCAAGATTCGTCTCCTGTGTAGATATTATGAACAGCTTTTGATGTACCACATTTGTATTTTTCTATCATTTTTTGCACCAATCAACACGAGCCTGTTTTTGTTAAGTTGTGCGGGATCCAACGACGAGAACAAATTTTTTTTACAGCCAAATGTTCGTGTAATATTTTATAAATACTCGTCATACTAATGCCCAGAAACGCCTCTATCTCGCGATATGTAACATGACGGTCTTGCATTATTAGTTCGCGCACAGATCAATATTTTGTGGTGCAACAGCCGATTTAGGGCGACCTTCTTTAAAATCGTCCGCAAGCATACGACGACTACGATTAAACTCACTGAACCAGTGATACACAGTGGTTTTCGATAGGGCTTCCTCCCCAAAAGTCGACAAAAGTTGATCCATGCACTGTTTTTGAGTTAATCCACGCCGAAAGTCATAATAAATCATAGCATGAAAATTTTCACGAGTCAAATCCATGGTGATGATAGACAATGAATTTTAAAAATGGCGCCACAATGTGAAAACAATTGACAGATGAATGAAACAAACTTTATTTTACAGCCAAAGAGTTCTATTTTTAAATGTTATAATTTCTTTTTATATATTGTTTATGTAAGTGGCCAGTTCCGGATACATAAATAGCAGCCCTTGTACATACATTAATTAAAAGAACAGTCTACAATTATAACTTTGCTACTTACTTCATATTTTGCTGTAGACAGTACTACGGACCTGTTGAACGATGGAGACAGTTACCAAGAATACTTCAAAGCCATAAGAAACTAAGTATAAAATAAATTACAAAGAATCTGTGAAACATTTTTTGCGGAAACTTTTCTCATCGGGGCTAAAAAGGGAGCAAGCACGCTGAGATACACCTGAGTGCGGTTTTTAAAATGGCCGACTCATTACTTTACGCCGCCGCCGCTGCCGCCGCCGCGGGGTCTACATACCCACCTATAATTTTGAAAGTATTTCTTATTTGACCAAAATAAATCTTTATGACACAAATAGTTCAACAAAGACAAAGTATAATTTTCATATTCTTAAAAGGTATTTAACTTGGACGAATAAACGTCGTCTAAGGTATTTATCTAATTCACTGACCTTCATACAAAAAACATTACTTATTTAATTGATAATACAAATAGCTTCAACATAAATTACTCTCATAAAAAAGGAAAGATATTTTTTGTATAATAGTAAGAGAAGAGTACTAATTTTTTTGTTATTGTTTTGTAATATAATATTTTATGATAAAGAATCTTTTTGAGTTGATGAATTGCCTTACATTTCCGCAATGTTATGTTCAGAATTTAGAACGTAGATGTAGAAAGTGCACAGTTTTGACCTAAATTACATGTACACATTTTTATTTTGGAAACCAGACGTACAAAAGTTATAAAAATCTACGAGAATCCATACTGTATGATAAAGTTACCAAGATACCATATTGATTGATTGAGTACGTTACGCTACAGTATTAACGTTGCTAAGGTCTCAATCCTAACAAAGTTTTTCATTCCTAATCATAATAAATTTATATTAGTCTGGGGTAAACTAATAGAGTGACTAATACATATTGGAGATACTATCACAATTCTGATGGAGACAGAAAATTCAGAGTAAGTATAGTTTGTTTTGTTTATCTTTGCTACGAAACGTAGCCCGTAGCACTAACCGTAGCAATTAAAAATTCGTAGCTACCCAATAAATACGTACATGGTTCACGGTAGTTTCGCAACAAGTTCTGCTTAAATAATTCTTAATATCTATCGACCCTTTGCGAATATGATATATGTTTAAAAATACATTTTAGAAAAGACTAAGTTAAGAATGTTCGTATAATGTATAATGTTTTATAATGTAAGATAATATTATTTTGAATTGTATTTTTTTACAAAGTGTCATGTATCTTCGACAAAGGATATCACCTCGAGTTGAGCGAAGCAAACACAATACGTTCAGCTATACAGGTAGCAACGACCCTTATATCACTCTTTAGGGCACACTTACACGAGTTCTCTAGTAGTTGTGCTTACTTCACATTAAAATTGTACCTTTACGACTGAAGAGACGCCTTCTCTGCAGTTGTAGTGAATTTATTACTGAAAGAGGTTACTACAATCTGTACCACAATCCACAGATTAGATAATACATACTATTACCTGCGTATTCGATACTTTAGGTAAACTGTATATCGATTTTGTAATTAATGTTTATTTTAACTAGAAATAGTAAAAATAAGTTGATTTAGCCTTGTGCGGAAATTTCTAAAATGAATACGCAGTGATTTTAAAAACCTTTATTTACCAGGTTGTGTGTCAAATAGTACCTATGCGGTGCGCTAATATGGCCCATAATTATATGTATTTTTTACAAACTGTTTTGTTTACTTTCCTCGCAATCGAGATGAAAAGAAGAATGTTCACCACCAAGTGAGAAACTGATCAATTCCACCCTCACACTATAAGCGCCCTCGCTACGCTCGTACGCCAAAATACTTCGGGTGTGATTGATCGCTTTCACTCCTTGGTTACCAATCTACTATTCTCGTTCGGACTAAATACGTATTAGTTTTATAGAAATAAGTATTTTTAATATGGGTATTGGTACACAATCACATCAACTGGCAAGCGAAACATTTATGTCGCGAAGTTACGAGCTCACTGTAAGTATTCTATGCATGTAACTGCACCGTTTCTTCATGAAAAGGAATGGCTTGGAATAATGCATTTTCGGTATAAACTATATATTAATTTAAAACATTCGACTCTCCGGTACCTACTAGTTTGGTAAGAAGTACTACTCAAAAAAGGAGGCTTCGGGTCTAATGATACCCTTTTGCGTAATCGTATTAAAATCATGACTAAATAAGACGTGGAATCTTTTATTGAGAATAAGCAGGTAATTACTTAGTACACTATTTTACCTCAGTATCAAGTTTCCAGCTTGTAACCACTGCGAGCTTCTGATTAATTAGAAAATACTTATGTACTACATACTTAAAATCAGGTTTGCGAAATCGAATCAGAAATGATGAGATACGCAGGCAAACCAAAGTTGCTGACATAGCCCGAAGAATTGCGAGACTTAAGTGGCAGTGGGCGGGGCACATTGCACGGAGAACCGACGAACGCATAGGCAGAAAAGTTCTTGAATGGCGACCACGCACCGGAAGACGCAGTGTGGGTAGGCACTCCACAAGATGGACCGACGATCTGGTGAAGGTCGCGGGAATCCGCTGGATGCAAGCAGCGCAGGGCCGGTCGTTGTGGAGATCCTTGGGGGAGGCCTTTGTCCAGTAGTGGACGTCATTCAGCTGAGACGATGATGATATAGTTCGTTACGCGCAGCGAACGAAAGTTAGTGTTGTTTAGCTAATGATTGATTTGTTAATTCAGGCAGATATTGCGTCTGTCTGCCACTCGAGCGCAAACTTTGCTTTCCACTTTACCTCATCACGCTCTCGAATCATTAGTCTTAATAAGTTAGTTTATAATAAACAAGAAACTATCAAATAGGATATTTTAATTAACAGCGTATACGCTGCTGTAATATGAACCACATTAAATTGCTTACTAAAAATGTTGAAGTGTCTTACATACCTACAAAGCTTCCAAAATAAAAAAGCTAGATTATGATACGATGGAATTATCCATCATCATCGTACCTATTAAGGCACACATTTATTACTTATTTTTCTACGCAATTTATTATTAATTTATCTTTCTCTGTATTTAGCTCCAAAAGGATCAGCAGGATGGATGCCATACTATTTGCCATAGCTTTGGAAGTAGTTTTGCTACAGATGCGAGTCCATGGTAAGTAAACTGAACTTCTGGAAGCTAAAAGTAGCGCCATCTTTCTTTCCATACTGATACTAACCTAGAGAGTGGTTTCAGAGGGCAGCACCAAGCTTCGACTCTCTGGTTTCTCGATGTTGAACAAAACAGCACAGACGCAGTACGAGAAGCTTGTAAGGGACCGGTATGCTACAATTAAAATCGTACAGATGGCTACACTAGCTAATGCATTGGCGCTCAGATTATTTAAAATATTTTAACACACAATCAACATTAATTTTAAGCAAACTACCTATATATATTATATAACGTTGGCGATGAGTCACAGGCGGTGTGACAAGCTAGTGTGACCACGAGTAGAACATGGTGAAAACCTCGTAAATCTAAACAATTGCCGCAATTCGCGTATGTCACCGTATTACATACGTACAGTAGCAATAAATACTTTATAATAAACAAAAGTTTAATGATTAATAACTCGGATCCTTTTCCTCCGAGATTTATAATTATAATTATTTACCTGACACAACTTTTTCTCTCTCCTGTTTTTATTTTTGTCTCAGGTTTTAGTTACGATGATACAAGCAAATTTCCACTCTTTTAAAGAAAATAAAAACTAATTAAAAAAATAATTAACGTTGTCGTCGTAGTAGGTCGTTATTAGCTTGGAGGACCCCGTGATCTGAAATAAATTTGAAGTGAGTTGACATAATTTAATTTTTCAGTGAATTAGTAAAAGATATCGTAAGGCGTACTCTAGAGGAAGTCGCCGAAACTGGAGAGTGGAGGTCCTTGCAGCTGGCGCTGGAGGCACTCCAAGAATACATCTTTTCTCCGCTGACCAAGAGAAAAGAACATGAGCAGCTTAAGACGTGAGTAAATTTCCAAGCAAAATACATATGTGACCGTACATACCCTAGTGTTAGAGTTACCTAGGGTATTAAGCCGCCAAAAGCTCTCACAGAGCTTGTTTTTAATAATGACTACTACTTCCGTAAATTATTATTACCTACGGAACCGACACTTTTCTCTCGGACCACGGTTTTTTTTTAAATCTAGTTATTTATTCTCTGTACCTATTCCACATAATTCTTAATTTTTTTTTATTTCCTATGTTCTGAAAGTAGTCCAATAATGACCTCAATGAAAGGAAGTACCTAAGTCCAACTTACATTCCAAGGGATGTACGTAACTTTGAAATTCGAACCTTTCTTTTTACTATTTGCATAGAAAGTTTAATCTCGCTACGCGCTCGTACGCCAAAATACCTCGGGTGTAGGTAATTGATCCCTTTCACCCTTTAGTTAACAATCTACTATTGTTTAGTAGGCAGTGTCCTACTGTGATTCGAACCCAGAACCTCCAGATCGATAGCCGAACGCTCTACCTTTGTTAAGAACATGGCTTTTTACGAACTTACGTTTCGTTATTACTATAATTTTATTATATGTTTTTTAATAACTGTCTTTGTTTACCTTTTTTTAGCTATCTTTCTAAACAGACCAATAAGGTCACCTTTGTTTTTCAAATTCAAATAATTCATTCGTTACTTTACTAGCTTTTTTGTTAACGCATTCATACGACCTTTTGTAACTTTGAGATTTTCTTTGTCTTCATGTTATTATAACCAGCATTTTGTACTTGCAGTCTACAGTTTTATTTATTAGCGTAGTGATCCCTAAATCCACCTAAACTAGGGCACTAGCATTTACAACCTTTTTATTACATTTATACGTTACTTTATTTCATTTTCCGATTTTAATTTCATAATTTTCTCTATTTATTTAGGCGGAAGGCACATTAAAAAAATACGCATCTGATTTCGTCATTATCATTATCATCATCCACAGCCTAGGCTGTGGACGTCTTCCGGCTAGGCCTAGGCCTTCCCCATAGGTCTCCAACGTTGCACTCCTCAACAAAGCTGAAATAAGTAATTGAAGTGCACTGCATATGTCTAAGTCGCCATAGACAGAACATCAAATTCGCATACAAAAAAAAACAAGTTTGCATTTACTGTAACAGCGAGAAGATCAGTTTCGTTATATTAACCCAGCCATCATCACGTATTATATTGATGTATTCTCAGAGCTTTATAACCATAACAAATTAATAATTTTATTATATATCTTGTTTTGCAGGACTCGTGAAGAAACAATAAACGAGTTAACTTCAAAGAGAAATCAATGGATAGTCAATCTTCGAAATGCTGACTACAAATCTGCTTTTCTTCGCGATAAAATTAAAGTTAGTATAGTTGGCATGGCGTGAGCGTATTTTAAAAACAAAATAAAAGTATTTCTTGATCCATAATTTAAACTCGCGCGCGATCTAAATGCAACTCTGATTTAGCCACGAATGCATTCAGATCGCGCGCGGCCAGTACTACTTACCAGTAAAACAACTTTGAATTTGGCACAGGATAATGTCCTGAACGCAAAGCTGCGACTGCGTTATGCCGACCTGTGGCTAAGCGCGCGCTTGGAGGCGCAGGAGTTGCGCTTTCAGATGGAGAGAAAAACAGAGCCAATGCCGAACGCGGAACACGAACATCGCGTCCACGAGGAAATAACTAAGGCCATAGAATTGCAGATACAGGTGAGCTAGCTTATTAAATAACGATATCCTAGTATCCTACACGTAGATTATTCTATGCAGTGCTGCCTGGTTATTACACTAGCCCAATTTGTAAAATCGTATAATAATTTCTTCTATTCAGTACTACAACTACATAAAAATAACTTGTCAGAAGGAAAAAGACTATAAAATAGCATAATTTAACGAGTATTCTTCCCTCTGATGCTGGAAGGCAGGTGCGCCAGCCAGGGGAAGAGCAGAGCAGAGACGACCTCTCAATGGAGACGAGTGCGAGCATATTTGAGTTGCGAAGGTGTATGGAGGAGTATTCTAAACAGCCAGGCTGATAACTTCGCTACACGCACATCCGTCTGTCGTATCATTAGCTCAACAGGTTTGACAATTATCATTAACGAGTAAAACGGTCCACATGAGCGTAGTTTTATTACATCCTCTTTGCACATGAGCTCGGGACTCGGGATTCATTCGATATTCTTCTTTTTGAATGGCTTTCAACCTCAGAGGAGGTCGCTTTCGCAGGGAAGCAGGCAGCATTGAAAAGGTTATTGAAACAAGTCTGTCTATGGAAACTATGACGGGACATTGACATTTCAGGTCGGTCAAAACGTAATTCCAGTGTTTTCATGATATTTTCAGCTGAAATACATCCACATTTCCGTAGATTGCAATTGGCATACACTCGTTTGAATATTGACATATTTTGGTCGACTCGTGGTAGTTAGGAATCTTGAAAATTTGTCGACTCTGTTGGGCTTCTTTGAAAACCGGGCAGCTCCATAGGAGTCACGAGACTAATCAGCTCATCAGCGGCGGTCACTTACAGCTTTGAGCGCAGAGCAGCGATGTCACTGCACTGCACTTTAGGATTGCTTGATTTGAGCAACGGCGGCCGATGAGGGCTGTCACTGTAGATCATCTTGTAAAATGTAAACAAGGATCGATGTTGACTTTTTGATGTGTTGGTATTTTGAATCATTGGTCAAATAAGTTATTGGTCATAGGGTGTTGGTATTATGATTTCTGGTCAAATGATTGTCAAGTATCAATCCGCCGCGAGCAGCACACATTTTGTGTCGCGGTGGTGCGACTTGACATCATCACTCTTGTGCGAGCACAGACGATACCTATACAAGAACGGCGCTTTCTCCCTTATCAAATTTGGCTGGAGGAACCAGTGGGAGGAACAGACGAAACGCTACTGGTATCCGCTCGGAAACGCTGCTCTTCCTCCCAACACTGCTAGGCTTGCGTTAGCCTTTTCTATAGGATTCTCATTTGTGCCTGCACCTTCAGGTTTCAATGAAAACTAAGTATATTGAGAGAGAGCTGCTGGTAATTAAACTAGACGAATTTACGAAATCACATCACACTAATTTGTTTGGAAGTTTGAATGTTTGTTCCGCCTTCACGCTTAAAGTACTCAGCGGATTTGGATGAAATTTGGAATGGAGATAGTTTGTAACCTGATTAACACTTAGGATACTTTTAACGGAAAAAAGTCTTATTCTCTCGGGAAAATCTTACACAACGCGAACGTAGCTGCGAGCAGATTCATAATAACGATACCCTAGGGTACGTATAGGTAGATTATTTATTTAGTTCTTTAATGTTAATAGCATAGAAAAACATGACAAGACTATACAAAAAACGAGTACCTATTTACTTAGAATTTAACACTATGCATACAATTATTTTATAGGAACGTGAAAAAGCAGTAGAATACTGGAAGCAGCGGTATGCAGTAGACATCGTCAGCATTAACGAGCGCCTGGCACAAAAGCGGTGGCAACTCGCCGTGGCCACGGCCAAACGCGAAGAGTTGCAAAATCTGGTAACTTATCAAAGCTGATTTTATAAGTACCATAGGTACTCAGTTTATATCAGCTCATCATCATATCATGTGGTTTGTATTGTAAGGTAATTGCTAGTGATGGCTTCATGGGACCAACCAACAGCTGGTGATGTTTCAAAACATATTTTTTGTTTGCCACAAACCAACCGGGAATTGAACACAGAACCTTCGTAATAAAAGCTGAATGCTCAACTATGGAGTCTGTTACGCTGCAAGATGTCTTCTGCTGGATAAATGCCTTTCCCAAGAATCGTGGCTACGAACGGTCGTTCCCATCCATTGACTATGCAGATCAACCCTTTTATGTACAAATGGTGTACTCAAAGATTTGTTTGCAGACAAGATAGCCAGAAGTATTCGAGTTTTTTGTTATTTGTAAATACGTACCCCTAGTACGCAGAGCAGGAAACTACTAGCCGCTATTCAACTTTACAATAGATAAGGTATTTCGTGCGGTCTGTATCTGTACCACTGACCTCTTGAGTCTGTGTAGTCTAACCTACTTTTTATTTGTTTCCTCTTCCAGTACGATCTTCATGAAGGTGAGATGCGAGCATGGCGGACATTCAAGGAGCACCGCGCCAACCGTTTGGCACGAGAAGAACGTGCTCGTAATGCAGCCACGCACATCCAGGCTTGGTGGCGTGGTACCATGGTGCGCAAGGCTCTTGGACCTTTCAAATTCCTAAGAAATATTAAAAAGTCACCATCCAAATCCAAGAAAAAATAAAAACTAGTGGCTCTGTGAGCTGTAGACCTCGCGAGTCTGTATGTATCTTCTCAAATTTATTTTTCTCGACAAACATCCCCAACCCCTTGATTTTTTTTATTTTTAAAGTTTCTTTGTTTTATTTAATTTAATTTTATTTTATTTTATTTTAAGAAATGTGACCTGTAGAGGAAAACAGCCTCAGCGGTAGACCTTGTAAGCTGGCAACCCCCATAACTCCGTAATTTTTTTTAATTTCCAAAAACTGACTCGACAAAAAAATTCGATTAATTTATCGAACCTGCTCACAAAATTTCACGAGAATCGGTTGAGAAACGCGACCTGTAGAGTGAAACAAACAAACAAACAAACAAATCCACAAACAGATGGACATACAAAAGCAAATTTGGCCAAGCTGATACAGAGACGCTTCGCTCGCTTCGCTCGCTCGGTCAACAAGGAACAGAAGTTTTTTTTCTTTACTTTCAGCTAATAATATAATATACACTACACAGGGCGACCCTACGACTAGTGACTACGCCACTCGGAGGGAAACTAAGTAGGTAATTTCAAATATTTAAATTGATGGGGAGTATTTTTTTTTCTTCGTGCTTCGTGCAATCTTGACCAGCCAATGGCAATCAAAAGTAGCCTACAATATTACTTACAAATAATTTTCATAATTAATTTACAATCAAAATATTTATATACTTTTTAGTCCATTTGAAAAACTATGTATTTGGCCTAATATTGTGTTCTTAGGAACATCTTTTATACTTCAATTATTTATTTTCTTCTTTTTGGTCTTGTGTGTATAATTCAAGAGGAGTCGACAGGACATCATTCATACCATGCAAAAAACAATATTCAATAACCTACCAAGAAGCACTTTTCCATCCCATATCTGTAATACGAACTCCGTAAATATACCCAACGGTGTGCTAACGGGACACTCACTCTTAAGCCCGGTTTCCAACAAAGAGGAGAGGAGAGGAGATGTGTTTGAATAACCAATCAGATTTCGTTATTTCCACATCTCTTCTCTCCGCTTTGGTGGAAACTGGGCCTTAGAAAGGTGTGGATAGTACCCTCGCTTTAGATCCATCCAATAACATGGCACGTTATGTGGCTCCATCACATTGGACATCTAGGACTTTATCAAGAAAAATCCAACTCAACTAAACTACCTAGCACACGACGAGATTGATAAATCGATTTTTTTTTTTGTGATCCGTGGTTCAGTCAGGAGTCAGGAGTTCATGCAGTTAGTTCATGCCATCCATTATTAGATGACGCGGAACAGGACGTGACGACGATGCCGCCTCATGCCGCCGGCACAGGAAACATTAACAATGTATATTGACTACTGTAAACAATATTTTATTTAAAAATGAAAAGTACAAAAGATACGAGTCCTGTGGAGTTTCTTCTGGCCGTTCTTTTCCACAGAAGGTGTACACTTGTAGTGAACGGGCCATCTTGCTTTGAAGTCGAAAAATGATTTTGTTAAATCTTACTTCGAATAAAGACACTTTTATCTTTATCTTTATTATAATTCGAGCCAAAAACCTGAATTATTTGCTGCACATTATTTGTTGCTTTTTTTTTTTTTTTTTTTTTTTGTTCGTTCTTTCGAACAGGCTAAGGTCAATGACCATGCTGCCTTGTCTTTAGTCATAAATCTTTGCTTGAGTGAAAATCCGAGGTATAAGTCTTTAGTATTATAATATATTCTTGAGTGCAAGTCCGGGTAATACGTCTTCTGTCTCCTGTTATCTTGAGTACAAATCCAAGGTATACGTCTTCAGTTTTTTCATATATTCTTAGGGAAAATCCAGGGTATATGTCATTTCATTAGTATTATAATTCTTTATAATGTCGTAATTTTCAAATCTCTTCTCGAGTATGTTTTCCAAATCCAGTAGGTATCAATCGCTGTATCCGAGTCTTTTTTTTTTTTGTTCTGTGCTGCACATCATTCGTGCATCATTCTCTCTGACTTACATATTTATTTTGTATTTACAAAGAAACAATCGCTTTTTGATGTTTAACTGAAAACTTATTTACACATTAGTTATAATCAATATTCATACACTCTTTGATTCATATATTGCCCACAGAAAAGGTAACAAATTTATACAAGGCCATATAAGACAGAGGACATTTTAAAATTTCCTTTATACAATGCGGGACCAAATTGCCTGTGCCATAAATTCGTAAAAGCTCATCCATCAGCACTAGGCGCTGAATACCGAAGGATGGGCAATCAAAGAAAATGTGATTTAAGGTTTGTATTTCCTGAGTATCACAATGATTACATTGCGAAGAGTTGGACAATTTTAAACGATGTAGGTGAAAATTTAAACGACAATGACCAAAACGCAACCTACAAATGGTTGAATAAAATTTTTTATTTACATAAGAGTGGTTTTTAGAAAACCAAGGTGAACTGTCAACTTGAATATCTAATGAAGCATACCAGCAACCTTTATTTTGAATCTCAGTACAATGATACCAGTGCCTCCCCCATTTCTCGCACATGCGCTGTTTTAGTAATCTTACAACATCTGTGAATGGCAGAGATATAGTATCAAGGAAATCATTATCTATAGTTACAAAATTTACAATTGATTTTGCTAAATAGTCAGCTTTTTCATTTCCTACAACCCCAATATGCGAAGGAACCCACACAAAAACAACTTGAATATTCAATTCAATAAGCTCTGTCCACAATTCCTTAATTTTGTAAATAATATAATTTGTATTGGCATTTAATTTATTATTCTGCAGATTTTTAAGAACGCTCATGCTGTCACTAGCAACCACCCAATGAGTATATAATGCATTGTAACTTTTGATGTGTTTCAGAGCAAAGAGAATACCTGCAGCTTCAGCTGTAAAGACACTAGCAAGACTATCAATTTTATGACCATGACCTAGGTTTCGAGCTTCATCAAAAATAGCAAAAGACACAGAATCATGATTTTTAGATCCATCAGTATAAATGAACCTGTGATCATGCCATTCTAACAGTTTAAATCTAACATCTTCTTTGGTTGTTAAATTATGGTCAATGACAATATTCATTTTAGGAAATTTGCTAATAAACAATCCTTGATAACAAGGCAAAGTTGAATTTACATGGTAAATATTTAAATTTTGAAGCAATGTGGTTGTGGAAGACAATTCTTGTAGTATGTAAATAGATCGCCGACGTAACTCAATGCTAGCATTTATTAAGTTCTTTAGGAGAGTGTTATTGGAAATGTAATATAATTTAAGAATAAACCTTTCCCTAAGGTATGACAATCTAATACTTATTGGAGGAAGCTTACATTCTATTTGTAGTGCGCCAATTGGAGTAGACTTAAAAGCACCTGTAATAAGACGCATGCATTTGTTTTGCACTAATTCTAATTTATTTACAATTTTAGGATCATCTGAATAACAGAAGAAACCATATTCGAAATGACTTCGAACAAGAGACTTATACAGAGTTAATAAAACCTTGGGATCTGCACCCCAATAAGTGGCAGATAATGATTTTAATATATTGAATGCTTTATTTGCACGAGCAATTATTTTATCAATATATTTTCCCCAAGAAAGGTTTTGAGTAAAGATCACTCCCAAAAATCTAACATCATATGAAACAGGAAGTGGAACCCCCCTATAGCAAACAACAGGTAAAACAACACTCTTTCGGCCAAAAAATACTACTTTAGACTTAGTGGGATTTACATCTAGATTAAGATGAGCAAAATACTGACCCAAGGCTGCCAATGCATCATTGATTGAATCAGCCACCACAGCTAAATCATCCCCTGACGCATAAACAGCTAGATCATCAGCAAACTGCAAGTTCTTAACTGATGAACCCAAGATAATGTTTAGACGTCTTATGTACAAAATAAACAACAAAGGAGACAGTATTCCCCCCTGACAGACTCCTAAAGAAGATAATCTTGCACCATATAAGTGATTATTATATTTAACAAATAAATTTCTTTCAGATAGAAATGTATATATCCAGTCTACTAGTTTTCCTGGCAATCTAATGGACATCAATTCACTACAAAGAACACTTAAATTAACATTATTAAAGGCACCAGAAATATCAAAAAAGACAGATAAAAGATACTGATTACTACTTATAGATCTGAAAATATCTAAGTGTAACTGGCAAATACTTTCACGTGAAGAACGACCTCGTCGAAACCCATATTGATTAGAAGGTAACAAACCATTTTGTTCAATAAAAAATTCCAAACGTTGTTTTAAAAGTTGTTCAAAAATTTTGGCCACACAAGATGTTAAGGCTATTGGTCTATATGAATTCGGATCAGATTTAGGTTTTTCTGGTTTCAAAATGGGAACTAGACAGTCCTCTTTCCAGTTAGATGGGATTTCGTTATTTAACCAGAGCTGATTAAGAATTCTTAAGAAAATACTAAGACACTCATCATTCATTTTCTTAAAAACAATATATGGAATGCCATCTAGACCAAATGCTGTATCTCTTCTTGAAAATATTGCTGACTTTAGTTCCTGCATGGAAAATGGTTTTAAAAGGAAACTATTATTTGAATTCATATTTAGATTATGACTAATGTCTGGTTTATTGCAAACAAAATCAGGAGTATATTTATTTAAAAAAGCTGAAATCCAGCTATCATCATTTTTATTATTAGGTACATAAGATTTATTAAACTTGCACACAAATTTCCAAATTACAGATAGAGGAGTACAACGATTAAAAGAATTACAAAGAGCAACCCAACTACTATTGCGTTCAATCTTTAAGGTAAGTTTTTTGAGAGCTTGAAGCCTTTTGAATTCCAAATAATTTTCCTCACAAGGATGATATTTAAAATTCAAATAAGCTTCTTTGGACTTCAATACAGCTTCTGTACATTTGTCATTCCACCAAGGGAGGTTAGGTCTAAGCCTAGACTTCCTATGACAAGAACGATAGTCACTACTATTTGAAGAAATGTTAGGAATCGATTTTTCTACTGCTATTTTTATGAGATCACAAAAAGTTTTATATGCGTCTAAAGGTGTATAAGAATCTATCCTAAAAACTGCCAACAAAGATACGAAATTTTCGACAAACATTTTCCAATCCACCTGTTTATATTTAGGATAGATGGGGAGATGCATGTTAGCGCCAGAGCAATTAGTTTCGTTAGAAAATGTTCTATTACTAACAACAACCTTAATGATTACAGGAAGGTGATAACTGCCAAGGGGATCTTCATGTATAGACCAATCACAAAAGGAAGCCAAAGTAGTTGATGCCAATGTTAGATCTAAAGCATTAGGACGCCAAGACATCGAACCTACTGTCGTCGCCTGACCATCGTTAAGAAGAACTACATCATTATCGTCAATAACGTCTAAAACATCCCTTCCGCGTGGTTGAGTATCAACACATCCCCAAGATGTATGATGCGCGTTAAAATCGCCAGCGAAGATCATCGGTTCCGGAATCGACTTTATTAAGGAATCAAATTTAAATTTATCAAAAGCAGGACTGCAATTGGAAGGACTGTAAAAACTAACTATACTAATTTCTTTTCCATTTATTTTGATTCTGACACAAATATTTTGTAAGGAATTATCATAATATGTATTTATTTTAGAATAAGTTATGCTGTTGTGGATTAAAATGGCAACTCCATTATGTTTATTACCACAATCATTTCTTTCCACTTGGTATCCCCTAATATTCAAACGAATATTCGGTTTTAACCAAGTTTCTGAAATCAGTGCAATATGTATGTTGTTTTCATTTAAAAAATGTGTGAGATTCAACCTATTGCTTACTAAACTTTGTGCGTTCCACTGAACAATGTTTAATAAATCCATTATTTAAGAAGAGGGGATGTTTTGCTTAACGTTTGTTTTAATGTTGCTCGAATTGATGCTGAATTAATAGGTGTATTGTTGTCTTTGCTTTTATTTGTTAATATATTTGTAAT
The DNA here is from genome assembly GCA_951230895.1 of Carpatolechia fugitivella. NCBI lineage: Eukaryota > Metazoa > Arthropoda > Insecta > Lepidoptera > Gelechiidae > Carpatolechia > Carpatolechia fugitivella. The sequence continues at coordinate 9,093,432 of OX579649.1, read as the reverse complement.
GGTCTCAAGAATTAAATTTATGAAAGTATCTGATTTTGTAAGATTATTAATTTGTGTTTCGATGGATTTGGATGCTAAATGAGGGAAGGAAGTGTTTTACTTGGATATTTATTAAAATACTGTGATTTAGTTAAATCCTCTTTTATTTAGATTCCCATATCTCTTACGAATGACAAGCTGTCAAACTGACAGCCGCCGTTTTGGCGGTGGCTCCGTTTCATATTACGCATAATACAACATCTCTCCTTTTTCCATTAAACATTGAATTAAGTTCAATTTCTTAAAACTAACTCAAGGTTGACAAGCTAACACAGAATGTCACCTATGATGTAATGAGACAAGACAATATCTAAGACAATATGAAGACAATACAATATTGTTTTGCATATAATAACTTGAGTTTTCAAATAATTAAATTAAGTAATAAATCAATGTGCTTACTAACTATTTAATCACATACATAGTCGTTTAAATGTGGAGGCCTTTTTACAAGTCTTTCAGAGCGTCTCACATTCTGATCACTGCGAGATTCACATTCCCTATTAGCTAGTACAGAAGTACTTTCCTGATGTTCTGAAAGGCTCATAGAACTGCCGCTATAATTATCCTTATCGTTATCATAATAAATCAAGTCTTGTGAACATTTTTGTCTTTCCTCCACTGGTGAAATATTTGGAGCTGAGTTTAGATGCCATCTATTCCGTCTAAATAACCCTTTGTCTGTGCGAATTATAAAAGAACGTGGTTCTCTACCTTTATTTACCACTGTTCCATATGCTTTTAAATCTGTTACCCAAACTCTGTCATTTACATTCAGGTCCTGTAATTTAGTAACTCTATGTCTCTTATTATAATAACAAGCATCTTTGTATTTCTTTTCTTGCTTACATTTTTTAAGATTCTGATTTATTAATACAGGCTTATTAAGTTTACATGGAATGATAGGGAGATTATCCCTCAATTTTCGGTTGAACATCATTTCTGCTGGGCTGTAACCTGTCTCAGAGGGTGTGTTTCTATAAACCAACAGAGCTAAATGTATGTCCTCATTTTTACTGAGCAGTGACTTTGCAATTTTTACACCTGACTCTGCCATTCCATTACTTTGGGCAAAGTAAGGACTGCTTGTTACTGATTGAAATCCATACTCCTTTGCAAATTTATTAAATTTACTCTTAAATTGTGAACCACAATCTGACCTGACTATCTCTGGAATGCCATACCTTGCAAATACTTGCTTACATTCTAATATAACTGTATCTTCAGTAAGGTCTTTTAATTTTACTATTTCCAAAAATCTAGAATAATAGTCTATTATTACTAAATACCAAGAATCACTGAATTTAAACAAATCTAGTCCTATCCTTTGCCATGGCCTGTCTGGTGTATCCTCAACTATCATCTCTTCTTTATGATTCCTGTACATTTCTATACATTTAGCACAAGTTTTAATTTTTTCTTCAATTTGTCTAGATAATCCTAACCACCAGACAGCCTGCTTAGCTCGTTCTCTACATCTAGAAATTCCCAAGTGACCAGAATGAATTTTATTCAAAATTTCATTCTGCATGCTTTCTGGAATAACAATTCTAGAATTGTACAGCAGTATTCCTGATTCTATGGAGAAGTTATCTTTATACTGATAGTATTTACTAAATATTCCTAGCTGACTTTTACTAGGCCATCCACTTACTGTAAAATTCTTTAAGGTATTACAAACACTAGACTTTTCTTGCTCTTTTTGAATTGTAGATAAAGTTTCATTTGTAACAGTCTCATTAATGAACATGTTCAATTTCAACTCCTCTTCCGGCTGACCATAAACCTTTTCATGACAGTTTGATGGATTCCTAGATAAGGCATCAGCTACTACTAATTCTTTTCCTGGTGTATACTTAACTTCATAGTTAAATCGTGTTAACTTTAATCGTAGCCTTAAAAGACGCGGACTCAGATCATCAAAGGATTTAGTTTGAAGAATCTGCAGAAGAGGTTTATGGTCTGTTTCTAATTGAACTTTTATACCTATTATGAAGTCTTTAAATTTTTCCGCAGCCCAAGTCAAAGCTAAACATTCCTTTTCAATTTGTGCATAGTGTCTTTCCGTCTCAGTAAGGGTCCTACTTGCATACATGACAACTGACTTAAACCCTTGATTATTTTCTTGCATTAGTGCTGCTCCTAACCCGTAAGAACTGCTGTCTGCTGATACAATAAGTTTTAAAGAAGGATCATAGTGTGCAAGTGTCGGGGCCTTTTTCAGTATTTCTTTAATCTCATTGAATGCTTTGGCTTGCGGAACTCCCCACACAAACATTCTATCATCCTTCAGGAGTGCATATAATGGCTGCAAAATGTGAGATTTATTTGGCAAAAATCTAGCTACAAAATTAATCATGCCTAAAAATTGTAATAATTCTTTTTTATTTTTAGGGGCTTTCAACTCACTAATCGCTTCTATACGCTCTGGATCTATCTTGATTCCTTCTGCATTTACAATATGACCCAAATAGCATACTTCGTTTACTCCAAAAACACACTTATTTTTATTTATTGTTAAGCCTTCATTATGTAGTCTTTTCAGCACCTCTCTTAGAATTTTATCATGCTCCTCTTTAGTCGCTTCAAAAATCAAAATATCATCCATATGTATTGCTACATCCAAATCTTTAAACAAATTAGTGAACTTCATACTGAAATATTCAGGAGCACAATTCAATCCGAAAGGTAGACGGTTATATACATATCGACCAAAAGGAGTAATAATTGTTGTAAGCTTCTTTGAAGCTTCATCAAGTTTAATCTGATGGAAGCCTGAAGTGGCATCAATTTTAGAAAAATATTTGGCTCCTTTTAGTTTAGCTAAGGTGTTTTCTATCTTAGGTATAGGAAAAACAGGTCTTAGAATATTTTTATTAACTTCCGTATAATCTCCACAAATCCTTATTTTATCATTTCTTAAAACTACTACGATGGGCGAAACAAAATCTGTAGGTTCTTCTATCTTGCTTATAATTTCCATTTTTTCTAGCCTATCCAACTCTTCTTTAACTTTTGGCAAAAGAGGTATAGATACATTTCTAGGTGAAGCATGTATAAATGGTTTTGGATTGTCAACTAATTTAATACTAAACTCATCTTTGAACACTCCAAGATCGTTAAAAATGTCAGGAAACTCCTTTTCTACTGATACTATTTCACCCATTTTATCATTTGACAAAGCACAAATAGTTACAAGATTCATTTGATCAATAGATGGTCTCCCTAATATTGGTGTTTTTAAACCTTTAATAACATAGATCTTACTTACAGATGTGCTGTCCTTGTACTGCAATTTCAACTGTACTGTACCTATAACTTCTAACTTAGTTCCATCTGGTCCTTTGACCGAGTCCCTGCATTTCACCAGTGAAAGACGACCTTGTTTTGCTACATGCTCTGGTATGGCACTTATGTCTGCTCCTGTATCGATCAAAAATGTTAGTTTATCAATAAATTTTTCCTTTTCGAACATGTTCACATCTACCATATACCGTTCTTTTTTTTCACAAAAACTAACCTCAAACTCAAACTCTCTATCCTTCTCTTCTTCCAGTCTTCTCATTGTTTTAGAACGGCAAACCGTTGCGAAATGTCCCTGTCGCTGGCAATTATGGCAAGTGGCCCTTGAGGCTGGACATTTATCTTTCGGATGGCGTTCTTTGCCACAATACCAACAGTTAGCCTTTCGTCCTGTCACTGCTTTACTATACTTTACTCGGTTTATTTCAGCACGTTCCTCTTCTCTATGCATTAATTTCGACTCTTCTTCTTGTATTTCTGCTTGCTTGCTTATAAGTGTGGCTGTTTTTAGTGTGAGATCACTCATAAGTAGCAGTCTGTCTTTTGTTTTCTTGTCTCTCAAGCCAACTACGATTTTATCTCTTATTAGATCTTCTTTCAATGTACCATATTCGCAATGCTCAGCCAACTTATACAGGTCTGTTAGAAAATCGTCAAAACGCTCTCCTTCTTTTTGGAAGCGTTGGTTGAATTTTGACCTTTCAAATATCACGTTTTTCTTAGGTGAGAAGTAATTATCAAACTGCTCCAGCAGCGACGCGTACGTAATATCCTTCTTGAACTGAATTAAAACATCTTCCGCGCGGTCTCCCATGCAATAAATTAAACAGTCTTTCTGTTCATTATCGCTAAGATTTTTATGTGCCAGGCTCATGTATCTGACGAATCTCTGCTTGTACTTTGGCCAGTCCTCCGGCACAAAGCTAAAAGGTCCTGGTGGGTCAATTCTGATCCCCTGCGTTGGATCTTGTTCTTTAGACATTTTTGCACTTCTTGACGAATTTATCTGAACTGAACTGATTATTTGATCTGAACTGAACTAATGTACCTCTATCTACACGTTTTTTACCGCTGCCACCATGTTTTACTTGGATATTTATTAAAATACTGTGATTTAGTTAAATCCTCTTTTATTTAGATTCCCATATCTCTTACGAATGACAAGCTGTCAAACTGACAGCCGCCGTTTTGGCGGTGGCTCCGTTTCATATTACGCATAATACAACAGGAAGCTTCGTTGAACAAATCGGAATACTGCACTGAATGTGACTTAATTTTATTTTCTTCGATTTTGGCTTTTTTGATTGGGCATGAAGATGAAATAGCAACATGCTCACCATTACAATTTGCGCATTTGGGTTTTGTTCTGTCTGCAGTGCAGTTTTTGAAATTATGTTTTAATGTACAAATGGAACATACCTCATCATTCCTGCAGAACTTGGCAATATGACCGTAGCGTAAGCATTTAAGGCACTGCTTTACAGGTGGTATGTATATTTTCACCTCATGACGCCAAGAATCGAGATAGACATACTCAGGGAGCTGAGTGGAGGCAAAGGTCACAGCTACAGTCTGAGTAGGCTGAAAGCTCACCTCACCCCCTTCGCCTCTCACCCGTCGCATGAAACGTCGAACTTGGATTACATTCCTTGAACTTCCTATTAGTGCGAAAATGTTTTTATTTGAAAGTTCTAGAGGGACGGAAGTAAGAACCCCCGTGACCTCTGTGTCGCCTGCAGGAATTGATGCTTTCAAGGAAAGCGCTTTTAGTAATTTCTCGTTTTGTATGAAGACATTGGCATTGTTCGATAAATCAAATGTAATGCTTACTTTGTATCTGTTAACTGGCCTCAGGTGCATAACACCCGAGACGCAGTGGTCCCTCAAAGCTTTCGACAAAGCCAAGCGGTCCTTGTCTGAGAAAGGTCTGTTCTCCTCTACTCGCGATATAAAAACGATATAATCGGACTTATTAGAATTATCAGGGTACTTTCTAGAGTACCCTGGCACCTTATAGAGCTTGTACTTATCGGAGTCATTTTCAGTGTGCTGCATATTTGATGTTGGCAACGTTCTCTTTCTTCTCTCTTCAAGATCGGAGTCCGAAGATTCCGATACCGTAAGTGCATCATTTACCGGTGATCTGTCCCGTTCTTGGCCTGCTGATCTATCCCGGACTTTATGCCGTTTTTTATTACTCTTCCCCATGATGGGGAAGAGTTAAAACTTTATACACACTAAATTAAAGCAAAATATATACAACTATTTACAAAAATACAAGATAAAATAGCGAAATTAATAGTGAAAAATAATTTTCAAAAATAATTTTATAAGAGCGCGCCTATTCAATTCGAAGGTTCCCGCCTTTTTTCCATTATTTGTTGCGTATTATTTGCTGAACGCTATTCACCGCACATTATTATGCACCCCGCCCGCGTGGTGCGGGCCCTCCCCGGCCCCCGCCGGCTTTGACAGTTGCACGTCAAATTTCCTCTCAAGTGGTTGTCTCGTGAGTGAAGCGTGATTTTCGAAACATTTACTGATAGTAGGCGAAAAAACTTGTTTAATTGAACTAAAATATAAGTAAAATTTCAATATCGGATGTGGACTTTTGTTATAAAGTGTAGTGTAGTAGAATGGACAGTGAGACATTGAATTTTTGCTGAATTTTCCACGTTTCGAAAGTTGGATTTCTCAATTAGAGGTTTGGTGAGTAATCTTTATATTATTTTATCGTTTTTACCTTCTACTTCTGCACTGTAACAACTATTCACCTTTAATTCAACATTCATGCATGAGTTAAAGCAACTGACACGTGTTTTTTTCGTCAAGAAAGGATCTGCATTTTATGTTCCGAGATTCCACTTCTTACTTGCCTAAATTGCCTATAGATAACTTTTTTTTCTTGGAAAAGTAATGAAAGTAAGTACAATCTTTATTCAAAATCAAAGTTGATTTCTTAAATTGGTATTACCTGTGTAGCTATATTACTTGAGTGGGTAGGTAACTTAATATCAATCAATGCGAGGTACACATCTGCTATACACCATTGGTAAACCATAACAATAATAAAAACTCCATCAATCTAAAAATTGCATTATGCTATTTAGATTAGTATATATATGTAGGTATGTAAGTAAGTTATTTCATCAAGTATAGTGTATATTTAGCCTTTCAAAAGAAATATTATATACAAGTGGATTGCTTTATTGCTTTATCATTTAGGTGGGGACGTATATTATGAGCTGTTGATGATGTACCTATACTTCATTAAAAAAACCATTGGAAAAAGACAAAAAATGTGTATGGTAGAAAAAAGGTTATTCATGATTCACACTTGTCAGCTAATCGAGATTGATATATGTTATCTGAAACAGGGCCTATACCCTAAGAAATATTATGAAAATGACTACTATTGACTAATCAGAATAATCTAAACTTGTGTTATGTATTTCATAATATTTCTTTGTAAACCATTTGCTTACTTTGTGTGAGATTAAATACAATTAATTTTACATAAAATTTTTCACCTATTTTACAGATGCATTTCCTAGTTGCAAACTAGGTCTCAGACTAAGTATAATAACCAGTTCAACTGGCAACATTGTAAGAAACATGGCTTTTAACATTCAATATCCCTTGTCAACATGCTTGATTTACATTTTAGATTATTTGCAGACTGCTTGCCTCTATTCAATTTGTTGGTAAAGATTTCTTGAATTGTGGTATTTATTGTCATTACCAGATTTTTGTAATGGGCAAAATATATTTCACATAAATAAAGATAAATTAAATTATGTGAGACAGACAGATGATAATTATTATACCACCTTTATTATATTAGTAATTTATTAAACATTGTGATGAAACTATTTAATATGAATAATATTTGAATGAATGTTATTTAACATCCCCATTTTTTTTTATAATTTGGGTATATTAGGTGCCTATTAATATAAATATAAAATTGCAAATTTCTTTCCTTTCCTACTATAATTTAATTTTCTAGTTTAGTTAAATTTCCATTTTATTAGGTATGTAGTTTTATTCCTAGTATTTATCAGTATTCTTAAGATTTGATAATACAATATGTAAACCTATGTATTTACTATTTACAATTATATAATATAGCAAATATTTGCTAGATATAGTATTTGATATAAAGAAACTGCAACATTTTTTATATTCTAAAATTGATTAAACAAATAAAAAACTTCATTATTAAAAGCTACTATCATTAACATTGCCATTAAGGGTCGGGCCACACTGATCGACGGCGATCGACGGTTTGCCTATACAAAACGCGCGTAAAGTATGGAAAACCGTCGATCGCCGTCGATCAGTGTGGCCCGCCCCTTACTGAGAATAATCATCATTAACTTTCCTATCGAGAACATGTTATTCTATTTTGCAACATACCCTGCGAATTAAAATAATAATATACAACATTAAAAGAAGACATGGGCTGAGATGAGAATGCCTTAGAGGCGTACACGTCGTCACTATTCACAGCGAGAAAGATAAAATGATAGATTCATCGTGCGCAAAGAGACGCGGCGACATCCTAGTAAGAGAAACCGCTGTTTTTGCGCGTAATATCAGTGGTCAACTAGGTGGTTTACAGTACCTGGCGGCTTTGGAGTAATTAGTGCGTTAATCGACGCCGGCGCAGGACCGCGGCTGCGCGGCGGCGGCGGCTTCCGAGAAGCGCTCGCGAGCACCGGCAAATTGCTCTCAGATATGTGTGCTGGCTGTCGGTAATTGCAAAAATCACTCGCCGCCGACCAGCTCGACTCTACCTTGTAATACAGACTAGTACGACGTGAGAGTGCAGGGTCTGCGTTGTAAAAAGATATGAATCTTGTAAGCAATCAATCATATTTCTTGCTATTTATGCACCTGCCAGCCACATTCAATCTTTCCTTTCTTTACGTTGCTTATATGCTAAAACATGAATTGATTTTTGTACCAAACTCTGTCTACCATTTTCATGGCGGACCTTTTCTATATAATTAAATCTTAAAATATTTATTAGATGACATAGTTCCTCTAAGATATCGTTAACGCAATCACTCTTATAACCGCGGCAGAGCAGCCCTACACGGACGCGAGCGGCCGCAGATACATTCACTTAATTACCCCCCCCCCCCCCCCCGGACCACTCATACTTGTCCGCAATTATTTCTTTAAACGGTTTACGAAATTCCCCCTTTATGGTTTCATCGACAGCTCTTGCGACAGTTTCTCACCGTATTGGAGAACGTTCTGATCACGTCCTTTAGACCTGCAATGTAGAAGCGGTCAGATTAATATTCCACGAATTTTAAACGCGTTTTGGTTGGAAAAACCACTTCAATTTAACCGAATTGGTGCCGGTAATGTACTTAATTAATATACCATTAAATTAACGTTAGTCTGCCAACCGGACATAATAATTTAATGTCCTATGCGTGTATTGATTGATCTAAAAGATCGTTAAATGTCTAAATTATACGACGAAAGTAATAAAGGATCTAAGCATTTTATTAACTTAACTACATGTGCGTTTTTATAAAACTGATCAGTTTACTTAGATATCACTGCTGCTGCTGTTTAAAATATTCCAGTGTGATTACAATTTGTAAGGAGTAAAAAAAAGTACAATCGTAAAATGAAATCAGTGTTTTTACAATCCACAGCAGTCAGTAAAAACGTGTAGAAAAACAGTCATATTAAGTATTAAGGCAAATTATGAGTTTTCCAAGAACATAGGGCCCATGCAGTGAGTCGGCAGTCACCGTTTTCGCAGAACTTATAGGTCATACAGTTAGCGCTCGATTCGTTCACCCCACTCTACCCGACCCGCCTAAGCTCGCAGGCGCTTACTACATTTAAAACTTTATACAAAGTATGTTTAATTCGAATAAAACTCGTGGCTTTTCTTTTTGAACAATTTGACCTATGATTGTTGTTTTTTTTTCTTATAATTTATCTCGGTAAGTAATTAGACCTTTGACGTTTAATTCTAATAATTTATCTCGGTAAGTAAATTAGGCCTTTTTGTAAGTTTACACTGAATAAAAAGTAAAAGCAAAATAGATCGGCTGATAATGGCTGAAGCGTGTATGGTACAACACTATTAATTTGAAAGCGTCGAAGTGGTTACCGTTGGAGGCGAAGTGGTCGCCATAGACAAAATTGGTCGGAAACATCATCATCATAAAGAAAGCATCTTAATTTCGTAGCAGAGTAGGTTGAAGAGGCGGCTTTAAGGTACTTGTCATAATATGTGTTACATACGGTTGACATGCGAGCGACTTTACTACTTGGCATTGCATAAAAGTATAAAATGTGTAAAAAGGCATGATAAGGTAAGAAAAAAGCTAGCTATGCAAACCGAGTAATTAATTGACATTTTTATTTTATTCTTTATTAAGAAACAAACAGTCTTACATAGTTATATATGCCACAGGTTATTTTTAAATTATAGACCTACAGTTTCCTTAAATACTTGTTTTTATAACATTCTAATATTTTTAAGATTTTCGTGGTTGTTCACTACACTAAAATTACTCGTGACCATGGAGCGTGCAACCGTTCCGAAATATCGAGGTAACTATATTAAATATAACCGTGATAACAAACCCGAAAGTTGTGACAATTGTAATATAATCTAAATAAAAAAAACGAGTACATGCTTTGTTTACCTAAAAACTATAGAAACTCAAAAATACACTGCAAAGATGACTTTTTAAAACAATTTAAGGTCTTCCTGAATATATCCACGTCTACCAATTTATCATTAGACATGAATTATACTGATAATTTAATTTTTTTATCCATTTTCGGAAGTCTTATTAATCATATCAAGTCGAATTGCATGGTATGCATTCTTCTATAATGTTGTGTTAAAAAAGATAATAGAAATACGTATTGATCGGTTATTAAGTGTGAATCATGTCACAAGCTCTTATCGGCTTACTTAATATTGTCATGTCTACTTATAACTTTGTATTGTCTCTTCGTTGTTATTAGACACAATAGATTCTTGAAAGTTTATAGAACGGGTAGTCCGTCGCATTGTTTTATTTTAAAACGTTTATAAAAGTTGTCTGAAAGTATTGTGGTTAAGCGGTGTTGGTATCATAAATAATCCTTGGACTTTCTATAGCGTCATGACATTGTTCTTGTACTTGTTCCGCAGGCTGGCCATTATTTACTTCTTGGTACAACTCATTATGCACTTCATCGCAGTGAAAAATAAGATAAGTACTACATTAAACAGTAGACTTGCCTTGTTAAGATCGCACACAATAGAGGATCGGACTGTTCACCATATTTTATGAATTTACCATATTTTATGAAATATTTCTAAAATATAGATTAGCAGACGATTCGCGAAGAAAAAATTAGAATCGGTTGAAAAACGAATTTACAGCGATTTTTTAAAGTTTCAATATGTCTGTCTCTTTCAAAAACGATTTTTTGTATGGAGATTATATGGCGTTACTAACAAATGACGTCACAAGTGGGTATGTGCCTCTCTGTCTAATCATGAATTTCAAACCTTTATAGCTCGGTCAATTTTAAAGATAGAGCAAAAATTCTTTTAGTGTTCGATAGCAGAAACTAAGAAGTTTGGATTTATAAAATAAAAAAAGTAGTCCGATCCCCTATATAAAACATACCACGTTTTGTTGTTATTTTGTTGTTTGCTAGATTTACATAGGAATTTACAGTTATTAGGAAACTGAACAATAAATAGAACTGAACTGAACCACAAAGCAGTTGGATCATCATGGCCTCAGTGGCACTTTAACATGCGAGTTGTACAGATTAGAGGTATGTCGTACACAATTAATCGTATCTCCTATGCACAACATTCAATCATTTTCAAGTTATTTAATCGTTAATCATTTTGTTGGCGCTTACGCAACTTATTCCTTAGTATATGTATCTTTTTCCTGCGACTTTATCTAGAACTAAGATCTGAATATCAATCAGGTAGCGATTTTCAAGTAATAGATATCTAGATATTTCTCTGAAAGACTTGCTTTTCCTTGTCTGTTGTAGTTTCCTTTAAAATAATAAAATAAATAAACCGACTGACTAATTTGATTGTTTTTGTTTCAAATAAAATGTAGTCCACATTTGAATTATTTCAATGAAATCACTGCAAAACAACTATGATTCCATTAACAAAATATGAATTCAAGTTCCATTTTCCTGTTTTAAACAAATGTAAAACAGGAATCAATTAATAAAATAAGTTATTGTATTGTTATTTCAGTACGTTATCATCAAGTCTATAAATGTACAAAAAACAACTCCTTTGGTACCTTTTTTTTCCATGTCTTGTACTACTATAGTTAGTTCGCCTAGGTTTTGACGCGTCATACATTGTAAGTTTGTTCGTTCATGGATAGTAAAATTTGTAATTTGGTTTAAACATAGTTGTAACCTAAAAAACCCTACAAGAAATGGACATCATCATATCGTGTGCGGTTGTTATGTTGACGACCGGCCCTACAAACCCTGCTATCAGAGTTACACAAAATCAAAATAACTGCTAGATCGTACTAGAACAGTTAACAGGCACTTTACCGTTTGCTCATCGTTCCAGAATGCGCGCGGTAACGATGTGGCTGTTGCTGGCGGTGGGCGTGGTCTCTTCGGCTGCGCACGCGCTGGCCGCCGGCTACTGCGCGCAGCACACCTTCCCCATCAACGCCACCTACATGCACTTCACCAAAGAACCGGTGCCCTACGAGTACGGCTTTGTCGACAAGTTCAAGAGCATACACTGTTGCGTCAAAGGCTACAGGAGTATTGAGTGGTAAGTTAATTTTACTAATTGTTACCCGTTCTTTTGTTTGTTTCTGTATGTATAATCAATGGTGGCACGTTGTTGGACCGAATGATGTTTTAAATAATTCTTCTTCTTCTTTGTGTCGATAGCTTTGCCCAATAGGTCGCTGCCATGAGTGCTCTCTCAGAGGCAATTAATGGTAACCTAAATGTCTCTTTAAATTATAAGCCGAAAAAAGATGGTTTTGATTTAAGGGTTACTACAGGAATCGGCGGCATTATCATAGATTTGCATCAAAATTAAATTAAACCATATTCTTTTTATTTTTTTACTTTATCAAGTCATACGATATGTTGGAAATTAAAAGAAGACAGAAAAACTGTAAATCTTTAAACTGTAGGATTGTAAAGTTCTAAAAACGGTTTTCCGGAATGTAAAGATGACGTAATTACTAGGTTTAATGCTTTTTCACATGGCGCCTGTGTGGTAGAATTCATTCTTAAGTACTTGAAATTACAATCAGATAATTCTGATAAAATTATGAACTCATCGCAAACGAGCTATTGCGAAATCATACGTTATTCCATGCTCCTTGTTTTAATATTATTTGATATTCAGCTGTTTCGGATTTTTTATAAATCCTAACAGTCATTAGTCAACCCAGGTATTTTGTTACATGGTTTAATTAAGTTCAGTTTCATTCATTAAATCAAATGTTGTGTTTATTTAACTCGAATTCATGAAATAACAAGTTTTGTTACACCTATTATACCTATTCAGTAGAGTGACACACTCGTACATATCTTGGGCAGCAGCTTATGATTACAATATAGGAAACCTATTTAGTTTTTAGGTCATCTGACAATCTTTTTACACGATCTGATATGAAAAAAATACAACAAATTCCCATCGTAACTTTTGCACTCCAAAGAGCTTTTAAATGCTCTCATTTCAATAATAGCAGCGTAACGCTGCTACGCGCGTTTCATCAAAAAATGATCATCATCACCCACACGATGATGATGATGATGATCAGAAAATCAATAAAAAATGCTTGGATTTTCCGCATACCTATGAAGGCTTGTAATAAAATGAAAAACTTGTGTTTACAAGTAAAAAATAAAATAAAATTTGTTTATTTCAGACGGTAAGTCCATATTTTGTTAGTATACATGAAATCTTATATATGTTAGTATAAAATTCGATATACATTGCGCCCCCAATCAGCTCTATCTCAACTTAAATTCATCCTTGCTTCACGTTGGTTTCTTAATGTACGTCAAATTCTACCTGTCTCGACGAATAAGAACCGCGTCGTTCTCATTCCGGTAATACCACGTCGTCAGTAATAGCCGTGAGCTGGTCAAAATTTCATTCACGTCAAATGTTGACGCCACGTGAAAGATTATTCCATAAATAGGTAACATGCATGCTCACCAAATATGCGAATTAATTTCTCACGGAATATGATTGTTAGGTATAATAATGTCCATATAAACACCCGAATAATAATAAAAAAAAAACTTCAAACTTTAAATCCACAAAAAAATATTATGTAACAAAGAATGCTCAGCAGCCAAGGACGTTGACAGAACGAACGGTCTATTTGAAGCATGGAAGACCACTGACGTCAATGTCATCCATCCATGAACTGTGGACCCATGAGTGTAATATAAAACGCGGATTGAGATTTTTAAAATAATCTCATGTAAAGCTTGTAGTTACATTCGCATTAGATATTCCCGATAAGCAGACAGGTGTGAGCCGAGCGCAAAAATTCTCGGAATCGCGCCCATTGTGTTTACGTGTGCGAAAGTTATGATAAATCGGTCGTGAGGCGACGATGACGAAGCCCTTTCGTTTGTTGCAAAAGAGCAGTCCTTCTTTAAAAATGAAATTTCTTCCGTCAATCTCCGGAGCAGGAACTTGTTTGCAGATTTTATATGCGCACAGTTTGAGAGTTAAGAACAACAAGTAAATGTCGGTTTCCAATTCCCAAGCTTGCTTAGCTAGTGTTTTTTTAGTGGTTGGGGACTAAGGTCAAAAACTAGTTAGTCTTATAGTAGATCAATTGCATTTAGTTTAGATGCTTTATCCCAACTTACAATAAGAAATATGCATAAAAAAATATTAGTTTTTTTTTCATAGTTTACCTATCTGAATACAAAAACAGAATCGAAATTGATCGAAAAACAAACTAGATACAACATTATTAAACAAACTTTCTATGTCGGATGTATGGCCCGCGTGACATATGACGTCACATGTCACGTCGGACCTTTCTGTTTAACCATCAACTTTGAAGCCTTATAACTTTGTTTCTGAGCAAGATATTTGAAAAAATATTTTTTATGTTTATCTGGTACTTGAAATATTTCGATTAATGAATTAAAAAAAAATTGTGCATCTTCCCTACTGTGTTAGATTTGTGAAAAACACGACGAAATTGCGGTGAGTTTGTGTTTGTCCACAGAGTCACGTTGATTATTTCCTGGAAATATCTAACGTCCACACCCGATGTGGTTATGATGGATTGGAATAAATAAATAGCGTTTGCAGATTGGACTTTATTATACGTGCTATAACCGTCCTGTTTTACATTACTATTGAGCTGCAAATTGCGGTATTCACTGTGCCTACATTATGTAGCCTTATATTATGTAATGTCTATAGGTAACGGACATAAGCAATTACTGGTTTTCAGAACGTTAGGGATACGATACAACCACAATTAAATATTATTATAAAAATAGATGTAACATTTACAACACAAATTCCTTCAATATTGCTGTCTTGATTGTACTCGTTACCTTAGCCAGCTACTATTATTTATTCTGTGACTTAGCGTAGCACTTCTCATACCAGAATACATAATAAGAAGTATGTTCGTAGCGTGATTGCACCTGAAGTGCGATTCGCAGAAGTGGTGATTGCAACTCGTTGCGCTTGCGCCCGTCACTCGTCAACCTTCATCTCCGCTCTTTGCTAACTAAAAATTGCCATTCAAGTTAAATATCCTATTCTCCACTAACGCGAGTATATGTCAAAATTGAAGATTGTGTTGCTCTTATAATAAGCAACGAACTACATAGATAAATTCGTTGATAATAAGATTGTGATTCAAGGGTCTGATAGACGTATTTATTTATTTAAATAGTACAACCACATCTTACACATTAGGACTACAAAAAAACACATACAGGAATACATTCTTATGGTATTACGGCTGATGTTTAAGACAATTAAGGTGTACATAGCATTTTCTAAAAATTAAAATAATATTAATAAATTGATTACATACTTACATAAAAGCTCTTTGAAATGCATACGTATTAGGTAGTTTCTGACTCAAAATTAAAAATTTATATAATATTATAAAATCAGTGGTTCAATTTAATTTAATTTAGAATGCTTTCATTTAATTTCAATTTCAAAAGATTTAGCAATTTTGCGTTTAAATCTGTAGAAAGAGTCACCGAAGACATCCAAGTCCATCTTTTGACTATTTGCATCATAGCCATTGAGAAATCTCGATTGGAGGCCAAGATTGGTTTTAAAAGTAGTATATAAAAGAAAAGGTGTTATAAAAGACTTTCTTAATTTCATACCTAGGCAGTCTATAAGGCACGTTTAGAGGCACGTGGTGTATAAGATGGCTGTGAGTACCATTTTAAGGAGAAAATACAGGTCCTGTCTCGGAGGCTTATCATTTTGAATTTATTCAGACGCTGCTCGTAAGGCTGCCTATGGGAAAATCCACTACATCAGAAGGCAAGATGTCTGGTAAAAGCTCTTTGTATGCTCTTTGTACGTTGTGAATGAACAGAGTAGAAGGGACTCCACGCTACACAGGCGTATTCGACTGCGTATTATTATGACTGCGTACCAGAGCGTTGTAAAGCAGTTTTTTAGTTTGAAGCTGTTTGAAACCTTTTTTGTATAGGTATTTCGTTTCAGAAACCCGAGCATTTGACGTATTGACTAACAGTTAACATTAATATCTGCATTGAACTGCATTTCATTTTGCTGGTCTGTCTATATTTCTGCACATTAAATCCAATCAATATACTATAGAACTAAACGGAATCAAATGGCGTACAGATAGTATTTTGGATTTACAGAAATCCTTTTACCACAGAATAAAAATACACATTGCGTCACGTCTTCTCGTTAGTAGATTTGTTAAATGTTATCTTACGAAGCGTGTAATACGTTTCTAATCATACCTAGACTAGAAGCATCTTACCATGCCAGCAAGTTTACTGCTGTTTACGAATGAATGTGATTTCAGATGTAGATAAAATGACATGTGCGAAACATTTAGGAGACCTATTCATACGAATGTGGGTACTGGGTAGGTACAGTGAACAGCTCATCAAGCTATACACCGGGGTATCTTGCGCGTTGGTAATACGGCCTAGTTTGCAACAAAAATGTATAGCTTGATGTGCTGTCTACTGTACATGTCTAATGGGCTAAATTCATTTGCGTGACTCACATCACAACTCTTGTGATAAACGAGACTCTAGGCCGCCCGCGCCGGGCCATTTGATTATGTCATTATCCACTTGTTCCAACTTGTTAAATTGCAAACCGTACATCATCACATGGTTCCGACACGCACTTAACAACCTGTATGTTTTATGTAGGTAAGAAAATTCCGAGAAATACCTACGTAAATAGGTAATGACACGTCGTTGTTCCACTGTTTAATAATGATCTGTTCGTTGCATTTTTTGCAAGTCGTAAAAAATCCAGTCAGTTGAGACTAAGCGTGACCGCAACTAGCCAACCAGAGGCCTCGCTATATCTATCTCCTTAAAAACAGGTCTTAGAGAAGTTTCAGGATTTTATTTAATTAGTTACGTCTGTTTGCTTGCATCGATTATTCATTTAAGGTTCGGAATCTTTATCTTACTAACTTACATTGACGTTCAACCTATGAACGATGCCGTGTCGCTTGCGTTAAATAAAGATCAATGTTTATAGTAGTTTCAAGTTTGTTATAAAAAAATAAATTATATCGTGAAAAAGTAAATAACCACCTGGCGTAAATAATATCAGTCATCAACCTACAAACAGACCAAAACCATCTTAATTCGTGTTATTTACTGACATCACTGCGATGCTTGCTTTGTCTTTTGCCCACATATTTTTCAACATTTTTATTTCATCACGAAAATAACTTCCTAGCACAGTGGGTCGAATTTAAATTTTGTCGCACTGTTCATCGACCAACAATTAAATTCATACCCTTGCTTAGATCACGTCACACAGGTTTTCCAAATAATGTGATAATAAATTCGGAAAGAGTAAATTTTGAACAATATTGGAAAAATTTCATTTTTTCTGAGAAATAGGTAGGTTAACCTACCCCTCAATAAGCCCAGGCCAGTTACAAGTTCCATTCATTATTTATACTTAGCAATTATAGGAACGGAATAGATTATAGAGTTCCAATACAATGGCCTCGACTCGAGATGTCACGCTCTAATCCTTAATTTAAATTAGTCCGTCCTTTTTACCTTTTAAAGATTGAAAAGTGACAGGAGATGGCCATCCTAATATTAGAGCTGTCAAACATCGAATTTGAACCTTATGGCCGTGTCGATTGCACAATTTTAGAGAGCACTTAAAACATGCGACTTAAAAATTCTTTCAAACTGACAGCTACGCCCTTATTTTAGGTTATCATTCGTTCAAATGAATATCATTCGTTCATCACCTCTCTTTCATTGGTCATAAAAACGAAAAGAATAGCTGGTTTTTAATATTAGAATTAGAGCATGACATCCGAGGCCAATGTCATACGAAATGTTAAGTGTTCCGAGTATTCGACTTAATCGTTTGAATGGATAATCCGTCGCGTTACCTCTGTTTGTCTGTTTATTTTTATTCCTAAGCTTATCAAAATACAAGTTTTAATTTTAAAAGCCTCAATTTGTTTGTTCCATTTATGATTGAATATACGAGTAAGGGTATGTGTACAATTTTGGTTAGGGATGAAGATAATCTACCTCGATCGGGTCAGCAAGCCAGTGGGGCATGTTCAGCATGTTTTGATTCCTTATCAGTCGCAGTGACATAAGGAACGAGAGTGGACGCCGACAACGCCGGCTATCATAAATCGCTGCCGGCGGCGCCTGAACGGGTTGCCGGCTCTCTGGAATCTCATTTTATTACCCCACTTTTACTTTTAAATAGAGAGTTTCAATAGAAATGCACCGGATATTAATTTTGTCGGGTACCCTGCTGGATAAATGGCAATGTCAACTTTTAAATGGAGTTTATTTTGTTGACTCGCTCTCACGCGTGAAACTGAAAATGAAAGCCTTGTATCGCGAAAAGTGAGTAAATACAATTTCATACTGACTTTAAAAAAAATAAAAAAAAAAAAAACGTTTACTTGCTAGAACACAGTAGCAACAAAGGTCTTAAAATTAAAAATATAAAAGTTCTAAAAAAGCTTAATTAAGGCATTTATTGAGTCTAATAAACACATTTTCCAGTTTAAATTAAATGCAGATTAAGTTTTTCTTTTTTTAGAAAGATGTTCGTTGGTACTATCAAATAACTGGTAAATATGGACCTGGCTGGCTTTGAAGTAAGGTTGGATCTGACGTGGGTTGTTTTGAACTGCCTTCCCATCTCTAGCTAGGCCCTCCTGACGTTATTGAAAAGCCTTCCCATACCCACAGCCGGTGTTATGTAATGTGCCACGACCCCACGACGAGAAGTAGGTACGCATTGCGCGCAATATACGAGTAGGTGAAGAGGATTAGTATTAAATGCCTAGTTTACACAATTCCCTTGTCTTTGGAGCCCCGAACATTATAATAGTTTTTGTATTGTATGGTTGACTGTATGTATCTGAATCTCATTATTGGTTTCGTTGGTCTCGTACAGATTAGAAACCTTGTTGCTAAGGTATATTGTCTTACTTTCACTTAGAAACAGTTCAATGTAACGTTTTTATATCCAATTCTATTGAATTTTGTTAAAGTGTAGCGGGTTTTGTTTAGCATTTGGCCCCTAAATTTTCGAGCGTCAACCGAATGTCTCAATTTACCGTTGTTTGTATTTTGTTCATTCTTATTTGGTTGACAAAGGGCTTCGACTGCTATTGTGTTCGTTATCGTCTCATCAGTGGTTGTTCTTCAACTTCCGTATTCATTGCTGTTGTTCTGGGCTCTCGGTTTAAAGAAGCAGTAGTGAGCAAGTAATGTAGAGGAGGCGCGTCGTCGAGAGCGGATGCAGGCGTACCTGGCCGGCGCGCCGTATCTGCGAAGGTATCGCACGTCGCCGCAAACCTGTATTGTGGCGGTTCCCGGAAGGCGCTTTGTTGCTCGCCGCTGCCCCGACCCCCTCCCCTGCTGCATCGCCACATCCAGCCGCCATGCTGCATGCTGCTGTGGGAACTGATCTTTTTAACAACCTCTCACGATTGCCCTCATTTGTCATGACACCGCTACCAATGTCTATGTGAATTTCACGAGTGATTACATAGATAGATTTCCCACAAAATAATATATTTTATTGCTACATATCTTGAACTGTCGAATATGCATTGATTAGAATATCCTGCTTGAGTCATAGCTGGTGGCGTCTATGAAATTCCTGCCATTCTATCAACTTTCGTGTGAGCAGTAAATCGTTAACTTATCTTTAAAATACCTTTTTCTCACACTTCCTTTGTTCAGCTTATCGTCCGACAGAAAACCTATTGAAGTTTAACGTCTGCCGATTCACACCTGGTGTGGTTTTTGTCATTAATTTAGGTACCACATTTTTATCTACGACCATTAACTACTTAACAAATTAAACTTATCAAAAAGTGTCGTTTCACGCCACCACAGAATTTCAACGACCGTTGACGTATCAATGTGAGGTGCCCAAATCCAAAGTGACCGTTCCGATATCCCTAATGAAGTGCCCATAAAATTCACAAAACAACCATAGTAGACAACCCACTGTGTGCCACATAAAAAATCGACAACTTGTCCCGACACGTTCGAACGACTCGATTTGTTGAACCGATTATTTTTAAAGGCCGCCTTTATAACCAGAGCTACCTGCCCCTGATCACATTGTTTTACGAATACATTGATTGGCTTATCATGTTACAATCTCTATAAAATCTTTTTAAAATGCTTGATACAAATCATCTTGAGAGTTGGAAATTTGTTTATATGGGTGTTTTTAAAAGGTGATACTTTATTGACGTGTCGTTCGATATTGAATATAACATTATTGTTGATGAATGTGAGTAGGTAGGTTAAAGTGCTCGTGACGCGTATGCGCTGAGGAGGTCGGGTCGAGGATGCTCTCGAGCGCAGGGCGAGCAGCTTTCACAATAGCCCGTTTATTTATCTACCGTATTGATCTCGACGGCTTACTGTTCTTTTTTCCATGATTCCTCTGTAGGATACAATTCCATTGTAAACGTTTTTTGTGCACATATTTCGTTGTTGTTGTTACGGTGGGACAAGAAGGTGTTCCCGGTGAATAGGACCCTCAATTATACAGCATTGTCCCACACGAGAGCTCCTCGCTCGATCGAAGGTGTTTGCGTAACTTGTCACGGTTTATTACCTGCCACTTAACAGATTTAACACTCAATTTTATTTATCACACTTAGCTTACTTCCTTAAATTGACTGTCATCTAATTATCCTATTACTTAGATCATAAGGAGGATCAATCTCCCGCTGAATCCTGCTCAAAATTCCTACTCTACCACAGACAAACAAATTAAACTCCACCTCATTGAATTTTTATAAAATTTATGTAGACGGAGATGTAACTCCATATGAGTTCCATTCATGTTTTTTTCTCAAAGGAGCAGCCTAGGGCCCAGGGCGTGTTCTGTTCACATTCCGAGACAGACGAAATGCCACACAAATTAATGTTAGTAACTACATACCTCGGGCTGACGTGTGATCTCACGATCTGTCCTTCTTGTTTATCGTGAGATTAATAATATTATGTTCCTTTTGTAGATTTTCTTATTCAGAAGCAAACGTTACAACATTCTTCAGAAATAAACCCTTGCGCAATTTCTGGAAAATTTAATCAAATGATATCAAGCTCAAGCTTTTGTATAAATTTTAAGCAATCTCATGGGCCATAGCAAGTACTTGAGCATCTTCAGCCTCAGATACTCAGATACTCAGGAAGATATACATTATGGAATGTATTTCTTC
Organism: Carpatolechia fugitivella; assembly: GCA_951230895.1. Taxonomy (NCBI): domain Eukaryota; kingdom Metazoa; phylum Arthropoda; class Insecta; order Lepidoptera; family Gelechiidae; genus Carpatolechia; species Carpatolechia fugitivella. Next base: position 9,072,100 of record OX579649.1, on the reverse strand, counting down.
CTGAGTATCTGAGTGAGTTTGTAGGTATTGTTTGAGCGTTCGCCCAGCCATAAAAGTTCAACAGGTAATTGGCGCCAATGTTCAAGAGCTATTTACGTTCAATATTCTCGGAACAAATACTCGTCCAGTACTTACTTGATCAAACACTGCGTCATCCTGTTTGAGACACGTGACTGTAATCTGTGCATTAGTACAGATTTCCAGACCTAATGGTCAAAAGGTAATTAAAGGTTTACGTAATTTCTGTGCAGTTTTGTTGCCTTGCCAGCATATAACATATAACTGTGTAACTACTGACGGAAATTATCATTTATTGGTAAAACCTAGCTAATGGTTTCACCTACAACGATGATGATGCGATCTTTCTTTTAAAGCGGAAATGTCAGTTTGTCGAGAAGGACGTTATGCTGCCCACCGGACGGTTCACACGGCGATAGCTTTAGCTTGACAAATACATTTCTATCCAAACAAGTCATGTTGACACGGACGCGAACCGTTCGACCGGCACCAGCCAACAACGGCTCAGTTTAATTAGTGAGATTTATTTTTCGGTGTTCGTGGAAACACTATTAGTTTTGTTTTGTTTGACATTTTTCAACGAACAATTGACACCGAGCAAACGACGGGATGTCTGGCGAATCAGATTGGGTCCTGTAATCGCGTTGCGTCTAAAATGCGAATCATATGTAATATTAACAGTCCATGTAATGGAGACCACCGTGGTTGCCACTTGGCAGCGAGGAATGTCGCATTGGAAACTCGATCCCAGCTTCGGGAATTATATGAATGGGCAGACGCACGCCACGCTGTTGTCAGGTACGACCAGTGAATTCAATTCTATTGTCTTGATCGCTTTATTCTTATCGATGATGTTGCAATTCCGACTAATTCAATTATGCATAAAAACAATACGACTGGAATGTATCTTGCTCGCGATAAATGTGCAAAAGCTTATTGTGCATACAAATTCATAAGAGATTGAGTGATTTTGCCAAGCACGAAGCTTGTCATCTGCATTGAATTGAAATATCGATTCTCTCTAGCTTCGAATAATTCATGCAAGAATAAGACATTGCCGTGTCGTATGGGTTTTGAGAAATATAGCGAGAGCTCGTTAAGTCGTCGGAGCACGTTCTCAAATGGCTTCATTGTGAAAATTAATATTCGGGCAGCATCTTAGAGACGACTCCGGCGGCGGCGTAGCGTGTGCGTTGCGTATGCGTCGCGTCGTCGTTGCCGTCCGGCGCCCCGCGCGCTTATCCGCCTTCGCATAGTGCTTTCCTCAGAAAGCAAATATAAACAGTCCTCATCGAAAGACCTCCAGAGCAGCGCTACATTCTCGTCCAAAACTACATTTTTGAAAACACTCCATATTACTCATACTTTCTTATTTTTATGTGACTGTAGCGAAGTGCAGTGTCATCGCCGCTATCTTTTAAACCGTTTTGAAAATTATTTCTACATACAAGCCCACGATTATATGGAGTTAGTTAATAATATTTTAGTAGAAGTAATTGAAATAAGGCGATTTGTTTTGTTGACCGCATTGAGAGCAAGATCCGCGTATCTTATGCGCGGGCGCTGCACGGTGTCAGTAGCGCACTCTGTTCTGATCTGACTCACCGCTTGACGTCACTCTCGCTCGAGAACCGAATATTATCTCAACATCACATCACTTGACTGTAGATACCTGTTATAGGCTCTGGCGTCGTTATGAACTATACTTTTTTGACGTAAAAACAACGGCAATTTTGAGGTTATAATAACATGCGTTACTTCCTCATATTTCCAAAAGCTCTTTTGTGCTCGAGTAATACCGCTAACTGTAACTGTACCTACAGACTTAACATCTCCTCGCTAAGTGATGCAAGCAGCTGCTAAAATTACTAACCGAGCACGTAGGTGACTATTTACCTGTTTAATTATTGCTCAGTTATTTAATAATTACTCGAGACGAGACATGATCGCAATTTACATAAAGCTTTTTGCCGGAGCTGTCATTGTCTATTATAATAATAAGCCGTGTATCACGAGTCAGGCAGCATTACAGGGGAAATTATCCTAATTCAAGGTTGCATGCAAGGGATTTCGCTTGTTGCTGCTCCACATTGCAACTCGGCAACATTCTGTCAAGAGTTTGCATCTTAAGTTTCCTTTTTCATCTTTATACAGATAGTTACTACTCGTCTATAAGATTGAGTCGAACAGACGTAACAGTTTTGCTTCACTGTACTGTTTACTGTATTTGGTTTACCTATGAATAGATACCTCAGTAGAAATATATTTTCTGTCCATTTTTAAATACATTTATAGAATGTGCCTGATCCTTTCCTGTGCGACACAATAGCTGTGGCACATCCGGCTGGCCACGCCACGCGGCTGTTGCTGACGGCTCATTTTGTTCGTCCTCAATCAGTCGAAAGCTGCTCGTAATTTCAGCTTAGTCGTTCGTAGGCGTAACTAGTACATGATTAGTAGTTGCATTTGCTACCGAGAACCCTAATTGCGCGAGTGAGTCTGTCGATACATGGCCGATTAGCGAGAAGATGGTTGCGTGCGGGTAAGATCGCCGACCGTGGCCCGCGGGCCCGGCCGCCCGGTCCGCTCGTCGCACGCAATCACGCATATGTGCATCCTAACTGCACTTCGCTGTACCCACTTACTTACCTCCCCTGAGATGAGTAGTTTGTTTTCATGTTTTGCAAACTGCTAGCTGCGACTGGCTCTGCCTTGTGAATTGAATTGAAATTGTATTTCATCTATATGACGTTGAACACATCTCCGGCAGGGTGTAATTTTACAACTGCAATTTTGTTGCAGATTGCTAAGTGGATTTGTATTTTATTACTTACAAGCACAACTCGTTTGGTGCATTGTAGGGAGGGAAAGGCTTTGTCGGCATTATTACAGGAAAGTCAAATGACGAGTTCGCCATAAGTTATGTTTTGTTATATACACTGTATGTATATTGATGAAGCTATCGAAATCTGAAGAAATGGTATCGTAAATCAAGTTCGTGTTATCGCACGCGCATCTCGTGCGTGACTTATTATGCTGTCGTCGTCTTCTGACTGTCCCTGTACTCCGAGCCACCACTGCGGTGGCCAATGTACATTATACGCTCTCGCTTTATGCCTGCAATGAACGAATGTACCTTTTTATTATCTTTCAGACTAAAAAGACGTTAAATTTTAAATTAGACTTACAAATGGCACGTCCTTTGAATCAGGTTGTTTCATGGAAGCTACTGTCAATTTCATTAACCTCTGGAGCTCTGCGCGTCCGTTCTTGTAAAAGATGTTATCGGGCGGTTGTGAGAAGAGGAGCGGAGCCGCAGTGCGTGCCATCCAAATCGATCATTCCACGCACCCGCCGCGCATAATGAAGGGGTCATTTCCGGTGGATTCGGGGAATCGGACATTTAGCATGAGCATGAGCAATTCGCAGGCCAATGCGCCGGCGCCGACGATATAGACGACCACGCATGATTAGCAAAGCGACTCATAAGGTTTTCTGTCTCAACTTTTGTTCTCCAAATTCGAAAAATCGTCATCTTTATAGGTTAGTTTTGAGAATCTATCGGTTAGAAGCTTAGATGACAAGATGATTAGGAGATGCGTTACCATTTAGTGGTTTGTCTGCTAACTAACAATCAATAAATATGTATAAATGAAGCAAGGGTCTTATTGATCGACGTTGAATATAATGTTCTTGTATTATAATAACAAAACTGAGTCGATTCCGAATCTCGTGGCTATGGCAAGGTCTTTCGCGTACAAGCACCAAACTTTTCTTTCGTACATCGTCAAGTTTGGTGTGACTCTAACCTTGTCATTTTGCTGACAATATTTAGGTATAGATAGCGAAGCGACAGGAGACCACGTTTCAACCGTGCTTAGTATTCCTGTCGTGATCCTCGCTATTATAAATTCCTTTGCACTTGCAGTTTCGCGCAGTGCCAAGAAACCGCGACTACCGAATGGTAAATGCCCATTGTTCTTCAATATCGGACTCTTCGTGTCGTCGGAATGTCTAATTCACAAGAATAATCATTAGTAAAACTGCCTGGTATCGTGGAATATAAGGACACACCTCGTATTTTGTTGGGAACAACAATTGGATTATTTTGTGTAAAAAGATTTTTGGCTATTATCTTGAAATGTTTTATCTTCAAAGGTTCTTCAAGAGTTTGGGATCTAATGCTTTGGAATAAATGTCGTTAAAGACTTGCCCCGCGCCGCTTTACTTATTTTGTGCGTTTAGCCTCGGTCTACAAAGTGCTTTTGTAGTCTTCAGCTATGTTTCATTTTTAGAGGAGATGAAAGTTTACACGCACCTTAGCCACGATAAGGAATGAATCTACTGAATTACACTTGGCTACTCGTTTTAAGATAAATAAAGATAAATTGCATTCGTTTCGTTACGTAAAAGACAGGAAAAGTATAAATTTTTGCAGTGTTATTTTCACATTATATTTTCATGTTAAAAATTTTCAGTAAATAAATAATAAGAGCGGACGAAGCCTGGAATGAAATTTCGTACGCCTCAGTTTTTCAGATCAACCGCCCCGCGCCGCCCGCGCCCGCGCCGCCCCGCGCTGCCGCCCGCCAACAAGCGAAAAAGTTTATATCGAGTTGTCCGCAGTACTAACTACTATTTGTTTTTTAACTGAAATAGCACTCCAACTTTTCTGTCTCGTCTGCGATATTTTAAATTGATAACTTTTTTCATAGCAATGATGGCAGCTTCCTAAAAAGGCAAGCACATAGTTCCTGTTTCCTATTACGCAATAGACACATTCACTTCATTTACATACAAAGAATATTACCGGTAGTTACTATACAGTGTAGTAGTATACCTATAAATAATTTATACGCACATGACACCTGCGTCCAATCCATCTTGGGTGGCCAAAATTAACGATGGTCATTGAATGTTGTCGCAAACTTATTAGTATTTGACACATCACCATCCGGAATGATATGAAAATCAATAACACATTCATTCATCCATATCATATGACATATTCATTCATACGTAGTTGATGTGATCTATGCTGTGATACGAAAATTGAAAATTATTTTGATAGCTCTTTGAGAGAGAGAATATTGTTCGGGTATGTTAAAAAGTTACAAACTTTGATCTATCACATCTTGCTAGTTTTGTGGGTATTTCCCTCAACTTAATAACCTACTTGATAAGCGATGGTGAATGCTCAACCGTCAAGCATGTGTGTCGAATATTTTGAAAATTTTCCGTATCGTATCGACATTTTTTCAGGTGAATTTATCAACAAATGGTCACCGACTGCCTACGTATTTCCCATCTAACTAATCGCTCAAGATTCTACTGACTGATTGATTCGATGATTTCCTTTGACGTAGAGATTCACTGATTTTAACGTTTTTTCTCTTATTATAATGAAGCCATTGTTTCTTGCTTAGAAACAGTCATTACTGCTTTATGCAAAACCTAGATGTTTATTTTTTATGCCCATTATTCACGCAAGTTTCTACACTGATTTAATATATTTTACATATCTCTTGCTCTGTAAGTAGTCACTTACTTCCTTGAATGCCGGGGTGTATGGATATCATTACAGCATAGGTTTCAAAACCTACCATGTAATGTTAACATTACAGCATAGGTTTTGGAATTTGAAAAAAGAACTGTCATACTCATACTGCAAGAAGAATATTTTTAAAAAGTTAATTTTTTTTTTCTCGGTATCGATTATTTACTCGAATCGGAATCGAGACAATTTATATTAGAATTTACGAAGATTTTATTTTAAATATCGAACTATTTGTTTCGCAGTCACATCGTATGTTAGTTGAAATCGATTTAAAAATCAAACTGTCCAGCACGATTTGACGCGCTTGCGTGCCATAAAATCGTGAAGAGTAAAAAAGGCAGTCGACTAGCTAGGCGAGAAAGTAATTTTATTTCGTGTTTTGGAGTTCTTTCTCAAAAGTTTTGAAAAATGTCAAGTGACGAAGACATGGATCTAACCCCCGATTTTATAAAAGAACAAGCAAACACAGTTTTAGAAAATCGATTACCGCCGAACTCGAAAGAAAGATATGTAAAGGCATACGACGAATTTATGAAGTGGCGGTCAGAAAAAAAAAAATCTCTTTCTGAAAGTGTTTTTATATCATATTTTAATGAATTATCTAAGAAGCTACAACCTTCCAGTTTATGGTGCTTTTATTCCATGCTAAAAGCTACAATGATGACAAAACATGACGTGAATTTGAAAGATTTTTCTAAACTTACTGCTTTCTTGAAAAGGCAGTCTGACGGCTTTAAAAGTAAGAAATCGAAATCGAAAAAAGAAATCGAAGAATCGGTATTTACTGCAGAAGAAGTACTAAAATTCTTAAATGAAGCTCCGGATGAAATTTATTTAGCAATAAAGGTACGTATTTACTTGCCCTTTTTAATAAGTTACCAAAATATTTCATAAAAATACTATGCGAATTTGGTGCATATAATACAACTTATGTCTTTTCTTACAGGTTGTTCTAACTTTTGGGATATCGGGTGCCTGCAGAACCGTGGAATTGACAAACTTGACAATAGAAAATGTAGAAAAACATAACAAATTACTACTCATAAAACTGCCTAACACGAAAACTAAAATTGACCGGTCTTTTGTTGTGCATGAAGAATTTGCAAATTATGTTAAAAAATATCAAGCTCTTCGGCCTGAATACATGGATACAAATCGTTTTTTTCTTAATTACAGTAAAGGAAAATGCCACAGACAAGTAATAGGAAAAAACAAATTTACAGGCATGCCAAAGCAAATAGCCACATATTTAAAACTGAGTAACGTAGAGTTATACACCGGGCATTGCTTTCGCAGAACATCAGCGACTCTATTGGCTGATTCTGGCGCCAACCTCACTCTGTTAAAAAGGCACGGCGGCTGGAAGTCCAGCAAAGTGGCCGAAGGTTATATCGAAGATTCGGTGGAAAACAAAAGCAAAATTACTTCTTAAATAACAGAAAATATAAACTTGAAATCGCCACGTCAAAGCACATCATCTGAGCCATTTTTTACTGAAGAAAATAGTACCAGTCAACTGCCGCCAAATGGCAAGAAACCTCAAGTCACTCAAACTCAAGTCTTATCATCACAAACTCATACTCAAACTGTAAATATTCCTAAAAAGAACTTGACCATATCTTTTACAAATTGTTCTAATTTTACTATTAATTTTAATTAAATACACATGTGTCTCTTTAATAAATGTTCATAGAAACCTGCTTTCTTGTTTTTTTACTTACCTCACAATCGATATGTAAAGCAGAGTGTTTATCTCGGGTGTAATCAATTGCATACTCGGGCTAATTAGCGCCAAAAACCTCGTATGCAATTGATGTCATACAACCCTTGGTTAACAATCTACTATTATTCCTATTTGTTAGTACTTATACAATGTAGTTGTAACGAAAAGTTACATATAGTTTTGTAACAAATCTTGCAGTTGAGAGTTGTATTTAGTTTAATTATATTTTCTTTGGTTCTTGCCTTGGGCCACTCGCGCGACTGAGTACGACACGCGATCTTTGTAAATATCTATTAATGCGCGTTTTTAATTATATCAATGGACACATTAGCCTAAATCGATGCAATTAATAAAGGTACTCGATTCAATCACTCTTCTGAAATAATTTTCTTTCGAATGTAATAAATAAATTTTCTATTGTTATGGGTATTGAATAACGGTAATGTTCCATCGAATTTAATAACCTTCGATAATTATTTCAATATTATTCGATTTGATGACACGCGATGCGTTTTCAAACGATTACAAGATTACTTGTTTTATATAGCATAGTTTTCATAGCAAATCTTAATAATGGCGAGATTAACCGCTCTATTAGTGTAATTCCATTCTCTGGTTTCTCAACCGATGAATTTTTGTGAGCAGGTTCGATAGATGTTGATTTTTTTGTTGAGTCAGTTTTTGGAAATTTTAAAATGTAAAAAATCATAAATCAGCAATTTTTTTGCTTAATATTATTTATATAACACCTACGCAGAAAATGCTGGTTCTGTCCTTGTAGAACAAATTAATTAAATTGATTGGTCCAGCCTGATAGAACATATTGTATGCTATGTAGTACGCCGCTCACATCGGCATAGGCATGAGTGCTGTGGTCTCTAACAAAGAGCATTCGTCACTTACTGCACTCGTCGAGTAACGAGCTTGCTGTCATCACTGATGGTGGACGGTGGTAGGTGCAGAGGAAAGCCGTTAGTACTGAAGTACTCGAATCAGGTTTAGTTAGATCTAGCGGTGGCAGAGTGGACAAGATGTTCCCAGGCGCGTCAAGCGGTGTGAGCGGCTGCGGCATTCCTTGCCCTTACGGAGCACCCACCTGGCTGTTCCGGGACGAACCGCACATTCTCTGGACAACTGCAAACTACCGTCTTCCTTTAGATGGTTTTTTTCTTTCCGCGCTCTTTACCGGTACACGACGTTCTCAACGTAATGCAATGCGCAATTTACGCAGAAATATATTACCTGATGTATGGTGAATTGCTGAGAAAAAAGCTTAGATTACACGGATTTTCCAAGCGGTACTCGTAATTACTGTAGCATTATTTGTCATCTTTTTTGAACTTTTATTTGAATGTTAGGTTGGTTGGCATGTCATGCCCAAAAATCTTTACTGATGGATAGCCCTGTTCTGTAATTTAAAATAGAGATATATTCTGCGAATTATAATAGCTAAATTATGAATCTACGTTTTCATCAAATTATATCCATTTCTAGGTAGGTAGTATAATCGATCGACTATGCGTTCCGGGAACAACGTAGCGCAAACTCAGCGCGATGGCCGCCGTCGCTGCCGCTGTGACGCATCACCGGAGAACACTGATTCACTTCCTAAAACCTCTGCAATCTGCATATTTGGAGCAAGGTGATCATCTTGTTCTTATTCCTGTTGTGCGCAAATGTGCAATCTATCAACCTTTGTTTCTAACAAGAATTACTAACAAGTTCGATCTGTATCTTTTATTCTCGAGCGGTTCCACAAATTAATTGTGCTGTATGTTCTGCGCCATAGACTGCTTCCGTCTTGCACGTTTACACAGAGCAGTAACAGTTGATCGTAAGAAGTAAGCTATACTAGGCTATAGATAAAATGTGCACGTCGCAGGTTGTGTAGTACACGGCCGGAGCCACTCGCCCGATGCTGCGACCAACTTTTTGTCCTGCACCCTGTACTTTGCGGTTTTCTAATCGCCTCATTGAATGTTTCAAGTATTCCCATCGCCGGCGTCCCTAAACCGCGGTAACTGTATGAAATTGCAGCACTCGCACCGCAGGAACGCTCGGTACACGTATAACCATGTATAACTATCATTCTGTGCGGCTCTGTTATTAAATGAACAGGAATTCTTCGAATGCTAATAATTACATGCACTACAAACAGGAACAATTAAAGTCTGCGTTAACATATGGTACAAGTACAGTTGGAATTAATGTCGACGCATCTTTTATGTCTTAATGGTTTGCCGGTTGTAACAGTACAAAATTCACGGGAGACGGCAGTAAATCATGAATTTATCTTGAATCGGCGCGGGCGGCGTCGATTATCGCATCGCGTGCGCGCGGGCATCCGACGCGATTACTTTATTCCTTGTTAACTTTACCACGGGCGACACCGTTACTGAAAGTGGGACTGGTCACCACTCCGTCCGGTTAAATGCATTTTTCTTGTAAACACCGTTCCGCGGCTCGGGAATGGTGCCTGTCGCATGTTCTCATTACGTTTTTTACTGAGTAAATATCGTACTTGTTATAACATACTCGTATACACTAGTGGTCTATAAGTTTATTAACCATCCGTCTTTTAAATTCCATATTTAGAAATATAATTAAATCACTCACTTGTAATATCAAATTGTATAATGTGGTTGCACAATTTATCCCTTATCATTAAACTTTTATGAAACTTGCGCATTGGGAAATATCAATTCTGGAAACAGAAGCCCGGCAAACATCAATCGTAAACTTGGTTCTTGATGCAGAAAACTTTGCATACTTATAATAACTTAGTAGCCTAACCTATACATAACGATGAGGAACGGCACGGAAAATCACTCGCTTTCAGGAAGTCGGGAGATGGTATACTTACTTGTGTGCAACTCTACATTGCTATTACGCGTATTACTTAGTCGTACTCAGTGTGCTACATAGGTAAGTAATTAGTAACGTAGAAGAAAAACATTTTCGTACATCTAGAGAGCTTCCTTTGTCTACCAGTGTAATGAATGCATTTCCCCTAATGCCACGCAGCTGTTTACAAAATTTTAACAATCGGTACTACGTGGAATGTTCACTTTTCCTAGTAAATTGTTATGATTGTCGCCGATGCGTGACACCGCGGGCCGCGGGCGTGCGACCGTTGCGGGCGGGAGCGTTGTTATTTTATGCGCCGTGTGTGACAACTGCTGTCATAATTGGCGCAGTTTCACAGAAACGATCAGCACGGCTGCCAACAAAGCGAGCGTCGCCGGCGCAGACTTCAGGCAGTGTCAAATTGACAGAGGCACGACCGGCCTTACTAGTCTACCTAATTGCTCTTCGGAGAACAAGCGTGCGACACTCATTAGAATCCTCGCTCATCCACATCTCCTTTGTCTCTGCACTCTCCAAATGACATGAAATTATGACATTAGGAAAATTATATTTAATCTCGAGCTAAATAATTGTATTTGCAGATGACGGACATGATGCGATCCACTGACTTTTTGTTCGCTTTTTGGACCTCATGAAATTCGATATCCAGCCCAATTAGCCGTCCCTCTTTGGAAGTAAAAACTACTTACCTGTTTCGGATTGGAGAGTTCATTAAACTCCATGGTAAATCCAGAACAAACATACGAGTACTTGAAATTAAAATATGTTATACAAAAAAATATGTAGGTAGCTATGAGATCATCTGAAAATATTTTTATGAATCAAATTAAAACATGAATAATTCCTATTCTTATAGAAAATTCCGATGTTGACAAATTTTCCAGCGGACTCGTTACAACATCCCGGATGTTGTTGCATGAATAATTAACAAAAAATGTGATTGTTAAGGCAACGATACGTTAATTAAAATGAACGCAAATGACACAACGAAACGCTGGTCGGATTTTCCATTACCGACCAAACGTTCTTTAAATTTATTTTTATTTTTTCTCCACAAACATCCCCGACCCCCTGAAATTTATTAAACTCAAATATTTTTTTTACTCTTATTATTTAATTTCATTTGATTTTATTTCATTTTATTGAATTATATTTTTTAATGTGACCTGTAGAGGAAAACAACCTCAGCGGTAGACCTTGTAAGCTGGCAACCCCCATAACTCCGTCATTTTTTTATATTTCCGAAAACTGACTCGACAAAGAAAATCTATTAATTTATCGAACCTGCTCACAAAATTTCACGAGAATCGGTTGAGAAACGCTACCTGTAGAGTGAAACAAACAGACAGATAGACATACAAAAGCAATTTTGGCCAAGCTGAAACGGAGACGCTTCGCTCGGTCAATTAATAATATAATAAAATAAAAGAATATTTGAGTTAAATACATTTCAAGGGGTCTGGTCTGGTATGTTTGTGGAAAAAAAATATATAAAGAGATATACAAACTCGTGAGGTCTACAGCTCACAGAGCCACTAGTCTTCAATCGTGATGAACTAAATAATTATTCTTATTTCTAGTATTACAATCGAGAATGAATGTCACAATATTTACTAAATTCATGGGTATTTTTCCTAATACGTACATAATATTGCAAAGATGTATTGGCAAGGAACTCAAAAAAGGTCAAGATGTCTATCTTCTTGAAGAGTTCTCTAAGAGATAATTCTGACAGAGAAGTTGGTAAATTGTCCTACCAGCTCTCTTCTGCAGTGCAGAATGAAGATTGTATCAATTTCAGCTGCTCGGCCCCATATCAGGATGTTTCATTTATCCTTCATTTTATTTACTTCGCCTGATCTCTACCCGGCATTCTATTATAATACACACACACATACATTACCTAAGCAAGGTATGTAATGGCAGACTAAAAATAAAGTATTTCCTACATTGCCTAGACGAGCCCGGCATTCTATAGAATGCCTAGGTATTCTATACAATGCCTGAATTATAAAGATTGCCGGTAACACATACATACCGATAGATATAATCGATTATTTCACTAACTTCTTGCACAGACAGGGTCTTATGAATGTGCATCAGTGGTGAGGTTGCAATTGCAAGCCGAGCCGCCTGCAGACTGCGGCGTGGGTCAAAGACCGGTTCGTTTTGGGAAATATGCGAGTCGGCTCGCGAGGAGGCTCAGATGACCTCACCGACCCGCTTTTTGTCTGGACCTCGCCTCTATTTCCTCTCTACCTGTTTCAAACGATGACGTGTTTTATTTCGAACATTTTTGATAGATTCGCTTCGGCTACGCATCTTTATTGGGTTTTGTTGGAGAGCAAGATCTAATTGGAAGCAGGATAAATCTATAGAAAACTTATGTTATTATTAAAAATTATATTGTTATTTAAAATTATTTATATCGTTTATATATACTTAGATATATTGAAATAAATTTAATATATCGTCACTGGAAAGGCAAAATTACTGATCCGCCAAATAGGCGATGTTGAGTTATATGTAATAATTATATAATAATTGTATACTCAACATCGCATATTTGGCGAATCAGTAATTTTGCCTTTCCAAAGGCGAACTCTGTTCGGTATTTGAGTCTATCTGCGTCTTCTGCTTTCCATTGTAGGTCACATCACAGCACATGATCGATCACATGACGTTACAGGAAATTTATGAATGGTAACACTTTCTTAGTGTAATAATAAGATCCCCACGAAGGGCTCAAACCTTCCCTGAATTAGGGCAATAGGTCCTTACACTAAATTACGCTCATTGCACAAAGCAAGTATACAAAAGAGACATAATGTATATTAAAGAAAACATATTAATCTCTTGAGTATTTCTAAGTTATAAAAAATACAGAAAGTAAAAGAACTTTTCTGTTGGCAGCCTTTATATTAAAACTGGATACTGAAAATGCATGGCCACATTGTGTACTTTCCTCTAAAAGATTTCTGTGTAACTTTTTGTAGGTACAATGTAGGCGTATTACTAAGCTCTTCAAGTTTCTTAGTGCGTAGGTTTCGCTTCACGCACGCACGTAGGAGATGTCAGTGAGGTGAAATTCTGTTTCAAACAAATTATTATACGAGCACAAATGATATCACACCCACATCGTCGTTATTACTAAGAAACGCATTGGATTACTAATTGAATGAGATTGTCTTATTTCAATTTTATTTTATATTGTGTTGCGTATCAACTTGCAAAATTATGAATATGTTCTGTACAACTTAAATTTTACATATTGTAAAGGTAGTTTTACACAAATGACACGATATGGTGAACCTTTTTATTTTACTTTTCCTGAAAAAAATATCTATTTTGGTTTGATTTTATCTCTTCTTGGTAGGTACTTTTGGTTACAGTTTATTATTATTTTTCGGTCACTTAAGTCGTTTTTTTTAAAACGAAGAAAACTACCTAGGTACAAAACCTTGGAACAGGCGATTCAAAAGAATAACAATATTTTTACATGTAAACAATGTGCCGGTTTGCCATAATTCGTAAACAAATATCTCAATCAAGCACAAGAGCTCGTATGAGTCAGTTTCTGAAAAAAGTTAAAAATATTCGCGATTCACGCTGCCGTGGCCGCGCTACGTCACTGCTGCTGCCTACTGAACCACTCCAAGCAATAGTTGTTCTCAAACTTCTTTCACGGCTAATCTACTTAACCGATTCTGATGGAATTTCTGCAAAGATGGTTTGATACCCAAAGACGTTCATAAGCTTTTTACCACGGAAGAACCATCTTCCACGGGAAGCATCGTAAGTAAACAACCGGGCGGTCGGACAACTAGTTTCGTTAATTGATTCTGATCTGACGCTAAACATTTACGTGGCTTTATGTCGTACACAATTATGTCGACAGCCCATTAAGCTGTAAGTTGTAAATTCATTGTGTTATTTTATCGTTTCTAGAGAGTTTTAAAGATAGGTTTTTTTCTATGGGTACGCTTTACGCTACTCGGACGGTTTTTTGAAACCTGTAAAATATGTATAATAATATTATAATAAAATGTGTTTCTACGTAATCTATGGTATTTGACCAAGTTGCGCGCCGCTACTAGGAACCACTTCCCCGCGGCCTTGCTATCAAACATACATCGTTCATAATGTTTATTTTACTTTCAAACGATTCAAAAACGGCTCCCGCTAAGTTTTGCTCTTCCCTGGAATCGTTAGTTTCTTACATCGCCATTTTGTTTGCACGAACTGAATTCGCTGAACATTTCACAGCTGTTCGAATTTAGCGCGAATCTGGTGAGTCTAAATTCTGCCTATTGGGATGGGCTGTTTACGGCGCGGCTCCATGGTTATAACTGTGGCATTACGAGAATTGCTGGAATCGTGATTTCCTCATTTATGCCAATGTAATCCCGTGTTCGCGGAACCGCCGCTGTCATCGACAGCTGCATTGCCTCGCCCTCCACACCCCATACTCCGCGCCCAGGGCTGCCGATACCCAAATTACATAAACCCAGACAGCGGTTCCAAGAAGTAATACAACTTCGCGTAGAGGTTGAAAACCCAATTCAACTTGTGATTGGAGATGTTTGTAGGCTTCGTAAGTTCTGATTACATCCATCGATCAGTTGTTTTTCAAAGTAAATGGCGGCCCTAGCAGTGCGGTTGACGCATAACGGTCCATTAGCTGCAAATGATTTCCTGCAGACGACAGTCTTCAAGTCGAGATGACGCGAATGACATTACCCGCTGTGCTAGCTGTTGTCACCTCGCCTAGCAAGCGCCGCCCCTTGCCAGATCAGTTTCATTGTGTTTAATTTCTAAAATTACAGAGACGATGTAAGGAGCTCTTTAAAAACTAAAAACACCTTGAATGTTTTAGGAGCGATGCTGCTTATGTGAAAGTGAACAAGCTACTGCACTTTATTTGGTTGTTCGGCTTTTTGAGTGAAGTAGCTCCTTATTAACTTCAACTTTATTTATGTTATTTACAGTTTAATAGTGGGCAATAGTTATGAAATCTTTGCTTCTTAAAAACTTTATAGCTGTAATAATAGTTGCGTGTAGGCGTTGTAAGTACTTTGAATCTTGTAGTTACATATTGATTTCAGTAGACACCTACATAAGGTTCCGTTTAAAAAAACAATTACGTTATGAGATTTTTGTTGTATCATCCTATTTTGTCCCAGTAACACGGACGTGGGAACCGATTCCTTTCATTTACAAACCGAATAATTAGACACAATTTTAACATCAGACTAGTTTACGATTTTAAGGATGAGTGAGTACAGTTGTTGCATTTCTTTAACTTCCAGTTTTAAAATTCAGAATTTTTGCATAAAGCACCAGAGAATGTTGAGTTTACTTGTTTATCATCATCATCGTGTGGGTTGTGAGGTCGACAACCGACCTCACAAACCTTACCTACCACCTTGCTTGTTATATAAGATTCTACGCTTGTCGGTTTTTCTGCTATTCATGTAGGCAAAATTGCATCAAGATGGTTTAGGCAACCAAACACTGTTGCATTTAAAATATCAGTAAGGATTTCAAAGCTGACCATAATCTCTTTGTCCTGCAGGTTCAAGGATGGAGTGGCGTATCCATGGTCGGCCGGGGTGTCGAACCTGATCTTGTACCCAGAGGCAGCCAACCAGACGCTGTACACCCGCCGCGCCGCGCGCTCTGACGGCGGCAACTACACTTGTAGGGTCACCAACGATACGCACAGCGAGACACACATCGTGGTCCTGGACATACTCGGTAAGAGCTTGATAATCATTCAAGCTAGAGACATTTGATGGCAATGGGCTGGTTAGGTTAGCCTACCTGAACGGTATTTCGCTTCATCTGATACGCTCCCATCAGGGTCATTTTCTACAACCCGGAAATGGTTTAGGCCGAAATCTTTGTCCCCAGGTTAGTTGTCTAAACTTAGCAAGGGAGTTCTAAGTCCGTACTCCTATCACCGTGTGCCAGACCTACTCAGTTCTTCTCAGCCAGATTTAATATACCATAACGGTTTGCCGTTTTCCTTCCCTTGGCCACCACCAATGAGCTTGGAAAATGAGAAATGAAAAAAATGATATTTTTGCAATCGAAAAGACTAATTACTACGTCTCACACAAACACTTTCATTCGTAACATTAAAAATCTATAGTGGATTGGTAGTTAGTAACCTTGAAAAAAAACACATCGGTTGTTAACTTAAACCTATCTACTTTATTTAAATAAAAAACAAAAGGTACATTTAATTGTTTTCACCGAAAGAAATTTACGTCAATGACGAACGAATTATCCGCGCATACTTAATTCTACCTGACGATAAATTTTTAATGTACTAGAGTGTTTCATTCGTGGAAAGTGTGGTGGTACGCCGCCGCCGCCGCCTGTATCGATGTTGACCGTGTGATTGTTTCGCAGAAAAACCTGCGGACGCGCCCAAAACAATGTTCATATCGAAGGACCAATGGGTTGAGGAGGCGAAGCCCCTCCGGTTGTTCTGCGAGGCCCTAATCGGTGAGTATTCAGAATGCACTTTGATTTCAGGTTTTAGTATAATAATAGAATTACTTCTGGTTCCCTCCATAATAAATAGGAAGGTTATGTATGGTATGGAGCATTGCAAAAGCGAATGAGGATCTAAAAACAGGATTATTTTTACTTTATATTCAGTTACACATTTATCATCTTTCTATTTTTATCGTGTACTTACTCTTTTCGTTTAGAGCCGGCAAAATGTCACAAGCACCTGCAAATGTAAACTTGTCAGCTGTTTAACGGTTTAGAAAACAAGTTTATTTTACGTGTCGAATAAGTATTTATATTCACTCTCTAATCTTTTTCATATATCGCAAGTACAGATAGTCGTTAAAACTTTTTAAAAGGTATAGATCCTAGCAGCGAATTGCTTGATTATCTGCTTGCTATTTTTTATTTAATTTAATTTTCACGAAAACTATATTGACACTGTAACGATGCAAAAATATATACCTTACCTAGTACCTACTACCTATCGTCACTCTCTTTTATGAAGACAAACTAGTTTCGAAGAAATGTTTTCAAGAGGCTACTTATTAACATGTGATTCACACAGTTTATTTTGTTATAAAACGCGTGACATCCAAATAAAATTGACGCACTTGCGGTTCTTTACAAACATTCCTTGTTTCCAATAAAATGTGGTAGAGGCTACTAAGTTTTGGACAAATATTATTTGTGTTTTGTTCGTAATAGATAAAAGCAGAAATCCTACTCAGGTCATCCACATGTATTAACTAAAACATGCCAGGATAACCAGTATAAAAAATAAATGCACTTTGAAAGTAAGCGAGAGTTACCTTGATTACTCGGAATGTTATGAAAATTGCCCGTTGGTGCAGAATGCTTCAGGCGTGATTATATTTCCTGGAAACATCGAATTGAATTGATTGATACCTAGGTAACAGCATGATCTTATGATTATGATAACAGTATTCTATTGCGAGCTTGGTACTCAGCTTCGCTTTCGTGATTGCTGGTCTACTTGACATGTTATACGAGAGATGTTAAACTCAAATTAGTGTTAAGTATGTAGTTTCGAAACAGAAATTGATGCAGATGAATAAGAGATTGGTGTAAATGGTAAAGTGTATCAAAGTCAGATAGATAAGTAGATATATTTCAATATCTTTATCTGTAAACATATTTGATGACGGGTTGTGTAACGTAGTTGGTAGTGTTTGCTGCTTCCTGCACAAGGTTCTCAACTTCCTTCCCGGCCCAACCAACAAATAATTTCAGTAATTAATTAATTAAATTATTTGTCTACTTGTATGTATTCCGTTGTGTCCGAAGGTGTTATTTTATTAATGATTGTCCTGTAAAACGCTCTTTTTTGTAGAATATTTGACTAAAGGGCTTTATTGGCTTTCCTTCTACTCCGACCAATATCTTGTGCTATTGTACAACAATAATTATGGTCGATAAAAGCTAATTTATTAGTCTTTCGTTTCTTTGGAACGGTGTCGCACGTCGCACTTCATCTAATTCAAAGATGCATTCTGACTTGCATTAGCTCGGTGCAATAACGCAATATGCATATAAGGTCTGAACCGTGGCGCCTGCTGGCTTGCAAGCAACACTAGCCTTGTGTATGCTATTAACATGCATTAGCTACAAATTATTGTAGCCTTTGATGGTTTATGGGACCTTGTAAGGAAACTGTTATATACGAGTGTATAATATTATGGTATTCTTTGTAGTACAACTTAGGCGTGTAATCGGCCTACAGCAAAATTACATATTTTATTGCAAATATAATACATAGCATAATTATGTACAACAGCTCTTCGAGTTAAATACTCAAAGAGCTGTTAAGGCACTGATGTTCCAATCTAACTGTCTGACGTGGTTCTTTTGTACCAAAAATGAAAATGTTCAATTCTGAATCAGTCTTAAGGTTAAACATCAGCTGCAGCAGCGGCGCCACCAATTGAAATAAATCATTTACTAATTGTCAGTGACTTCAATCGATATTATTATGTGTTTAACGACAGTAGAAAAGTTATTATTTTAGTTACTGTTTTATAATACTAAATATAATCAATAAGTTACGTAAACCGTAACTGCCAAAAGTGGTCACTACTGAAGCTGATCGTGTACTTAGAATACCACACCACTTGTACTTAACCCGGTGATTTCGCAGGATTAGTCTTTATTTATTTCTACAAAATTCTTAGTTTTCCAAAAATACGAATAAGATTACTGTAACTTTCTGAAAACCTCACATTTACAAATTTTATTTGAAACAAGATGTTTAATTTAATAGAGTACTTTTTCTGTACTTTAGCTAGGAAAGATACCGTTTTGAGGTTTATGTATTAGAGTTACGTTGTTGTTAGTTTTGTTTTTGTAAGAAAAGTCGATATCTTTTGAATAAAAACGACTAACCTACTGTATGAATGTTGGCCCGCAGGTCGGTCGTACCTGGCGGACGCTCGCAGCGATCTTCGCTGGTACAAAGTTTGGCCGAACACCACAGTTGGAGACCTGCTCCCCACACAGACGCAGATAAGGACTACCAGGTGAGAAAATAAATTAACAGTTAAAATACACGCTTACTTGTAAACCAGTAACGCAATAAACAGTACAAAATTGCATGGTAGCTAATAAAAAGTAATAAAAAGTCCACTTTCTACCCGGCTTCATCAACCATTCAAGAGTTCCAATGTCATCCTCCTGACTCAATGATCAGACCAGAGCACGATGATATCAAATTATTGTATTGTCTCATATGACAACTAAATCCTAGATTTGTTTACATTATTATTTTGTTAGTTATGTAGCCAGTTAGTTGCATACAATAATTAGTAAATAAAAAAAGGTGGACATTTTCAATCGAAAACACACATTAGCAACGGGTTATTACCACGATTTTTGTCACTAACAACCGCGAAAATCTAGGTGTTTATGTTCATTTGAGGTAGACAGATCATGGGTATTCCAAAAGGCGTTATTTACTGTCATACTACTTAAAATAGTAACATGGTCAGTACAGCAACAAAATTGAAAGAGCTGATAAGAAACTGCATTGATATCACAATCACACAGGTGAGGAGTAGTCATAAGACACTCTTAGTATTGTCAGCAGATCACTGCACAATCGCTTTATTATTAGAACAGCAATGTTTTCTTCATGGAACATAGATATTGTAATTCGACACTATAGGACGTATAAATGGATGTTTTTATTAATGAAGCATTGAAAGTAAAATCTTTGAGTCATACGTCCATTATTTATATTACTATAAATTCTTGATTACGTCTGATGGGATAGATGTTTTAACGAAAAGGAAGCGAAGACAAACTGAAAACAGCACTTTTCTAAAAAAATAAAACTTCTATCCGTACAAAATATGTGTGTAATCTTGCACCACTCTTCATTAAAATTTCTTCATATCTAGGTATACCATTTTATTTTTACCAGCGTTAACTGAAAGCTTAAGAACATAAAGTTCTAGGTATTTGATTTCCAGCCTTTGCTGAGTTATTATTATTGTAAAACACACTTCATACAAATCTTCAGTAACGTGCTTTTCTTATTGTAATTACATTGTTTGTTCTCAGTAGCGACTCGCTTGTTGCAAATTGTAAAATATTATTTATTGTAGTAGGTAGTTCTTCGCATTAGAGGAACCATGTTTCTTTCTTTCTTTCAAATTACTTGTTATACAAAAGCCACACTGAACAGCAGATATTACATTGAGCTTTAGAAATTTATTTGCACATAGCAGTGGCGGATACCCCTGCAAACTAGAAAAAACTGATAGATCTATGTGCGAGTAGACTTACTGGACAGTAGAATGGGAGTGACTTTATTTTGTAGAACGTTTGTAAGTTTAAGACCGTATTGTTTATATTTTGATCAAGGCCCTCCGAAACCTTAGATCTTGCAAATAGGCAAACATTTAACTGTTACAACATTATTTATCTAATTATTAGATATTGATCTCTGGTTTATTATTTAGGGAAGACGTGGAGGATATATTCGGTGCTTACTTGATCGTGGATCAAATGTCGGCGCAAGACTATGGGACCTACGCTTGCGTCGTACACAGCAACGACATCGTGGCCAAGAACTACGTCACAATTCATCACAGGAGTGAGTGTTTCTTCATATACCTATTTTATTAGGTAGCTTTAGCTGCGCTGATAAGAAATGTAACATACTGATAAAGTGTCTTATTGGCTATGTTGCGGAATTCATTAGACTGATTGATATACCTTCTGCGCCAAGTAGTGGCTTCCTTTTTACTTATCCTAATTTTAGAGGAGTTGATAATTTATTATTTCAAAGCCAGGGAAGAGGTGGCGGGGCTGATTAGTATGTTTTTGTGTAGGCAGTAAATAATTTCCTCATAAATAGACCCGCCTCCTGCGAGATTGAAGTGGGAGTGGGCTGGTCATGTCGCCCGAAAGCAGGGCTCGTGGTGTAAGGCGGTAGTGGAGTGGAGACCGTGGGGCGAGAATCGCCCACGAGGGAGACCACAGATGCGTTGGTACGACGACATCAAAAGACTGGCGGGTACAAAGTGGTTGGAAACTGCGCAAGACCGGGATAGATGGCATAACCTGAAGGAGGCCTACACCTTAGCGGTTGAAAATGGCTGAAGAAGAAGAAGACCCGCCTCCTACCTCCGCCGCCTCACGTATTTTCACATTAGCCAGTAATTTGTTCCCTGAAAATAAATTCGAGTTGGTTTCAATGGAAATTCGAAGCAACGCTACATCGCTTCGTAGAATTTTTTAAATACTCCGTTGAAATCTATTGTTTTCGAGAAAATTTAATACACCCAAACCGACGAAACACCTAGTTATTATATAGGTAATATTATTTGCCAACGAACAAGAGACGGTCATACTAGTGTATAATAGATACATTTGTTCAGGTTAAAAATGTTTAACCATTAGAAGTGCAATGAAAATTATTATTATCATAATAAAATCTATTTATCTTAGTTAAGATAAAGCTGTTCGCACGCGATTACGTCCACGTTGTTGGTGGATTTTGTTTCTAAAACTATTGCGCCATCTATGAACGTGGAAGAACTCGTACCTACACTTATTGGTTTAGATGGCGCGCTGTTAGAGGTAAGGTGTTATAGCGCGGGCGGGAATAATATTTTTTTTCGCCGTAAAAGGTAGTCCGTAAAAAGTTTGTCTGATTTTGTTTTTGTTTGAGCACAGACAGCGGCGCGTCGAGCGTGCAGGGTTCTTGGGGCGGGGAGGGCGGAGTCCCGTGGCGCGCGCTGGCACTGGGCGGTGCGGCGCTGCTGGCGCTGCTGCTGACGGCGGCGGCACTGCACGCGCGCTGCACGCCGCGCCTGCTGCTCGCCGCCCGACACGCCCGCGACCGCGCCCGCACGCCCGCGCATAGGGCTAGAGGTATGCATTATGTTATCGAAGATGCGAATCCTGTGGAGTTTTGCAGATACACAGGACTTGTTGTAATATGCGGTGCGGTGCTGGCGGAAACCGATCGCGTTATTAATGTCAAAGTCAACATTTTTTTTATTCGAATTAAGATTTTTACAAATAATTTTTCGACTTCAAAGCTATCAATGATGAAAAAGACTGATCTTGTTGTGCTGGAAAACACAGGTGTCTATTAGTGCTGGAAAAGACCTGTCGTATTTTTTATTATTGAAAAAGATCGATCATATTATTGTGTTGAAAAAGACCTTTTGCTGGAAAAAATGTCCTAATTACTAGAAAAACCGAGTGTCATAAATGCTGGAGAAAACCAGTCTCATATCAAAATGTTGTGTGTGCAGTGCTGGAGAAGGAGTTCGACGTGGTGGTGTGCTGGACGGGCGTGGACGGCGAGCTGGTGCGGGGAGCGCTGCTGCCCACGCTTACCCTCAAATACAAGTACCGCGCCCACTCGGTGCCGCTGCCCACCGCGCCCGATACCTGTGAGTACTTTTCTTCTGCTTCCGGACAACCACTTGCCAACTTGCACACTTGTTTACTACTTATTATTTTATTTTAAAATAAAATAATAAGTTTATCCCGTCACTTTTGATGAGTGTACTACTGAATTTATCAACGGAGTCCACGAGGAGCTCAGAACGGTATTCCGAAAAACCATTCATCGATGTAATTGTTTGCCTCGGACGAACGTGCCCTCGTCCGCAGTTCTAATAACTATAATGTGTGCAGGGTACAGCATCCTATCAAGCGAGGTCCCGCGCGCGCGCTCCTTGCTGGCCGTGGTGTCGCCGGCGCAGTACTCGGCGCCGCAGCTGCTGGCTGCGCTCCGCCAACTGCGCGCGCTGCCGCTGCCGCCCGTCGTCGTGCTGCTACAGGTAACTAGCAGTGCTGCCGCCCGTCGTCGTGCTGCTACAGGTAACTAGCAGTGCTGCCGCCCGTCGTCGTGCTGCTACAGGTAACTAGCAGTGCTGCCGCCCGTCGTCGTGCTGCTACAGGTAACTAGCAGTGCTGCCGCCCGTCGTCGTGCTGCTACAGGTAACTAGCAGTGCTGCCGCCCGTCGTCGTGCTGCTGCAGGTAACTAGCAGTTCTGCCGCCCGTCGCCGTGCTGCTACAGGTAACTAGCAGTGCTGCCGCCCGTCGTCGTGCTGCTACAGGTAACTAGCAGTTCTGCCGCCCGTCGTCGTGCTGCTACAGGTAACTAGCAGTGCTGCCGCCCGTCGTCGTGCTGCTGCAGGTAACTAGCAGTTCTGCCGCCCGTCGCCGTGCTGCTACAGGTAACTAGCAGTGCTGCCGCCCGTCGTCGTGCTGCTACAGGTAACTAGCAGTTCTGCCGCCCGTCGTCGTGCTGCTTCAGGTAACTAGCAGTGCTGCCGCCCGTCGTCGTACTGCTGCAGGTAACTAGCAGCGCTGCCACCCGTCGTCGTGCTGCTGCAAGGCTGCTGCCTGGTGTCGCCGTCAAAGTAGTACCTTACAAGTCTTCGCGAGCGGGAGCCGTAATGTTTTGTATTGTTAAGGTGAAAATATTAAGTTGGTATATTTTTTGTGCACTGTTATAATTATCTGCCGACCTGGTTTATATACGAATTTATCTAAAAGAAGCGACACTAAACTCCTCATTCTATTTCCCCAGGACCTACCCGACTTGAAGCGTTGCGCGAAGGATTCCGGCGAGAGTTTGGTGGCGGTACTTCAACGCACGCGGCTCGTCCCGTGGAGACACGTGCACGAGCGCGACTTCTGGACGCAGCTGCGGCTCGCCCTGCCCCTGCCGCCGCCCGCGCCCCGCAGACACCCAGCCACGGTCAGTACAACTCACACACACACACAGTGCGCCAGAAAATATAGACCAGCATAGAACCCACAAAACTTTAAAAATTACAAAAACCCACAAAAAAAGACAGGGTTAGTCAGGTACCCACCTACCTAACCACTACTACAATTAGTAACAGTACCTAAAAAACGACACAAATCATAAACATCAAAACCTCAGCTAAAATAGATAGATCTTGCTGTTTCAGACCATGAAAAAAGCAATCAAAATTGATTCTGACAAAATTATTGTTGCAGGCCAAAACGACTCCAGAGGAGACTGATGACGGCAAGAATTCTCGCTCGGGCAGCCTCACCGCGCTCGTCTGAAACAAACGATCGGGCGCCACTCGCGCTCACTCATACAACACGTCTCAAAATGACTTTGATTCATGCAGACATAAGTTATTGTAAAAAAAAAACTAGTCTTGTATTTTCTCCAATATTAGGCGATTTTAACCTACACGATTATTATGACTACAGAGAACCGCATGAAAGTTTTATCACCGAAGTGAACTTTTCAGCACGAAGAAAAAGACCCTCCGCTACTAGAATCAAATAAGACTGACAACTATGAAAACCGAATCCAATTTCGTTCAGTAGCTTTTGTGCGATGCACGTACAAACATGCATACAGACAAAAAAAATTTAAATACTAATCTAAACAAAAAACTATATAACTAATTAACTATGTACATAAAAAATATTTAAGTTTTATGTCATTTATGAAGTCGATGATGTCGATTTACGAAGCTCGTTATTCATAAAAACTAAATAACAAGACTAGTTTAATTTAGGTGCCTGTAGAAAGTCGAGTCTATTGTCATTAAACTCAAACTGACGCGACTAATCGCTCGCTTGAGTAAGCGGGATGGAGGATTTTGCGGCAAACGCGAGTAGAGTGAAACGTGACCGATTTTTGCATCAGGACAACCAAAATAAGACGTGGCAGAGTAAAGGTGGATTCACAATTTAAAGGCAGCAGCAAGAAAATCGTTGAGGGTTCACGTGCCCGACGTTTTGAACATTGAGTTGACCAATGACGACTCACACAGTCTCCTGATTGGTCTACCCAGGCGTGTGGAATCGAGGAAATTTTACTCTGAAGTTTTTGCATTGTGAATCTACTCGTGACGTAGCGTGTAGCTGCGTGAGCATAGTGTGAAACACGATACACTGGGGGCGCCCTGGCGCGAGCTGCCTCTTTCAAGACTGTGAGGAGCTATTAGTCTTGTAACTCCGAACACTATCACATTACGAGAGTTTTGCGCTTGCTCTGGCTGGGAGCGAACAGTGTAGCGGGAAACGCGATTCTATCACATCATAGTCAAACTATTCGGACAAGCACAAAAATTGTGGGATATACGCTCGTCAATAAGGTTTTCTTTTTTATTGTTTTGTTTTAGTGAGTAGAGTTCACTTTTTTTTATAATAGGTATCGATTCATTTGATGTTCTTTTTAACCTTATTGATGAGCATAGTTTAACTAATATTTAAGGTAAAATCTGTATACGGTTTTCTAAGATCTCAGCATCTTTCATTTTCGATTTGCTCATCAAAATTACTGACTCTCACTTTCTTGTGCCAAAAGGGTAATTCTATCATGACACTATTGGTAAGTCGATTTTCTGTAGCTTATATTTTCCTATTTATTTTATTTATCTTCGTTTGTTTCGTCGGCTAGTGTCGCGATGGTCTGAACAAGATCTTAGATTATTGTATTATAATTTATAATATAAAACGTCGTCCGTGTTAGCCGATTTACTTATTAGTTGATAATTTTCTAATATTTCTTTTCATGGTTGTTATTGAATGAGAAGTTGAATTACAATGGGTGTGGAGAGGGTCTGTGATAAGCGATAAGAGATCTATGGATCAGAATAAGGACTATCTTTATGTTGGCATTGTGTAAAACTCAATAGTAAACTGGCACAAAAATAACGCATTTATTAAACAAATTCTTTTCAAATGTACCATGCATACCGCTGTGGGTTCTACACATTGACATCGGTTATTTTTTTACCTAATTAATTAGTATTAAGTGTCTCAAAGGTGTAAATATGTTAGTTTAGGAAATGAACAAAATATTTTTCTGTAGACCAAGCTTGTCTCATATAAAAAAATGTTTAGTGTTTTACTGTTTCAATACATTCCATAGAAATCGTTTTTAAATGTTTCTTTAATTCGCAAGTCTCAAATATTAAAATAATTGTGAATATTTAATATAAAAAATTAAATATGAATATAAAATGATTTTTATTTATATTGTTGCACGATATTTTCTTTTGAAAAGAAAAATAATGACGAGGTATTCATGTTCACATGTATATTTTGTTGTAATAAACAACAAACCATAGATTCTTGTTTTATTACCTAATTGGAATAACAGGCACTTCATAAATTACATATTATTCATCTGTTACTACTAATCATATCACTCAAAAATTAAAATCACTGAATAAAAATGTTCAGAACAATAATATTATAAAAACTCTACCAATACACTGTTAAGTAAGGTTCACTTGAGGATTTTAAATTCAATAAGTACATAAAATAAGTTCATAATCAAAAACTACATTACTACATCTGCCTAAATCGCTTTAGCAGTTCATTAAACAGAAACATTTGTAAATTTGCTTAAAATTAAGTACACAGTAAAATTAGCACCTAGAATTGACTAAAGCTCGAATGTATTGGGCTTTCAAGTTCAATCAGAAATTTATAAAATACGCATTCAGATTTCATTCATATTCGAGACAAATAGAGACATTGTTCATAAAAAATAAATAATGTTTCTCTTTTCACTAGTTCAATTTGGTACCTCGTATAACCTTAAAAATCTCACTTGAATGTTTGTAACATTCTATAGGATTGAATACAAGATTCTCTTAAATATAATTCGTTTCGTATAAATAAGGGAACTACTAATACCAAGTGACATTACGCATAATAATATAACAATAATGGTAAGACGAGTCCTGCGCGCCTAAAACCATCTGGTATAGTTTACTGTATAGATTGACTTGCTACCTAAAGCTCTACTCAACCTTTCTGGGATAATATATATTTATGTATATTGTATAATATTGAACTTCATTTGAACTTTAGGGACGTATATAATACGTATAACAATAACCTCTATCTTATTGTCCTTATCTATTGTGGTGATTGTGATGCTCCTTGCGTATACTTCTTTTCATAAGCCTGAAAAATAAAATAAGGGCTCTTAGTAAACGGGTATACGATTTGTCAAGCCGACGAGTACCACTAATTCACAGAAATATGAAGCCATAAATGGTTTGATGGACCAGGCTGCCATAATAAAGCGTACTCGGTTTCGCGTTTCTACAAGTACTCAGGATGTGGAAACAAATTATGACGCGTCTATCCCGCGCTCCTGTAGCATCACAACCATAAGTTGGAAGGTTCATCTTTAGCGCATATACTATTTCAACGTTTGAACGTCTTATGCGCTCGCACGGTTCCCTCACTTAAGTATTTGCTCTAAACCGATGACTTATTTCGAATTCTTATGAATTTAGGATAATAACTTGCAAGAGTAATCAAAGTGGACTGATGTTAGTTGGGGCTCCAAAGTGCACTGATATTAGTTAGGGCTCCAACGTGCACTGATGTTAGTTGGGGTTCCAAAGTGCGCTGATACTGACCTGTTGCGCGACGCGCGTGAGCGTCTCGGCCATGTTGCGGCCGGTCTGGTCCACCATGCCGCGCAGCACGCCCTGCGGCTTCTGCAGCAGGACGTGCGGGTGATCGAACTCCACCATCTGACCCGCGTCCATTACTAACACCTACACAGACAAGATCTTCGATTACTTATACCGTTAATACTGCTATTCATATCATTCTGTGAAATTTACTCAGGATAGTAGCTTCGGCTCTGCGTTGATTTTTTAGCCAGTCTTGATTTTTTTTAGTTAAAGATTATCTTCCAGGCGTCACAGTGAAATAGTGAGTGCTATAGTAATGCTGCGGACTTGCCCAGAAGATAGTGCTGGATCGGGTCATAATAAGCACTTAAATTCACTTCTGCAAATCCATATGATTGAGTTACAAGAGTAGGTTTATTTGACTTTACTCCTGAGTGAATCATTCCACTTTCTACTGTTATCCAGAGCTCAGTGTAGCGCTTTTTGTCCCATAGGAGGATATTTTATTAGCAAGCATGTTACCGAAAGCAATCGTTATTAAATTTAAAAAGACATTACGTCTTACCTTATCTGAATCCATAACAGTGTGCAAACGATGTGCTATCGTGAGCACGGTGCACTCCGCGAATTTGTTTCTTATCGTCGTTTGAATCAAGGCATCAGTCCTGAGAAAAAATAAACCTTGACAAAAATTGGAAACAATGTGGACTAGGCTGGGAAACTGTTTAATTTATAAAGAACCAATTACTTTAAAGAAAGCAGACAGGATTTACCGTATTCCAGCGAGACGGAATTGGTGCGCTGTATCAAAAAGTTGTCTACTAGACTGTAAAGATGTAAACCGGGAAGAATTCGCCGCTGCCCACCGTGAGTGAGTGTACTATAGTGAGGTACGCACTACAAGTACATACAGCCGTTCCGTTTAAATATCTACTACTCCATCCAGACTCCCAACTCAGCCCTAAATGTGGGGCGGGGTGAGGAAGCGAGGATTGGCGGGAGGGGGTGAGTGGCCGTTATTAATTATGTGGCTTTAGCGAAGTACGTACTGCGGGTCTACGTTAGCCGTGGCCTCGTCCAGCACGAGCAGGCGGTTCCGGCGCACGATGGCGCGCGCGAGGCACACTAGCTGCCGCTGACCCACCGAGAAGTTGCTGCCTCCTTCAGACATGCGCGAACTCAGCCCCGCGGGCAGTTCCGCCATGGCTTCTTTCAGCTCCACCTGAAAACATGAAGTCAAATAAAAAAAATTGTATTTATAGCCCCACAAGCTTTCTGGGTTTTCGTTACAAATGAAAAAAAAATCTACACTCATTCCATAAATTTCATTAGTGAAGTTCTTTCAAGCACGCATCCAGCAACCCCCCATCCAGATTTTTATCAATGATTGATAAGCTGTATACAAATACAAAAAATACAAAAATCTTTATTGGCAACTAAAGTGACAATAAGCCAGGTTGCGCACTGATACCCACACTAGGATTCCCTGTGTTGTGGGATATCAGCCTCTTCCCTGGGAATGTATACTATATTACATAACATTCTTGTTGCTGTTGGTCAGGTAAGTACTTAATGTAATTACAGACAAATATATAAATGTGTGTGTGTGTGTGTGTGTTTGCTGCATGTGTGTGGGGTGTGTTTCTGTGTGTATACATAAAACTGAGTTAGTGCGAAATAGACGGTATTATGTAAAGTATAAGTAGTGAGTAGGTGCGTAGTAATAATTTTGCAGAAGGCTTTGTGTTTTTATATGATGCATGTGTAAATAGATAGTGTATTTAATGTTAATTTATTTGTTTACGGTGTCGTTTTTATTTAAGGATTCCCAACAGCTCTTCTGTTTCAGTGTAATTTAAGGTAAGCAGCCATTTTTTTACAGTTTTTTTGCAGAGGAATCTAGTTAGTTGAGCTATGTTAAGTTTAGCATTGATTTTATTATACAGATGTCGCCCTGTATGATCAAATGACCTATTTGCAAATATGGTTTTT
Organism: Carpatolechia fugitivella; assembly: GCA_951230895.1. Classification (NCBI taxonomy): domain Eukaryota; kingdom Metazoa; phylum Arthropoda; class Insecta; order Lepidoptera; family Gelechiidae; genus Carpatolechia; species Carpatolechia fugitivella. Next base: position 9,042,497 of record OX579649.1, on the reverse strand, counting down.
GTAGGCTTTGCTATCCACTTCAAGGTACGAGCAGATCTGGTAGAGGTAACGTTAGTTTGCAGCGCTGTTTTGTGAAACCTCAACGTTGCTGACAGGATGAAAAGTTGGCGGACTGTAAGAGTTTGGTATTCTTTATAGAAAAGGCTAGTAGGATGCCGACGTGGTTTTTTATACGCTGCTTTGAGAACTGTTCTTTGCACTCGTTCTAGCTTGATATGGTTTGATTTTAGAGCTGCTCCCCAAATAATCACACAGTAATTTAAGACGGACTCGCATAAAGACGTATAAACCAATTTAATAAGATCTGTATCGGCTACCCGTCTAAGCTTGTAAAGAATATGAAGAAGCTTTCTTAAAGGAGCGGAGGTTGCATCTATGTGCGGAGACCAGGTGAGTTTTTCCAGGAGTATAATGATGTGTTACCTCCTCGAGCGCGCGCCAGAGCACTTGGTCGGGGTATTCGTCGAAGGGGTCGAGGTTGTGGCGCATGGTGCCCGAGAACAGCACGGGCTCCTGCGGGATGATGGAGATCTGGCTGCGCAGCTCGTGCAGCCCCAGCGCTGACGTCTCGCGCCCGTCGATTATGATCTCGCCCTCGATCGTCGCTAGCCTGGAATTAAAATAATCATCTAAAAATTTAGAACGACTGCGCTGGCAAAAAAAATTATAGCCAGTGTCACTCAGGCTGACGTTGTTATATTACCAATACCCTATACATCCAAATCTGTTCAGGCATTTAAAGAAACTCACAAACACATACACTCACATCACATACATACATGAACCCTGAATACATTACACTCCTTTTTCTGGGCAGTCGTGTAATCATGAATGTTTATTTTGTCGTGCGTCCCATGCAGATAAAGAATAGATATGAAAATGGCGGCGGGTACTTATGGTACGGACCAGTTGGCAAAACAAGTTTTCAAAAATCGATTTTTATTTTTCCTACTGACTTTTTTGTTATTATTTTTTTTTTATTATTATTATTAATTAATGATACTAATAATAATGACAAAAAATATTAATAAAATAAAAAAGGAGCAAGGGCATGATAGGAAATTGATATTTTCATTAATTTATTTTCGAAGTTCCTGAAGGTTAAATCGATGTAGCGGGATTCAGTTAAGCCCTCTGAACCTCCCCACATGCTCAGCTTCTTCCGATCGATTCCAATTGTTTCTAAATCCAACCCCTGATTATTATCATATTTTTTTTGCATCGCGTACTTCATTGTGTGAGTATAGACAGCGATAGATTGTGAGCGAGATAGCATGCAGGACGCCATTTTCATATCTATTCTTTATCTGCATGGGTTATAACAATACATAAGGAAGACACTAAAAAGTGATGCATGCTGCTGCTGTTTTTGAACCATTTCGGTTATCAACTTCGGTAATAAAATGCACATTTTAACTTCGGCAAAATCGTCGTCACCGCACAAGTGAGAGAAATCCATGCAGGATCATCTGATACGTTGTTTTCACTACATGAAGCTGTATATGTGCCGTTTTTTTTCACACCCCTCCCTCCCTATTCATCCTTACTACCCCCACTCACCTGAACAGCGCGTTGATGAGCGAGGACTTGCCGGCGCCGGTCCTGCCGACGATGCCGACCTTCTCCTTGGGTTCGATGGTGAGGGTCAGGTCCCTCAGCACGGCGGGTTCCCCGGGGGCGTAGTACAGAAACACGTGCCGGAACTGAAGGCCCCCGCGCTCCGGCCATGACGGCGGCGGCTTCTTCGCCGGCTCCGATTGTAGAGGCGGCTCCGACTCGATTTTTGAGTACTCTTGTATCCTACAACCGGTACATTATGGTCAAACAAACTTCACAAGTCCCTAGTTCTGTTAGGACATTGCAGACTGAATAATTTGATAGTCCGATAAAAGATGATTCTGTGCGTCGAAAGCACTTTCAAGCTGTTGGTTCCGGCTATTATTATATTATATTTAGCCCGTACTTTCCCACTGCTGGGCAAAGCCCTCTTGTCATAATTGATCGTGGTCCTGAGCTACCTCCAACTATCCATCCAGGTCGTTACGCCAATGTTTTCGGGGTCTATCCCTACGGTAACAGCTCTCACCCACCTATCAGGGCTATTATCCACGGAAAATACTCGTTACATAACCCAAGTTGGAGGCCTTTAGCGGCTCAAAAACTCTCGACAGCAGGGTGAGGTCGCTGACCTTTCAACCCGCGAAGATTGACCTCCGACACCAGGGTATGTGAGGTCGCTGACCTTACAGCCCGCTAAGAGTTACCTCTCAACGCTGGTCATCTGGTTCTCCAGCTCGGTGGACTGCCGCATGCCCCACTGGAACATGCCGGTGAGCCCCATCGCCTGCGTGATGGCCAAACCCACGTTGCCGCCGTATTCCTCATCTGTTAACATTAGAAACTCATTATTATTAGTCCTAGCTTCCTTAGTCTTTCTGTTATGGGGCGAGCATGAATAAAATACTATTCTGACAAATAAAATACCTATATATAAAAGCTATGACATCGCCAGTATGTTGCGTAGCTTGCAAGAAAACGTTTTTGAAAAATATTAAATTAAAAAAATCTAAAATGCCTGACCGTGGTCGTTCGAAGCACGCTGCAAGAGTTCTGTGCTTAGGTTCTGAAAAAGTAGTTACGTAGCAACAAAAATAATAGGGGATCGGACTACTTTTTTTTATTTTATAAATCCAAACTTCTTAGTTTCTGCTATCGAACACTAAAAGAATTTATGCTCTATCTTTAAAATTGACAGAGTTATAAAGAGGTTTGAAATTCAAGATTAGACAGAGAGGCACATACCCACTTGTGACGTCATTTGTTAGTAACGCCATATAATCTTCATACAAAAAATAGTTTTTGAAAGACAGACATATTGAAACTTAAAAAAATCACTGTAAATTCGTTTTTCAACCGATTCGGTTTTTTTTCGCGAATCGTCTGCTAATAATCTATATTTTAAAAATAATTCATAAAATATGGTAAATTTAAGAACAGATCCCCTATTCCTCTAACGTTAGCATTTGTTTCGTAGGAGGCCGAAGGGGGTTCTAGAGTGGTAAAATTAATCTTCAAATAATTTATATTGGTATTTTGGTAACGCTGAAGGCCAGTAGTAAACCTTATCAATTTAATATCGTGTTGCTTCAACAATCGCAGTACTCACCTCTGCCAAGCACGAGAAAGCTGAGCGTGACCACCGCGATGTACACCACGCACACCAGGTCCAGCCAGAAGCCGAACGCGCGGGAACTCGCGATGAACAGGTACCTACAGCACAAGGTATTACGTCAGGCACTTGTCAAGTTATCGTGTCCAAGCGGACTTTTTAAATAATAGGCGATGTATTTGTTGTCGCAGACGAATCGCAACACTATGAAGACGTTCAATATGGCAACACCACGGAGTCGTGATTGGTCACTTTCAAGTTTTATAATTCTTTATTTATTTTGGAGGGAACGGCTGTGAAGTCACTCTTTTTTCACTTCTCGACAAGCCTTGTAAGGCAACACTTGGGTAAGGGGAATCGCTGACAGTGGTTGGTAAGAGCTATAGGTATTTCAAAGGGTGTGTATCAAATTACTACTGTGAATATTTGATATTAATGTATATAGTATTAATGGTTTGTCTATAATGTAAATATGTATTTTGAGCTGAATAAATTAAACTGTATATACTAACTATGTATCTCTTTTATATTAGGCGAAATCTTAATAGTTTGAAACACATGAAAGTGATTTCTATTTAAGGTTTAGTGTCAAGTAAAAACTTGGTAAAAAGCTGTACAGTCTTCGTTATATATGACAGAAAGACGTAATTTTTTTTTCTAGAGGTAGCTTGGTAGTAAGTTGCTATTCAAGAAAATGTACTTAAGATTAATAATAAGAAGAGACAACTCACCACGCCGAACTATGCAAGTCCTGATGGTTATCAAACTCCCTGATGAGCGCTTCCTGAGCCCCGAAGGCTCGGATGGTGGTGATGCCTTGCAGCGACGCATTCAGATGAGAAAACACCGGACTTCGAGCTACCGAAACACAATCCCATGTTATTTGAAATATAATGCGAGCACTTTTCGCTCGGGCGAGGCAAAGCCAGCGGCGATGTAGTCCCCGCAACGGGTTATGAGCGCTTACATCATTTACGAGGTGAGTGAGAGAGAAAGATATCGTTGCGCGAAGTATTCATCTTACCTCGGCTAGACCCGTGCGAGCGTGAAGTTCTAACATAAATTGTAGCTTCGTGTATAACATTACTAAATAGTATTTTATGAGGAAAGCAATAAAGTACGAAACTTTCCAAAACATGCATGATAATGCATATTATTTCTTTTTTATTAACACTGATTCTATCATAAGATAAGGTAAGCAATAAGAAAGCTGAAGTAGAGATAAATAGCTACGTTTAAAATGTTTACATAAGGTTAGTTAGCTACGAACTAGGGCTACGAAAGGTACAGTTCCTTTCAATAAATCCGGCAATAATGTAAACAAACCAATTTAAACACGATTACTCCGTAATTACTTACGTTCAATCCTGATCATATTCATATTTCAAGGAATTATTAACTTCTTCTATGATAGTTATTTTAATAAAAAATACTCAGACGACAAAACTTTCAATAATTTGTAAAACTGCCGTTTGTCTTTGGAAAGTTAGTTACATTATTGCCGGATTCTATTGAAAGGGACCTTAGATCAATTTACGACTACAATGTACTGTTATTGTTCAAGCGTTCCTACAATTTGCGACAGCAACTAAACCGTTAATTTGGTGCAAATGGAAACCATAAAAAAACCTAAAAGCTTGCGAGTGCCGCCGGCATTTCGGCATGCGGTGGCGACGAGACGTTCACTAAAAGGGCTGGTGCCTCAGAGATGACTCACTCACACCCTCGAGCCGCTTGATGCTGCGCGAGGAGGCCAGGTAGAAAATGCGCAGGATGTAGAACACCAGCCCGATGGCCAGCGTCGGCACCAGCAGCCAGTAGTTCACCACGGCCACCACCACCACGATACCGATCAACGATAGACCGATCTGGAACACACAGGGATGATTGTTAAGTTAAATAGAGGTGTTTTATTTTTGTTCTATTTGATGTTATCAGCTTCCCACCGAGGGACTTTTTTAGCCTTGGCAGACTACAGCCCAGTGCATTTTGATCAACTTTACACACATCCTTTGAATTTCTACGCAAGCGAGTGCAGGTTTATCCACGATGTTTTCTTATTAAGCTTTGAATAAACGTGCTAAAGACTCATGGTTCTGAAACATACGGTACATGGTAGCGTTCGAAATCATGTTGCAGGCTTGGTTATTTTTTTACCGTATTCAAAACAAATTATTTCACACGGTATCACGTAATAAGACCGTTTTAAATTAGTCGCAAAAATCCCAAATAGCGAACTTCTTCATTGTGTTGTACATTGTGGTCAACAACAGACCTCACTAACCCTGGTACCGCTAAAGGCCACTGACATGGCTCGTGTGACGACTACTTCCATCGGCATTGACTGGGATCCACGGTATAACCTTCTGAAGCACGGAATCAATGGCAAACAGTTACGTATGTATAAACGTTAATAACCTGTAAGACGTCAAGCAGCGCTGAGGGCAGCACTTCATCCACCGCACCCATGTCTTTGGAGAAGCGGTTGAGGATCCGGCCCGACGGGTTCACGTGGAAGAAGCGCATGGGCGCGCGCGTGATGGCCGCGAACATGTTGTTGTGCAGGCGCGTCGACGCGCGCATCGCCAGCGTGAAGAACATGAACGAACGCAGCAGAGATATCACTACTAGCGCCACCACCATGCCTGAAGTAGTTCGTTATATTTATTATTTACTAATTCAAAATATACAGTTGAAAAAACTTATAGAAATGAGGGAAATAAAGTATAGTTGAAAGCTGCACTATTGATAGTTGACCTACGCCTACGAGTAGATTGAAAAGAGTAATATCGATCAACGTTAATGCTTTAACTTTCATGTTTGCGTTTGTTTCAAAACTGTAGGATTTCAACCTCGGACCAACCACCCACTACTAGACACCACATGTCAGGGCGCTACTTTCCGAAACGCATAGGTGCATTTGCACATAAAATATAAATATTTCTGGGCGGCTAATACCTCGCGGCTCACTTCAGTTTCGACCAATTATGAGACCTTTCAATACGTTGCGTAAGCGAGATGAACCAATCACAACGTGTTCCCCGCGCCCCCGCACCGCAACTTTTTCGTAATTAGTTTGTTAGTAAATTATATAGAATGCGGTGTCCAGTGGGTGGTTGGTCCGAGATTTCAACAGTATTACGCTATTCTATGACATTGATACGATTATACCCATGTCTTTGGAGAACCGGTTGTTGGGGGAATGGTTATCGATCAACGATCAGAAACCATAAGTACAACTCACCGTTCTTCGGTATTTCTAGTATCAGTAGTCTAGACTTTGCAATAATGACGCAATGGCTTAGCCAGTTAATACAGACTTCTCTTTATAATATTAGCATAAAAGGATTTTATCTTTTCCAAAAATCACTACTATTTGCTTGTCTATTATTCGCCATAAGAATAAATCTACAGATTTTTTTTTTATTGTTAAACTCCGCATTGACGAGTCGGTCGAACTGGTCAGTGAAGCAATCCAGTATTCTCAATTTTTATTAATGTTCTCGAAGCACCTGCTTCTATCTTGTAGCACATTTCTAAATTCTGTTTCAAGAAAATAAATTAAGGGTACAGGGAAAAAACATGTCTAGTCCGTTTTTTTCAAAAATGGGATTTATACCTCAACATGTAGTGTTTTCAATGAACTATTATTTTCCGCTTTTATTATATATTAGTTCTTTTATATTTCACTTTCAAAAACTCCTATACACGAAAATACAACCCGTCGGAAATATCTGCGCACCTCGCTGGAATGCTTCCCCGCGTCGCCCCGTCTTTGCGTATCACCGCACCGCACCGCACCGCACCGCACCGCACCGCACCGTTGCCAACGCAAGCGCCGACGCACGTATATTAATCTTGCTTTCGTAATAGCATTATTGTTTATTGTTTCTCTACCGTTTCTCCAGTTTGCATGACGTCATTAAGCCAGGTGCGCAGATATTTCCGACGGGTTGTAACATATTAAATTACATCGTTTCAAACTTTCAAAACGCGATATCTCGTGAAGTTACTTTTGGGACTAAACATGTTTTTTTCCCTGTACCCTTCAAATTGTATAAAAATATACGAACCTGTATAGATATAAATGCATTGTAACCGGTCAAGGCCGACCGATGGGAACTGAGCGTTCTCTATGAGGGCCTCATATTTATCGCTCATTTCCACAAGACCAGATGTATTTCTAGACATTTCTAGTTCGTTTAATGATTTGCTTGGGTATTCCTCTTCTAAATTTACCCTGTGGAAATAAAAATATCTTAATATAATTTTATTGCGAATGTAACGAGAATGTATCAATAGTAAAAAACCCTGAATAGGGTATTTGACAATTTTTTATATTTTATAAATCCAAACTTGTTAGTTTCTGCTATCGAACACTAAAAGAATTTTTGCTCTATCTTAAAAATTTACCGAGTTATAAAGGTTTGAAACTCAAGGTTAGACAGAGAGGCACATACTAGCTTGTGACGTCACATGCTAGTAACGCCATATAATCTCCATACAAATAATGTTAGTGTAGTGAACAACCACGAAAATCTTAAAACATATATTCCATACAAAAAATCGTTTTTGAAAGAGACAGACATATTGAAACTTTAAAAAATCACTGTAAATTCGTTTTTCAACCGATTCTGTTTTTTTCTTCGCGAATCGTCTCCTACTAATCTATATTTTTAAATTAATTCATAAAATATGGTAAATTTAGGAACAGTCAAATACCCTATTAGGGCGATCAGACTTAAGTCGATCAAGCAGGCCAAATGCGCTCGACTTAACACACAACCCTTGAATCGCAGTAGTGTGTAGGTTTCCTCATGACGTGTTCCTTCACCGTAAGAATTCCCTCGAAATTCGAACATTGGTACTAGGGATCGATCCCGCGTCTCCCGGACTTGAACAGTGGCCCTAACCATTACACCGCCGCTCTAGAGTACTCACCAGAAGCTGGTCCACCAGTCGGAGCCGGAGCCCAGCAGCTGGGCCAGCACGGCCACCAGCACCATGACGGTGACCACCAGCGGATGCCCCGAGGCCCGCAGGTACGCCCCGTACACGGCGCCCGACACCGCGCCCGCAGACCGCATCTCGGCCTCCTCCCGCGTCCCGGCGGGCGGCGCCGTTGCTGTCAAATTGTCCACTGAACTCACCTGGTGATCAGACAATGCAAATGACGAGGGAATTTGAAAAAAATAAATGTAAAGATTTGAGTTTAAAGCGCAGTTGACGAAAAAAGTAGCAGATTCAATTAGATTGAGATTAGATTGAGCATAACCCGAATACCTAGTTAAGGGTAGTCTGGAGCCCTTAAGGCTTCAATCAATCAGCCTATTGCAGTCCACTGCTGGACGTAGGCCTCCTCAAGGGCACGCCAAAGCGCACGATCACCCGCTTTCCTCATCCAGCCACCACCATCGACCTTCCTCAGGTCAACAGTCTGATAATTATTCTGCTACTTCTTCATCACGCGGGTCGACGACCGGCTTCACAAACCGGAGTACTATGACATGAAGCCACAAAGACCTCTGACATGGCTCAGTAACGACTATTTTTTCTTTAGATAACAGCCGGGACAAACAGCTCAACGAGCCATTCGAAGCACGTAATCTTCTACTTTTCGAACAATCAAGTAATTCAGCCTACAATGTCGTAACCAAACCGGGTATAGTCTTACAAAGTGACTTATGTTTGACAGTGACCCCACCGAAATTTAAACTCGGGACGCTCTGCCACGCTCTCATGCTACGTACGGAGTGTATGCTCATCTGCCGTTTCCGGAAGCTGCCGTGTAGCGAGTCTCCATCATCCGTTTGCGAGAGTGTGACCTCTGGAGGCTTCTCTTCTTCTGGCTCGTCGCGCGCCAGTAGCGTCGCGAAGTCCATACCGGACGCGCTGAGGGACTCGAAGTCGCCTGCCGCTGCTATTGCGCCGTTCTTCAATATTATTATCTATTAAACAACAAATTCAAATTATAAATGAATATTATTTTATTTTTTATTATTAATTATTATTATTATTTTTTATATTTTTATTTAAAAAGAATCTGTTATTTTAAAGGCTACGGAAAATGGTGAGACATTAGTTAGCATACTACAGCATAAGACAGATCCGAGTCCGGGTATATTGTCACGTAAGTAGTTTTAATTTAGAGTATTTTCAGTGCTGAGAAATGCACGTTAAACAGTTGGTTAAACAATGACAAGATAGTGTCCTTACTTTTTTATTTTACCATACCTCCTCAGTACCTCTGTCCTACGTCCTCTTTGATTCTATTTTAATTACAGAGATTTATATATTAATTAAAAGTTGTTAAAAGTTGTATTTGAGCTCATCTAACCTGGTCAACATCCCTCAGGAACTGCAGCTGGTGCGTGACCAGTATCCTCGTTGAGTTCCTGAGATATCCGACCAGACAGGACTCGAAGAGGTGTCTTCCCACGTGGGCATCTACCGCCGACAACGGGTCGTCCAACAGATAGATGTCCGCGCGTTTGTATACGGCGCGTGCGAGCGAGATGCGAGCTCGTTGACCTGCGTGAGATAAAGACAACAATGTAATAATGAAGACCCGCTTGAATAAATATGTAAGGAGGCGTTTAGTTTTGATAGTAATGCGTTTGAAGCTTGAAGGATATATCCTCCAAGGTTTGGAGTAAATAAAATTTAAATAAACAGATGCTATGATGTCATATTATTTTTTATCAACCTTTTGCATAATATATTATATAATATATTATATTTGCTAATATATTATGATAACACTGATAGAGAGTTCTAACTCGGTGAGAATCTTTGTAGTAATGGCTAGGACCGTTGCCTCTCATATCCGGAATACGCCGCTTCCAACCCCACCCCGCTCATCAATATGTTTTCGAAAGAATGTTAATTTGCACGCCTGGCCTGACCAAGGTCTGATCGTATGGGCTCGAGCTCCTCTTAAAGATAAGAATATGAGCTGATAACACTCGTAGTAGAATAGCTAACTTAAGCTGAGGCTGACACCGCGCTCCCCCCACGATGGTCTTGTCTCAGTGCGGGAACAGCTGGAAGTCGCTGTGGGGACGTATGGCTGGTGACATGATATAGAAGAGTAGCTAACCTCCGCTGAGGCTGACGCCGCACTCCCCCACGATGGTCTTGTCTCCGTGCGGGAACAGCTGGAAGTCGCTGTGGGGACGTATGGCTGGTGACATGATATAGAAGAGTAGCTAACCTCCGCTGAGGCTGACGCCGCACTCCCCCACGATGGTCTTGTCTCCGTGCGGGAACAGCTGGAAGTCGCTGTGGGGACGTATGGCTGGTGACATGATATAGAAGAGTAGCTAACCTCCGCTGAGGCTGACGCCGCACTCCCCCACGATGGTCTTGTCTCCGTGCGGGAACAGCTGGAAGTCGCTGTGGGGACGTATGGCTGGTGACATGATATAGAAGAGTAGCTAACCTCCGCTGAGGCTGACGCCGCACTCCCCCACGATGGTCTTGTCTCCGTGCGGGAACAGCTGGAAGTCGCTGTGGGGACGTATGGCTGGTGACATGATATAGAAGAGTAGCTAACCTCCGCTGAGGCTGACGCCGCACTCCCCCACGATGGTCTTGTCTCCGTGCGGGAACAGCTGGAAGTCGCTGTGGGGACGTATGGCTGGTGACATGATATAGAAGAGTAGCTAACCTCCGCTGAGGCTGACGCCGCACTCCCCCACGATGGTCTTGTCTCCGTGCGGGAACAGCTGGAAGTCGCTGTGGGGACGTATGGCTGGTGACATGATATAGAAGAGTAGCTAACCTCCGCTGAGGCTGACGCCGCACTCCCCCACGATGGTCTTGTCTCCGTGCGGGAACAGCTGGAAGTCGCTGTGGGGACGTATGGCTGGTGACATGATATAGAAGAGTAGCTAACCTCCGCTGAGGCTGACGCCGCGCTCCCCCACGATGGTCTTGTCTCCGTGCGGGAACAGCTGGAAGTCGCTGTGGGGACGTATGGCTGGTGACATGATATAGAAGAGTAGCTAACCTCCGCTGAGGCTGACGCCGCGCTCCCCCGCGATGGTCTTGTCTCCGTGCGGGAACAGCTGGAAGTCGCTGTGGGGACGTATGGCTGGTGACATGATATAGAAGAGTAGCTAACCTCCGCTAAGGCTGACGCCGCGCTCCCCCACGATGGTCTTGTCTCCGTGCGGGAACAGCTGGAAGTCGCGGTCCAGCGCACAGCGGCGCACCACTGCGTTATAGCGCGGACGATCCATCGCTTGCCCGAACAGAATATTCTGACGCACGCTCCCTGGTAACATAAATTAGTCACGTTATTTTTTTGTTGTTATTTTTTTATAGCCATCCAGCACTAGTTGTGTAGAGATTAAGATAGTGTCAAATCATTAAAAAAATACTTTTTTCAAACCTTGGGGAGAAAATACTTCTTCCGAGAACAAACAGAAATGTCTCTTGCAACTATAGAAAAGCGTGAGATAAATTACAAGGTTTTACCTAGATGCACTCCATGTTATAGTAGCAGTCTTGAAAGGTTAATAATAACATATCGGTGTCAAAAGGGCGATAGACATTTTATTTAATGCTAAGAAGTTTTCGCCCTTGCTACGCGCATTGTGAGAAATGATTAGCAAGTGAGTAACGTGTGTATTGTAGTGAGCGACGTCTGCGTCCGCGCGCTGCTTAACTGGTCGGTGTTACTGGCCATATTATGTATTTTTGCCGCATCTTTAATAGTACATTACTGCCGCGGCCACAAAATTAGTTAATGCTGGATGAGGGCACGTTTTAAGTCCGAGCCGCAAATTGTGCACGAGTCCAGCAAGAGTTATTGCGGCCGAGGCTTGTATAGTGCTTTTCTCTGAAATATGCGAGGAAATTATAAAATACTAAAAAATGTGGTACCTTGAATTTAGACGTCTACCTTGTATTGGTACTTAACTTATAAGTTCCGATCTTTATCACTTTAACCTCTACTTCGACTTCTTGAACCATTCGTTGTTAAAATATTTCCCTAATTCAATGATTAGTTAACTCCATCATGAAAAATAAGTAACAAAATATTACGATAAAAATATATTTTTTTTCTTCTTATAGCAACCGTCTACCCATTTTTGGGGACATTTTGCCAGCGTCGGGTAATATAATTTATTAACAATATATACATAAGTAATGTAAATAAGATAATGTATATTTACAGACGAATATTATGGTGTTTTAAATATGTACAAATACTTTTTATGTACAATTTATTAGAAAGGGACAATATGCAAGAAGTATTTACATACGATAAAAATAAAAGAGACGAAAATTAGATACCGCCATATTGCATGCTTTTCTTTTTTTGTTCTGTGCCAGTGTCATACAGAGCATACAGCCAACTCAAATCCTAGTGATTTGTGTACGATTCATATAAAATTTGAATTTAGAATATAAAAGTATGCTGTAAAAAGACTCAAAAACATTGAAATTTTTAGATGAAGATTTTTGATGATGATTTTTTTTTCATTGAAGTTACTTTGCTGGCCTAGGCCAATGGAGTGGAACAATGTTTCGTTCAAAAATGAGTCACTTCGCGTACTTTGTTTTTACAGTAATGATAAAATTTTCGAGCGTGTCGGAGAAAAATAGTACATTACTGCCGCGGCCGCAAAATTAGTTATTGTTGGACGAGGACACGTTTAAAGTCCGAGCCGCAGGTGAGGACTTTTATTGTGTACGAGTCCAGCAAGAGTTATTGCGGCCGAGGCCTGTATAGTGTTTTTCTCTGAAATACGCGAGGAAATTATAAAACGCTAAAAAATTACCTTTTAAGAACCTTGGATTTGGATGTCTACTCGTATCGTACTAAACTTATAAGTTCTAACCTTTATCACTTTAACCTTTACTTCGACTACTTGAAACATTCATTGTTGTAATATTTCCCTAATTCAATGATTAGTAACTCCATTATGAAAAATAAGTAACAAAATAGTACAATAAAATTAAGAGATGAAAATTACAAACCGCCATAACGCGCACTTTTCTTTTTTTGTTCTGTGCCAGTATCATACAGAGCATACAGCCAACTCCAATCACTACGATTCGTGCACGATTCATATAAAATTTGAATTTAGAACATAAGAGTATGCTGTAAAGACTCAAAAACATTGAAATTTCTAGACGAAAGTTACTTTTCACCTCTCCACCTCGGAAAGTTGGCTTTTAATGCCCGAAAACAGGGTCGAAAATCGCTTATTCATTTCTAGACATGCAAACAATTCTCATGTCTAGAGAGGAGAATTAGTTTGAATTTCGAACATTATCTTACACAGGAAAAAAGTTTTCATATATCCGCGCGTAAAATAATTGACGTAAGCCATTTTTTTTTTATTCGGTGTGTTCCGAACATTGAGCTATTATTACTACGTATAGAGAAGACACCGCCCCATCTCAAGCGTTTCGTTCAACTGTGGCCAGCTGGCCACAGTTCACTCAGTTGCTTACTAGCTCTTGAGCGCTTCAGTCTTGTTTGTTTTAAAGCGCCCTCGTGTGTGTTATGATGTTGCACTAATAATTCTAGTAATACGGCGAAGTGCAAAGGAACAACTTTCCATCGGTGAAAAACTAGATAATCATTTTTAAACTTAATTCGAGCAAAATATTTAGCGGACGCCATGTTGCGTCATAAGTCATAGATGAAACAATTAAGATGTGACATTTGGGTGTGTAACAAGAGTAGATCATAATAATATCTTTTACAGTGGAAAATTATAATCTTACACATTATTTAGTAATAAAATTAGTATTAAATCAAGAAAGATGAAAAACAATTGTTTTTTTTTTATTATTGATCGTTTTCATTGATTGATTGTTTGTACAAGTAGATATTATTTATTTATTACGAGATATTTTGTAACAATGTATTACTTCAAGGTTTCCACGTCTGGGCCGTAAAAATAGGGAAAAAATGATAAAGTTCATCGAATATTGTTTGTTTCGCAGAGTAAATTCAGTACTTATAATTAAAATAAATATTATAATTAAATTTATTTGTCAGACATCTTTAAATGTTTGTTTAAATGATTTTGTAGGCAGCGTCTTTTCTAGTACATTATACTTCAATGGTTCCGAATCAAACTTTCAGCGCCGTCAGCAGCGATCAGAAAACCAAAAGATTGTATGGGTTTCGCCTGCCTTTGAGTGCGCTAAAATCGATTTAAGCGCGTCTCGGAACGCAGGGATAGGTTTTCATACAATTTTGGAACGCACCCTAAAAAACATAACCTAAAAGATTGTTTATTGTTTTGGTTTAAAAATTTAAAAGAATTATGATAAAATACAATAATTTAATCAAATCTTATAGAATTATATCTAAAATAAAAGAACTCTTGTACATTTTTAAGTACCAAAATTTACGTAGGTAAGTAAATAGTTAAATGATTTCCTTGCCGGAATAGGTGAAAATTAATGTGTGGGTTTGGAGGAATCTTATTCTCACCTCGAACCTTAGAATCCCTCGCGAGCTTCAGGAGTCTAGTTTTAGAAACTTCGCATGCTCTGGATTCAATATCAGTTCTCTGAGGAAAAATCAACATTCCTCTCTTACCTAACAAATAACTATTGCCGGCCTAGGCCGTTTGAGGGCACATTGCCGGCCGCTGTTTTGTATGGGGCAATGTTTCGTCCAAAAATGAGTCACTTCGCGTACTGTTTTTTGGTAGTAATGATCACATTTTCGAGCGTGTCGGAGAAAAATATAATATTCGAAACCGAATTCCGAAGAGAAATGAGCCAGTCCGATTCCCTACCATCTGAAGTTTGTAATTATGTAAAAACCCCATTCAATAATCAAATATATTTCCGTGTTATAATGATAGCATATGAGGTCCCCATTCTCGACTGTACCTGCGAAGAGCCACGGCTCCTGGCTGGCGTAGGAGACGGTGCCGCCCACGTGCACGCTGCCCGACTGCAGCGGCAACTCGCGCAGCAGCACGTGCAGCAGCGACGACTTGCCCGCGCCCACTGGACCGATCACCGCGATCAGTCTGCAAATAATACGACAAATAACACTCTGACTGTTGACCGTTCAGATTCTACGGCCATGTGTCCGCATTACTTAAATGCTTTCGTATTGATGGCGAATGATCTGAATATTTGTGATTGCAATACTTTTTAGCTACCTTTTAAAACTTAGTTTTTAGGGCTCTTTAGGAATATTACTGTTAAGTTCCATTTATGTGAAAAGGGCTCCAAGCCCAGAACTGTAAAACAGTATTTAAAAATAAAAACAACTGCCATTTACGTCACGTTCAAGTGACACTTCTAGCGGGAGAAAAAAGCAGTAAGATTACTTACTTGGCACCGGTCTGACGGTGAGGGAGAGGACTGTGAGAGTATAAGAATAAATGGGGTTGCATACGCAAAGCTATTTGTAGATGGCGCCACTTTCTGCAGATCGTCGCTCCATCTAGCCGGGCGCCCCCCCGGCTAGATGGAGCGACTATTTCTATTTACACTTGGTTTGCCCAAACGCGGTCTTCACTGCAGAAGTCGACGATTGTAGGTTTTGCGACAAATATGACCAGCCCATTGCCACTTGCTTATTCGAGTGACTATAACATTCCCTATCGGATACTCACTTGCCCGGTCTGACGGTGAGCGAGAGGTCCGTGAGCGTGTTCTCCGGGTGTGCGAGCACCCACTTGGCGGTGGCGTGTTTGAGCTGCACGGAGCGCGCGTCTTCGGCGCTGGCGGCCACGTCCGCGTTGTCTTCCTCGCCCGACTCCAGCGGCGCGAGCATGGCTCGACCTTGGTGGACAAACCAAAACTTTATAACCAGCTTACTCTTGGCATTGTACTCAATTTATTTGGAAATATTATGCGTTTTACCAATTTCTTTTCGCATACAGGCGTGCCAGGCGTGCGTGAGCTAAGAGTGCCAACTGCCAAGCAAGCAATGCGATTTGAAGACGGGCTCTTGGCTACCTTCACGCGGATCTAGCATGGACTACGGTGTGTTTTTGTATTGATTTGACAGAATTACGTCATAAATTTGCGGCTGCTTTGTCCCATTCTCATTTTAGTTGCATTGTGTGTTTTAAAGAAAACAGAATTACCAAAAATTTCGAAAGAATAAAGAGGAAGGAGGGATATAGGTACAATGCGGAATTTAATTATAAAGTCACTAACATCATTTATTTGTTTTAAAAGGCGCTATGTAGGCGCTAGACTCATAAAGTTAAACCTGTATAAACACAGTGTTTGGGTCTGGATTATCTTATATTGGATACCGTGTTATCGGATATAGATGTTTACATTGTGTTGTATTTATCTATAGTAAATAATTTCGTCTTGCATTATCCATGTTAAAATATTAAAATAAACACAGAATTCATAAAATAAACACATTAATTAAATTTATACATTGCAAATTAAAATGATAGTGATGTAATAATAAAACGCCTGGCTACCACCACCACTGGCTACCACCCCTATCTTGTCAATATCCCCAGCATTCGAACTACTCGTTTCGGTTCCTCCTTTATAATGCGCACAGCCAAGGAATGGAATGCCCTGCCGGCCTCTGTATTTCCGAATGCATACAACCCTAACCTCTTCAAAGTGCGAGTGCATAGGCTTCTCATGAGTAAACTCGCTCCAGCGTAGGCCTCATCTCTCCTTCGGGCTAGATGGAGGTCAAGAGTTTAATCTTAATTTATATAAAAAAATAAAAAACGCCTGAAATCAATGTTTCCTTTTATAAATGACGTTACTAACTGTTATTATGACATGTTTTTCTGGTGCAAGCATAATAGCATAACCTCTGTAAATAAAGACATACCCAACTTACCATTTCCTCCTATTTCATCTTCCTTCCTCGACTGATCAGTGGTGGTCGCCATTCTGGAGTCTTCTTTAGGCACATCGTCCTCAGCTAAGGACTTTTTCTCTTCCTTCTCCTCTGCTGGTTTCTCCTTGGGTTTGGTCGAGGTCTGGATCTCGGCGAGGCCAGGCACTGGTTTACTTGTGTCTTCGTACAACATGAAGTTCTGGAGACGTTTGATTGAGATCGTTGCTTCGGCTACTTGTGCGATGCCTGTAAAAGGTGTATGTTCTATAGTATTTATTAAATACAAAAGGCCATAAACAAACATACTTTTTCTATGTAAAAAGAATTTGACAACCAGGTGATTTACCCAAATTTGTATTTATTTTCTCATGAAGTAATCATTTTTTGTTAAAGGAATTTTCGTCAAAAGAATTTGTCAATCACCCTCTGCTGTATGACGACCGTCGATAAAATTAACCGCGCGACATATAAAGTGACCGCCAATAGTATCCAAGTTTATATCGCGCGAAGATAAGAACTACGTTACTATTGGCGGTTACGTTTCATTTCGCGCGGTTTATTTTATCTACGGTCGTCATGCAGCGGGGGCAGGTGATTTTCTTTTATTACAATAAACTGGGGACTCTCACAGAACCGCCGGAGCGAGAAATGAACCTTCTACTTACTGCTCAGCTATGAAGGATGTTGAACTAACCTTGCGGGAAGAAGACAGTCATGGTCTGTCGGAGGATGTTGTAGAAGCTGGTGACGACGAACACTTGCTTGGCGCTGATGACGTTGTTGACCAGCACGTACGCCAGGATCGAGCAGAACAGGCAGATGCGCGTCGTGAACATTATGAATGACGTTAGCACTCCGCGGATGTACGACGTTGCGCGGATTTGCTTGATTTCGTGTCTAGAGAGAAAATTAAGAATCGGTCAATTCGAAACGTGATTTTATTTAAATGTCTACACGCCTTAGATAGGTGCGTTTTGCCAGTTCTTCGTTTTATTTGTCATGTCATGTCGATAGCTTGTCAACTTTAAATTTTATTTACCCAATATGCCTGCCACCCTGATTGCTTTTTCCGAAACGTTCATAGACGCCCGCGTATAATGTATACAATATAAACGCGTACAATAGGGGATCGGACTACTTTTTTTATTTTATAAATCCAAACTTCTTAGTTTCTGCTATCGAACACTAAAATATTTTTTGCTCTATCTTTAAAATTGACCGAGTTATAAAGGTTTGAAATTCAAGATTAGGCAGAGAGGCACATACCCACTTATGACGTCATTTGTTAGTAACGCCATATAATCTCCATACAAAAAATAATTTTTGAAAGAGACAGACATATTGAAACTTTAAAAAAACACTGTAAATTCGTTTTTCAACCGATTCTGTTTTTTTCTTCGCGAATCTATATTTTAATCTATATTTTAAAAATAATTCATAAAATATGGTAAATTCATAAAATATGGTGAACAGTCCGATCCCTTATTCCTACCCGCTAAGAAATAATTCATAGATATATAAATACTTAAAATATAACAGAGACTGTAATTAAACTTTTGAATTGTAGTTTTTACACAGTTTCAGTACATAAGTATAAACATGCTGTACGTCACATGTTTGGCTAGCAATCTAGATCAAAAACTACAAAACATAATAATGTAATCTTTTTTTTTTATTGTTATCTGTTGTGTTCGTCATAATAAATAAATAAAAAATAAAAAAGCATACAAAGGTCCATCCGCGTCATTTCGATTCTCACTAGTTTTTTTTAATGATAAAAGTTAATGTCCAAATTTTGTCAAAATCGGTTGATCGTCAAAGCCGAATAAGCGGACAGACAGACAGACTTTGGAATTAGGGCGATTAGGCCTTAGTCGACTACGCTGGCCCAGTGCGGGTTGGTCGACTTCGAATTTCTTTGCAGGAGTGTGCAGGTTTCATCACGATGTTTTCCTTCACCGTAAGAGCGTCGAATAAACGTACATTATGTATTCGAAATTCGAAAACACTTTGGTACGTGGTGGGGATCGAACCCGCATCTCCCGGACGGGAGGCAGCGGCCTTAGCCACTAGCCCACCAACGCTCAGTGAAAATATATTCTCTGATAAATAAGCCTATGAAATATGTATAAAACGTGAGGTCCATGTCCGCTGATGACTTTGGCTCGACCCTGTTACTCATGCAATAAAACTGAAACTATGTATGGCATCCAAACAACTGTTCAAAGTAGCACGTATACCAAGTATTTATTATCTGTAGAAGCTTATAAAACTGGATTATACAAACATTACTAGTTTTGCTTTATGAAGTCACGACGATACAGTTAAATCCTGCCTGTGCCTAATCGTAAGGTACGCGTGTTTATATACGATTCTTCCAAATGCTACTGCAAACAGTAAAACTCCCACACAAAGAGATGTAATTGAATGGAACCAGTAACAAGGTCATACAAATACAAATAACCAGTGTACCTGTAGTATATAATTGTATGGCACACATAATCTATTTCATAGAAAACGCCGCTTTACAATTCAGAAATACTTTTTGAGTAAAAATAGTTTACTAAGATATACCTACCTACATAAGTCATGCTTTGATCTTTTGAGAGGTGAGTTAAGTTGGCTCACTAAAACAATCACACTATCACAGTAATATTATAAATGTACAGTGTATTTGTATGTTTGGTAGTTTGTGATACGTTGTACGGGAAAATCTTACACAACGCGAGCGTAGCCACGGCGGACAGCTAGTGTTTGATAAGATTATTGTGTCATACGTACCTTATGAATGCACGCTCTTAGTGACCCTATAGTGACAATTTAACTGCCTGCATATTATGTAGCATTAAGTCCTTAAGCCGTGTGGTGACGGCAGAGTAGAATACATTTGTCACCAACCCCTACTCTTCCCGTGGATGTCGTAAGAGGCGACTTAGGGACTACACATTGAACAGGGAACGGGCAGCAGCGCTCTCTGATACAGTAACCTTTTAATCCGCGATCTCCAACCCGCCTGCCAAGCGTGGAGATTATGGCAAAACCCTCCACTTAAGTGGAGGAGGCTCATAGTCCAGCAGTGGACTGTAACGGGCCGTTGATTTGATTTGATTTGAAGTCCTTTAGTTGCCTAGTTTGTAGTTTACGTACAAAATACCGTCATATTTACTTACTTCCTAGCTTTAGCGACGAGGTCGGCGAAGGGTTTCTCCCACGTGTACATCTTGATGACCTGGATGCCTGACAGGATCTCGTTCATCAGCCGAACCCTCTCGTCTGTTCGCAACGCCGTCTTCAGCCGCAGCACGGACGTCCGCTTGCCGAGGTAAGCTATGTAAGAGTTGTTTTAAATTGTTAAGCTGATCGATTTCTCACACAACACAACATGTTTTTCATCACTGTATAACCGAATAAACGAGATACATAAAACGTGGAAGGGTTCGAACCGCCGTCTACCGAACGGATATTGATGAAACTGTGGTTGCTTCAAATTATTTTTTAACATAAAACTTCCTGGAAGGTCATAAACATTTATTAATTTAAACGCATGCAAAGATCAGGGTCCAGATTTGATCGTGGAATATTTAAGGTAAATATTCCACGATCCTCTCTTTTCCCACATTCTCATTTACACTAGCACCCTCTTTTACCTAATTAAACGGCTTTAGCATTCCCTACTTAATTCAAAGTAAATTTGATGGACAGAAACCATTTCAAGTTTTAGTTCGTATTATGTAGTATCGCCTACTTCAGATTTTTTTTACCATTTTTTTAGATAGGTAATTAATTCTTAATTATTTTTAATATTCGACAAATACCTAATCATTTAAACACGTAGAATTTTAACAATTCAATATATAGGTAGAAATAAAAAATAAACTCAATCAACTCAATAGTAACAAAATATTGTACACAAAACGAATTTTATTAACTAACATAAGCAGAAAGTCTATCTCAAAAATAAACTCCATTTTATGGCGGCCCAATCGAACTTCTCATTACTAATTCAGTCCCTTCGTCTTGTTACTGTTGTAAATACCGTACCGTCCTTGGTTTCTATGGACAATATTACTTGTGTCGGTTTTGGTATCTTTTAGTTCAATCGATTAGTTATAAAGTGAACCCAGCAGATCACGCAAGCTTAACTAACGCGAAGTTGGCGTGGTAATAAATTTATATTAATTCAATCGAATTGTCCCAGTTTAATGTACGAAAATATAAATGAACAATACTTAATAAATAGCTAGCTTAATGATTAAGTGCGGTTGTTTTACAAATTAACATAAAATCTATACATTTCACCGTCTAAAGTTTTGTTAACGCATATTATGGGTATTGTTATCTTGTTAGTTCAATAAACGGTTACGAAATATTTATTTATCAAACACTATTCTAAGTTCATTCCTAGATAGGCGTACTAATTAAAGATTTTAAGCTTCGATCGACAATTACAACTAGATATCGGGTCGGAGCAAAAAAACCGTCTCGGTAAATAACGCGTCACTTGCGGCGTGAGGTCTTATTTTGAATTAGTTCGGTTGAAACAAAAGAAAACGAATGGTCGTAGCCGTCGTAGGTAAGAGATTATATTTTGAAGATTTGCGATTTTATTACTTGGTATTAGAGTTATATGTTTTAAGATTTTCGTGGTTGTTCACTTTCACTTGTTGTTCCGTGGTAACAAACCCGCGAATTGTGAGAATGTTGGTATTAGAGTTGTTATTAGGTTGAACTTAAAACTGTTTTAAAACGTTTGTTTCGGTTGGTTAATAAACAAAGCTCTCTCGCAAGTTTGCTGCATTGTCTGGATGTGAATATTTAAGATATTTTTACCAAATTTGACTCGCAAATAAATTACTTGAATTAGAAAATTGAATTTCAAATGTAGCTGTACAAGTATATATATATTGATGCAGACAGAATTTAGCTTTGATTTTGTATGCGACCCGTTATCTGGTTCTAATTGTTAATCGAACGTTTTAAGTTAACAGCCAAACAATTTATATTTATAGCATATTTATAAAATTGGCCCGAAGCAGAATTTAAAAATAAAGTTGTATATAAAATAGCGTTTTGCCCCGAATGAATAAAAAAAAAGAGCTAGCGCTCAGTTTGTATGGTGTCACATTCATGTGAATAAAGTATTTTTTATTCTATTCTATAACGCAAAAAGCTAATATAAAAAAGTTAATTATTATCAAAAAGTTATAGTTAAGTAATTAATGGTAAATACATTCTACAAGTCATTGATCGATTATTATAACAAATAGAATTGATAAGAAAAGGTCACTGAAGGTACCTACTTAAACACTAATATTATTAAGTCATTGGGTCAATAGCATGAAATTGCTACCAGCTACGCCAGTTACGCCAGCAAGACCGATTGCATATTTTTTGTTATGGCTTTAAGAATTAAATTATACAGCGATTTAATTTTACGCTTCGAAATAGAAACGAATTTATCACAGGATAAATAAACATTGTGATTTCCCTTATTATATTTTAGATGAAGCATTAGGCCCAGCATTTCTTGTCAACAATGATTTAAATACAGCTGTTTACATACAAAGTTTAGATTAAAAATATCTATCGGGATCGTGGCTCGCGGAAACGTGCAAGACGTCATTATTTTTGCAAGTAATGTATAATTAAGAAATACAATAAATTCACGCAAAAATTCACAACAAAAATTGAAAAAATTTAACGTTCACAGTTGACGTTAACCTACCAATGCCCGAAGCCCCGAACCTATGCATATAATATTGTAAATAAATTAATAAAGTTAACTGTTTTACGCTGTAAAAGAAGAAGTACGAACCTTGCAGCGGTATGAAAGCCAGCATGAACCCGACGCCAACGATGGCTGCCCAGGATATTTCCTCCCACATGAAGTAAGTGATGATGACGGTGGCCAAAGGTCCGATCCACAGGTAGTGCAGGAAGATGATGGCTACATCGAACCGGTTCACGTCGTTCGAGAGCAGGTTCACAACTTGGCCGACTGTTGTCTCGCCGAGAGCAGTTTTCGATAGCCGTAAAGACTGAAAACAAAATGGAAGACCTTGTAGAATTCTATTTAACTTTAGATCTTTAAACATTGTCGAAATTAGTAACACGTCTTCTTCTTTGGAAACTCTTTTTGATAACCGTGTCACTCACACATTGACTTACTACGAGTATATGAATTATTATGATATACGAGGAGGGATCAAAAAGTAGTGAGAACGACATACTCCTTGGTAAGAAAAAAAAAATACTGGCAGGCATAGCTCAGATACATATTTGTAATATTAGGTCCTTACATATGAAATTGGCGTTTTGTATGGGAGGAACAAAAAGTCGAAAAATTTTTATATAGTATATTTATTTAATCAAAGTATGAGCCATTGTAATCTATGCACTTTTGCCATCTCATAGGTAGTTCATTGATCCCTTTACTAAAAAAACCATTCGGACGGGAATCAATAAAATCTTTGAAGGCGATTTGGACTGCCCCATCTGAGTTGAATTTTTTCCCTTGCAAGAAGTTATCCAAATTTCGAAAAAAATGGTAATCTGTTGGAGCAAGGTCCGGGGAGTACGGTGGATGCCTTAGACATTCCAATTGAAGCTCTTCTAATTTGCTAGCCGTCTGTTGTGCAGTGTGTGGTCTAGCGTTGTCGTGAAGCAGCAGTGGCGTAGAGCGATTGACCAGCCTCGGTTGTTTACCAGCTAGCTTTTCCATCATGGTTTGCAATTGCTGACAATAGTCATCTGCCGTAATCGTCTGGCCAGATTTGAGAAAACTGTAATGAACGACACCGGCGCTAGTCCACCAAACGCTTACAAGTAACTTTTTATTGGTCAATTTTCGCTTGGAGCAGGCTTTGGCTGGCTTGCCAGGGTCCAGCCATTGCGATGAGCGCTTCCGATTATCGTAGAGAATCCACTTTTCATCACAGGTAATGATTCGATTTAAAATCCCTTCGTTATTGTGCCGGTCAAGTAATGTAACGCAGCAGTTGACGCGCGTTTGCCGGTTTGCTTCACTCAATTCGTGAGGAACCCACCTTTCAAGTTTTTTAATCTTCCCAATTTGCTTCAAGTGGATTAAAACAGTTTTATCACTAACACCGAAGCCTGCAGCTAACTCGGACGTGGTTTGCGATGGATCCGCTTCCACAATAGCCTTCAATGCTTCATTATCAACTTGGGTCTCCGGCCGTCCACGGGGCTTGTTTTGCAGGTCGAAATTTTCAGAACGAAAACGTTGGAACCAAAAACGCACTGTGTTTTCTTTTGCGACACAACCGCCATACACATCATTAACCCTTCGAGCCGTTTCCGCAGCACTGGTGCCACGGTGGAACTCGTACTCGTAAATAACGCGATATTTAAAATTTTCCATTTTGTAAATCGAGCGATGCAAACAGAAAAAAGATAAGTAAAAAAACAAATGAATGACGGTTTACGAAACACAACTACATGTGGAAATAGCTGTATAAATTTGAATTTCGAATTCCTAACCAAATAGGAGAAATTTGTGATCAAAGTGGCCAGTACGACAAAACGCCAATTTCATATGTAAGGACCTAATATTAATAAAGAAAAAAATCTTCGATTCTCTTTTGTTTTTTTCTGAATGTAGTCATTTGTTTGCTTCGTGTCGGAACGTGCTCTCGAAAATGGAGAAAAACGAAGTGCGAGCCGTTATTAAATACCTCTGTTTAAAAAACTTAACGACTCAAGAGATTCATTGCGATTTGGAGGCAACATTAGGAGAGTCTGCTCCGCCGTATTCTACTGTCGCAAGGTGGGCTTTTCAATTTCGAGTAGGGAGAACGAGCACGGAAGACGAACATCGTTGCGGCCGTCCATCGACGTCAGTCACCCAAGAAAATGTTGCGAAAGTCGAGAAAATTGTATTGAGCGATCGAAGAGTTACCATCCGATACTTAATTCAAGAAACGGGCATTTCATATGGAAGTATTCAATCCATATTGAAACAATCTTTGAATATGAGAAAAGTTTCCGCAAGATGGGTGCCGAGAATGTTAACCGACAGTCAGAAACAAAATCGACTTGACATTTCGAAGATATTGTTGGACAAGTTTCAAGAAGATTCTGAGAACTTTTTGTCTCGTTTCGTTACAATGGACGAAACATGGGTCCATCATTTTGATCCTGAGACAAAACAGCAATCTTCGCAATGGAAACGGCCATCATCACCGACCCCGAAGAAGTTTCGTGCCGTGGCATCGGCTGGCAAGGTTATGGCCTCAATATTTTGAGACTCAGAAGGAATATTGTTGATTGATTACCTGGAGCGTGGAACCACTATTACAGGCCAATATTATGCAGCTTTTATTCCCAAGTTGAGGAATGTCATCAAAGAGAAAAGGAGAGGGAAATTTCGAAGGGGCGTGCTGTTTCATCACGACAACGCACCCGCGCACAGGTCGGCAGTTGCGATGGCTGCCATTCAGCAAGCTGGCTTCGAATTGGTTGCCATTCACCAGATCTGGCGCCTAGCGATTTTTATCTGTTCCCCAAATTGAAAGAATACTTAAGGGGAAACAGGTACGAAGACGATAACGAGGTGATGGATGCCGTGGAGAGCTTTTTGCAGGACTAAGACAAATTTTTTTTTAAAGGGATTGAAGCCTTGGAAAAGCGCTGGACTCGGTGTGTAGAGAGACTCGGAGACTATGTAGAAAAATAAATTATTAAGTTATCAATAGTCATTATATTCTATTTCATTCTCACTACTTTTTGATCCCTCCTCGTAGAATTACAATCAGATAGTTTTTATGCCAGGAAGTGCCTCTTAAATGTTTACCACAATGCTATAAAAACACTTACGAGAAAAAACATTATACAATTGGTGGTACATTATGTATTTTTAGGGATGTTTACATAAAAAAAAAAACATCTTTAAGTATATGTAAATCATTGTGGATTACTCAGGGTTGACGCGCGTGGAAGAGACTATCTGCAGTAGGACATCTTGCATGCAGACTTAAATAAAAAGAAATATTATTATAACATAATGTTTGGTAAGAAACACTTGCTAAGGGGCAATTTAGCGACATGATCGTCACGATACACGTTACGTGACGCTTGTTTCAACAGTTAGTCTTTCATGGCCAAGTTGATCATCCCGAGGTCAACGAAAATCACGTAGCGTTAATATGCCTGAAAAGCAGGGTTTAAAACAGTTTTATTGGTGTGTCCTACCCGTTTTGACAAACGGAGCCGAGATGTGGTACATGACGGTGAAGCTGGCCCCCCGGCTACATGTGACTCAGCGAGCTATGGAAAGATCTATGCTTGGTATTTCGCTAAGGGATAAAATCCGAAACGATATCATCCGGCAGAAGACCAACGTGGTTGATATCGTCCAGAAGTGTAGCAAGCTGAAGTGGCAGTGGGCTGGCCACGTCTGTCGCAGAACCGATGAGCGTTGGGGCAGACGGGTTCTAGAATGGAGACCGCGTCTCGGGAAACGTAGTGTGGGACGCCCCCCTGCCAGGTGGACTGATGACCTGAGGAAGGTCGCTGGTGGTGGCTGGATGTGAAAAGCGGGTGATCGTGCACTTTGGCGTGCCCTTGGGGAGCCCTACATCCAGCAGTGGACTGCAATAGGCTGATTGATTGATTTAATATTGTTTCAGTTTTTGTAAGGTCATGTTCTATTCGATAACAAATTGACACGATTTTCGAATAGAACATGTGGTGACCTGAGATGTAGTGAGGTTCGATTGAAAGGAATTTCAAAGTTCTTTATTTGCAGTACGTATGGTTACAGAGTTAGTAGATTCAGAACGCATCTACCAACTTAAATCCGAACGAGGTGTTCCCAGCATATTCCTCAATACCTCCGAATTCATCCATTAATCATTCTTTTTTTACATTAATTCCTTTTTTAGTATTTTCATTCATTCATCTAAAAACGTATCCATTCATTAATAGAACTTACCTTTCTGTAAATGAGCGAGCAGCAAGCGACGCGGAACTTCATGCCCATGTGCAGGATGGCCATCATGTACGGATGCACCACGAACACGTTGAGCGCGGAACACAGCACCACGCCCCCCGCGTACATGTATGCTTCGTTCTGATTCACAGCCTTCTGGTGAGGAGTGTAGTATTCCACCAGCTTCCCCAGGAACACTGGCTGAGCTACCCTGATGTTTAATAAAGGTTGAGCGGGTGGCATTTCTAGACGATAGAAGTGCTAAGTCGCATCTTCAGATGTTTTTTTTTAAACAATATAAAAGACGATGTAAAACGGGAGAAGCAAATGTGCTACGTATATAATAAAAATGAAAAAAATGTGTTAATATTTCGTTCGTTTCTTTCTATTGTCGCTATTTTTGCTGTATTTTTAATTTATTAGCAAAAAAGTAATAAAACTGCTACGTACAACATTAAATATTATGCCGGATTGAAAATAAAATCTTGTGCTAGGGTGCTGCTCTACACTACACATGCATTGAACGATACTTTAACAATTGTCAAGTTCATAACAGAATAAGTCGCCTTTTTACACGGGTTAACTAACAACATCTTTATATGGTCAGATAGGAACAATACTAAGAAAGGAATAATAAACAGTTATTAATTCAAGAACCTAGTTTATAAATACGTACATCAAGGTGAGCACTATGTCTCGTTTAACATCACTCTTTTATAATAATACTTATGGTCGCGAATTGAACTGCTAGTAAATAATGCTTCAACTAATTACGATCAATTGCTATGGATGGTCAATTCAATATAATGCTAGACTGAACATGCAACGGGCGTGAGATATAAGTGAGCTTAGTACATTCAGGATCTAAACGTACGTATACGAAGCGAATATGATATCGAAAATATTTATTATCTACGCAATGTACAGTTTTTCCACCCTGTATTTCCGTTTTATAAATTTCTTATTAAATTATATAAATATAAACAAAAAACTAATGAATATAAGAATCTATATAGACAAAATTAGTATCTAAAACAGAGCCTACAATATTTGCTCACTTCTTACGTCGTGTTAGCATTTCTTCTAGCATTCACGACATCTTCCTTTAGTTTTACCAGGCGTTCGTGCATAGTGTCACGGTCTTGCTGGCTGAAGTAGCCGATGAACATGCCCAGCATCCGAGGCTGTTGCATTCTGAGGAGAGGAGAGGCGAGGAAAAGGACTTGGTTGGTTGGTAAGCTGACTAAGTTATAGTGCTATCCTAAAATATCCTTAAAACTTACGTCACTGTGTGGGGAGTTCTATTTGTAGCAAACCTACATTAAGTTATTTTTACAATGGCAATAACTTGAACTCATTTCATTCACATCCTTCTCCGGTTGGTTGTAAATCGTTCATTCACTAACAAAACTCTCTTACAACGTGTGTCCCAAACAAAATGCTATGTATTTTTGTGCTCTTTCAATAATATAATTTTACTAGTGCTCAGTAACTCACAATTTCATTTATAGAACCCTACCAACCTAAATACAGTCCAGAACTAAAACACTATTTTACCATCATCGATTTAACGCTCGCTTGTCTAGCTTATACAAATGCAAAAATGCAATATCTATAATATATATATTACAATAAAAATGAATTGCTGTTCGTTAGTCTCGCTAAAACTCGAGAACGGCTGAACCGATTTGGCTAATTTTAGTCTTGAAATATTCGTGGAAGTCCAGGGAAGGTTTAAACGGTGAGAAAATATGGGTAGGGTAGGTGTTAGGTAGGCGTAGGGCAGGTATAGGGTAGGTATAGGGTAGGTGTATGTTAGGTGTAGGGTAGGTGTAGGGTAGGTGTAAGGTAGGTGTAGGGTAGGTGTTGGGAAAAATGGCAAGACAACGTCTGCCGGGTCAGCTAGTCATTCTTCTTCTTGTTTGCGAGTCGATGATAAACATTTAAATTTTACTAGCCCAATGCCACCCGGCGAGCGTTATCGGTGGCCTCCCAAAGGTCCTGTATCGTGCAGGTGTCGGGACACGAGGGACAGGTCAACAAGTGGGCCATTGTTTGTGGTGTGGCTCCACATGGACATTGGTCACATTCACTGTAACCCCAACGGCAGAGATTGTCCTTGCAGCGGCCAACCTGGGATCGTAACCGGTTGAGAGATTTCCAAACTGGCCACTGCAAGTCACCTCCCGGAGGGAGGACTTCTTCTTGGGGGATAAAAGTGTCCAATATAACAATACGTCCGAGCTGAGTCAAAATTTAGTTACTAATGGCTAATTTTAGTCTTGAAATATTCGTGGAAGTCCAGGGAAGGTTTAAACGGTGAGAAAATATGGGTAGGGTAGGTGTTAGGTAGGTGTAGGGTAGGTGTTAGGTAGGTGTATGTTAGGTGTAGGGTAGGTGTTGGGTAGGTGTAGGGTAGGTGTTGGGTAGGTGTAGGGTAGGTGTAGGGTAGGTGTAGGGTAGGTGTAGGGTAGGTGTAGGGTAGGTGTAGGGTAGGTGTAGGGTAGGTGTTGGGAAAAATGGCAGGACAACGTCTGCCGGGTCAGCTAGTCATTAATATAACAATACGTCCGAGCTGAGTCAGAATTTAGTTACCCAAGACTCGTAACTTTTATATTACTAAGAATGCACCTAGTAAATTTTCCTCTTGAATGTGTTGATGGATTCTTATTACAGAAACTTATACATCCTCTTAGACTTCTATAATTTACAAAATGCATTAGTATCTTATCCACGATTTGCTGAGATTTTACTTCAGATCTAAGCTTACACGGAGTTATTATGATAACAGTAATAACAGATATCGTAGCTATCATATTCATATCTAGACCGCGTCTTATTCTCTAAGTACAGTAGTAGATTGTTATCTGACAAGGACATTTGTCATCGTTTAAGATTGTGAGTAGTTTGTGTAGACAGTTTATTGGCAGACACTACTGTTCGGATTATTATTTAAGATTGCACTGATTGTTGGAGAAACAAAGATTATCGTGCTTAGATACTGTCTGATCATATAGATTTCATCTGTAATAAACTTAGAGCCATATTATATAAATTTCACCATCTCAGTTATAAAGTTCCTATTGGTACCCTAAGACTATTATATTCGTCACTAGTTGAATCCATAGTGGATTATGCTCTTGACTGCTATGGACTCACTTTCAAAACACACATCGAAAAAATAGAAAAACTACAGATAAGATTTTTAAAATTGCTTATTCATAATAAAATTTGAAATACTTATAAAAACGATTACAAAAAGTTATTCAAATATTGTAAAATTCTTCCCGTCAGTATAAAACACAAATACCTTCTAGCCATCAATAATCATAGCTAGCAGTCAGGAGCATAACCCACTACTAATAAAAGTAAATAAGAATCACAATACGAGGGCAATGACTTCAGGTAAATTTGTTGTTCCTCGAGTAAATAATTATTTTGAATATAGGACATCAAAAAAACGTCTTCCATATTTTCTCAACAGTTTGCCTGAGGACATAAGATATTATAATAACAAAAAAAGTCTATTTAAAGTTAGTTTAAAAAAAAACATTTATTAAATTCGTTAGAATGCCAGTATTATAGTACTCTGTGGTTAGAATAATAAGAGCCAAAATATAATTTAAGTAAGTTAACTAGAATAATAATGTAAGTCGTTCGTTTTTATAACTATGTATAGTTTAAATTGTGTATCCTAAAGAGACTCCGATTCCGCAGACAAACTGCTGCGCAGTTTTGCGGGACTATTGTTAGATATAAGTTAATACTGTTTTTAAGAAATAAATAATAAATAATAATAGACGTATTTCTCAAGTGTGTTTACATTAATCCTATGCTGTTATACCCTTTTAACTTATCTGTCGGCTAAAAGTGATTTCATCCCGTGCCCATTATATCCTTTTACTTGCGTTCACCCATGCGTGTCTAGAATTTTTCTCATACGGCATTTAAGTGAAGAAAAAAAAAGTTATATAAAAATGTGATTGTTATGCCACACTGGGTCGACTAAATAATACAAATCAAGAACAAAAACTCTTCAATGCCAAATGAAAAATGCGACAATATCTTATGAATTTTCGCTAGCTCTGTATTGCTATGGTAACAATAGTATAACTGTATGACTAATCCTGAGTTTCGCAATGTTATGTTACGCGATTGGTTTTATCAAGAGACGTGCGAGTGAGCGACCGATCTACGTCTGTCATACGAGTACGTACACACAGGTCAATCAGCTGGGAAGGCAAGTCTAGGTCAATCAAAGAACAGCGTATACAATGTGTTAGGTATGAGTACATACCTACACCTCTTTGCCTCTTTGGCTGTTGCTGGCCGTAAACATTTAGATTATTTTGAATTAGGAAAATAAGTTATGACATAAGAAAAAGAGCTGATTCTAGACCAGACTTCGCGCGTGTAATGATCTTTATAGAAATAATAAAAAAAGTATTCCCAGTAACAAATAATCTTTATATTCGTTATTAATACCTCCACCACCGCGTCACAATGTATCACAGATCGTAATAGGAGATCGGACTGTTCCACCATATTTTATGAATTATTTTTAAAATATAGATTAGTAGCAGACGATTCGCGAAGAAAAAAACAGTATCGGTTGAAAAACGAATTTACAGTGATTTTTTCTTTCAAAAACGAATTTTTTGTATGGAGATTATATGGCGTTACTAACAAATGACGTCACAAGTGGGTATGTGCCTCTCCGTCTAATCTTGAATTTCAAATCTTTATATCTTGGTAAATTTTAAAGATAGAGCAAAAATTATTTTAGTGTTCGATAGCAGAAACTAAGAAGTTTGGATTTATAAAATAAAAAAAAGTAGTCCGATCCCCTATTCTGTACTTGTCATCTCATATAAATAATAAAAAGTCCTAATAAACAGTACACGTTTTATTAGGCATTCAAAATATGGTATCGGCCAGTCATTTGTCGTTAGTCAACAGTGCCTTTTAACCTAAAAATTTGTTATAAGTATCAAGTATGATTTACTGAATATATGCAAAGCATTCTAGCTACATATAGACTTATATGTATTGAAGCAAACAAATTATAGAAATGAAAAATTGTAACGAAATGTTCCGTATCGTCTTGTTTTGCTATCTTCTTACTTCACTTGAAAAAGACCGAGCTCATTAATTATAATATGGCGGTGACACTGACCATGAAGGCACGGCCAAGGTTACGACACATGCTTGTCGATCTTACATAAAAAGTTATGTCATGTTTATCGTAGCTTACACTGCATCAATAGACTAAAGAGAAAATATAAAGTTATGTTACACAACAGACGCTTGTAAAACAAGGTTATTATTTCAGCCAGTTTATATAGTTTCGAAGCTGAGAAATTGCTTGTATTTTCACACCTTTAATTTAGACTCTGTGACCGAGGCCATATTAGTTTTTCGATAAATGAAACCTGGCTGTTTTGGGATATCTTCTCGGCACAAATTCATTTTTTACCCTAACCATTGTTATGCAGTTTTCAACATAAAATATTTTTAGCAATGTAATAAAACGTAAAAATAGCCCTAATCTACCGAAATATAATGAGTGTTGCAGTAAACTATAATTAGTAATATGACGTCAACACTTTTTAATTGGTCTTAAATACACTTTTTTATATCTATTAGGTTCTTAATAATTTGTTAGTTAAATTCAGTTTTTACTGTTGAAAATATAAAGCTGCTTTTACTTGATGAACAGATGACGTAATTATATTATGTGTTAAAAAAGTCTAAATATGTCTGGACGTGGACGTCTTTCAGCTGAGATGATCATGATGATGTCTGGGTGTTTGCGTATGCTGTATCTTTTAAAATGTACCTACCTTAACAGTGAGTACCACAAACGATGGAAATTTACCCGACGACGACGGTCTATTTTTACACAGACTCGTGGCATTGAAATTAAGATCTTATTTATATCTATAAGAAAAGAATAAGGGTGATTCTCTATTACAGTACCTAGGTGTCGGAATACGGGGAAAGTTGGTACATTTATAAAGTTTCTGTGTTACAAAATTCGTCAATTTTGACTTCTACGACCATGATTATATAGTTAAGTAACTAATGGGCCCATCTATGCCCATACTTGATTGGTCAATCAAATTACTACAAAATGCGGTGCCTACACAAAATTGGCAACTTCCATGCCATGATAGAATATAAAGTACCTGTTTTACGCAATTTCCCATTCTAAAATACTCGTACCTATGTCGAGTCATACAGGTGTTAGTAAAGTTGTGCAACAAATGTTCAGTTTCATGCGTCTAACTTTTGCGTTGTTTATCTGACACGATGTATAGAGTGGATAAAAGATTCAAAATTTACAAAGAACGACCACGTTTGAAATGTACTGGATTTTTTTTTTATTTACTTCGATTTCACGCCAAAATACCGGGATATGAGTAAAAATTAAGCGTAACTCTACTGAATGTATGGGCATCATCACGGCCGCTAATGCTATAGCATCGAGAATGGTAAGAAACTCCTCCATCCGAATCCTCCCGGACAGTATGGCCGTCTTACAAGCCCTAAAAAGCAACACCATCAACCCGGGACTAATCTACGAGTGTCACAAACGACTAATGGAGGTATGTCAACACAACCGCGTAACCCTTCAATGGATAAAAGGACATAGCGGATCTAGAGGTAACGATGCAGCGGATGAGTTGGCTCGTAGAGGTTCTAGCTTAACAGCATACGGACCCGAGCCCATCATCCCTCTTCCCTTCAGGATGGTACGTACATTACTTAGAGAATCAACTAGCAACGAACATGCCATTCTTTGGACGAACCATGAAGAGTGTAGACAGGCGAAGCTGGCCTTGCCAACCCCTAGTGCCAGGCTCGCTAAGACCCTGTTTCAGCTAAGTAAACCACGCTTGCGTTTGGTGACTGCAGCATTAACTGGTCATGGTTCTTTTAACAAACATCTATATGTCCTAGGTGTTACTAACAGCCCCCTTTGCAGAGCCTGCTTGGAGGCAGAAGAAACGGCTGCTCACGTCCTCATGGAGTGCACGGGAGTGGCGGACTACAGGGCTAAATACCTCGGTCAAACGAGGGACCTTCCAGAGATAACCGGTAATGTAAAGGGCTTACTGGGTTTCCTGGAAGAGTTGGGTTGGCTCGAATGACACCGCATTCCCACCCACACGCAAAATAGGCGCATTAGACGTCGAGTTGCGGAAACCAGCCCGTAATGACTAAATGACTAATGTACTGGACTTTTTTTTTATTTACTTCGATTTCACGCCAAAATACCGTGATATGAGTAAAAATTAAGCGTAACTCATTTTATCAGTCATCGTCATAATTTGACTCGCACTAAGGTAGGTAAGTATGGAAAAATATGTCAATACCTATAAGTACGAAACACATACTCCTCCTCTAACCGTGACTTGACTTCAAATAACTAGTAGTGAGTACAAATGATCGAGTCATTGAATGATCTTTGATAAATTTCGAGAAACGTTTTGTTAGCTGAATGACTCAGTGGTTTCCTCTCTTAATAAATGAACAAAAGTAATATTATAAGCAGTCGCATTTACCACAAACATGTACCTTGAGTATCGTTATAAACCGCAGTAATAACACAGCGAGATTTGTTTTCTATTCCACTTTGTTTTACTCGTTTCGTCAAGTAGACAAGAAATAATAGTAAGAAATAGCATGCTGGACACTAAAACACAAAAACCAAAAAGACGTAAACATTTACTATTACAAAAGACGTAAACATTTACTGTTACGAGTTTGCATAGGTACACACACTACCCTGCATTCCTTTGCAGCCATATAATAAATATTTACTATGCACAACTGTTTGAATAAATATCCCCCTGGAAATAATAAGAGGAAAATACACAAACATCAATCACGTGTGTCATAATAAAAAAATTACCCATAACTCATTGTGCTACTCGGTTCTCAGTAACAAACTACTCAGTTGCTGCGAACGGTGATACGATACGCATTATTTAAAAGCTTATTAATTATGCATCTAATTGATTTGTGCTATTCGGTAAGATAAAATGATACTAAAAAAGTATTATTGACCGAGCGAGCGAAGCGTCTCTGTTTCAGCTTGGGCAAATTTGCTTTTGTATGTCTATCTGTTTGTTTGTTTCACTCTACAGGTCGCGTTTCTCAACCGATTTTTGTGAAATTTTGTGAGCAGGTTCGATAAATTAATCGATTTTTTTGTCGAGTCAGTTATTGGAAATTTTTAAAAATGACGGAGTTATGGGGTTTGCCAGCTTACAAGGTCTACCGCTGAGGCTGTTTTCCTCTACAGGTCACATTTCTTAACCAATAAAATAAATAATATAAAATAAAATTAAGTTTAAAATTTAAACAAAAACACAAATAATCAAGGGGTCGGGGATGTTTGTGGAGAAAAAATAAAAATAAATATGAAAAGATATACAGACTCGCGAGGTCTACAGCTCACAGAGCCACTAGTTTTATATGGAAAAGCAAAACATTTAAAGCTCCTATACCCTGTCTCAATGATATCATTGTTTTTTTTATCATTATTATCTGAAATGAAAGAACATCGAACTACTTTAAGTGTTGCGACATTCCTCAAATGAATACCACCCCTCCTAGAAACCCTCTTTGTTACTTACAACCCATATAAGCCTATTTTGTAATATTTTATATTAGATTCCGTTTATAATAATCATTATCTGTGTAAATAGATTGTTTTATGTATTATGGTGAACTGGTGAGATCAGCGGATAGAGACAAAAAGTGTAGCATGGAATTCACCAGATGCTTTTCTCTAAAATCCTCATATTAGCATTAAACAGGAAAGCTGCCCCATTTTGCTAGTTTCAAATTGGAACAGATAAATAGTCAATATTTTCATATAGATGCTACGCTCTCTCCTTCAATAGACATTGAGAGAAGAAGTTCAATCGCTTTAGATTAAAGGACAATTATCAATAAAATTATTTGTATAAATGGCGTAACCGAGACGCAACGGTAGGATGTTCACCTGCATTATTGAATAACAACATGATTATTATATCTATTACGTGAGTTTGTTTGTGTATATTTAAGATGATAAGTTGCTGAGACACATTTGTTGAGAATGGAATGGATTCCAAAACGACTATATAACGATCAATTTAACTTGTCGCCGCGTCCGTGTTTCTCTGGGTTGTGGCTGAAAATCAGCGATATCTGCTCTCCTGAGTATGTATCGAAGCTGAGCTACGACCTTTTTGCACTGCTGCAGCGCACACGCATAACTTGGTCAGGTTATGATATTCTTAGTAAATACTAGTTTTAATTTTGTTAGTGGAGTAACTACACGACGGGTGCTATGAATACTCTTCGTGTGCAATACAATAACTCTTTAGTGTTATGCTCGGTTTGCCCTGGCGGTGTAGCGCGTCTGGCATGTTTGCTGAAAGCGAAGTGGATTATTTAAATACACTTCTCAAAAGGTTGAAAACATCATTTCTGAAAAGGCTTCACATCTCCACAAATAGTGTAGTAAGGTCAGTGTACCTAATTGTGTACCTCAAAATGTTGTTGTAATAATTATGTACCAAACCTGAATATCAGAATTTCTGAATGTACCTATAAAATATGACATCTTTAACTATTTATTTAATTTAGTTTAATTTATGACGAATTACATTGTAATAATATTGTATGGGATCCTGTGCCTGAGGATAAACAAATTTTATTTATTTATTTTATTTATGTGTCTGCAGTATCAAATAAACGCTTTATCTATCTATTTATCTATATTGCCCGTATTCTCTAAAATGTACTTTTTTTGCACACGACGGTTTCAGCACCGATGCAAACGTGAAGTTAAAAATTAAATGCACATTGCAGTTCCGTCGACACGTTCAAAAAACGGTGCTGCAATATGTCACCCTGTGCAAACGTCCTCAAGTAATAATAATATAGAATACATTGTTTTAAAAATACCGGTGTACGAGTACCTTGGTTTAGGGGCGTACATGCGTACCGAATCTTAACCCAAAAATATGCCATACGTGGTATTAGTGTGTGCTCATTGGGAGCCAATTAAACCACTGCTTATTTGGGAATATGAGCGTGGTTTTATTTTGTAAGTAAGTACATACATCAAAGTACATATACCAACCAGCAAAATGTTAATCTTTATATAAATCAAATTCCCTTTTTTTCATTTAACAAACTTCATTTGTGGGTACTGCGCAATTGATTTTTATTTTGAAAATAGATAACAAAATTTTTACCAAACTAGTATAAGCATTGCTAACTCAACTAAATGCGAAAGTTTGGATGTTTGGATGTTTGTTGCCGAATCACGCTTGAACCACTGGACGGATCAGGATGAAACTTGGTACACATATAGGTTACGACCTGATCCGTCCAGTGGTTCAAGTGTGATTCGGCAGGGCGTACCCTGGAATAGGACATAGGCTACTTTTTACCGCGGGAAAACACTTATACCCACGGGAAAACTCATTTAACGCGGGTGAAACCGCGGGCGGAAAGCTAGTATTATATATATCTAGGAGGGTACTCTAACATTCTATCTAATCTGCAATACATTTATATTGCATACAGCAAACAAAACTAGATAAACGTGACAATTTCGTCATTGATGTCAATGTTATTTTGCAGTGAACTAAGTTTGTTTAGGATGAATTCTAACGAAATAGAAATCACGTACAAACAATGTACCTGCATAAATCTGTTATAAACATGTTTCTGAAAACAATAATCTTCATTTCAGCATTTGAATATTAATTTGATAAGGAATCGCCCTAATTCAGGGTAGGCTCGAGCCCCTCGGTAGGGACGTATATGTG
The DNA here is from genome assembly GCA_951230895.1 of Carpatolechia fugitivella. NCBI lineage: Eukaryota > Metazoa > Arthropoda > Insecta > Lepidoptera > Gelechiidae > Carpatolechia > Carpatolechia fugitivella. Next base: position 9,004,719 of record OX579649.1, on the reverse strand, counting down.
CTGTTGTTGAAGGTATACAATACACTACCTAAAATAACAATATTCACTTCAAAGAGAATTGTCTACTTAATTATAAGTTCAGAGGTTTTTTGTTTCGACAAGTAAAGTCTATTCATGGAGCTTTGATCCTAAAATGTAAACAAATATGGCGAGTGTGACGTCGTGGAAGGAAAGTGTGATTTAAATAAGTAAACGCGGCTATTTTTGCTTCTTTGGGTGATCTATATGATTGTCAGAGTATGTATAGTGAATACGTGAATGAATGGAACAGCTAGGTAACTTGCAAATTCTTGCGAACAGTTTGTTTATATTTTTGGATCAGAGTTGTCTGAATAAACCGTAGAGGTCGGAGGTTAACCAAACTGTTGCCCATGGGAAACTGTGCTTCTGCATTTTCCTTTTTTATTTCCCTACTAGCGTAGCGGCCCGCCCGCGGCTACTCTCGCGTTATATGTAAGATGTTCCTGTGGGAATCAGACTTTTCCCGGTAAAAAGTATCCAGGTTACAATCTGTCTTCATTCCAAATTTCGTCTAAGTAGTTTATAGGCGTGAAAGCGGAACAAACATCCAAACATCTAAACATCCAAATATATTTTCACATTTATAATATTAGTGTGATGGTAGCCATTAATTTATTTTTGCCTATAACCTTTTCTTATCTTGATCTCACTCTACTTCCTTATCATTTTAATGTGTGAAGTAAAAACAGAACGCATCGCGTTTTCTTCCCTCACGAGACAGGCCACACTGTACTCATCCTTTGTTACGTCTATTATTTGACCTTGACCTTCCTCCTCACGTATACCTCAAAATTTGCCTAACGTCAACCTTCCGCCTAGTATGGATCTAATATAAGAAAAAATATACTGTACTCTTATGTAGATAACATTCAAGAAGGAAAATCTTTAAGTCGGCTAACACAAAATCGTTAGGTTTGGGTTATTCGTAAAAGGAAACTACATGACAACATTATTTGACCTTGACCATGACACTAAAAAGCATGTAATTAAAAAGCTTACCTGATCCCACACTCCATAAAGAGCAATACAACGCCGTACAGCATGCATCTCGCAGCGTACGCCTTCAGAATCACTCGTAAAAGACTTGGTGTACGTTTTCCCCCTGCTTTAGCTACCTCTTCTTCCCACAGACGAGCAAACTTGTCACCCAGTGGACCTAACAAAGAAAACAATAAGTTTTATAGTAAAATTCCAATACCGATGCTGCCTAGAGGCGAAATACGTGTGGGAGAAAGTTGTTGGGTTTGTCTTGAATAGTCTCGAATTGCCATGGCAAATGATTGAAGTTTTCGATCGAAGAGTTCGAAGTGCTTAATTATTTTGTAATTTAATTAGGAATAAGACAGCTCTAAAATAGTTCTACAATATCCTGAAACTATTATATCAAAACAGTGATACACTTTCAAAAAAGGTTGGTACCTATGCAATTTTATAGTTGGCTGTACAAAATTATTGCCCTTGGGGTCGAGAGCTAGAAATTTTGCTTTTGTTCACAATTAAAAAAATATGCAAATCTTACCCTGATTTTATTGCTAGACAGACATTATGTGTTTAATTTGACTGTCCATCTATTGCTTCTTAATGGCTAATGGCTACCAATATTGATATTTTTTTTGGAGAGCTAACAAAAATTGTACTTGGTATGAGGTAAACATTTTATCTGGTATCCTCTTAAACTATGCAATTATCTTACCTGATGAGTGTTCATCCAAAGATTGATACAGATCCTCTTCTTCCATTTCCCTCTTCAGGCCACCCCAAAATATTGGCAGGGTCCATCTGACAAAAAAATACTTGTAGTAGTATTTACAAATACAAAGGGTATTAAGCCTTGTATTAACAAGAACATTAGTTCACAATTATACTGTGCCATTTTTCATGGTCCTGTGCAGTTTTCATCCAGTACTTCCCTTCCACTGTTACTATATCATTTGACTATCGGGCTGGTGGTCTGCCTACAGAGCGTTTTCCAAGTCTGGGCCGCCACTCTGTCACTGCTTTGGTCCAACTTCCGTCATCCCGCCGCGCAAGTATAAGAACAAAAATGTTTAATGCTATAGTTGGGTTATTATAGGATGAGTTCTGACAGTTTCAAAATTCTTCATACAACGTTAACAACTTTTTTTTTATAATATTTAGTTATGGCTAATAATTAAAAATAAAGTAACTTCACCTCTTATTTTATCATTAAACAGTATGTAATTTTACTTAATAAATAAACGAAATAATATTAAAAAGTTTTTAAAATTTTAATCTGTCAGAGCTCATCCTACAGTAACCCAACTATACAAATTCTTGATGAATACCTATTATTTTTATATCAAAAGCAAAAGCTTTTGCTATTTATTTTTTTGTATAATGAATTGATTGTATGAACCTATCTTACCTACTGTACTGTGTATCAAGTCCTATTTTAAGTTTTTTTTTTATGTGGATAAGAAATCGGTTTACGGAGCAGGCAGAAACCTGGAGTTTTAAACTTACGCGAATGTCAGCGCCGAGAGTGGATTAGCTTTCGCCCGAGGATGCTGTGGGCGACTCTTTTTCCTGACCGTCTCCATTCTTCAATACCTATAGAAACAGGTATACAAATGGTATGTTCAGTAAGAATTTGATAAATAAATTCACGATACAAAAGCGAAAGGATAAACATTGGTGATCGAATGTAAAACTTACCGAAAGAAGTAACTTCCTTCCCAACTTTATATAATCAGCCTGACCATGACACCTAACCGGAACGTCTTTCTGTTCTAGCTTGACTTGACAAACGAGCAGAATACCTTCTTCAGTATAGAATTTCAAATAATTACCCACAAAATCACGACATGAACTTTAGCTTTTTTACACACTGAATTTAATACTATTACGGCTCAGAATTTGCCACTAAGTATCACACAAATATTTTTTATTGTAAATATCGAATTTTATTTGAAATATATATATATTTGTTTACTTTCAATAATTTTCCACTGCTACAAAACAGAAAAACCATCCGATTCCACCGACCGACTGTTTTTTTTAACTGACTGACATGACATGACAACTGAATTTCAGTCAGTCACTCACTTACTGACTGAATGAATGAACGAACAGAACTAACCGACTGACTGACTGACTGGATGGATGGAAGTAAGGAGAAGGACAATGGAGAAGAAGGACAAGCAGCAAGCAAGTGCAGTGCTGCCAATTTAGCATTATTTGTGCTAAATTAGCAGATTTTCTATCTGTTTAGCATATTATTTTATCGTTTAGCATATAGCATATTTTTTTAGCATATTAACATGAAACGATAAACTATGTTGAAGGAGGTTTCATAGCCAGTTGTATTAAAACCTTTTACTTTTTTGATATCTGTTGCTTTGACTGTCTGTGTGTCACTATCTTGATTTGTCGTTGAGTCATTATATTGATCTATATTCTATCTTTAAATAAACAATCCGCCCTCTTTAACATGGTAGCAGAGCGTTAAAATCATAGAAATGATCTAAAATTTAAAGTTGTAAGAAGATTTCCGAAAAATATTTACGTAAAAATTCTGTTCGTAATTTTTTGTCGAAAATGTCATCATCAGGCTCAACCAGCTGTAAGATCGATATCAGGCAATTAAAAGGAAAAGAAAATTGGGCCACATGGCGCTACAAAGTCACCCAGCTTTTAAGGGGCAGCCAAGGCGGATTGAGTGCTGTTGAGGGCAAACTCGCAAAACCTATCCATCCAGGGTCTGCAGCAACTGCAGTGGAAGTGGCTAAGTATGAAAAGGAAACTCAACACTACAACGAAGTTGACAGCCATGCCGTTCTGTTGTTAACGGCCAACATGACGGACGAGACGCTGCAAAAAGTCATGAGGCTTCAAATTGCTCAAGAGATTTGGGACGAGTTACATCGCCTGTTCGACTCATCGTCAGATGACAGGACGTACACATATTCGCTGGATTTCTACCATTATTGTAAAGATCCGACACATGATATGGCGACACATATCTCCAAAGTGAAAAACCTATGGCATGATTTGAAATCAGAGCTGATCAAGGAGTACAAGTGTGACCTACCGGATGTCCTCCTAATTTGTAAGATTCTCGACACACTACCCGAGGATTACTTCAGTTTCAAATCAACATGGTTGCTAATGTCAAAGTCAGATCGCAATATAGAGAATCTAACTGCCCAATTGTGCCATTTTGAAAAATCATTAGCCTGTAATAGTAACGGAAATTCAGATGTATTGACTATTCAAAATCAAAATAAAAAGATTTCCAAAATAAAATGTGGTTATTGTGGCAAACCAGGTCATAAAGTCAAGAAATATCAAAAGTGGATCTCAGACGGAAGACCACCGAAAGCTTCTACTACAAGCAAAGCTAGCCTGACAATTACGACAGCAGAAAGAGAGCCGCTGTTTCCAAGACAAGTACCGAGAGTTGGTACGTTGACAATGGTGTGACAGTCCATGTCACAGGTCGTAGAGACTACTTCACAACTTTTGAAAGTTTTGAAGATTCTACAGCGGATTATACGTTGACCACCGCAAATGGTGCTGTTGTTAAAGTGATTGGAAGAGGTACAGTTGACTTAATTGCTTATGTGCATAAAGAAAAGCAAGACATTCGACTAAATAATGTATGGTATGTACCGAGTGTTACTAAAAACCTGTTTTCGGTACTTGCGGCACAAGACACATTGGAAAATAGCGAATTCAGATCTGAAAGAGAATCTTGTTGGTTGAAAGAAAAAGGAAAGGTCTTGCTAATTGGAAAACGTTCAAAGAATGGAGGACTCTACGAACTACTTGCGAAGACAATAGTTAATAAAGATGCTTCCAATATTGAAGTCAACGTAATGACCAACCTACAACTTTACCATGAAAGATTTGCTCACCAGAACAAAAGACATGTAAAGAAGGTCATCGAAAAGGAACTCAGTATGAAAGTGAAGCTAGATTCCGAATTATGTACTGGTTGTGTATATAGCTTACTATCGTATCTTGATACATCGTAGAAAATTTGAAACAAGGGCTCAAGCAAAAGAACCTGGTGAAATACTACATACCGACGTTTGTGGTCCATTTCCACCTTCCTTCGGCAAGAACAGATACTTTGTCCTATTTAAAGATGACTATAGCAAATATCGCTACGTATATTTCATGAGAAATAAATCGGAAGTAGCAGATAAACTTCTTTTCTCACTCTCACTTTTACTCTATAAAGTACAAAATTCTACCCTTGTATAGTGTATACATAACACCGTAATGCACTTGATAAGGATTGCGTGCGTATGCCACCTTGGATACGATACCTAGTTTATAAGTAATCTGTGGTTAGCGGTGCTGGTTGCACATTTAGTTTACATTTAATATTATACATTTTAATCATGTATCTTTAATGTGTAACTCTTTGTTAAACCTAATAATAAAAAATAAAAAAACTTGTTTAAGTTCTGAAAGAGATTGAAACAAGGGGTTACATTGTAAAAGAAATTTACAGTGACAATGGCGGAGAGTTTGACAATGCTAGAGTCAAGCAAATATTGCAAAATGTTGGTATTATCCAAAGGCTGACTATGCCCTACACCCCAGAACAAAATGGGAAAGTGAACGGGAAAATAGGACGCTTGTAGAAGCCGCACGCAGTATGATGCACTCTCATGAAGAACTTCCGATTAACTTGTGGTGCGAGCTGATAAGTACAGCCGCATATGTCCTGAATAGGACAGGGCCCACGTGCATAGATGGCAAATCGCCATACGAACTTTGGTATCGTCGAAAACCAGGAATAAAGCATCTCAGAGTCATTGGCAGTGAATGCTACGCTCATGTACCCAAACAGAAGCGTAAGAAGCTTGCGAAGAAAGCTCAGAAATGTATCCTAATCGGTTACGAAGGTGATGAAGGGTACCGTCTAGTGAGTTTCGACAAATGTGGAAAGCCCATGATAATCAGATCAAGAGACGTAACATTTAATGAATCCATCATAGAATCGATTGGATTAAATGATGAGATTGAATCAGAACCTGACAACGAAATCTAGTACAAACTTCCCTCGATCAGAGAAAAGGGTCAAGTGTCAAGAGCAAGGGAGGATGAGCCTAGCGAAATCATCCAGCCGCCTATTGACATGTCAGGTGCAAGGGAGGATGAGCAAGATGAAGCCAATCGGCCATCTATCTGTATGCCCCAGACAAGCCAAAATTTTCCTGACTCAATGGATGAAGTGCCTCAGATTGATAATCAGGAACAGGAAAGTTACGATACTCCATATGATTCTGAGGAAGAAGCAACTGAAGAAGAAAGTGTAGAAAGGATCCTTCGAGATAGAAGCCAGCTACGACCACCTGCGAGGTACGGTTAGTTTGTCTTGAACTTCAGTTCGCTCGACGAACCCAAGACATACAAAGAAGCATTGACAAGCCCGCAGATGGATAAATGGCTGAAAGCTATGGAAAGCGAGATGAAATCGCTGTCTGAAACTAAAAACCTGGATTTTGGTGGACTTACCCAAAGGTCGAAAACCAATATCGTGTAAATAGATTTATAAAGTTAAGACAAATGCGGATGGAAGCCTCGACAAATTCAAAGCTAGGCCAGTGGCAAGAGGATTCTCAAGATTGGTCTGATGATCAGTAACAGAAATATCAAAAAGGGAGGATGTTGAAGGAGGTTTCATAGCTTTGACTGTCTGTGTGTCATTATCTTGATTTGTCGTTGTGTACCTACATTATATTGATCTATATTCTATCTTAGTTTAAATAAACAAGTCGCCCTCTTTAACAAACTATACTTGGGTTACTATAGGATGAGCTCTGACAGATTAAAATTTTAAAAACTTATTAATATTATTTCGTTTATTTATATATTTATTAAGTAAAATTTCATACCGTTTAATGATAAAATAAGAAGTGAAGTAACTTTTTTTTAAATATTTTAGCTATAATGGTTTTTAAACTGAATATTATTAAAAAAAAATTGTTAACGTCGTATGAAAAATTATGAAGCTGTCAGAACCCATCCTATAATAACCCAACTATAGTGGCTCTGTGAGCTGTAGACCTCGCGAGTATATTTTTGAATGAACCAACCAAATAAACTTAATAAGGAGTTTCGAATTCGTTTGGCGGTGAAAACCTTTAATGCCAGATTTTGCTTTAAGAGGACAGGAAACTGCTATTATTCTTATATATGTAGTTTCAAAAGAGGTACTGCTCTATTGAACCACTCTTTACATGGGCGTCGTCGTACAAGGCGACTTACCGTGCGCTGGGTTACAAAGAGACTTATGTATGATTTGATCTTTCTACAACTACATATCATGGACGTATAAAAAAGGGCGGACGGAACCTTGTAAACTAATATCACCCTAATAACTGAAGCACCCATAGTAAGTCAGCTCGCTAATACAGACAAGCATCCACGCACTCATTCACACCATAGTAAGTCTACCGGCTGCCATTACGTTCCGAACCGCGCCCGCGTGATGCCGTTTGTTTTGTCTGACAAAAATTCAAAAGATACGATGGCATCTTTTGAATTTTTGTCAGACAAAACAAACGGCATCACGCGGGTAGTAAAAAAGTGTAAAAACCATAGTGGTTCAATTAAAAAAAGTCAGGGGATCACCTTTCATAATGTGAGTAATTTTTCTAGCTTATTCCTCGTTTAAGTACTTAGATAATAGTTGTACTCAAAATTGGTTATAAAAAAAGCGGCCAAGTGCGAGTCGGACTCGCCCATGAAGGGTTCCGTAAAAGTCTACAACCGAGCTCACAAACCCTAGTGTCAGTGTTATAGAACCGCCAAAGGCCACTGACTTGGCTCGTGTAACGACTAGATAGTAGCCGCGGTTTACGATTTAAGATTTATGACGTATTAAAAAAAACTACTTACTGGATCTCGTTCAAACCAATTTTCGTTGGAAGTTTCCATGGTAATGTACATCATATATTTTTTTTTTGTTTTATCATTCTCTTATTTTAGTAGTTACAGGGGGGGGGGGGGGACACACATTTTACCACTTTGGAAGTGTCTCTCGCGCAAACTATTCAGTTTAGAAAAAAATGGTATTAGAAACCTCAATATCGTTTTTGAAGACATAGGTCTTCTACTTGCCAAGTTTCAACAGTATAGTTCTTATAGTTTCCGAAAAAAGTGGCTGTGACATACGGACGGACAGACAGACAGACATGACGAATCCATAAGGGTTCCGTTTTTGCCATTTGGCTACGGAACCCTAAAAATGATGCAAACCGGTGTTGCCAGTACTTAAATGGGAAAATTACCTTAAATGCGGGAGATTACTATGCTTAGTTGACTTTTGATTGTTAATTTATTTTTTTACCTACTTCTCCCTACTAATATTATAAATGCGAAAGCAACTTTGTCTGTCTGTCTGTTACGCTTTCACGCCTAAACCACTGAACCGACTTTGATGAAATTTATTGAAAATCAAACATTATAAAATTGTGAAAATATATTTGGATGTTTAGATGTGTGGATGTTTGTTCCGCTTTCACGCCTAAACGACGGATTGGACTGGATTTGGACCAAATTTGGAATGAAGATAGTTTGTAACCTGGATTAACACATATGATACTTTTTACCGGGAAGTCTTATTCCCATGGGAAAATCTTATATAGCGCGAGCGTAGCCGCGGGTGGACCGCTAGTGTGAAAATATATTTGGATGTTTAGATGTTTGTTCCGCCTTCACTCTTAAAGTAGGTACCTACTCGACGGATTTGGATGAAATTTCGAATGGAGATAGTTTGTAACCTGGATTAACAAATGGGACACTTTTTACGGATAAACGCCTTATTCCCATGGGAAAATCTTACATACCCAACAAAAGGGTATGTAAGAAGCCATAATTATATTTATCCGACCGAATACATATAAATAATTTTATTAACAATGTGTTTTATTGTTCTTCATTCTTTTTTTTTCATACCTTTATCTCGCCCTAATATTTTAAAAATTGGGAAATTCTCCTCTATCTGGCAACCCTTTAATTACGCGCACATACATACACCGCCACCATTTTGCTGCTTCAATTGTTTCTAGCTAAGTTCCGTCCGTCCTTTTTTATACGTCCATGCTACATAAATATATAGTTCGCGCGCGATCTGAATGGTGCTTTTGATGATGAGACTTTCATGCCCTCGAATGCATTCAGATTGCGCCCGGAAACTGTAATTGATAAAGATCAAGATATTGACTGTTTATTTCAAATTTTACGTTTGCCAAACTTTATATTTAATAATCATTTTAAATATAATTTGAAATTAATTTGGAATCTTATTTTGCATTTTTTTTAATGTAGCATATTTTTAGCGTTTTTAGTAGCTTTTTAGCATATTTCGTGTTAGCCTAGTTGGCAACACTGAGGCTGGCTGGCTGACTGAACGAACGATTCAACAAGCTGACCGTAACACTGACTGAGACTGAATAAAAACCATAGACAAGCAAAAGCAACAAATATTTTCTCAGTGTGTTTACTTCCCCGCTCGTTAGGTGGCGCACAAAATATTTTCTTCAAAATTACATGTTAAAACATTTATAATAAAAATGCTAACACTTTTGCATTATAAACATTGAAATTGTTACGTTTTATTAATAAAAAATCCGACTAAAAAACCTTGCAACATAATGATGAAAATGTGGCAGGTAAGGTTGTGTGGTAAGGATGTGTGGTAGGTAAAAAATAATTTAAGCAATAAAACAGAACATGATTATCCCATTATTTATTAAAAATGAGCACAAAAATTACAGAAAATAAATATGGAAGAAACAGCAGCCTAAAGTTTAACCTTTTTTAACCGAAAGCCTAAGTAAAGTGATTCTATACAAATAAAAATTTAACCAAAACAAAATCAAAACTTCTTACGTTATCCGTTATGGTCATATTGACTGAAATTCCCACGGAAAAATAAAGCTAGCCCTTAAGTAGATACGTATTTTACCTCGTTGTTTTCGTTATTCTAGACAAGTCAAATGTCGGGCAACTAAACATTACGAGTAAGATCTAGTATGTAGCGAGACACTGAGCGTTGTTAGTTTCAATCATAAAATTGCTGCATTGATTATTTGAACCCCAAAACCACATTTTTTGCATAAACTCAAAATTTTGCAAGTTTCAAAATATTGTAAAGATAAAAAAAGAAACTCAGATGTAGTGGGTTTATGGATTATTGTGAGGTAAAAAGTTAAACTCCCACTAATTTGTCTAAAAACAACAACAGGTATGCGGCTAGAAAGGCAGCAGAGCATTTAGTAGATACCTACTTTGTACTGTGGTTTGATTTAAACGCTAAGAACTTTTCTTTGGCTTTAAAATCAAAATGCAAACTAAAATAATACCTACTTTCATATTTTATACTTAATAATAACACCTATAAAACACTATTAATAAACATTTACAATTTCATAACAAAGAGTTGTTGAAATTTAGTTTTATCATTACAGTAATCTGAACAAACAATCATTTATTTATTTATTATTAAAGAAAATTTACAACTTGACAGTCAATCAAAAATATAAGTAAGTACATACCTTTTTAAATTTACGACACCTAGTGCATGTCAAATTATAAATCATTCATAATGGGGGATTTTCCGACAGCCAATTTAAAAAAAATCGTTTTGTAAATCTTCGATATATGGCGTTGACGATTCGTGGATCCGAAGAAATCCGGCGAGTCACCCAGGGCCATAAAAGGAAAAAAAAAAAAACAAGAAGTACACCTGGCGCCATCTATCGTCTTAATTAGAACTATTATTTTTATTTTTTAAAGAGCTGTCAGAAAATCCCCTATTTATAAAGCGAATATGAAAAAAAAAACAAATAAAAAATAAATAAATAAATCATATGAGTAAAAATATTTAAAAATATTATATACAAAATCCACATTAAAATAAGAAACATTTCAAAATTTCTCAAAAAAGTATTAAACAATAATAATTTTGCTCTTTGAGTAAACTCGGATCGAGCCTTTTCATACCACAAACGAGCCGAGCGATCTGAAGACACTCTGACAGCAAAAACCAATCAGTGTGAACTGTTTAGCCTTCCTGCATAGATGACTTCAAGTCAAGGGTGCTAGGTTCATTAGAATGAACCTAGCACCTTTGACTTGAATTCTATATTTTGTTTTAGTAAGCTGGATGACTCAAATAGTCAATGGATTTGACATTAGATGAAAACAATACTCTGACACCTTTAATAAAAATATGAAATAATACTTAAGACAAAATAAAAATAAAATATACGATTTAGTTTCACAATAACCAATAATAATAAGATTTTGCATAAAATTTTGCTTTTTTTGAGCTGAACGAAGTAGCTTTTAGGCATTGAGGATGATTACAAGTAACAGAAAATGTACTAAAACTTACATACATATAAAAACAAACAAACAAACAGAAAGGAAAGCGATTTAATAAAAACGTGTTTATAAATTAATTTATGTTTGGATATTGCACACACACAGAATGCGTATTTACAATATTCCGACGAATCATAGATGGCGCTGAATACGGACTCAAAAATATTTGCCTGTACAAAGTTTATAAAAAAATATATTTTATTTTTTGGTTGATAAAGTATGAATGAATGAAGAATGTAGTGTTGCTCAATAATCGATTACGTATCGATTATAAGCGATACTTAAACCTCAGTCAGACGGAGCGAATACTCGCTGTGCGCGGCAAGCAAAATCGAACATACTCAATCCAAATCGCAACGAATTATTTTTTATTAATTATTGAATTTTTTGAGTTGAGTATTCGCTCCGTCTGACCGAGGCTTTATTGACCAATAATCGTACATATAATCGATACTATAGCTTAAATCGATTATGGACATTCGGCAATACTTCTATTATAATCGATTGATACAATCGAAAATATCGATATCAATAGTATTAACAATATAATCGATTATAATTAACCAATCGTACAATATAATCGAAATTATCGATACATAATCAATAGCTGATCTATATTTTCGATTATTTTCAAGGCCATAATCGATTACTGACAACACTAGAAGTGAAAGAAGTTTTTTTTTATAGAAAGAAAAGCTACTCCCCGTACAGCCAAGCTATAACTTAATTTTGAGTCCGTATTCGGCGCCATCTATGATTTTTTTGTGGAACGTAGGCTGGAAAACGGTTCATTGGTCACGCGCAATACACAGAATGAAGAGTAGAGACTGCGCAGGCGTTCAAGGGGAGGGCGCACCTCTTGTAGCTTTTCTTTACAATCAAATGGCACATTTCTAGTCTTCTACCTTTTTTTCATTTCGTTTCAGGCATCGAAGGAAACAAGCTTTGAAGCCGCCGACTCAACTGCGCCTCGATGCCTCGCCGCCTGGTAGTGAGCGATGCGCCTTACATAAACATAAGCAAGATATAGGTAGACTGGCAATGCCTACACGATATCCTATAGCTTATTGTTTTTTTTTTTTTAAATAAGATTTGCCTGAACATTCTAGCTAGTCAAATTTTTATGATTGTTAACCTGTTGTGTTAGTCTTTAAATAAATTATAAAAGAAAAAATAACTTCATTATTTTGATTTAAGTAATTTTTTATGATAAAGTCAGCATTATAATGACATTATACCTTATGGGTTAAAGAACGACGACGTTCAAACTTACAAACAAAAAAAATAGGATGTTTTTAAAGTAAGTATAAAATATAAAAACTTTTCTTTTAAGACCTGTGATTTCGTTACTGAGATTTATATAACTTACAATACGAATTTACCTTTCTCTTAAATATTATAATGCACCGGGTTTTTATTTTCCAATACTTTTATTCATGTTAATGTAAAATTATAAAGGAAATATAGAGGATTATTTTCGAAAAACATTACCCTCTTTCCGGAGCGGTCAGGAAATAATTAAGTAAATTGAGGAAAGGATTTTGGAGTTCAAAAAATGCCTCGAACATGACTTCATTTTGCATGTAGTGTCATTTACATTAACTTTGTTGAGAATATGTACGCAACTTTTCAAATTATATCTATTGTGTGTCATTCTGTTCTAGGTAGGTATAGCAATAGTTAAAGTGCTCCGGAGACGGTCAAACGGTTTGATTCAAACACGTATAGTTTGGTTTGACTCAAACCATTTTGATCGTTTACAAAGGTGGTTTGAACGGTTTGTCAAACATTTACGTGTTTTAAGCATGTTTGATGCAATTCCATATTTTTGTTGTGTTTGACGCGTCAGAAGTGTAATTACGACAGCGTACAGAATCAGACTGCACAGAGCCGTTTGACAAACCGTTCAAACCGACCTCAAACGGTTTGATCAAACACGTAAGGTTTGAGTCAAACCGTTTGACCGTCTCCGGGGCCCTTAAGACGCAAAATGTGTCCAATGTAGGGGGGGGCGGAATTGAAGTCTTTTAATGTAGCGGTAATGTTAAGTTCGGTCTTATTAATCTAGTATCACATTATTTCGGTATTAAAAAAACATTTACTGTGGACTCCTTACGTTTACGTCCATGTAAGTCTGGTTGTTTGTAAACGTTTTTCTCGCCAACTCTTCTTTGAAGTAGTCGATTGTTTTTTGTAGACCAACTTCTAGGGACACCTGGTAAAATATATCAATGTATTAGAGAAACACTGGTAGCGTAATGACGCAGGCTTACAAACATGAGGTATGCGCTTGGGGTATGCGATGGGTCCATAATAATAATATTAGTAACCAGTGAGCGTGTACGGGACCTGGAAACAATTTTCCGCCGCGGCTCAAGATTAGTTGCGTCCGCGCCACCTCAACATAGAATATTATAGATGTACAGTTTGTTGGATCCAAGTCATCCAAGCAAGCAAAAGGTCTCATAAGAAAGCTCAGGTCAATCAAAGGGCATTAACCCAAGTTATCGACATAGCCTGAGAAAATGCAAACTCTGAAAATATTGATTTTATGTCGTGTTTACCTTGGGCTCCCAGCTGAGGTGCTTCCTGGCGACGGTGATGTCAGGGCGGCGCCGCTGCGGGTCGTCCTGCACGGCCGCTTGCGACGACACCGTACTACGGCACCCGGGAACCAGGGCTTTTATCGTCACCGCGAACTCTGCAACCGACATCGACATGTCGTTACTACTTCATTGTAACGTCTCTTTATCATCAACAACTCACATACGTCGTATACCGAGGGGCTGGAGTCTACCGTGTATTAGAGCGATCACGCTGGCCCAGTGCGGGTTGTTCGACTTCACACATAACCTTTGAATTTCTTCGCAGGAGTGTGCAGGTTTCATCACGATGTTTTCCTTCACCGTAAGAGCGTCGAATAAACGTACATATGAATTCGAAATTCGAAAACACATTGGTACGTGGTGGGGATCGAACCCGCGCCGCGTCTTCCGGACGGGAGGCAGCGGCCCTAACCACTAGACCACCGACGCTCTACTACAAACAACAATTTTTTTGAATAGGTGACCTAATCAAAACAATAATACAATAGGTAACTAAAAACAGAATACCTTCAATAGTTTGTTCTACCGGGTTTCCTAAGTTGACCGGCGGAGAATAAAGGTCTATCCACACTGCTCAGTGCCGTGTCAGGGACGGGGCCGGAACATGGCAAATGTCATAGAAAATCGTCATCGTCACGAGTCTAAAAAAAATATCGGTACATACATTTTCTATGAGATTTGCCACGTTCCGGCCCCGTCCCTGACACGGCACTGAGCTGTGTGGATAGACCTTAACTCTACGCCATCAGCGATAAGAGGCCGTCCACGAGGTCCGACACGTAGCAGAACGAGCGCGTCTGTTTGCCGTTGCCATACAATAATTCAGTAACTAACAGAATACCTTCAATAGTTTGTTCTACCGGGTTTCCTAAGTTGACCGGCGGGGAATAACTCGACGCCATCAGCGATAAGAGGCCGTCCACGAGGTCCGACACGTAGCAGAACGAGCGCGTCTGTTTGCCATTGCCATACAATAATTCAGTAACTAACAGAATACCTTCAATAGTTTGTTCTACCGGGTTTCCTAAGTTGACCGGCGGGGAATAACTCGACGCCATCAGCGATAAGAGGCCGTCCACGAGGTCCGACACGTAGCAGAACGAGCGCGTCTGTTTGCCGTTGCCATACACCTGAAAAAAAAACACAGATGTAACTTTACACGTTCAATGTTAGGTCTTTATGATTACTCGTTTTTTTTCAATGTATTTTTTTTTTAATGTATTTTTTTAACTCAAAAACTATTTGATATATAGATAGATCATCATCTCAGCCGGAAGATGTCCACTGCTGAACATAGGCCTCCCCCATAGGTTTCCACCGTGAACGGTCCTGCGGATATTTGTTCTATTCCAATTCAAAAATCTCCAGAAAACTTCTGGACTAGAATGATCCCTTACAAAATGTATAGCAAGCGCGCGCGTGCATGAGCGATACTCAAAGCTAAGACGCTATTCACAAGAAGGCGATGATAAAACCCACTCACGCTGATAAAGGACCTCCTATAGGTCTGAAACTAGTCGGTCAACCGACAAAGTAATCGTCAGTAGACCGAATCAAATTAATAATAGGGTATCGGACTACTTTTTTTTTATTTTATAAATCCAAAATTCTTAGTTTCTGCTATCGAACACTAAAAGAATTTTTGCTCTATCTTTAAAATTGACCGAGTTATAAAGGTTTGAAATTCAAGATTAGACAGAGGCACATACCCACTTGTGACGTAATTTGTTAGTAACGCCGCCACATAATCTCCATAAAAAATAGAGACAGACATATTGAAACTTTAAAAAATCACTGTAAATTCGTTTTTCAACCGATTCTGTTTTTTTCTTCACAAAATATGGTAAATTTAGGAACAGTCCGATCCCTTATTACTGTGAATAATGTCTCACGACAGTTTTATTAATTTAATTGACGTTAAAACTCTCACGATTTTTATTTTTTCAAGAAGATCTAAGCAATCGTCAAGAGTTTATATTAATATCTTCTTACATAAGTAATACAATATTGGTTCTTACTGTGATTGTCAAATTTTGTAAGGCCTGCATTACGAAGTTGGACACGACTCGTCCGTCCGATACGTGCATTCTCGGTCCGTACGTGTTGAAAATCCTCGCTACTCGGACGGATACGTTCTCTTGTTTTGCATAAGAATAAGCTAAAGTTTCTGCGACCCGCTTGCCTTCGTCGTAACATGCTCGAGGGCCTGAAATAAACAGAAATGTCGTTAATGGTTTGAATGTTTGATAAACGTCGAAGTGTGTGTGAACGGTCTGTCTTATGGCTCCTATACCTATACACATGCCACTGGTTTTAAGCAGGTCGTAATCATTTGTGTGTGTAGGTGTCTTTCATAACCGAAAATATTCAACATCTCTAAAACTACACAATATTATTCGAGGTCGCTGAGTGTCAAAATTATAAGTTAGATGTCTTTCATACAATTATGTAATTGAAGGTAATTGGTTTGTCATTTAAATTTTTCTGCGTAATCAAGTTATTACAGAAATATGCTGATTATAATATAGGTACATTTCCATACGAGAATCGTAGGTGGCAAATTACAAACGAGGTGACTTTTGTTTGTTAAACCTAAGATCCGTGTGTTGTACGACGTTTTTAAATACACTTGTGAGAAAACAGGTAAGTAACGCAACATGAAAAACCACGCAAAGTAAAAAAAAATTGCACCAATCTCGTACTAAAAATTTGTTTCCTTTCTAAAAGCATAAATAGAGAAACGGCACTCGCGAACATTCAGCCTATATGACATTCGATTATCATTAATCGATTCTTTTTTGATATTCGAATGTTCCTGGCTGGAAATATTTCTGTCAGAACATGTAGAAAAAAAATTGTAATGAAAATCACACTTGTTCGGTAAATCGCATTACTGTACAGTTTACTGCCGTCGTAAGTTTATTTAACAGTTTTAAAATCAGATGTTAATTTCCTGTTTCTTTTATTCCTTTAAAAGGTGTTTTAGACAGGCCTGTCCTAATTTTAGGCTTAGAGCTGGGAGTTATAATGTTGTTTATTATGTTACCTATTGGATTGACGTGTCCCCAGTACGATTCGGGTTGGGGATGTACTGTGGGGTCTCCATACACTTCTGACGTACTTGCTATCAATATTCTGGCTCCTACACGCCTTGCGAGACCTGGAAATTTAAGAAAACAATTTAAATCTGTAATAGAAAGAAAAAACGTTTATTAAAGAAAACAAAAAAATATATAGTAAAAAAGAACAAAACACCCAACTGCGTGATTAATAAATAAATGAACTGAAAAGATGCAAACAAGTTTTTTTGTTTTGTTTTGAATGATCTTGGTTGGTAGTGTTTACAATAGCAGTCGGAGGCTTCAAAATATTCATAATTCACAAAAACACTATGGTGGAACATTTTGTGAATATTTGATGCCTCCGACTGCTATTGTGTACAATATCAACCAGGATCATTAAAAAAAAACTTGTTTGTCACACAGTCGGGTTTTTTGTTTTTTTAATAAGAATAAGAATACATTTATTTACAGCACACAGTAAACAACAATTAAACAAAAAACAAGACAGGTACATAACATAATAATAGACAGACACAATCACTGCAATCGAGCGTCCGATTTCTTCAAAGAAAGAATTAAATCGCAGGATGTGCAAAGCGTACACTGCAAGTGGTCTCATTTTAACAGTGTGCTGTAAAAAGGCTACAGCTCAGCATAAGTTAAAGTGTAGTTCCAGCAAATAGGAACCACAACTCAACGTTGTTTTTCAGCTTTAATATTTTTTTTATTTTAATCTTTTTAGTTTTTGTAATGAATAACCCAACTCTTCCACACATTATATAATATATAGGTAAATCAATTTAAAACGTTGAAATGTTTGTTGTTTTTTAGCATTTCTCATTCCAAATTACATTTAAACATATAAGTTGTATATATTTTTGAAGACCATAGTACCTCTTTAATTTGATATCCCACTCTATAGGTTATGGAGAAAAAAAAATTGCTTATGTTTTTGCGCCAATCTTAGTTTTTTATAATGTTGATGTACTTAGTGTCACTTTCACAAGTAAGACGAATCTAACGACACCTCTTAAGCTAAAATCCATCGAGCCGTTTAGGCTGTAGAGCGTGCCAAAGAAATATACATACATACAGACATACACTCGAAAAACATAACCCTCCTTCTAAAACAGTCGGGTAAAAAGAAAACCAGTTATATTTGTTGCGATTTAGCAAGCATAGGTCCCAGCTGACAATGGTGCTATGGAGGACACATAAAGTGCCCTCCACAACGCTGGTCTTCCGCGGAATAATACTACTATTAGATAAAACTTCTTCATTGTGTGGGTTGTAAGGTTGACAACCGACCGCACAAACCCTGGTGCAATGTTACAGAGCCTCCAAAGGCCGCTGACATAACTCATGTATTGACGGGATATTAGCCAGTACCAACAGCTTAGGGTCGGGCCACACTACACGACGGCGATCGACGGTTTGCCTATACAAAATGCGCGCAAAGTATGGAAATCCGTTCGTCGAGGTCGATGCGAAAGGATTTCCACACTTTACGCGCGTTTTATACAAAACGCCTATACAGGCAAACCGTCGATCGCCGTCGATAAGTGTGGCTCGACGCTAAACGTGCCTTCCGAAGCACGGAATTATTTTATTTTCTGCAGTGCCCTAACCAAACTGGGGAAAGTCTCACAAAGCTATTTTTTCTTGACGTGTCCCCACCGGGATTCGAATGAGAGTCGAAATCTCGACCATCTCGGCCACGGACGCTGTTTATTTTAGTGTTCTTTGGATTGGTGTTCTATTCAACTGTTACAATTAAAATTAAGAAAGCTGTTACTAACATTTTTATGGACTCTGTAATAAACTTATATTATTATTATTATTATTATTATAAGTAAAGTACCTGTGAACTCCATATTCCTATACTTACTTACCCAACATATTAATTGTTCCCAGTGTGTTGGTTTTGATAGTCTTAACTGGATTTTTCATATAATGTGGTGGGCTTGCTGGACTAGCCAAGTGATATATTTCGTCAGCCTGCCAATTTTTAAAACACAGGTGATTATCATCATAATGCTTGGTTCGTCGATGATCGATCCATATTTGTCGGAGGTATTGTGCTGTAAAATGCTTCTCACATGGCTTATGTTGTAAAAACTAGCACCTATATCCGAAGAGAAGAGAGAAGCGCAATTGTTTAGTTCAATCCGTATATTGACAGACAATGGACTGATCTACTACCCAGGTAATACCTTTATAAAACTTTGAAGGGTTTTTTTTTTTGGCAAATATGAGTTTGAGCCGATATAACAAAACACGTGTTCATTATTTTTTCATGTTCTCAAACATATAATCAAACCAGTAATTAACTAGAAATTTTCTTGAAAAAAATTCTCTGTAGAAGTTAGAGGGTTTAGTTACTTTCAGTACTTCGGAGGACATAAATAAACATTTGTGAAATAACTTTTTTATTTATTTGGTCTTTCTACACTATTTGGCAGCTGACTAAGTAAAGCACAGACATCTATCTATGTTTTAAGTAACAGTTTAAACTGCATTCAACCCCCAAACAGATTTATTAGCACTATAGATTAATCTAAGTATAATTTCTAATTACCTCCACATACAAGGGGTTGACAATATCATGATGAATTAATTCAAAATGTCGGTGGCCAACCCAATGTTCAATGTTTCGTTTTCTCCCTGTGAAGAAATTGTCAACGACTATCACTTCATGACCCTGCGTCATGAGGATATCTACGAGGTGCGAGCCTACAAACCCTGCTCCTCCAGTTATCTGAAATATTACATAGAAATATTTTCAACTAGCTGACTGCCCGCTGCTAAGCTCACGATTTTTGTGTATCTTCTAGTGATGGGCGATTGTACCGAAAATTAACAATCGAATTATTCGAATGATTCCATTTGTGGTATTCGAAAGATCATTCGTAATTCGAATAAAAAAAAATCATTCGAATTATTTTCAATCGAAATAATTCATTCAAATGAAAATATAGAATGAATCTTTCGAATGATTCTTGTTCACCTAACGTGTGCAGCAAAATTTTCTTTCTTTTGTTTTTGTTTTAAATAATGGAGTTATATTGTATTTTTTTGCTGGTTTGCTCTCAATTATTTATTAACTTTATTGTTTATTTAATTTTAATTTATATGAATAATAAAAATGCATTCGAATGATGCAAATTCATTTGAATGTTCTTTTTTCATTCAAATAATTCGAATAGCTCTTTACTACAATCGAATAATTCGAATACCTGCCCATTCGAATGATCACTCGAATGATTCATTCATATTCGCCCAACAGCACGTCTATGAACGCCCACGGATAGACACACTTATCATTCAGGGCGATGACGATAGTTGGCACTGTTAGTTTTACTAATGTTACTGTGGTGAGGTAATTACAAAAATGTGTATATGACATTTTCCCGCAGTAAAAATATAATATCAGACAACAGATATACATATATGTATCTAAATAAATAAATATGGTTACCCTGGATGGGATTTAAAAACACGCAAACCCAAACTGCAGGCAGGCATCATACCAACTAGGCAATGGAGTCAACAATAATTATGATAACAAAATAAAAAAATAAAGTAAAATAACAATATGTACAAAGTTACCAATTATTTTTAACTATGCACCTTACTAACAAGGATATGGCAGCAATAATTATTCATAGTTATAAGAATGATTAAGTTTATTTCACTATTTTCTGCATAAACTGAACTGCGAGATTAGTTATGGTGATGGTAATAAAGTTGTTTAACCTTTTATTGTCTGAAAAAAAACCAACCTTTACGTTTTTGTTTCTTGTGTGAAATTAAGTATAATATTCTCTTATTAAGAACATATTACCTTAATGATTAATGCACTTGGGCATAATATTAATTAAAAATCTTGTAAAGATGCAAATTTGTATTTTTGTGGAAATGTCTACATGCAGTTTCAGGACTCATAATAGAATATACTACATTACAACACACACCACACACTTACACACATATTACACACACAACATCACCATCATTCTCATCATCTACTTAATTTTTTTTCTATATTTGTTACAAGGTTGGTTATGGAAAAAAAAAAGAGGTTTTAGGTACTGTTAATTTGCAATACTTAATTGAAAAGAAAAGTTTCAATGAAATTACCAGTATTCTTTTCCTGTCCTTGTAGCCTAAATATTGTACATCAGGGTACTTTTGTGGTATTCTCCCTTCTAAAATAGCAATTTTTTTCTCCAATTCTTCAATGCGTGATCTGGCTTCTTGTAATTCTCTCTTGGATGTATCATCAAAATTTTTATTAGATTCCATATTTCTCTTAATTAATCGGTTTTGAATGTTATAATCATAAATATTCTTATTGAAATTTACGTCTGCAAATTCGTCTTCTAACTTGTTTTGCTGTTTTCTAGTGGTGCTTGATTCAAGATCAATACTTATGTGTAAAATTACGAAAATAAATAGCACTGAAATACAAAATGGAAAGAGGTGTTAAATTAAACATTTGTATTTTCCTTCTTATCGTGTGGATTTTAAGGTTGACGACTAACCTCACAAACCAGTGTTGGAGTTTATTTGAAGTTGAACTACCTAATTAAATAGGTAAAATACAATTAAATAAATACACAACAGTACAGAACAGTTATTATTTTACTAAGCAATGGCATGTATGAAGTTGTGTTATACTTCCTGCCCACGCCACCAAACCAATTTAAATGAGATTTAGTAGAACAAATGTCCATAATATGTTGGTTTTAGTCGTTAGTGTTAAAAAAATTGTCATATGAAGGTTTCAGAGAAATAAAATAAAATTTTTGGAGTGGCTAGGCAGTATGCTTTGTGGCCATGCCACCCTGTAAACAGCAAAAAAAGAGATACATATGTATCAATTAATTCTTAAACAAATGTCTGATTATAATAATAATAATAAGTTTATTGAACCAAAAGATAGAAGAGTACATAATATTTATGTTACATTACAGAAGGTACAAGAAATTAACAATAGAGATACCCTGTTCTTAAACTAAGATGATTTCTTGTATTTTAAGGAACAGTGTTTAACCCGTGTTCAGGTCATTTGCTGTGTGGTGATGGCAGAGTAGAATACATTTGTCAGCATCCCCTACTCTTCCCATGGGTGTCATAAGAGGTGACTTAGGGACTACACATTGAACAGGGAACAGGCAGCAGCACTCTCTGATACAGTAACCTTTTAATCTGGGATCTCCAACCCGCCTGCCAAGCATGGAGATTATGGCAAAACCCTCCACTTAAGTGGAGAAGGCTCATAGTCCAGCAGTGGACTGTAACGGGCCCTTGATGTTGATGTTGATGTTCGACCGTGGGTTTGACTTAATATACCTTACCTACTTATTACAAAGAAATGTAAATGTATATTATGGACATTAGTTCTACTAAATCTTATTTAAATTGATTTGGTGGCGTGGGCAGAAAGTATAACACATGAAGTTCAAAGAAACAATAGTATTAAAACAGAACTCAAAAAGTAAGACGATTGACATAGTCACCAAAAACCAACGACGAGGCTACGAGGGTAAAATTTTCAACAACCAACCAACAACAACGTGTACGTGCGTGCTACATGAAAGGTACGTTTATAAATTGATAAGAAATAACAATAAGATGAAAAGAATAAAAAAAAAACACTCACGTAAACTCAAAACAGAAAGGATGGTAATTGATTTTCTGCATTTCAATATCTGTCTGTTCATGTCTGAAAACTTTCACCCACTGCTCGCATTTTCAATTTTCTTTTTAAAAACGATTCAAAACACGAGAAAATAATTAACTTCTGTTCCGACTGACTGACAGTGACAGTCAATGTTGCCACCTTGCAGAAAACTTTTTCACTAGATTAGGTCTGTTTCACCTCTCTGTCTACGGTTTCACCAGATTTGGGGATATTATTAATTAAAAAAATCACCAGAATTCACTAAATTAATTTAAAATGAAATTACAAGGTATGTCAAAAAATTATATTTTAATTGTGAATACAACGAATACAAACATAAATATAACAAAACTAAAAATTACTTCAGATATATCTGCTGGTATTTCATTTTCTTCATCAAAATGGGGGATTTTCCGACAGCCAATTAAAAAAATATATATAGTTCATAAATATTCGATAGATGGCGTTGACGATTTGTGGATCCGTGGTGGATCCGAAGGAATCCTGCGAATCACCCAGGGCCATAAACGGATTTAAAAAAAACACGAAGTACACCTGGTGCCATCTATCGTTTAGAACTAATATTTTTATTTTTTAAAGAGCTGTCATAAAATCTCCCATCACGGCCCCGTTTCACGAAGCAACAATTTACTAGTAACAAGTTACAATTTGATATTCATTGCCTAGTTAATTCGCCTAAACAGTAGGCCTTATCGTTTTAATCTCACTGTCTACGCAATGTACATCGAATTGTACTTGTAATTTGTAACTTGTAGCTTCGTAAAACGGCTCCCAGATTTACACGGCTGAGATGGATCATCAGACTTTTTTTATTTAAAAAAGTATTTAGAATTGCTTCTAATAGCAGTAATTACACCAGCACGTAACTGTAACAGCTCTCAAACGTCTGACCCTGCGTTCTGGAAGCTACATTCCAAAATAGGTAATAGGTAATTTTTACTCAGCAAAGTGTATATTTTACTTTAACCCGGATCCAAAATATAACATTCGATAAATATCACTAAAAGTCACCAAACAATTTTTCAGTGATTTTTGTTTTAGAATAGCACTGTTGAACTCCTAAAATTCACTAGATTTAGTGACAAAATCACTAAAGTGGCAACACTGGTGACAGTTATATGTTGCCAGATTCGTAAACAAAAAAAAATATTGTGAGCGTGTACGTTCTGGGCCCCGTTACACGAAGCAACTACAAGGTGTCCAAAAAGGGCATTTGCACTTTTAAATATCAATAAATCGTCTTAATTAGGGTAGATATCAAAAAAATATATAATGTCATACGTGGAATTTATTGGAAATTTAGTTGCAATGGATTCGTATACCGGAGCTCAGCGTGCATTTTGTGTACGAGTTTAATATCAAAACAATAATTCGATATTAACGGCTCGCCGCTTATATCGCGCGCAATTCAATGTACGGGACATTTCTTTATCTCCCAGTGCGAATATCATTAGAAAATAGATTAAGACATTTGAGGCTACAGGGTCAACTTTAAAAAACTTTGATTGCGGACGTCCGAGAGAAATAAGGCTACCTGCAGTTATTCAAGAAGTTCACGAGTCGGTAAGGCAAGATCCCTCACTATCACTGCGAAAGCGAAGTCAATCCGTAAACATTGCAAAATCAACATTGCACTTGATTTTAAAGAAGGATTTGCATTTACGTGCTTACAAGATTCAATTAGTGCAAGAATTAAAACCCACAGATTATGAACAGCGACAAAATTTTGTTCAGGAGATGTTTGCGCGCTTTAACAACTACAACAATGTCTTGTTGTTTAGCGATGAAGCAAATTTCCACTTAAATGGCCATGTTAATGAACAAAACTGTCGCTATTGGTGTGATAAAAATCCTCGTTATAAGCATATGCGTCCACTTCACAGCCCTAAGGTGGTAGTGTGGGCAGCAATGTCCGCCAAGCAAGGGCATAATCGGCCCCTATTTCTTTGAGGACGGTATGTCCCCACATGCACTTACAGTTAACGCGGACAGATATTGTAACATGATTGACAGTTTTTTGGCACCATATTTACAGGAATTTAGAGGTTACAATTCGGCAACATTTTTTCAGCAGGACGGTGCCAAATGTCACACGAGTAGAAGGTCTGTTGAAGCATTGAATGAGTTATTCCCAGAAAGAGTTATCTCAATAAACGGGAACCTTAGGTAAATGGCGCCCTAGGAGCCCGGACTTAAGTCCACTTGATTATTTTTTATGGGGTTACCTAAAGAGTAGGTTTTCATAAATAAGCCGTCAACTCTTAGCCAATTGAAAAACAATATTGCAAGTGAAATAACAAAAATCACTAACGTTTTATGTGAACGTGTCTTAGGCAATTTACGGCCACGACTTGAAGAGTGTCAAAATCGTCATTGGTACGTTTGGACAACATAATTTTTTCGTCGTAAACTTTCCATTGTATGTACTTTTTTGCAAATAGTAATAAAATTATGAAATGATATATTTTTAATTTATGATTTTTGTATAGGTATAAACTGCCAACACCCTTTTTGGACACCCAGTATTTAGTAGTAACAAGTTACAATTTGATATTCTTTGCGTAGCCAATTTGCCTAAACTGTATGTACTTATCGTTTTATCTCATTGTCTACGCAATGTACATCGAATTGTACTTGTAATTAATTTGTAACTTGTAGCTTCGTGAAACGGGGCCCTGGTAGCGTACACATGAGCTAAATCGTCGTTTTTTAATGCCAATAAATACTGCCCCCTTTACCGCATACAGACCTCGGAGGAAAAAACTACAGACCCATATTTGGTACACGTCACTTACTGATTGAAATATTCGGATCCATTCCACCTTTCTTGCCTGACATTCATTATTTGTATAGAGTATAGTGTTTCCGAACACATGATTACAAAAGTTTTTCCCATCCTACCCTCACATTGCTTATTTTTCAGTCCAAAGTTGAATATTCGGGATAAATTGCATTTTTGAGATTTCATGAACATTATCTCGTATACTCGTATGTGCCTAGCTCCTTCTGGCTTGTAAGCTATAAATTACGTTAGTGACGGATAAACAATTTCTTATTTTGGTATTCAGACCAAACGTGACGCAACGCAGAATGATTGGCGTTTGAACATGGTACACATGAAATGACGCTTAAGATCATGGATGCTGAAAATAACAAAATCTAGCTAACAAAAGTCCAGTTTCACTACCCTTTGCGCAGTGACGCAAAAATAAATAAGATTGAACACTCAAACAACATACAAAACAGAACAGATCTCATAAAATCATTGTTTGAACATGGCACATACGAAACCGTATGTGCCAAATTTCATTTGTCAATATTTCGACAATTATACCATTTGGACCCCAACGAAGCAGCGTCACGTTTGATATTTGACGTATATAACACTTGAAATCCGTTCGCGTAGCAACATATCAAAAGAAAAATCAAAAACAAAATTTCGACCCGTCGTCGTCATACTGTGTGGCCCATGATTAAAACTGTCACGTCACGATACGTGAATTTCGCATTAAGAATGTTGTAAAGCCATTAATAATAAAAAGAATTTCCGTCACTGAGGATCTAGCTTTATCTGGAATCAATCAATGCAGTACTTACGATACCTACAATTCATGACTAAAATTAGTATAGAAAGGAACTAGGGTCTCCACGATGTTATTTTTTGCGGACATTGTATTGAAGTTAAATGAGACTTTATCGAAAACCGTACTTTTGGCAACGTTTTAAAGGTTAGACTTTTCGAAAAAATATCGACATCTTTATCGATGTAATCCATATTTTGATCCGATATATCAGTACAAAATAATATCCAATATCAAAAATCGTATCATAAAAATTTCCTATAGCAATGATCCTATAGCATCTTTTATTGGCGAAGCCCTTACTTGAACTTGGCAAACATTCACATGTATGTTTTTGGTGGGATAACACTTACAGGGATTTTAGTAAAAAATAGGTAAAGCTGAAAGCAAAGATACTAGAATTTCGTAAATGTGAAACAAAACCGTTATAACCTAAATCTTAGAAAGTACTGTCCCTGGGATACTATGAGACTGTATCATGAGACCCTGGACATCATGTAAGAACAAAGAACTATTCAAAGCAAATCCAACGAGCCCTTTAGTCGTTTATAATAAGACTCGCCTCTTTTTACACGACTTGGTTCTAAAATTAAGATCCAACAAGCCCAAACACGACTAGGTTGTGTTATGTATTTAAGGAGTTCCTATGGCCTCCTTCCGGCTCCATCATGAGACCCTGACATCACGTGTGACTAAAGATCTTGTTAGGACAAATCCAATGAGCTTAAACACGACTAGGTTGTGTTGTGTATTAGAGGAGTTCCTGTGGCCACCTTCCGTCTCCATCATCAGACCAGCTTCATAGTATCATAATATTGCATTGTCATCGCGGATACATAAGTGTAGGTACTAAATTTCAGCACAATCGAAGCATAAATACGTCCATAACAGTGTTTCTCAAAAAACTATAGATTAGAATTTAGCACCTTTATAAAAAAATCATAGACAACTTTTAGGCGAGCGTGGTCCATCTTTCACCTTATAATCAATTTCCATCAGATAGAATAATGGTCAAATATAATAATAATAATTATAAATAAAAATAATGGTCAAACGCAAGTCTTTCCAATAATAAAAAACACAACAATTGAATTGCACTGCAAATAATATACTAATAATAACTATTTGTAAGTTTTCAAGACAAAACATAATAATATAACAACCCCTAGCACTAATAAGAATTAGAAGACATTTATTCATTGTCATTACATTAACATGTAGGTATGTTACAAGGGCTGCTATTTATGTATCCGGAACTGGCCACTTACATAAACAATATTTTATGAAGGATTGGCCCTATGAGGAGTGTAAAAGAAACAACCGGCTCCGAGGAGAGAACTAATACAACTGATTTATTGATATAATTACCAGCGTATACAGATCAATACAAGATAGATATAGATTTCTATAAAACTTATACTACTTACACTACAATTTAAAAAGAAATTATAACATTTAAAAATAGAACTCTTTGGCTGTAAAATAAAGTTTGTTTCATTCATCTGTCAATTGTTTTTACATTGTGGCGCCATTTTTGAAATTCATTGTCTATCACCATGGATTTGAGTCGTGAAAATTTTCGTGCTATGATTTATTACGACTTTCGGCGTGGATTAACTCAAAAACAGTGCATGGATCAACTTTTGTCGACTTTTGGGGAGGAAGCCCCATCGAAAACCACTGTGTATCACTGGTTCAGTGAGTTTAATCGTGGTCGTCGTATGCTTTCGGACGATTTTAAAGAAGATCGCCCTAAATCGGCTGTTGTACCACAAAATATTGATGCTGTGCGCGAACTAATAATGCAAAACCGTCATGTTACATATCGCGAGATAGAGGCATTTCTGGGCATTAGTATGACGAGTATTTATAAAATATTACACGAACATTTGGCTGTAAAAAAAAAATTGTTCTCGTCGTTGGATCCCGCACAACTTAACAAAAACAGGCTCGTGTTGATTGGTGCAAAAAAATGATAGAAAAATACAAATGTGGTACATCAAAAGCTGTTCATAATATCTACACAGGAGACGAATCTTGGATATATGCGTATGATCCCGAAACTAAACAGCAGTCAACGGTTTGGGTGTTCCAAAATGAGCCAAACCCAACTAAAGTTGTTCGTGCAAAAAGCACTTTGAAGCAAATGGTTGCCTGTTTTTTTGGTATTAGTGGACATGTGGCTACAGTACCACTAGAGAATCGTAAAACGGTTAATTCTGAATGGTACACCACCATTTGCTTGCCAGAAGTCTTTGGAGAAATACGCAAGAACAATCGACAACGAAGAATAATCCTTCACCACGATAACGCCAGCTGTCACACCTCGGCCGCAACAACGGAGTATTTAAATAGTCAAATGATCGAATTGATGGGTCAGTAGTAATAAGTAGATTATAAGTAGAAAACCATCGTAGACACGTAATTATTATATTTTCACAAGAGCTACCAAATTGGCGCGAGAGCACACTGTCTATCTGTCAAAGTCCTCTCACTAGTGTTGTGCGCATGCGCTCTATGGACACAACCACTAGTGATGTAGCAATATCAATAAAGTTCGGTTAACAGTAGGTATATAAAAAAATAATAAAAAATGAGCCTCCTCCATTTTGAAGTTGGTTAAATAAAATGTGTTAAAGTATGAATTAATCTACCCGTGCGAAGCCGGGGCGGGCCGCTAGTTATACAATAAAACGCGTTATGTGTTATTTTGATCATGTCATGGGATTAGTACATATAACATCTCCCTCCACTTGTGATGAAAAGCTGTACTGAAAAATACTTATTAGAGGTTACCTGCCTTCACAACACTTTGTTTTTATACACCTCGCACGAAGACTACAATTACACAAGAAAAAAGGTATTTTGACAGCCAAGTTCGAATTTCTCCATTAGAACTATTAGGACAAGGGCCTCGTAGGCGCACGAGTATATCTGGTTGATCAGTAAACAGTCCGTCAATTCCAGTATTTAAGAAAGATTGCATCTCTCCTGCCGAGTCACCTATAGAAGAGGCTATGCCATCAGGTGAGCGGAACTCAACGGGCAGATAGGCGTTTTCTGCTCGAAAAGTAAACGGATGCACTTTGAGTCCAAGTGCGTGGGCGTCCTGCACGAAGCTCGTAGAAACCCCGAGTCTACCCTCTGAGTCAAGTGGGATGATCAGGTTTTTATCAGGTCCAACCGCAGCAGCATACGTAGCTATCTCTCTCAAACCTGAAGCCGTAGCCATTTCTCCATATGTTAATCCAGTACCTAAAAATATTTGATCAAATGGCTGCCTTGTGCTAACTGATGAAATCAGTTGCAACAGTCGTAGATCGGTCATTGTTTTTAATTGTTTAAGATTATTTACTTCAAAAGATTGAATGTATACAGGTGCATTGGCCCCTCGATAGCCATTCCGATAAAGCAAATCGACTAAAGGCGTTTCCATCGCTAGTCCAAGATGCTGGAAATGTGTAGCGTGTTTAATTTCTGGGTAAATCCCAACTATCCTTCCTTCGCTGCCTTCAAGTCCTTTTGCTAAGTTAATGATTTCCTGCAAAGTGGGAATATCAAACGATCCATCCATTCGGGTGTTGCCAGGCCTGATGTTCGGCATAAGTTCTTTAGCTCGTAGCGTTTTAATTTCGGCAAGAGTTAGGTCCTCGCTGAACCATCCCGTTACATTAACACCGTCGACTGATTGTGTTCGGTAGAGATTGGCGAATTCGGGGCGCTGTGCTACGTCTGTGGTTAGTGAGAGTTCATTTTCGTGACGTGCAATGAGATGGCCGTCTTTGGTCATGACGACGTCGGGTTCTATGTAGTTGGTGCCCATAGTGATGGCCAACGCGTAGGCGCCCAATGTATGCTCGGGAACGTAGCCGCTGGCGCCGCGGTGCGCGACCACTAGTGGCTCACAAATATCTGGACTTGCAGACACCAAACTCCACTCCGCCAGTAGAAGAAACACTTGCCACTTGGTCATGACTGCTCGTGCTGGCTTTTCGTTGAAGTTTACTTTAAAGAAGTTGGAATACTTTTATCACTGTAGTAGATAAGATTGCATTAATGTAACAGTGCCATAAATACATCATAATTTTATATCCTCTGTTATCTTTCATTTTTATTGAATTTTGTCAATACTATCGATACTATATAGGGTTATAAAGGGAGCACAAATTTTCGGTTTTCGCACGACGCGGCATAGTTTTCGAGATATTTGAATATTATTGATTTTTTCTAATGTCTGTCTGTGTGGTATCTTATTTGACAAATGGATGTTCATTTCATATACAGTCCATAAACATAAAAGTTGGTCGCCATCTTATCATCGCCTCAGTAGATATCACCGCCTCACTGTACCCAATCTTCCCCCATCTTCTAAACGGATTGTCAGCTGCCCATTACCCAGGCTCAGGAGCAAGGGAGCGCGAAAATTTTACGATTACTGTGCGCCTATGCTGTATAATAAAATAGTTCCTAACATTGCAGATGCCAGATCGTACAATAGGTAACTACAAATTCAAATAATTATAAAGTAAAAATAGTACATTACGATACAAGGATCGTAGGTGGCATATTACAAACGAGGTGACTTTTATAAGCCCGAGCCACAGGCGAGGTTTATAATGGCACGAGTTTGTTATAAAACCTAAGATCCGTGTGTTGTACGACGTTTTTCAATACACTTGTGAGAAAACTGATAGTAAATAATGGTTAAGAATGATACATAGTACCCTATAAAAGCTATGATACTACAGGTAAAATTGATGATCATGTGTAGAAGTTGTAAAAACTAACCTTTATTATATCGCGCGCAGTTTGAGTATCCTTACTAAGTATTCAAATTTATCATTTTTTTTCTAAATATCAACACTTAATCAAACATAAAACAACATTCAATTTAAAACAATTAAATGAAAATATGAAAATTTTACAAACTTGGCGCCAACCACAAAACGATAGTACTTATGTTTCTTTTTTATAAGCATAATTACGGAGAAAAGGCTCTGGTGGACATTCAGCCTCTGCGCATTGATTTTTTGTTAAATCGAAATAATTTTATTTTTATAATTAAAATATTAATGACTGATAATATTTTTGATACAATTTGTTGAAATAAAAAAATATAACATTCTTTTCTCTTTGTATGAATCGATTTAAATATTTTTTATTATCAAAATGATCCTGGCTGAATAATAATTTTGAAGACCGTAGGAATAAAAAAAAATTGTAATAAAATCGCACTTGTGCGGTAAAACGCATTTACCGCACAGTTTACTGCCTTCGACACCACCTGGGACCTGGGTGAATCGTCGAAAGTTTTTTTTACTACCGTTTTTTATCATTACCGACCTCTACCTATACAGGGTGGTCCACCTAAACCGTACCAGCGAAAGTCTGTGGGTGACATTTATACCTATCGTGAATTTACCCGCATGTAAATTCAGTATTTTCAAATTCAAAAAAAGTAATTCGGAATTTTTGGGTGTTCCGTCACGCGGGCCATAATACATCCGCCATAGAAAATTTTGTTTTTGTAAGATATTTGTTAATATTTTTGTATCTAGTTTGTTCTTTGATTAATTTCAATTCTGTTTTTACTGCCAGTATTCTATTTTGTAGACTTTCAGACAAACTATAAACAAAAAACCAATATATTTTTTATGCATAAGTATTTATTCTCTATTACTAAAAAAATACAAAAAGGGTTACAATAACAAAAAGTTATTTTAAAATAGGTGCAAATGATTTGACTCACTTACGAACGTGACTGTACGTTGGAATTACTTTATATCGCACATTGTTTACTACTTTTATCTCCATGAGTAGGTACGATAAGCGCGTTCGTTCACGCATGAAGCTATTAATTATTTACTATTACATACTTCTGCGTCCTCTACGTAAACATTTCTATCGAAAGGATAATGTATTGGTGTATGGTAACGTTGATAAGTAAAATAGTCATATCACGTTCACATATAATAAGGTACTTTGAAATAACTTATTTTTTAAAGTTATTTTTTATCGGTCTATGGTATTAGTTTTTTTTTTGCCGGACCTGATCGTTATTTCTACCAGAGTGGTCATATAGCGGGCGCGGACTTGCGGGGGAGCAGAAGGCTCGTACCCCTTATAGCCCGGTTTGTATTGACATCCAAATTCATCAAATGTATGGCGACCTCAAATTTTTTAATCGGATGGATTCACTAGATGTTACTTAGGTAAAGGTGAGCTGATTTAGTTCGGTAGCCTTCCGCCAATCTGGGGGGTAGGGGGGCGTTTAAAGATACGCGCCGCCGCCGCGGTTCAGATAAAAAATCATATCGGCTTCAATTTACTTAACACCTCGAGTGTGGTGTCATTTTCTGATAAACTGGACACGAGCAATTCACTTTTGCGACTTTTAATGTACAGTTTCATAGGAAAAAAGTAAAATATTTGCTAAAATATAAAAATCTACTTGCTATTTTTTTATTCAACAATCAGTATTTGAAAATACTAATAAAAAAAAAAATTAACATCTTAAAGAACATTTATTAGGCTTTACAAAAATATATACTTTATTTATGGTTATCATACAACATTCATCTGAAAAAAAAAGGCATTTCAGGGGGCATTCAAATTTACACGCCAACGCGTTTCAGATAAAAAATCATATCGGCTTCAATTTACCTATCACCTCGAGTGTGTTATCATTTTCTGATAAATTAAAAATGTAACTTTCAATTACAATACAATACAATAGTAGGTACAATTATTACACTCTTTCTTACAAATTTTGCAAGATACGTGAACTTACATTATTTTAAATATTATTACAAAATCATGTTTACTAAAATTACAGCCAAAAAGCCCAATAAATGCAGATTTTGAAATCATACATTTATATTACCATTTATTTGAGACAATCGTAGCGCCGCGCGGCAACGCGAATGTATGATGGGGGGGGACATTCCTTGGGGTCCCCCCCCTGAGTGGCCGAACGGACGGACGAAAGCGCGCGGGTGAATGAATTTGAACCGAGCGAGACGGAACACGCGCCGCCGAGTCGAGCACAAGCGCCAAAATCATTGAAATCATTCATCGTCGTGATTTCATTTGGTGAAGGTACATACGCGTACGAATACTATTAATACCTAACTACCTAGTTATTTGTTTGATTATTCACTGCATTGTGTGATTATTTATTTATTTATTTATTTATGCTACATGTACTAGCTTAGGATCTACATAGGTTACATTGTAGTTATGTACATGTGCCTTGTCAAGGCATTGCATAATTGGATCAGAGGCATGCAGTGAGAGGATTATTACAACTCTAAAACAAATTAAGAAATAAAATTCACAAAAAATAATAACAATAAAAAATAATAAAATTTATAAAATATTGGGTTATGTATAAAGTTTGAATAGATTAAAATTGTAAACATTGAATATTGTAAAAAGTAAATAAGATTTAAAATGGTAAAAATTAAAAGTCATAAATAATAAAACTGTACTATACTAACTATACCTACACCTACTATATTTTTGTAAATAATTTATTCTAGTTAACAGTTTAATAAAAATTTAAAACTAATTTGTAAACTGTTTAGGGTAAAGACTAGATTAGAGTATGATACTTTTATAAAAACTTTTTTTTAAAGGGTAATCAATGTTTTAAATAAATGACTTAATTTTATTTTAACTAGATTAGATCATGATTCACTTAAAAATTCACTAACGGAGTAATAAGACTTTGATAAAAGAAATGCTTTTAGTTTTGTTTGAAAAGGTATATCATCTGTTTCGTTTTATGTTGATCAGGTATCTTATTGTATATTTTTGCAGCTTTGTAATGTGGCCCCTTTTTTACTATTTCTAAAAGTTCTAATTTATTACTTCGTCTAGCACTTTTAACGTAGTAAAATTTGTTTATATTTTTCCGTACAAAGACAGCAGCTTCCATAATAAAGATCGAAGGAAAAGTTAATATCTTTTCTTTTATAAAATATGGCTTACAGGTTTCTCTAGGTTTAACGTTATACAAAATGCGTACGCATTTCTTTTGTAATATAAAAATATCATGCGATTCTACACTATCACCCCACAGTAGAACCCCATACTTCATATAAGAGTATGCGTATGCGTATTCGGTGATTCTGTAATCCTTATACTGTAGGTAAGTCGAACTACTTATTATTATTTCCCAGTTCTAACTTAACGTCTGTCGCAGAACCGATGAGCGTTGGAGCAGACGCGTTCACGAATGGAGACCACGTCTCGGGAAACGTAGTGTGTGATGCCCTCCTGCCAGGTGGACTGATGACCTGAAGAAGGTCGCTGGTGGTGGCTGGATGAGGAAAGCGTGATCGTGCGCTTTGGCGTGCTCTTGGGGAGGCCTACGTCCAGCAGTGGACTGCAATAGGCTGATTGATTGATTGAACCTAACCTTACTTAAAAATAAAACTAAAAAAAAGCTAGGTAGGTAGACAGTCTTATTAGATTTATGCGGTGCGTGCGAGCTCTCACTTTATTGACCAAGTTACTAACATTCAGCTACTACTAACTATTTACATTCAGCCAACCTAGCTATTTACCAGCTACTAACATTCAGTTACTACTAACTATTTACATTCAGCCAACCTAGCTATTTACCAGCTACTAACATTCAGTTACTACTAACTATTTACATTCAGCCAACCTAGCTATTTACCAGCTACTAACATTCAGTTACTACTAACTATTTACATTCAGCCAACCTAGCTATTTACCAGCTACTAACATTCAGTTACTACTAACTATTTACATTCAGCCAACCTAGCTATTTACCAGCTACTAACATTCAGTTACTACTAACTATTTACATTCAGCCAACCTAGCTATTTACCAGCTACTAACATTCAGTTACTACTAACTATTTACATTCAGCCAACCTAGCTATTTACCAGCTACTAACATTCAGTTACTACTAACTATTTACATTCAGCCAACCTAGCTATTTACCAGCTACTAAC
Source organism: Carpatolechia fugitivella (assembly GCA_951230895.1). NCBI lineage: Eukaryota > Metazoa > Arthropoda > Insecta > Lepidoptera > Gelechiidae > Carpatolechia > Carpatolechia fugitivella. The sequence goes on along the minus strand of OX579649.1, from coordinate 8,969,385 downwards.
ATTCAGTTACTACTAACTATTTACATTCAGCCAACCTAGCTTTTTACCAGTTACTAACATTCAGTTACTACTAACTATTTACATTCAGGCAACCTAGCTATTTACCAGCTACTAACATTCAGTTACTACTAACTATTTACATTCAGCCAACCTAGCTATTTACCAGCTACTAACATTCAGCTACTACTAACTATTTACATTCAGCCAACCTAGCTATTTACCAGCTACTAACATTCAGTTACTACTAACTATTTACATTCAGCCAACCTAGCTTACCAGCTACTAACATTCAGTTACTACTAACTATTTACATTCAGCCAACCTAGCTATTTACCAGCTACTAACATTCAGTTACTACTAACTATTTACATTCAGCCAACCTAGCTATTTACCAGTTACAAACATTCAGTTACTACTAACTATTTACATTCAGCCAACCTAGCTATTTACCAGCTACTAACATTCAGTTACTACTAACTATTTACATTCAGCCAACCTAGCTATTTACCAGTTACAAACATTCAGTTACTACTAACTATTTACATTCAGCCAACCTAGCTATTTACCAGCTACTAACATTCAGTTACTACTAACTATTTACATTCAGCCAACCTAGCTATTTACCAGCTACTAACATTCAGTTACTACTAACTATTTACATTCAGCCAACCTAGCTATTTACCAGCTACTAACATTCAGTTACTACTAACTATTTACATTCAGCCAACCTAGCTATTTACCAGCTACTAACATTCAGTTACTACTAACTATTCACATTCAGCCAACCTAGCTATTTACCAGCTACTAACATTCAGTTACTACTAACTATTTACATTCAGCCAACCTAGCTATTTACCAGTTACAAACATTCAGTTACTACTAACTATTTACATTCAGCCAACCTAGCTATTTACCAGCTACTAACATTCAGTTACTACTAACTATTTACATTCAGCCAACCTAGCTATTTACCAGTTACAAACATTCAGTTACTACTAACTATTTACATTCAGCCTACCTAGCTATTTACCAGCTACTAACATTCAGTTACTACTAACTATTTACATTCAGCCAACCTAGCTATTTACCAGCTACTAACATTCAGTTACTACTAACTATTTACATTCAGCCAACCTAGCTATTTACCAGCTACTAACATTCAGTTACTACTAACTATTTACATTCAGCCAACCTAGCTATTTACCAGTTACAAACATTCAGTTACTACTAACTATTTACATTCAGCCAACCTAGCTATTTACCAGCTACTAACATTCAGTTACTACTAACTATTTACATTCAGCCAACCTAGCTATTTACCAGCTACTAACATTCAGTTACTACTAACTATTTACATTCAGCCAACCTAGCTATTTACCAGCTACTAACATTCAGTTACTACTAACTATTTACATTCAGCCAACCTAGCTATTTACCAGTTACAAACATTCAGTTACTACTAACTATTTACATTCAGCCAACCTAGCTATTTACCAGCTACTAACATTCAGTTACTACTAACTATTTACATTCAGCCAACCTAGCTATTTACCAGCTACTAACATTCAGTTACTACTAACTATTTACATTCAGCCAACCTAGCTATTTACCAGCTACTAACATTCAGTTACTACTAACTATTTACATTCAGCCAACCTAGCTATTTACCAGCTACTAACATTCAGTTACTACTAACTATTCACATTCAGCCAACCTAGCTATTTACCAGCTACTAACATTCAGTTACTACTAACTATTCACATTCAGCCAACCTAGCTATTTACCAGTTACTAACATTCAGTTACTACTAACTATTTACATTCAGCCAACCTAGCTATTTACCAGCTACTAACATTCAGTTACTACTAACTATTTACATTCAGCCAACCTAGCTATTTACCAGCTACTAACATTCAGTTACTACTAACTATTCACATTCAGCCAACCTAGCTATTTACCAGCTACTAACATTCAGTTACTACTAACTATTCACATTCAGCCAACCTAGCTATTTACCAGCTACTAACAATTAGTTACTACTAACTATTCACATTCAGCCAACCTAGCTATTTACCAGTTACTAACATTCAGTTACTACTAACTATTTACATTCAGCCAACCTAGCTATTTACCAGCTACTAACATTCAGTTACTAATAACTATTTACATTCAGCCAACCTAGCTATTTACCAGCTACTAACATTCAGTTACTACTAACTATTCACATTCAGCCAACTTAGCTATTTACCAGTTACTAACATTCAGTTACTACTAACTATTTACATTCAGCCAACCTAGCTATTTACCAGCTACTAACATTCAGTTACTACTAACTATTTACATTCAGCCAACCTAGCTATTTACCAGCTACTAACATTCAGTTACTACTAACTATTTACATTCAGCCAACCTAGCTATTTACCAGCTACTAACATTCAGTTACTACTAACTATTTACATTCAGCCAACCTAGCTATTTACCAGCTACTAACATTGTTACTACTAACTATTCACATTCAGCCAACCTAGCTATTTACCAGCTACTAACATTCAGTTACTACTAACTATTTACATTCAGCCAACCTAGCTATTTACCAGCTACTAACATTCAGTTACTACTAACTATTTACATTCAGCCAACCTAGCTATTTACCAGTTACTCACATTCAGTTACTACTAACTATTTACATTCAGCCAACCTAGCTATTTACCAGCTACTAACATTCAGTTACTAATAACTATTTACATTCAGCCAACCTAGCTATTTACCAGCTACTAACATTCAGTTACTACTAACTATTTACATTCAGCCAACCTAGCTATTTACCAGCTACTAACATTCAGTTACTACTAACTATTCACATTCAGCCAACCTAGCTATTTACCAGCTACTAACATTCAGTTACTACTAACTATTCACATTCAGCCAACCTAGCTATTTACCAGTTACTAACATTCAGTTACTACTAACTATTTACATTCAGCCAACCTAGCTATTTACCAGCTACTAACATTCAGTTACTACTAACTATTTACATTCAGCCAACCTAGCTATTTACCAGCTACTAACATTCAGTTACTACTAACTATTCACATTCAGCCAACCTAGCTATTTACCAGCTACTAACATTCAGTTACTACTAACTATTCACATTCAGCCAACCTAGCTATTTACCAGCTACTAACATTCAGTTACTACTAACTATTCACATTCAGCCAACCTAGCTATTTACCAGTTACTAACATTCAGTTACTACTAACTATTTACATTCAGCCAACCTAGCTATTTACCAGCTACTAACATTCAGTTACTAATAACTATTTACATTCAGCCAACCTAGCTATTTACCAGCTACTAACATTCAGTTACTACTAACTATTCACATTCAGCCAACTTAGCTATTTACCAGTTATTAACATTCAGTTACTACTAACTATTTACATTCAGCCAACCTAGCTATTTACCAGCTACTAACATTCAGTTACTACTAACTATTTACATTCAGCCAACCTAGCTATTTACCAGCTACTAACATTCAGTTACTACTAACTATTTACATTCAGCCAACCTAGCTATTTACCAGCTACTAACATTCAGTTACTACTAACTATTTACATTCAGCCAACCTAGCTATTTACCAGCTACTAACATTGTTACTACTAACTATTCACATTCAGCCAACCTAGCTATTTACCAGCTACTAACATTCAGTTACTACTAACTATTTACATTCAGCCAACCTAGCTATTTACCAGCTACTAACATTCAGTTACTACTAACTATTTACATTCAGCCAACCTAGCTATTTACCAGTTACTAACATTCAGTTACTACTAACTATTTACATTCAGCCAACCTAGCTATTTACCAGCTACTAACATTCAGTTACTAATAACTATTTACATTCAGCCAACCTAGCTATTTACCAGCTACTAACATTCAGTTACTACTAACTATTCACATTCAGCCAACCTAGCTATTTACCAGCTACTAACATTCAGTTACTACTAACTATTCACATTCAGCCAACCTAGCTATTTACCAGTTACTAACATTCAGTTACTACTAACTATTTACATTCAGCCAACCTAGCTATTTACCAGCTACTAACATTCAGTTACTACTAACTATTTACATTCAGCCAACCTAGCTATTTACCAGCTACTAACATTCAGTTACTACTAACTATTCACATTCAGCCAACCTAGCTATTTACCAGCTACTAACATTCAGTTACTACTAACTATTCACATTCAGCCAACCTAGCTATTTACCAGCTACTAACATTCAGTTACTACTAACTATTCACATTCAGCCAACCTAGCTATTTACCAGTTACTAACATTCAGTTACTACTAACTATTTACATTCAGCCAACCTAGCTATTTACCAGCTACTAACATTCAGTTACTAATAACTATTTACATTCAGCCAACCTAGCTATTTACCAGCTACTAACATTCAGTTACTACTAACTATTCACATTCAGCCAACTTAGCTATTTACCAGTTACTAACATTCAGTTACTACTAACTATTTACATTCAGCCAACCTAGCTATTTACCAGCTACTAACATTCAGTTACTACTAACTATTTACATTCAGCCAACCTAGCTATTTACCAGCTACTAACATTCAGTTACTACTAACTATTTACATTCAGCCAACCTAGCTATTTACCAGCTACTAACATTCAGTTACTACTAACTATTTACATTCAGCCAACCTAGCTATTTACCAGCTACTAACATTGTTACTACTAACTATTCACATTCAGCCAACCTAGCTATTTACCAGCTACTAACATTCAGTTACTACTAACTATTTACATTCAGCCAACCTAGCTATTTACCAGCTACTAACATTCAGTTACTACTAACTATTTACATTCAGCCAACCTAGCTATTTACCAGTTACTAACATTCAGTTACTACTAACTATTTACATTCAGCCAACCTAGCTATTTACCAGCTACTAACATTCAGTTACTAATAACTATTTACATTCAGCCAACCTAGCTATTTACCAGCTACTAACATTCAGTTACTACTAACTATTCACATTCAGCCAACTTAGCTATTTACCAGCTACTAACATTCAGTTACTACTAACTATTTACATTCAGCCAACCTAGCTATTTACCAGCTACTAACATTCAGTTACTACTAACTATTTACATTCAGCCAACCTAGCTATTTACCAGCTACTAACATTCAGTTACTACTAACTATTTACATTCAGCCAACCTAGCTATTTACCAGCTACTAACATTCAGTTACTACTAACTATTTACATTCAGCCAACCTAGCTATTTACCAGCTACTAACATTGTTACTACTAACTATTCACATTCAGCCAACCTAGCTATTTACCAGCTACTAACATTCAGTTACTACTAACTATTTACATTCAGCCAACCTAGCTATTTACCAGCTACTAACATTCAGTTACTACTAACTATTTACATTTAGCCAACCTAGCTATTTACCAGCTACTAACATTCAGTTACTACTAACTATTTACATTCAGCCAACCTAGCTATTTACCAGCTACTAACATTCAGTTACTACTAACTATTCACATTCAGCCAACCTAGCTATTTACCAGCTACTAACATTCAGTTACTACTAACTATTTACATTCAGCCAACCTAGCTATTTACCAGCTACTAACATTCAGTTACTACTAACTATTCACATTCAGCCAACCTAGCTATTTACCAGCTACTAACATTCAGTTACTACTAACTATTTACATTCAGCCAACCTAGCTATTTACCAGCTACTAACATTCAATTTTGAAACTTGAAACACTTTGCCGATTTCAGGGGTCACACAGCTACTTAGGTATTATTAGAAGAATCAATTTGTATTAATTGTTGCTCTATCGCGCAATAACAGAGCGATTCTTTTTTGCCTTAATTATCTTGTTTACGTATTTACAAACATAAATATTATTTTAAAATATTTAGTTCATCATTTCATTAATTTATTATTTCATAATAATTATTTAACAAAGCTTTTTTTATTTATTTGTGGTTTTTTCATTTTGAAATTAATTGTTCTAATGTGAATGTTATGGTACAAGTAGTACGTAAACATTTTTAACCATAGCGGTAAAAATAGGCACATTGACCTAAAATTACATATCTGGTCCGAATATTCTTTGACACAGCTGATCACTAGAGATGGGAAAACTTTAATTAAATGCCTTTGATAAAAATATTCTGTTTTTGGTATTTTTTGTAACACGTTGTAGATGGCTGAATGGACGAGAACTGGTACGACGAGATCCTCTAGGATGACCATTTACTTTTCCAATCCGAATTTTAATATTTAATCGGTAAACAAACTAAATCATGTGAAAAAGTTTGAAAAATAAACGGTCGCCGACTTCAACTGCCTCCTTGGCAAGTGGCTAGGCACCCAAGCCAACGCGACGTTGAGATTTGAATTTTTACAAAGAAGCAATAGCTCTTTAATTTTGAAAATTGATACATTCCTAACCTAACACAATTTTTAAAAGGATTTCTGGATATAATATAAACAACAAGTACAAAATTTGGCATAGATAGGTATAGTTTATGGGCTAGAGAGTAACACGTAGGAAAAAGCTTTATTCTCACGGGAAAATTATACAATATATGTATATTTTATTTATTTTATTTTATTTTATTCCATTTGGTACAATAACAGACAACAGATCGTATACTCTAAAAATACATAAAAAACTTAACAATAAAACACTCTAAACCTGAAGTCCAATTAAAATTGTACACAACACTTACAATATAATAGTTTTAAAGTCTATATAAATAACTTATAAAAACTTACTTACACAATGCAGATCATAGTGTTTTGTGTTAAAAAGAGGAATTAAAAGATTAAATATGGATTTAGTCTCTCAGCTTACGTACACTACTTTTAAAGGCATACAGACTGCTGCCACGAAATATGTCAACATCAGCACAAATGCTGTTATATTCTCTGAACATTCTCAGAATCGGATTGTTTTGCGACACATTATTATTAGTGCTATACGAACCGATCTTGTTGGTACCATAAAGAATGTCTTAGCCAGCAGCTCAGCATCTAGTTCACCATTCACAATTTTGTACAAGGTGCAGAGATCTGATATCCATCTACGGTCTTCGAGAGTTTGCATGTTGAATTTTATGATTCTATCCCTATAGTCCGGTATTTTTCGCCTCACACCCAATCTCGTACACAACAGTCTAACGAACCGGCGCTGCACAGATTCTATCCTGTCATTGTGAATGCCATAAATGGGTGACCAAATACAAGAGCAGTATTCAAGTATGCTACGAACCAAAGAATTGTACAAAATAATCCATGAACTCTGTTTTTTAAATGGTCTAGCATTACATACGTACGACAAAATATAACATTTTATTTGCTTTATTACATATGTAATCATAGTGCACCCTAAAAGACAATGAAGCATCAAAAAATACACCCAGGTCACGAATAACATTCACTCGTTCCAATGCATCACTACCTATTTTATAACTGTAATTTAAGGGATTTTTGTTACGTGTGAAAGTTATAACCTGACATTTTTTTACATTAAGGCACATATAGTTACTGTCACACCACTCCTCCAAAACTTTCACATCGTTTTGTAATGCCAAACAGTCATTGAAATTGTTAATCTGTCTGTATATCTTGATATCATCAGCATATGCTAGGCATTTACTGGAAAAAGTGCCAAGTAGATCGTTAATAAACGCCAGAAACAAGAGAGGTCCAAGGTTAGAACCTTGAGGCACACCAGATGCCGCAAGAAAAGGGACAGATTCGTAACCGCCTAGAGTTACGATCTGGGAACGGTCAGTAAGATAGGACTCAAACCACCGATGGAGATTTCCATGAATACCCATATGTTTTAACTTGATTAACAGCACGGAATGATTAACTCGATCGAAAGCCTTGGAAAAGTCCGTGTATATACAGTCAATTTGCTTTTTATGGTTAAAGGATTCACATAAATATGTAGTATAGACTAACAAATTTGAACAAGTAGATCGACCGGTGACAAAACCATGTTGATAAGGACTCAGTAAGTGCATTAAATGATTGTATACAAGAGCATAAACAAGGGATTCAAATATTTTTGTAAACCAGCTTAGTATACTTATTGGACGATAATTGGTTATGTCACTTTTATCTCCACTTTTATAAATAGGTGTTATTTTAGCAATTTTCCAAAGGGATGGGAAGTGACCACTCTCGAGAGACTTATTGAAAATAAGAAGTAAAGGCTTTGCTAAAGTTTTTGAACACATGCGCAGGAACATAGGCGGAATACCGTCGGGACCAGCATTTTTTGACATGTCCACATGGTCAAGTAGTTTTACTAATTCGTCCTCTGTGATATTCAGCTTGAAAATGGAATAATTAGATTCGGGAAAATTTGGAGTATAAATAGCATGAGAAACATTATTATATACATATATGTATGTATATATATATTTAAAGCCTAATAAAGGTTCTTTAAGATAGTTTGTTTTTACAATATTATTATTTTTAAGAATACTGATTGTTGAATAAAAAAAATTGCAGGTAGATTTTAATATTTTAGTCAATATTTCACTTTTTTACTATGAAAATGTATATTAAAAGTCTCAAAAATGAATTCCTCGTATCCAATTTATCAGAAAATGACACCAAACTTGAGGTAACAGGTAAATTGAAGCCGATATGATTTTTATCTAAAGAACGGCGGCGTGTAAATTTGAATGCCCCCTGCACTTACTTTTTTTTTTTCAGATGAATGTTGTATTATAACCATAAATAAAGTATATATTTTTGTAAAGCTTAATAAATGTTCTTTAAGATGTTATTTTTTATTATTAGTATTTTCAGAGATACTGATTGTTGAATAAAAAAAATAGCAATAAGATTTTAATATTTTAGTCAATATTTCACTTTGTTCCTATGAAACTGTACATTAAAAGTTTCAAAAATGAATTACTCGTGTCCAATTTATCAGAAAATGACACCACACTCGAGGTGTTATGTAAATTGAAGCCGATATGATTTTTTATCTGAACCGCGGCGGCGGCGTGTAACTTGGAACACCCCCCTCCCCTGCCCCCCAGGGATTTGCGAAAGGCTACCGAGCTAAATCAGCTCAACTTTACCTAAGTAACATCTGTGCCAAGTGAATCTATCCGATGCAAAAATTTGACCTTATGTCAATACAAACCGGGCTATTAGGAAATTTATGACAACGTATCTGGGGGCGCCGTCAGACGGGCACGGATCTAGGCCCAGAACGTTGCCAGGGCGAGAAGCGCGTCGGAGAAGAATGACCCCTACCGGGTCTTACTGACATCGGGTCTTACTGAAATATGGTATTAGTAATGAAATGAAGGGTAAGGTTACAATACCAATAAGTTATATAGGTGCACGTGAAATGACTAAGGATGTGACTGTACTCATTGAAGTTACTTCCTATCGCATTACATTTGTATCTCCATGAGCATGATTAGTGCGTTCATGCTTGAAGCTACATGCGCAGTAGAGATAGGCACACCCATGGTGGGGTAAAAGTGGGTTAATACCTATATTTACCCAAAATTGTGGGTAGATTGGGATGTTTTATAAATACATGGATTTTTATTGTATTTCTTAATTTTATTTTGTTAAACTATATTTAATTTTAATGTTTGCTACGTATTGTTTTTTCATATTTTTAAAACATGAATAAAACACATTTTTTTACTTATTGTTCAAGCATGGTCTTTTTGAGAAAATCTTATCCTTTAGCTTGGCGGACAAGTAGTCCTAAAAAAAACAGGGACGCGTGCCAGTTATCTATTCATGATATTTGTAAGGGGTGAACTGCGTGGAATCAGTTTCCAAAATAATTACTAGTTTGGTTTGGGAAAGTTGTTCCAGTATTTAACGAATCAATATTTAGAACATCATTTTTAATTACTTGAAACTCTAAACAACAAGGTAGAAGGAAACAACAACGCAATGTTAAAAATTATAAAAAATAAATCGGTCCAAGATTATTGTAAAATATTTTTCTAAATATTAATTAAAACGTTTGTTAAAAACGGGGAGAACTTGCTCTCTATCACATCACTTCACACTAATGTTGTAAATGTGAAAATATATCTGGATGTTTGGATATTTAAATATTTGATGTTTGTTCGGCTTTCACGCCTTAACTACTGAACGGATTGGGATGAAAATGGAGATAGTTTGTTCTCTGGATTAATACATAAATGATACTTTTTACAGGAAAAAGTGTTATTCCCACGGGAAAATCTTACATAAAGCGAGCGTAGCCGCGGGCGGAAAGGTATTTAATATACACTCACCGGCACATCTAACCGCCCACCCTTCATTTCAGGGAATACTCGTGATTCTTTATAATTCTATTAGTTACAGCTGATGTTAAAAAGTATTTAATTTAACGTTTATTTAAGTGTGTTTAATTTCTCGTAAAATTATCAATAAATCAATCGTAATGTATAACAATAAGCGTAATTTAAAATTAACTCGAAATACAAGGGTGGGCGGTTAGATGTCCGCGTGAGTATATAATGCGGCAACTGGCCCACTCGAATCGGCCCAGTTCACCCCTTACAAATTTAATGGAAGTATAACTGACCTGCGACCACTGACCTCTATATAGTACCGCTGGACTAATGACACCCTTTAATATGACAGCTCTCTATTGTGCCTATTTGAAGCGCCCCCAATGCGTGGGGGAGGAACTAAATCTGACGTAAACTGCAAATGGCCGTTGTTTCGTTTGCATTGTCTCCGTATTTATAAAGTGGTTTTGAAGTTTTAACACGATTAAACTTGTTTGTTGTGTCATATTAATATAGTTGATACATAAATAAGTGGTGTTAGTTAATAGGTAAACCATGAAAGAGTGCGTGTTATGCAAAACTCGTTACCAGAAGGGAAGTGGGGTTACATTCCCCACATTACAAGTAAGTGAATTTACGGCTAATATTCAACAATTAAAACTTCTATTGATATTATAGGCACTTCCTAATTTATTCACTATTTTTCACATATTTTATCTCACTGTCCCATCTCTATTATTAGTTCCGTTCCCACCCACTGCTGCTATCAGCGCCAAAATGGCGAAAATGAAATCGCCTCACTATAACCCGACTTATAGTTGGTCCAGCGGTACTATTATAGAGGTCAGTGCCTGCGACACAGTTTTTTAGGGCCACTTGTTTCAAGTATCCCTACTTCTATCTTTGAAGTTCCGGACTGTACGTGTAAACCAGCCATTACTTAAAATTAATCGCTTAAAATTTAGTTACTACTTGACAACTTAATACGTGTAAACCAGCTATAGACTTATCTTATCTTATCTTTATAACTAGCTAGCTTTGACTTTAAAAAATGTTTTTTTGATGTTGATAATTTTCCTTTTAAATTCATCATTATGAACATTTAAAATACCCCGCAATTTGGGTATTTACACAATCTAATCTAATGTAAATACCTAACTAGGCACCTGGTATATACCCGAGTGGGTAGAATGGATATTTACTCACCACCCATCTCATCACGCACCCAGGCATCTCTAACGCGCAGAGGTATATTAGGCTGATCAGAAAACAGGCCATCGATTCTTGTTTCTAAATAAGCTTTTACTTCGTCGTCGAGTTTCCCGTAAGCAGAACTTGAAATGCGAAATTCGTTTGGTAAGAAGACATTTTCAGCTTTAAATGTGAAAGGATAGACCTTTAGCCCTACTGCATGTGCATCCTCCACAAACGTAGTCGGATGGCCAAGGTTATTTTCCTCGTTCCGAGGGATGATATAGTCCTTTTGTGGACCGACGGCTGCGGCGTATGAAGCCACCTTTTTTAAGCCATTCGGAGTCGCCATATTTCTGAAGTTGATGTGATGGAGCGGCACATAGTACAAAAGCTGCATCAGTTTAAGGTTTGTAATTTTTTTTAATTTCTTTAAGCTGTTCTTTTCAAAGGATTGTATATATACAGGCGCTTTCGGACCGTAATAGCCATTCTTATGTAGAATGTCAACCACGCGACGCTCTAATGGTAGTCCGATTTTTTCAAAGTGATCACTAATTTTAAGTTCTGCGCAAATTCCTATCGTTCGTTTCTGACTAAGTTGCATACCCTTTACTAGATCGATAATTTCTTGGAAAGTAGGAATTGTAAAAGCCATGTCTAATAAAACGTTTCCAGGTCTAGTTTTAGGTAAAGTTTCTAGTACTCTTAAAGTTTTCAATTCATTGAGTGTGAAGTCTTCTATGAACCAGCCGGTGACTGTGTTGCCATAGATGGTTTGGTTTCGGCGACGATCTGCAAATTCGGGGTGTTTCTTGACATTAGTGGTAAAACCCTGTGTGTTGATGTGGTGGGCGACTAGATGACCATCTTTGGTTATAACGAGGTCTATATCTAAGTAATCTGCACCTAAGGTGATGGCGAGGGCATAGGAACCGAGAGTATGCTCTGGGACGTAACCGCTGGCGCCTCTGTGTGCAAAGATCAGCGGTTTGTTATTGGGGATGTGCGATTTGTCCTCGTGTGTCGTTAATGCGAGTACTAGGCTCAGACACACCACCACAGACACAAACGTCGTGAAACCCATCTTGAAACGTCAAATAGCGGCCGAGTGTTATCTGTGAAACAGGTTTGTTTAGGTAAATATTTTCTCATTAGCGGTCCGCCCGCGTTATGTAAGATTTTCCCGTGGGAATACGACTTTTCCCGGTAAAAAGTATCCTATGTTTTAATCCAGGGTACAAAACAAACTATCTCTATTCCAAATTACATACAAATCCGTCCAGTAGTTAGGCGTGAAAGCGGAACAAACATCCAAACATCTAAATATATTTTCACATTTATAATATTAGTGAGATAGTGTGAGTGTGATGTATTTAGATTGCTTGTATTTAAGTAAACTAATAAGTACGTCGAATCGCGTATTATGAGTTACATACAACGTTCATTTTTAATCCACCGTAAGATTGGCTTCGTCATATGGCATCATTATAAAATGCAAGGCTTGATCAAAACAGTAACGCTCTGCACGCACACTGATTGGACCGGAACTTCAAAGATAGAAGAAGGGATACTTGAAACACGGCAAATATCCGGTCACAGTCGTAAGGTTTGTATGGGAATGACTTGTGTATCACAAGTTGTGATACTGATGACACTATTTTCCTCCTGATTGGCAAACAGGAGAACACCAACTACCCGGAAGTGCATGCATGACAGATAAAGTTCTAAAAGTTTAGGTTTTTCGGCTTTAGTGAAATTTACTTCCAGCAAAGGAAAACCAAGTCTGCCGGTTATCCTGTTTGCAAATGTGATGTCAGTCACATTATATTCCCATACAAATCTTACGATCATGACCGTATGAACAGTTCCGGTCATTTCAGGGTTCTGAATCGCAGAACACTCCTAGCAAAACACCATTACTCCTAGTTCTGAATTCAACTGATGGAAGACATGGACGTTCAACTACGAGTATTCGCCCAACACGGCATCCAACATGGTTTTAGCCTCAGAGGAACGAAAGACGATCGCTTCGCGACGCGCGTCTGAATCTTTGGTCTTATCTTAACCACGGAATATAAAGTCAGCGGAATTCATATTCCGTGGTCTTAACTAGTGAAGGGCCGAACATGGATTTCACCGAATACGAACATTCGGCCGAATATTCGGTCAAACTTTCACCGAACCGAATATTCGGCCGAATATTCGGTTTAACGGAGCAAGTTTGTACGTGTTTACGCTAACCACGCGAATTGACGCCGGGCACACCCGCCCGCTACCCCTGCTTCCCCCGCTACACTTGTCATTATTATTGCATCATCCAGTGCGAAACGAAACGCCACCACGTACAAAAAATATACAAAAAATATGATTTATTAAGAAATCGTTGTAATAATGCAACTAGTTCTTACCAATATCAATAAACAACTATTAAAATTTTTAACACAAATATCTATGTTTCATTTCTTACAGTAAATAAAACACCTGATGAAATTTTAATAATAAATAAGGTCTCAAATTGCTGTATCTTGATCCAAAAAAGAAACTGTATTTTATTTTATTGACTTATCATATTTTCATCTACTGTTATAAGGAAATACAGCTACAGTATTACAAAAGTATAAAGCTACACAGTAATTTACTTAGGTTAGGTAGGTACCTCTAATATTTAAATTATTTAACTACCTACATACAATATGTACATGCATCCTATAATATGTACATGCATCGTTCAATCAATCGTTTTCATTCTAATAATTATAGCTCACTCACAATAGAGAAACTGTTATTAAAATCTTTAAGTACCACTCTCCCGAATATTCGGCAGGTTTACCGAATATTCGGCCGAATACGAATATTCGGTAAACCTGCCGAATATGCCGAATACCGAACATAAAACGAATATTCGGCCCATCCCTAGTCTTAACACTGACGTGCCATCCATTTTAAAATAATGTCAAATGGCGTTATACGGGTTAAAAAACTTTGCTGCGTTCTGATTACAATGGCTTTACTAGAAATCTTAGACCTAAATTGCAATTTGCAAAAGATTCGAGTTAAACAAATAAATTCTAATTTAATATATTTTGCTTAATGTGTTTTTCTCTTTATTTCTACGGATATTCGCAATAATTTTATTCTCATTAAATTATCCTGTTATATAAGATTTTAAACAGAGATAAATATAATGAAAATGTTATGAAAAATGTACTAGTCTCTTCCTTTCATCGCAAGTAGGTACCTAAGCAGTGTATTGTTTTTTTATATAAGTAAAGTTAAATTAGAACCAAATGGGCAAAATGGCTTTTACGGAAACAGACGATAATATTGTTTTAATTTAAGTGCAGCCAAACAATGTAATAAAGTTGTGGGTGCAGTGCGGGCGGGTACAGAGGGGCTGCGTTCGTTGATCACGTTATAGTTAAATAACAGCTTTTATTAAAAACAAACGCGTCCCCCGAGTCTCGACCCTTTGTTGACACTGAGATTTAGATTCTAGGGTTAGCGCAATTCAGTTTTTTCGAAAATCGTAAGGCAGCCCTTTTTTAAAATTACTAGCTCTAAATAAACGTTTTATTTACTTACTTACAGCAAATGACTTGGCAGAAAATTGCCACCAATATCTAATTTCAGTGGAAACACAAATTGGCGTAATAGTACTGC
The DNA here is from genome assembly GCA_951230895.1 of Carpatolechia fugitivella. Taxonomy (NCBI): domain Eukaryota; kingdom Metazoa; phylum Arthropoda; class Insecta; order Lepidoptera; family Gelechiidae; genus Carpatolechia; species Carpatolechia fugitivella. The sequence continues at coordinate 8,954,177 of OX579649.1, read as the reverse complement.
TGCTAAAATATACTGCAGAAATCATGTCAATCAAAAAAATACCACTGCTGGACAAGGACCTCTTCAAAGATACGAACCTAAATAAACTTTTTGCGGAATAAATTATATTGATAGAATGTCTGTTTTTCACTTTTTAAATATCAGCCAAGTTGTTTTCCATTCATATTTTTTTAGTGATAGCCCTATGATATCAACTATTAAAAATCCGTAGATCTTCGTAGCATCCCTTTCGCCCGTTTTTTCGCCCTCGCCTCGTTCGCAGACTAATCCGGCAGATCGAATAAATAAAGGTTGACGCTGACGCTGTAGTTAATCATTATTGCCACATTCGAATAAGGAATGAGACATTCATTACTGGGACACCCCTAATAAAAAAAAATATATATATTTATTTCATTTTAAAACAGTTTACCCCTAGCACACTGCTTAGAAAACCACGACTAAGGTTATGTGATTAACTGATTAAAGCAGAGTATTTTATATTTATTTCGCGTTTATTTATTTATTTTATTTGTAATGTAAGTTAACTATAGTTTTCGATACTGTGTGTGAGTGTAAAGTTCTCATAAACTCCTCGGGGATTCATGCTGGGGTCGTAATCGTCATAATCGTGTTGTATCTGAATCTCTCCCTAGAGGTAACTGTGGAGGGTAGGCGACGTTGCAGTGATAGGGTTCCTGTAATCTTATTACGATTGTCCTATATCAGTTTTTATTTGGTTACATACAAATAACAAATTATTCTTAAAACCAACTTTTAAAAACCAATACGATACATTCGTGAATTATAATCCCTTTCTATTAAAAATTAAACTTTTTTTTATTTATAAGATACTAGCTTTCCGCCCGCGGTTTTACCCGCGTTAAATTGGTTTTCCCGTGGGAGTGAAGTGCTTTTCCGCGGTATAAAAAGTATCCTATGTCCTATTCCAGGGCCTAACCTATATGTGTGCCAAGTTTCATCCCGATCCGTCCAGTGGTTCAAGCGTGATTCGGCAACAAACATCCAAACATTCAAACTTTCGCATTTATAATATTGTAGTAGGATAATCTTTGAAAAAAATTGTATTTCCATCATAAAATATCACGAGAGAAATATTACGAATACCACGGTTACAAAATGTCATTCAGGTTATGAGATATTTGTTACAGAAGTGAAGTTCTTAAGTGGATAATAGCAGGTTCGAGACCCAGGGCGGTCCCACCACGCCCAGAACACGGAGATCCTTTTATATATTTTTTACAATTGAAACCTACAAAAACATGCATCAAATCTTGCAGAACGCGGCGATCTGTCAGATACCGAGTATAAACCTTAATGAAATTTTCGAAAACTAGGAAATTGAATGCAAAATGGTAAACCACTTTCTTGGTCGACCTTACATATTAGTACATTAATCCTAATAATTGACCCTATCGATTGATGCCGGTTCGATTCCCGGGTGTAACAAGCGTATTTTCGTGAGCGTCCGAATGGCTGGTTGTCTGTGGCGTTGGTCTATGAGAGTTGATTCGATAATTGCTACATAATTGCTTATATTTGCTGCATATAATAAATAATTGCTACATAGGATATATATTTAGAAATAAGTTTTTTTTTTTACCAGCTTTCCTGACGTTTGGTTGGTTGGTTACCTCCTAGTTTAAAGTCAAGCATGCAGTTTCCCGAAATGTATTGCGTCAATAATTGCTACATATTTACTTCATTTATCTATTTTAGTAATAACTTCAAACGTACGTAATGTTACATAACATGCCATTTATCAATTTAAAACGCCTGCCTCCTATAATAGCAATGAGTGAAGACGCACTGCAACTATTAGCCTTTATTATTTTGTCAGGCACTTTTCCTTGGGATAATTTAAATAAATGCTACATCTTTTATTTAACGTACGTTTGAAGTTATTACTAAAATAGATAAATGAAGTAAATATATTGCAATTATTGACGCAATACATTTCGGGAAACTCTGCATGCTTGACTTTAAAACTAGGAGGTAACCAGCCAACCAAACGTCAGGATAGCTGGTCAATAAAAAATTCTTATTTCTAAATACATATATATCCTATACCTATGTAGCAATTATTTATTATATGTAGCAAATATAAGCAATTATGTAGCAATTATCGAATCAACTCTCAGAGACCAACGCCACAGACAACCAGCCATTCGGACGCTCACGTAGCTTCGAAAACATATGAATGCAGTTTTGTTTCTTTTTAAAAATAAAGGATTTTTCCTTTGAGTATGTAAAAGTTCCTATCTTCATTATCTTCCTATTTTTAAGATGCCTCGACCTCACTGTCCAGGGCCCTAGATCACGTGGTAGGCCTAAAAAGCGCATTTCCCTTCTAAAAGTAGCTACTCGAGACAGCTGACTGTCAAAATTGGATGGAAGACTCTAGAATCTCTGTTCAAGAAAGGTCGCTACTCAAAAAGATTGAATAACGAAAAGAAGATCGAAATAGGAACATTCTCGAACTGTCATAGGGATATATAAGGACAGTTACCAAGAGCCGAAGTGAATAAAAGTGCAAGTTTAATTGCCAGTGACAAAGTGCAGTGAAAGTGTTAATTGCGGTGTAGTGCTACCCGTGCGCGATCAAGAACAGTTTGTGACGTTGGCTTATGTACTATACGTGAGTGATAAAGGACATATTCCTCGTGAACAAATTTTTCAATCCCTGAACCCCGCTCGCTCGTATCGTAACAGTATGATAATCGGAGGTCAGAGAATAGTCACTATATACTGAGCTTTGCAGCGGGAATCATATATTTTAGCTACCTAATTTAATGAGAATTTAAAAAGAAAAAAGAAAATTCGATGTTATTTTTGTACATCGCTGACAATTTATCCGTGATCAAAATTTTAGAAAAATTTTGCATACAAAATGGATGTATTCTTTATAGCTCAATTTGTTTCAAACATCAGTCTCACCATCATTCTTTGTTTGCCTCTGACATGGCTGTCACGATGACTATTACCGTGGATAATATTCGATACTGACGCGGCTTAACGAGTCTTCCGAAGAAAGAAATCATCAGCATCACCAACAGCTCATTTTTTTTTATTCGCTATTTCTACCAGAGTGGTAATATTATAGCGGGGCGGGCGCGGACTGGCGGCGGGGAGCGGAAGTGTAGTATACTCCTTTTTGATTGACGACAATAATGGTACGAAATACCCCAAGGAAATATCACCTTTCCTTGCGTCAAATCCAAACGTCAAAAAGGTTAACTTTGCTTTTTTGTTTCGTTCATGGGTATATGAAAATTGTTACGATCGTGTGACGTCACAACGGGTCAAATGTGTGATTACGTTTTTTGGAAATTTTAGCGTAATCTTTTACTTTCTTCCATTAATAATTAGAAAATAGTGTGTAATTATGTAATCCCGAAACTATTTTCCTATTATTACGCAGTTAAAAAAATTTGTATACCCCATTGGGTGTGACTATACGACTCGGCAGACTCGGCAGTGAGCTGGAGACGGTTTTACAGTGATTATTCTTCGACCAAGAAGTAGGAATACCGGGATCAGAACCCAGTACCTCCGGGAAAAGAGTCGAACGCTCTACCTTTCGTGCACGGAGGCTGTTAAGATGAATAAAAAGTAAAATAATTTTAAACGCATCGAGGATAAAAGGCATAAAGTTCAAGGACTTGAAAGACTTGAAAACACTTCATTATCCGTGACAAAAGACGATCAATCAATACACAAACCTCGCAAAACAATAATCACATTATCATTCTCCCATAATAACAAATGTATTCCCGAAATGCATAAAGAACCCGCTTAAGAAAAAAAAGGTTTTGAAAAATATCGACTCAGGGCTTCTTCTCGGACAAAATCGAACAATGTAAACTTATGAGCGAACGTTTTATTTATTGAAAACACGAAAAAAGATACGGTGTGGCTTGACATATTGTTAAGAGACCTTATAAAATTATTTGTTATCACACCAATATCACGGTATCTGGATGCGAAGAAGCAATATTCAATTTGGAAAATTTTAGGGATGTTTTATATTATTAAAATATTTTTTTTATAAAGGCGAAGTAAAAAGTAAAGTGTTATAGAAATCTGTAGTTAACACATTGTGCATTACATAACGTGAAAAAAATTAAGATAACGAATGAATAAGAAACATTTTATTTTTAAATAGTCAATACGGTTTTTTTATCTTGGACAGGGTTTATCTATAAACTAGAAATAATGACCTTAATTTCTTTACCTTATTTCATCATCAACAGCTCATATACGTCCCCACCGAGGGGCTCGAGCCTACCCTGAATTAGGGCGATTAGGCCCTAGTCGACCACGCTGGCCCAGTGCGGGTTGGTCGCCCTACTTTGAATTTCTTCGCAGGAGTGTGCAGGTTTCATCACGATGTTTTCCTTCACCGTATAGAGCGTCGAATAAACGTACATAATGAATTCGAAATTCGAAAACACATTGGTACGTGGTGGGGATCAATCCCGCGTCTCCCGGACGGAAGGCAGCGGCCCTAACCACTAAACCACTGACGCTCTTAATAACCTTATTTAATGATACCTTAATTTTAATGATATAATTAAATACCTACATGAAAAGTATAATAAAAAATAATGCAGTAATAAAAAAAAAACGGTGGTTTGGAAGAGCTTTTTGGCCGTCTGTTGACTCTTCAGCCCTTGGGTTCTTCAACTTCTTTTAAAAGGTGTGAAATAAGATCAGAATTTTATTAAAGGAGGCAAGCATTACACGAAGTATTAGGAGTTGGGAGTACTCTCGAGAGTAGGTCCGTATCCGCCCGTCGCCTGTTCGTTTTAATAACCACATAGGACCCACTTCAAGCGCGCAATGAATAATGCTATGAACGGATTTTTCGAATTCCCAAATGTCATCCAGCTTATTAACCGGCTTCATTTTTTCTTTTGGTTCTGTTGGTTTTGGACAGACCATTTTGGTTTTGGCGCGCACGGTCGGGTCGTTTTTTGTCTTCGCATCGCAATCCCGAGAAATTAATTATTGTTTGAAGTTAATTAGTTGTTCTAATATGTATTTTTCTGTGAAATAAGCGTGTTCGTTTGTTAATTGTATATTGAACCATCATCTTACAAGATCTCGTTAAATCCTGTGGTTAGGTTCCGGTAGTTAGTAAGGTATTATATATTCTGTGGTTCCGGGTACCGCTCAGAGCTTATCTCACTTTTTCTATTTACTAAAAAAAACATTAAGAATGTTTAGAAATAATGCGATTCATATGGAATCAAAGGAACTAAGTATAAGGGCATCGAAATCCACAATAATGTGTGCGTCCATCTGTTCAGATAATTAGTCACACTGATGAGAAATACATTTTAATGTTTAAAATATAAGCAATTCATCACAAGAACCCAACGTCCAACATCATCTGCAAAAAGATGCCACTAAATGAATAAATTTAGATTCCAATGCGCGTGATCGATAGACCCGTAGATCAGATCTATAGATCATATCGACTTCGAAAATGGAATGCGTGGCGTGAGTAAGACAAAATATAATTAATGATCGTCGTTCTAAATTCGAATCGGTCTGGTGCAGACAAGTTGGCGTCGTCGCACAAACAAAAGGCAAAAAGTTTTGTTTTATTTTTTGTTTTTTATTTCTCTATACATGGAAACATTAGTAGATACATACGATTAATCATTTTCTGGTTGCATTGTGCATCTGTCACGAGGGCTTGTAAACTGAACTGTAGTTTCGTATCGCCTTTGTTCAAGATGGACCTCTGTCCCGCAAAAAGCATGGACGCACCTGTGTGTGCCCCAGAATAACGGTTCAATTCTTCTATTAGATTATATGTACCCTTATTCATTTTTAAAGAAAAAAATCTCGCGTATCATTCGTTATCCTTGGATCTATTATCTGAGAAACTTTTTATTCCATGTAAGATTTTACTAAATAGTTGTTAATTCGATGTCAAAGCTAGTCGAAGAAATTCACAAGTAGTCAAATATCAGTATTTTAAAAATTAACTTTCTTAGTTTATACAATGGGTACGCTATTTTTACTAATATCAGTATTTTATTACAAAACTTGATAAATTTATTATAAACATTAACGCCTTTCTTAGTTAATACAATGGGTACGCTATATTTACTAATATTATATTATAGGTATGAAGATTTCTTGGGAAATAGCGTTCCTGACGTAAGGGAAGAGGCTGATATCCCACAACACAGGGAATCCTAGTGTGGGTATCAGTGCGCAACCTGGCTTATTGTCACTTTAGTTGCCAATAAAGATTTTTGTATTTTGTATTTTTTTTGTAAGTAATACAAAATATTTTCAATTATGTACGTACTGTAAGAACACCGTGGGAGTATCAATTTTATTTTATTTAATCATCTTAGAGAATTTCAACCACGTAATTTATAAATATGTTACGGTAAATGTAATAAATAAAATAGGTATTAGCTGTGCCCGCGGCTTCGTGCGCGTGGGCCGTGCGAAAACGCTTACTTAATTTTTGGTCCAAATTTAATGCGGTTTTCACAGTTGTATTGCTGTAGGTCTAATTTAAAAACTAGTGCATATTTTATCTTGATGCGTCTCTGAGAAGCAGAGATATCTTTATATTAATATTTGTGCTGAAAACTTCAGCTCCGAGATGAAACTTTGATCGCACAAACGAAATTGCGGGCCGAGCGCTAGTTAATAATAACCGGAAAATTTTATTTTTGCAATGTGTTAGTAATAAAGACTAGGTTTTAACGTGTTAGTTTTGTGTGTCAAACAAAAATTGATAAAATAATCGGGTCTGTCTGTTAAGCGTAATTCCCGGAATCTCTAGAAGTTTCGGAAAACCAAAACATCTATTTATTTTTGTCCATTCCATAAATGTCTATTTCTCCAACGTCCATTTAGATTTAGTACACGTTGTAGTGTTAAAAATAAAAACCGAAAAGTACTACTTTACACGTATATAATTTAGATTTAAAAAAAGGGTAAAAAAGCCAAGATTTGATAAAATGTTACTTACCAAAATAGCAAAATACCAAAATAGAACACAAACAAGAAAACAGAAAACAAGGAACGGTAACACGGTAGAAGATGACTATTATAACAAAAATAATTTGGAATTAACACGTTCCCTGTCCGCCATACAAGATGTTTTAGATACGTCCAAAAATATATCGGTTTTATTTTTATGGTTCGCTATTGTACTTTATAAAAAATGCAATTCTACTTGAAAATTGAAGTTAATTTAAGTAAAATATTAATAATTATAATATGACTCCAAACGAAGTCGTGAACGTCTGTATTGAAATTAAAGACCTACCAACTAATCTGTGAATTGAACGGCGGTGCTAGTAGTAATACAAAACTACATTTTTACCAATCACGACTCTACTACAAGTTGACATTTCCATAATAATGTCGTAGTTCCAATTTTGGCCATTTACCATTTACAGTAGCTCTGTATCAGCTGTCTTCTACAAAATCTTCCGTATGTTTTGTTGTCTATGGTTTTTATACTTCCTAGGCCACACGTTCCTAACGTCAAAAAAATGTTTCATCGCACGTCCATTGACAAAAATGTCAATACGTTCGTATGAGGATTATGACTCCGAATGGAGTCATAGAGGTATGGATTAGGCCGTTTTGTGACTCCGTCTGGAGTCATGAACAGGGAACGTGTTAAAGTCTAACGGTTCCCCAAAATTAGTGAAGGTTCAACAAGATAGAGGAGTAAATAATGCCCTACCTGTCTAGGGAATCGTTGCGCAACAAATCTATAGACTAAGTAAGGAGAAACGTTTTGTACCAAAAGTCTTTGCCGGGAGTGGTTGATGGTGGCGTGGAGAGCCGGTTTGAATTTAGGAAATAACAAACCAAACTTGCAACGCACCAATTTAAGGGATGGTTCACAAGATGTTCCTAACTGAGTTTAAAATGTTCGTTAAAAAAGGTACACTTAAAACTATAACCAAACTTCCAGCCGTAGGTCTTGAAAGTCCGCACGTGCAACTGCTGCAATCCCCAAGGCACCAAAGCCCAGGTTTCCAATGTAGCGGCGGGTCTGCAGCCGGGATCAGTCACTCGTGCGACCACAGAAGCGACCTCAGGTCCAGTGCGCCAGACTCCGACGACTCGGTTAGGTCCGTTCGCCCACGAGGGTTCGCGTTCGAACCTGATGCCCTGTCCACGAGGCTATCGGTTATAGGATGGCTCTCCTCAGCTCCCACTCAAACAATGCTCCAAGGAGCGGCTTTAACAAGCGGCTCAAACTTTTTCACTCTTTAAACAATATTTATTACAATATTTATATTCAAAATTGAATTTGCACAAAATTTAAAAAAAAAGGTGCAGCACAAATACCACAGCTCAATAACGAGACAAGAAATTGAATGCCAAAAAAAACAAAACCAACCAAAAGCCTTTCAAAATCGAACTCAAAATTAGAAATTTGAAAAAGAAAAAAACTGAGAAGAACACGAAAAAAGTTTCGAACACCGAAGCGTAACATAACGCTACAACGTGTTCTCTAACTAAACTATAACTACTGCTGAATAATAGCCGCGCCAGCACTCTCCTCTGTTACTCGAAAAAGACGCTAGCGTACGCTATTGTTGGCAATTCATTACATTTACCAAAAGTAAGGTGTAATTATTAATAATAACCGGTAAAAGTGGATAATTTACTACATTAACCTTCAAACTTGGTATTAGAAATTTAGAAGTAATCGTGGTGGTTAGTTAATCAGTAACATATAGATCGTATCGCCCTCTTTTGCAACAAAAATGAGCTACTTATTTTATATGTTCGCAGCTTAATAATATTAGAAATACTTGGCAAGTCCAGCAGTAGCTACGTCAGTCAATGAATCTTTTTAACTACGTACGCACAAACTAGCAAGCTAAGCCTTGCGGCTAATGCATTTCAATATTGCTTCGATAGCTATCCTCAAAGAAACTTGCGTTTACCATAACAGGATACTAGTAAAAAAATTCCATAATTAAGACCCCTTCGGACCCACTGTACTCCTGGCCATACCCCTTTGGGTAAGTTGGAGACAATAGCTAAGTGGGTTCTTTACGTAAGACAATGAAGATTTCAAACATTTTGTTTTCATGGGAATCCCTTGACATTGAATTGACGATTGGTTGTTTTCACGGACCAAGTAGGAAGGTTGTTTTGAATCAAAAATATCCAACATAAAATTATTTGTCGTAAAAGCATCATTTACTTTATTATATCTAGTAGCCTTATAAAATAAAGAAGTATCATCAACAAATAACACATTATGTTTTGTACCGTAAAGGGCAAATTATAAATGTACAATAATATAGGAACGGATCTAATATTGTGCCCTATAGCAGATGCCAGAGACTATCATATATGCTGTTCATTTGAACTCTTTGTATTCTAGAACCGAACAGTCCTTTTGGACGCTATTGCATCCAAACCAATCAACTGTCCAAATCTTATGGCTCTAAGTCAAAGTCAAAGTCAAAATTATTTATTTCCATAGGATTTTATTACATAGGATTTTATTACATCGGATCTAAGATCCGTCATTACATTTTTTTGGGTGAGTTCACTAACACAATGGCGGAATCTGTGGAGAAGAGTTCACCGAAGAAACTCCACAGTCGTCGCATCTTTTGCGTTTCCTTTTTTAATACCCGTTCCTCTCAGGAATCATCAAGTCAGCCTGCAAACAATCAATCGCATTGACGGACGCGCTCTGTCATGGGGCTATCCGTCATCGGCGCGGCGCGGGCGCGGGTCAGCCGTGGGTCCGGCGGCGGCGCCTGCTTTTGTTCGCCGTGGGAAAACTAATGTTCGCGTGTAGGTAAATTTAATGGTGGATATGTGAAGCGGTTAGATGAGGAAATCAATGACCCTGTCATGTAAGTGTAGGGAACAGCCTCTGTCGTCATCGCAGTTTGAGAGTACGTACGGCTCATGATTCGGAGGTTCCAAGGTCAGGAGTTCAGAGTAGGAGGAGGAGGAGGACCTGTGTTCGTGGTCGGCCAAGTAATAATAATAAAAACTAACATAATCATACGATCGGTCAACCTTGCAATCGGTCACAAAAATAAGGTGTTTGTCACGGGTTGTCAACCATTTGAACTTAGAGCCGCCGCAGTATGGTTACATTGCAGTGTTTGTTCGAAAAGCAAAGGGTTTGTATGTTAAATCTATGTCAATAAGCAAGATGACGACGCCATGTTTGTGAGGCCTATTGGTCGTCGACTTTAAAAACTACACGATTACGACGATGAATAAAAAGTTTAAATAAAATGAGATTGCAATATAATACAATGCAACTTTCTTGTACCCAAATGTTGCCTGGAAGAAATTGCTACCTTAGCAATAAGGCCGTCTATCTGTACACCCCTTCATCTATCTTTTGTACTTTCAAGCTATATCCTTGTGTGCAATAAAGTTCTATTCTATTCTATTCTATAAATTGTTATTTTAGCAAGCAAATACTTGTCTTATATAAAGCGCAAAAAGGCGACATTCAGAGACAAAGCTGAGCCAAATCTTAGCTAAGCAAATATCGAACTGAGCAATAAAGCCCCAAAAGACATGGCAATGCCATCAATAACATAACTTGTAAAAAACCAAGCCTCGCACGCAACTCAGTTCTCTTACCGTAAAAAGTTGTCTTAGCTTAGTTTTCGTCTCTGAATGCCGCCCTTAAACAAACATAAAGCAAATACTTACTCAGTAACACACACACCAACATAAAATGACCTGGTGATCTATAATTAAATAGTTTTTTTATACTAATTAATATACGCCACTCTGACGTCTAGATCACATACTAGTTTTTGATTTATTAAATGCAAAAAGTTATGAGCACCACGATATCGACGTCGTCGCGTCGGGTGCAAAACTGCATGCGAATATAGTGCGTATTCTCTTATATACATGAGTCCAGCGCCAACGCATAAGACTCATGTGTTTAGTAAATATTCTGATATTCACGTTCGTAATACTAGTAATAAGAATAAACTAGGTAAGTAGAATAAACTAAGTAGTTAACCATCACTGGAGACTTGCTAAAGTTAGTACTTCATTTGTGGGGCTGTGTGTGTGCGCTATAAACACCCCTGTTGAGATCTTATTACGAGTATTACCAGAAAAAGGTTTTAGAATCATGTTAAACAGACGCTTACTAAGGTTTACGTTAAATGACTATTTAACTGGCAAGGAGGCTGTGTTTGGATGCTCCAGCACGGTAAGGAAATAAGAATATACTTATATACATCCACATCCACTACCAAGCTCCTTACCCATTTAATAACTAATTCTCCTCCTAAAACTCCCAATCTCCTTCAGATACCCGGGCATCTTAATGTATATTTGTAAGACTATATGTGGAGAATCAAATAAATAAACTATTATTATTATTATTCTTTTTTCTTAAATTTTAAGACTCTCCGTAGAGGTAATATTGGCACGGACAGATCTGTATATTTTGCTATTTTTTCTTTGTATTATTATTGTACTCATTACTGTAAACAACATACATATATATCTAAGAAAAGGGTAAAGGTACAGAAGATGCGAGTCCTGTAGAGTTTCTTCTGGCAGTTCTCAACACCGAGAGCACACACGTAGTCTTGGCTTGTGGTGAACGTGCCAAGTGCCAACCATGGACCAACTTGCCCTTGGTATTAGCTAGCTCTGTCTTCAAAAAATGATTTTGTAGAATCTTACTTTAAATAAAGATTGTTTATCTCTATGCATACAGCATAATGCATAATTATGAATAAATAAAAAACTGTAGGTACTGTATTGTAACAGATTCCTGTCTTGCTTGATCATTCATACCTTAATAGTAAAGGTTTTATTTTAAATATTATAAAAAATAACAATAAATAATTTCTTGTTGAGTTATGACAACGTTTTCTTAGAAAACACCTCATCTTTCTATTCCAAGCCACTAAACTAAAACCGAGTTAGTTAACTTATAGAAAAAAAGAAACAAACGAATGTGCGACCGACCTTTTCCTATTGTTCCACCTGACAACACCCAACATTAGTTTTTATATGCCATTTTAAAAATTAAATTATAGTTTTTAATTTTTAATATGATAGCCAGATAATATATTTTATCAAGAAGGTAGATTTTTATCAGGTAAGCTATTTATTTTTAACAGCCTACGATTTATTAATGGAGTTATTTTTTTCTAGCTGGGTAAATTAGTCGTCAGTTTAGTAGACTACATAAATACATACTTAAAAACACTCGTTTCACCGAAGGGATAAAGCATTATAGGAAGAACGCAGCATTTTTATTTAGGTCTTAGTTCGGTAACATACGCCGAACTACGCCGCACGCCGCCGCCGCGCCGATCTTTGCGATTTTAGTTCGTGGCTAAAGCCGCGTTTCCATTATGCAAGTAGCCTGCATGCAAGTTGCAAGTTGCATGCAGCTTGAGTAATGGAAACGTAAACTTGCATGCAGGCTGCAAATTGCATGCAAGTAGTTTTGAACTTGTAAACGTAATGCGCAACTAACGCTTGTCTGCGCAATGATATGCAAGTTGCGCGCGCAAGTGCCACAGCACGTCCTTGTCCTAGTTCGGACACTTGCATGACAATAAAAACTTGCATGCGAGGTTCAAGTTCTATAAATTAAAGCTTACAATTCAAGTAACTTGTACGCAAGTGTGACGTCATACTTGCATGCAAGCACTTGCTCAATGGAAACGCGCCTTAACTGTCTATAATATACTCGTGTAGGGAAGACATAATCACCCGTTTTATTCGTAACCATAATAATAAGTATGAACATGTGACTAACGCCATGTGCTTAAACAATGGTACTCTTTATTCTATATTTTATTTCTTATTTTAAAATATTTACATGAAAGATTACAAAGAAAATGTAATGAATACATTACGATACGAGGATCGTAGGTGGCAAATTGCAAACAAGCTGACTTTTGTATGGGTTTATAATCTCACCGGTTTGTTATAAAACCTAAGATCCGTGTGTTGTACGACGTATTTCAATACACTTGTGAGAAAACAGATAGTAAAATTAAGTATAAAGTAAAAAATATTTTTTAACATAACACGTTTTAACGCACTAAAAAGTATAAAATATTTTTTATTGAGATTTTTATTGGTGTAGTACTCTTGTAGGACCTAAAACGAAAAACGTGGGGTGCATGGAATTGATATTCTAAGAAGTAGAGAATGAGGTGATGCCTGACAAACAGCATAGCCGCATACCTTTTTATTGTCTTACTTATTTTCATGTCTGTCTGACTTATTGATACAATGAATGTCTTCTAATTCTTATTAGTGCTAGGGGTTGTTATGTGTTGTCTTGAAAACTTACAAATAGTTATTATTAGTTTTTTTTGCAGTGCAATGCATTTGTTGTATTTTTAACCCCCGACGCAAAAGAGGGGTGTTATAAGTTTAACGTGTCTGTGTATCTGTGTATCTGTCTGTGGTATCGTAGCTCGTAAGCGGATGAACCGATTTTCGTTTAGTTTTTTTGTAACATAGATAATTTTACCCCGAGTGTTCTTAGCCATGTTTCATGAAAATCTCTTCAGCCGTTTGAAGATCATCAGCTCTTTTCTAGTTGATGAGGGGATCTGACGAATTTCCTTATCTCCGATCGATTCGAAATTTGGTACCTTGTTACTTCAATCATATTGAAAGTATATGGTAAGGTAACCATGACCTGATCAGCCGTTTGAAGATCATCAGTTCTATAATAGTTGATGAGGGGATCTGACTTACTGCCATAATAATATGTCCTATCGATTCGAAATTTGGTACCGTATTCCTTCAATAATATTGAAAGTATATGGAAAGGTAAAGTAAGCAATTTGTTGGCAATAAGGTTAAGCAATAAGGTTGTTTGCAATTTGCAACCATGACCTGATCAGCCGTTTGAAGATCATCAGCTCTTTTCGGGAGTTCTCCTTCTTCCAACTGATCTCTGCGAAGTGCGTTCCACTCAATTTTTAGATATAACTGTACTCATATATCATAATTTATATGTAAAAAAGTTTAAAAATTATGAAATAAAAATAACTTAAAAATTTAAAAACCCCCGAAGCAAAAAAAAGCAAAAATTTAAAAAGTCAAAAATAATACTTATTGTTGAGCCATCAAATTCGATAAAGTAACACCTATATATTTTAATTTTATTATAGAAATTGATGGATGGCACGATTTGGTTTGCTCTTTGAAATGACGCTATAATGTCACGTCGTACTAAATCAATAAAAATATTTTATACTTTTTAGTGAGTTAAAACGTGTTATGTTAAAAAATATTTTTTACTTTATAATTATTTTGTACTTTTTAGTCCAGCGTATTCTAATTTTGCAATATTCTCTGAACATCACGTAGGACTAAATTGCTAAGACTAAAAAGCCCAAGCATGACGAGATTATGTTATTACGTTGAGATTACCTTCCGGCTCCATCATGAGACCCTGACATCATGTGTGACTAAAGATCTTGTTAAGACAAATCCAACGAGCCCAAATACGATGAGCTTATGTTGTGTATTTGAGGAGTTCCTATGGCCACCTTTTGGTTCCATCATGAGACTCTGGACATCACGGTTGATATGACTAAAGTGATCTTGTCAAGACAAATCCAACGAGCCCAAACACGACGAGGTTATGTTGCAACGTTGAGGAGTTCCTATAACCACCTTCTGGTTCCATTATGAGATCCTGAACATCACATATGACTAAAGAAAGATCAAGAAATAATTAAAATGAAATGGTTAAGAAAAGTACCCTACAAAATCTACGATATTATAGGTAAAATTGTTCATGTAAAAGTTGTAAAAACTAACCTTCATTATATCGCGCGCATTTTTAGTTGCTATTCACATTTATCAATACCAACACCTGATCACTCTTAAAACAAATGAAAATTTTACGAAATTGGCGCTGGCCGCCAACCTCAAAAGAATAATAGGTTTCTTTTTTATAAGCATAATTACTATGGAGAAAAAGCTCTCGCAAACATTCAGCCTCTACGAATCGATTCGTTGAAATCAAGATAATTTTATTTTTATCATTAAAATATTACTGGCTGATAATATTTTTGATACAAGTTGTTAAAATACAAATAAAAAAATATGAAATACTTATCTCTTTGTAAGATCCATTCAAATATTTATTACACTGGCACAAAGTATATCTTTATATCTTTAAACCTAAAGTATAACTAGCGCGAAAAAAAAAAGCGCGGGAAACGTTCGTGGCGGTCGAAAATATTTTGCATTTGTGAAAATTATTTAATTTTATTGGTTTCCGGGAGGATTTTCAGTTATTTAATATATTATTTGTATAATATTAGTGCTTAGTTGTAGTTTTGTATATATTTTGTAGTTTTCCTTAGTGTAAATATCACAATTTATCATTGGTAAGTTTTTATCTTTTCTATTTCCATGATGATGCCCCCGGGTGATCCCGGAGGGACAGATCCTGGTGGGACAAGTTCTCCATCTTCTCATAACACAGTTCCCACAGTTGGTTATCATGTGACAGTAGCAAATGAGTACAATGATAGGATGGAAAGTAGCAAAGTCAAACTCTCGTAAACGTGTTTGTTCAAGAATTGTATGCAAAACTTGCAATAAAAAACGTAGCCCAACTCGCAAAGGTAAAGCACTTCATGAAAACGACTGTCAATGCCTTGAAAACGTCTTTCAAGGTTCTTCGGAAGAAAATATATGTTCGACTCACCCTAGGCCAAAGCATGATGATAAAATTATTACAAATAACAAGACTCAAACTAAAAATTTACCACAACAGCCCTCACTTGCTAGGCATTCATATCAGTCTTGTGACTCTTCGCCATATGTTGTACATGTGCAAAGAGTTCAACAAGCCTCGAACGATGGTATTACCCTTCACCCCATATCTTTTGGGAAGTCGCTCAAAACTAATAAATTTAATAATATTGTGAATGGCAGTTTGAAGCGGATTGGACGAAACAAGGTTTCTTTAGCTTTCTCGCATTACCAAGATGCAAACAATTTTATCAATAGTCCATTGCTAGAAGCAGGCAACTATAAAGCTTTCATCCCATCTTTTAATGTAACCCGTATGGGTATTGTACGTGGCGTCCCGGTTGATTGGTCGGAGGAAGAAATTATAGAAAACATTGGTGTTCCAATTGGTTGTGGTCCTGTATTAAAGGTAAGACGTCTGAAAAGGAAAGTAACTAGTAATGACATCTCTGAACTTAAATCCACGGAATCAGTGGTGGTCACATATGACGGCCAGGTTTTGCCTAAACGGATATTTCTTTGCTATTCCGCCTTACCTGTTGATTTGTATATATTCCCTACAATCCAATGCTACAGATGCTGTAGGTTTGGCCACGTTAAGGATTTGTGTAGAGCCAGAAATCCAAGATGTTTCAAGTGCGGTCAAGATACTCACGAAGGGATAAATTGTTCATTAAATGAAGAAAATTCTTGTTGTTTCCTATGCAATGGTTACCATTATGCAAATAGTAAAAGGTGTCCTGAATATGAAAGGCAGAAAACCATTAAAGAAACAATGGCTAAACCTGCCTCTCATATCAAGAAGCCTCCAAACAACATGCACCAGTGTTGAAGAGGTCCTATGCAGATGCTCTTCTGACTACTTCTACTACTAATGACTTTCCAAGGACACAACAGAATGTTTCTAATACTAAACAGTACACAAATAGTTCATATAAAAAAACTGTATTTTTAAAACCCCGTTCCCCCCATAATATTATATCCAAAGGGTATGATGTTGCTGCTCATAATGAATTAACTAAAGATTACAATATGTCCAATCCCGTTGATGGATGCGCTCTCAATTTTCAAAATGATAGTAACGAATCTACCAATTTCAATTCTTCGGTTAAAGATCTTATTTTGGCCCTCATAAAAATTTTAAATGTAAACATGAACTCACCGTCCAACGATGCTAACAACTGTGAATCAATTTCTAAACTAATAAATATTAATAATGGACAGTCGGTCCAACGCCCTACAGTGGAACTGTAGAAGCGCATTTTCAAAAAAATCTGATATTATTTTTTTTATAAATAAATATAAACCTTTTATTTTTGCTATCCAGGAAACTTGGTTTAAACCTGTTTCAAATTTTAAGTTACCTGGCTATACATGCCTCAGAGAGGATCGTTTTGATGGCTATGGCGGTGTTGCTTTATTAATAAGGCACCCCACTGCCTTTACTATTCACCCTATTCCTTCACACAATGATGATCTGTCTATAATTGCTGCTATAGTTCATAATATTTGTTTTGTATCTTTATATATTGCTCATCCCACTGTTGATATTTTTGAAGAAGTTAGTAATATAATTGCATCACTCCCTAAACCATATGTGATTCTAGGAGACTTTAATGCCCAACATCAATCTTGGTGCAGTTCCACTTCAAACCATTATGGGTCTATAGTATTGGATTTATTAGATACTTATAATATTTGTCTTCTTAATGATGGCTCTCCAACACGACGCACTGGTCCCAATGAAGGTAAAAGTGCTCCCGACCTTAGTTTATGTACTCCTAGTCAAGCGTCTTCAGTAACTTGGCAAACTTTGTCAACAACCTTTGCGGTTCAGAAGCGACCACCAAGACTTAAATATAAATTAAACGACCCTGATTGGCATCTGTTTAAACAGAAGATTAGAACGTAGAATTATATCTCTTCCCAGTGTCAATCAGGGAAGTGAACCTCTCTGTGCATCATTGCTAGCTAAGGCTTTTATTGATACTGCTGATGATGTTTTTCCTCAGAAGGGTAGGGGCAGTAATTGCATTCCATCCCCACCTTGGTGGGATAGCGAATGTACTGAGGCTGTAAGAAGTAGAAAAGAAATAGAATTAATTTACAATGAATGTGGTTCTGAGGAAAATTTTATTAAACTTTCTGAGGCTATTACAAACACTAGTAAACTTTTCAAAAAGAAAAAGTTTGACAGTTGGCGGGCCTTTTGTCTGTCCTTATCTCCTGACGTGCACCCTTCTGAAGTGTGGCGGAACATAAGAAGATTTCGATCTGCTTTTAAAGACTCTACTCCTCGTCTAATCCCTTCTGCTTTGGCTGATAAATTCTTAAATAATTTAGCGCCACCTTCAGTTCCAGAAAATATATTATTACATAGCACTATTCCTTTTATATTAGACGACCCTGAAGATCTCAATCGCCCTTTTTCTTTAGCTGAATTAAAGGGCGTCTTGGCCAAAGTCAAAGATTCTGCTCCGGGGTTAGATGGGATCCCTTATTCTTTTCTTTCCCACCTTAGTGATGATTCTCTCTCTTATTTCCTCCAACTTATTAATTCAATTTTATTATCAGGCAATATTCCTTCATCTTGGAAATCCCAAGAAGTTATCCCAATTTTGAAACCCCAAAAAGATTCATCCGATCCTTTGTCGTATAGACCTATCGCTCTCTCATCAGTTCTGATGAAAATTGCTGAACTTCTGGTAAAAAACCGTCTGGAGTGGTTTGTGGAGAGTGGGGATTTGTTAGGCCGAAATCAGTTTGGGTTTAGACGAGGGAGGAGTACAATAGACAGCATTAGTATATTTGTGACCGATATAAGATTAGCGTTCTCTTTTAATAAATCTGTGGTTGCAGCATTTCTTGACATAAACGCTGCTTATGACAATGTTGTTTTGAGTGTGCTAAAGAAGAAAATGGAATTTTTAAACATTCCTATTATTTTATCTAACTTCATTATGAATATTTTATATGAGAGGCGTATCCATTTATTCCTGGATGATGGCAAAGAAGAAACCAGATTGGTATGGAAGGGCCTGCCACAGGGTTCTGTTTTAAGTCCGATATTGTTTAATATTTATACCTTTGACCTCGAGACATCGTTGGACGATAATGTGAGTATTCTCCAGTATGCTGACGATTTGTTAGTATACTGCACTAATAGCTCTGTTGAAAGTGCCACTTCTTCTTTAACTACCTCTTTAAAACATGGATGGATAGAAATGGATTTGATTTATCGCCATCGAAAAGTAGCGCAGTGTTATTTTCTAGGAAGAGACTTCCTCCTCCATTTTCCGTGTATTATAATAATATAAAAATTCCTGTTAATGATAAGGCAAAATTTTTAGGTGTTTTACTAGACTTCAAACTAACAGGTGTGCCTCACTGTGAATATATTTATGCTAAATATGAGATTAATAACAGGTGCCATGAAGTCGAGTCCAATTAATGCATTACAAGTTGAATGTGGTGAGCCTCCCTTACAACTACGCCGCCAATATTTAGCGGATAAATTTTTATTTCGTGCACTACAGCTTTCTAGTCATCCCCTTCATTCTAAGCTCAAATTACTCTCAGACTGCATTAACACATCAAGTTACTGGACGCACAAATCGGTTCCATGCCTTATAAAAAGTTTTCAGAAGTTCTCAAACATTCAAGCTCCTACTTATAGGTATTCTAAACACGCTTTGTTTTGCAACTCTTTTGGTTCTTTAATTCATACTCCTGAAATCGTCTTAAATTTAGGTATAATCAGAGATGATCCGAATAACAATGTCACTTTCAATTATTTAAGAGACAGAAACTGGGATAATTATCATTATATTTTCACTGACGCCTCTAAACATTCAGCTTCTAAAAACAACAAGTAAGTAGTAGTAGTAGTAGTAGTTTCATTCAACAAGTAAAACTTCCTCCGGAATCATCGGTGTTCACTGGTGAGTGCTTTGGCTTATATAAAGCTGTAGAATATATCCGAATAGCACAGCTCCAAAAGAGTGTAATCTTCACTGATTCAATGAGTTCTCTGCAAGCTTTATCAAAATTTCCTTTTAATTTTAGAGTAATTTTTCCCATAATATTGAAAACCCGACAGATATTACATGAATGTTTTAAACGTGGAGTTATAATTTCCTTCGCATGGGTACCAGGACATAGTGGTATCAGTGGTAATATTAAAGCTGATAGACTGGCAAATGAGGCTGTTGTGTGTGGTGATATGCATCCATACATGAACTATTGTCATGATCTGGCCTGCCTGCCCACATCTGACCTTCGAAACTCCTGGAGTCAGATGTGGACAGAGAGTATTCAACGAAAAGGCAAATTTTACGCGAAAATTCAACCTTGTATACCTTCTAAGCCCTGGTTTTCGAAATTAAGGTTTGTCAAGCGAGTCACTAGTATTATTATACGTATGAGACTGGGCCATGCTTGTACGCCGGTTCACCTCGCCAGAATCAACATAGCTCGTGATGACTTGTGTGAGTGTGGCGAGGTTGGTGATTTAAACCATATATTTTTTGCCTGTCCGTTACTTGACTATATTTCTTTCTATTATGATTTATTGTCCTTCAAAATTCCTTTTCCTACATCAGTTCCTATCCTACTGGCTACTAACAATCCTGTAATATATAAATCTATAAGTAGTTTTATAATTATTAATAATATTCGCATTTAATATTTTGTGTACATTGTTGCTAAGTAATATATTATCAACTTCTGTTTATCTATCTAAATCTTATGTATAATATTTCCTCTTTTACCTACTGTTTATTTTCTTATAATAATCCCTTCTGAAACCTATCCAAATTCCGATCCTAATTCAATATTTATAATACATTATACGTTTCCTCCTTTTTAACAAAATGACTGTGGCGATGTGCAAACCGCACCATGCCAAAAAAAAAAAAAACTGGCGCCATAAAAAATGATCCTGGCTGAATAACAATTATGGAGACCATAGAAAATAAAATAAAAAAATTAAATCGCACTACTGCGGTATTTAACCAAAGGGTATAACGCATTTACACAGTTTACTGCCTTTGTAAGTTCAATTTTCGAGCAAGGTGTTTTGAAAAATATGTTCTTATTTATTCAAAGAATTTAATAGTACCCGATCTGACTCAATACTTATTATATAATATATTCATTTATATTTGTTGTCCATTCAGTTTATAATTAATAGTTAACCAGCCTAGATCGGATCTACAAAGAATCCGCGCAGATTGCGTACGCGCTTGTTCCCATAACGAAGTTTTTACGACCGATTCCAAGTTTTTACACGACGAAGATGGAAAAAACAGCGGCTGCGACAAAAGACGATCGTCCCTAGATATTTGTCGAGATAGAGAACTATAAATAACACTTCAGTATCGGTAGTGTAGTGAGGCGGTTTTTGGACCTTTGAGGAATATTGTCGCGGAGGGAATGATATAATGTTTTTTAGGACTACTTACTTTATTATTAAAAATTGAAGTTATAAAAATATTTAAAAATAAAGTTTAAGAAAACCTAATTCAAACTCGACATGCGAAACAATATCTTAATCATCAAGACGTGGTCTCCTTATTAAGAAGAAGAAGTAAGTACTATCACAATAGGGTATCGGACTATTCCTAAATTTACCTATTTTTAAAATATAGATTAGTAGCAGACGATTCGCGAAGAAAAAAAACAGAATCGGTTGAAAAACGAATTTACTAAAGTGGGTATGTGCCTCTCTGTCTAATCTTGAATTTCAAACCTTTATAACTCGGTCAATTTTAAAGATAGAGCAAAATTTTTTTTAGTGTTCGATAGCAGAAAGTAAGAAGATTGGATTTAAAAAATAAAAAAAAGAAGACAATGAGTTGCTTTGTAGTAACCTCAATACGAAATTCCAAAATAGTGGAGAGACTATGGTGCGGACTATCGATATGAGTTCAGAATTGTATCAATAAAATATTTCCAACATTTCAATAAATGTTCAATACAATCTCGTATATTAATGTATCAATGTACAAAAATTAAAAGTATACTAAGTTTCATTCTGCTCGCTAATATAACGTATTAAAAAAATATATTTGTTGAACCATGGACCCCTGTTTTCCACCCTACACGGGGGCTAGTCGGCTAAAACATTATTAAGTTTTCTTACATTCATTACATGGTAAGCTCGGCCTGAGTAAATTAACTTTCACCCTCGCTATACTTCATTACTTCAAAATGAATGCGTTCCTTACCTTTTATACCTAAATTAGCATTAATAAAAGACTCGAGATAATGAGCTACTTTGTAAAAACGTTGTAATGTTTTGAAAGATTAATTAATGAGCTTGCTAAGACCTACAATAATAACAAATGACTGCTTTTAACGCAGTACAGAAAAACGGTATATCGGTGAATGACATACAGGTTGGCAATCTATTGCCTTTGTGGGACTAAACGCAAACTATGTCCTTTAGTCGCCCAGTTTCTATAACATTAAAAGATTATGACCACTACATAACATAAGCCTTTCAACGGAAAGAACCGTAGTACATTGCTACGCTTACTACGGCGTAGCATGGTGCTACGTAAACCTATTATTTACTTACAAGGAAACGTGTGATCCAAACATGAAAACCTGATATCGTATTTTATGTAGAGCAGTGTAATTAACAATTTAAATTATTTTATGAAGGTCAGTAAAAATGCTATGGCGATGATCTCGAAAATCTTGTACGACTATTTTTTTCTCATTTAATTGTACACTCACTTATTTTTTATCTACTTAATACACAGGAAAAGTAACACGTAGCCGCTCGAGACCAACGTCTTGGCTGGGGATGTTTTGTTAGGGCGGGCGGCGAAGGCGGGCGTCCCGTTGCTAGGCAACGCACTGCGGGGGGCGTGGCAATCGATACCACCCTCGCTCACCGGATACATTCACTCACTCACTCACTCACCTCGACTCTGGTGACATTCGCGAGGTGTTCTACGTCAGCCCTTTTCCTTTCTACCGGAAGGAAGAGTGAAGCCAGCTTCGGGTTGCTGCAAGAGAAAAGACATGTTTTCTCTGAAGTGAGTAGCGAGTTGAGTTTGAGTGTTTCCGTATAGGTCATAGGTCTTCCTTGAAATATATATTTAGCGGTTTTTTAACCAACAAGCGCTTAATAATTCGGTTTGGTAACCAAATTCTGTAAATTGCGAGAAATTAAGTTCAAACAATCCATTAATTACTCTTAATGCGATCAAGTTTACGATAAATATTTGACTTAGATACTAAAATCGCATTACTTCTCGATGGCTCATCAAAATTAATCAAAGCATACCTAATTAGACGTATTTTTTCGATTAAGATCTCAGGAAAACTGCATTACAAATAAGCTCTTTAATGACCTCTGCAAACACAGGCCGATCAGCTTCCTGTTCGTCACGTCTTTAATGTTGCTGTCAGAAAGAAATTGCGTCCCTTTCTCATTTTTGTTGAGAGCGTGCGCGCGACAGGTAGACGTACCACAGAACTGTATTTGCTAATTTCATCGACGACGTGATCATGGAGCAGAACAGGAAATCGTTGTTATAAATAACTGCAAATAAGAATAAGACTGGATTTGGATATGACTTAAATCTGTCAAAAAAACTTCACTCACGTGTATGTTTTGATATTTTTTTTAAACTATACTTTTTGTATTTCAAGACAATTTCTTGCTTTTCTCAGTTTTACGTTTTTGTTTATTATTTGTACTAGTAAGTACATACAAATATTTGTTCCGTGTTCTTGTTTTTTTAGTAATTTTTAAGCCAATACTTAATCATAAAAATTATGATTTGAGTCACACGCTCAGTACAGAAGTAACTTATTGTCGCTTTCTCTCAAGTAGTCTTGCACTGTCTCACAGTCCCTGCGTCGGCGTCGTCGTCAGTAACATTGGGCCCGTACCCTGTACCCTCTGCGTACTATTAGTGTACAAAGCTGGCTGTCGCGTACACACGTGGGGGAAAATTATGAGCTGTCACACGCAGATATCCGCGCAGCGCACTATAATACTACGTACACTGTACTTACCTGTGAATAATCCAGAGGTTATTTAACTACTCAATTTATAAAACAGAAACATAAACTACTGATTTATTTTGAAAAAAAAAAAATACAAAATGAATTCATAAAAAAAATCTAACTACAAAAAGAGAGTGTAAGATCAGATTTTTTTCTGTTTTCCAAGCTGAGCTGAGGAACTCAAGACGTAAATTAAATTAGGGCAGATAAGTTGACGTCAATTACCCCTTTCAGATGATGGTGATGATGATGATCTTAGACGGACGCTGGTGCAGATATACAGAACAGATTCATCGATATCCTCATTGATGGTTTCCTCCACTGATATTTTTGTTCGAGCGAGCGAACCGTCTCCGTTTCAGCTTGGGAAAAAATGCTTTCGTATGTCCGGCTGTTCTTCTCCACGGGTCACAAATTCTCAACCGATTCTCGTCAAAATTGTGAGCAGATTCGATGATTATATTAATTTTTTTGGTCGATTCTGTTTTCGACTTTTTGAGATATGGGGGGGGGGGGGGGGTGTTAAAAGTAATATTTTAGCCAAACAATCATACTCGCGTGATCTAAAGCTCGCAGAGCCACTATAGGTATAGTTTTAGATTTTTTGACACATACTTTTCATGCTGACACAACGCAAACGTGATGAAATTAAAGAGTTATATTTTTTGCCATTTGCTTACGGACAGCAGAAAATTACTTACTAACAAAGTTTATAGACATTCCACCAGTACTAATTCTAATAACTACCTTACAGAGACATAGAGAAAAATCATAAAGTTACCTAATTAAAAATGTTTCCACTGAAAACGTCATAATTATATACGTTGCCATTGTTAAATTTAATCAAGACGACCTCGTCAACTTTTAAAGAATGAAAGAAGTCCGCCCCACAATTTTTTTTTTCAAAAATGTTACATTATAATAAATAAAAAGTATTTCACTGCACTGTAAAATACGTATATAACGACTGTACATATACGAGCACTAAGCAGAACAATATATTATCCTTTCTTCCGTACTACGTTTTCAGCAATACTAACAAATACACATACTCGTAAACACCTATTTGATCAAAAACAAACAACTGTCGTAGTCCTTAACCCATGTAATTAATATAAATAGGCTCAGTATAGTTTGTGGTATGAAACTCTCCAAAACCGATTATTGACTCTCGGCTTGTGCGTCCTCCAGCCCTTGACGTCCATCCATCTCAGAAATATGGACCATAAAACCACGATTACGTTTTATAAACACTACATTTATAACTATTTTATGATTGTATTATTTATTTTATGTAATATATTACGTTCTGGAGACTGGAGTGGAGACTCTGATTTTTTCTAAACTGGACGCCTTCAAATATTTAAAATTCCGTGGCACAGCACACTCCATTAATTTATAGTATTCGGACGGGTAGCGTTAGCGTGGCAAGGGCTTTTTGGTGTTGCTCTGAAGTGAATAATAAAATATTTCTAGCTTTAGTTTTTTTTTGACAGTAAATTACCGTTGTGATTGAGAGTAAAATTATAATCGAAAACATATGAAATAATAAATGAAGATATTTACTTCTACAATAAATACAAAACTATCGTGATTTGAGGACTAAATCTAGCATTCCCAACTAACGTGATTTGAGGACTAAATCTAGCATTCCCAACTAACGTAGATTTGAGGACTAAATCTAGCATTCCCAACTAACGTAGATTTGAGGACTAAATCTAGCATTCCCAACTAACGTACATTTCCTATAAAAATTAATCCTGATGAGTCAAAAGTCAAAGTCATAGGTTTTAAATTAGTAAGTATGATTATTCAATAATATACTTTTTATCGGTGCCTTTCGCATGTATTTGATACCCAATCTGCTGTCACTCGAAGCGCACATTGTGTGTTATATCAAAGAAGTTCGTGTAGCAGCCGGACTGACCGTGTGGACTGGTACCAAGTAGCTTGGCTCATTTGCTAACAGTAAGTATAGCAAAACAAACCCGTAAATTGTGTCAATTGTAAATATAACAAAGTCTGCTTCCACACTGTTTACCAAGGCAGCCAGGGCAGGCAGGCTCTGCGGCGCGGGCGCAGCCACGGGACTCGCCCGCACTAAATTTAAATATTTTAATCCTTAATTTAAATTTTTGACATTTTTATTTTATGTTGGTATTCGTGTAGTTTCATTTTTAATGTTATTTGTCATATTCGGGAGACAGTACGAGTCGACTGGCGCCTCGGAGCCTCATTTGTTGGCTTTCGATGGTGCATAAATAGTATCTGTCTGCAGACAGAAATGTACATGAGATCCTCAGTGTTTGAAGTATAGTTCCCTGAAATCATTGTACATCTTGTCTGAATGTACAAATGCCCGTTCTCCTTGACATTTCTTGTCTTTCAGTTATGTTGTATTTTGAAATCTTTATAGTTTTCTGGAAGTCTGTTCACTGAACAACGTCCTTGATCATACATTCAGCACCGCATATCAGCCGCCTGGCTTAAGTGGCGAGAGCTTACGGGACTTTACGGGAGTCACTTGCGACACCCGGATGCCTATCAAATTGAAGGGTTTAATTTATAAGTCAGTTATAAGACCAGTCCTGACCTATGGAAGTGAGACGTGGGCCGTGACAAAAGGGCATGTCAATACATGCCATGTTGCGGAAATGAAGATGCTGAGGAGCACATCCATGTGTGGAGTGACGAGGCTCGATAGGATCCGCAACGAGTACGTGCGAGGCAGCCTCGGCGTTCGTGACATCGCCGACAAGCTCCAGGAAAACCGATTGAGATGGGTATGGACATGTCAAAAGGAGACCACCTGAGTACACCGGCAATGTAACACTCAACCTCAACATGGTCAGCGGCGAAGAGGAAGACCGAAGCTGCGATGGTTGAGTGTTGTTAAGAACGACATGCAGAGTTGCGACCTCACTGAGCAAGATATCCTGGATAGGGCGAAGTGGAGAAGACAGAGCAGGAAAGCGGACCCCGTCGCAAGATGGATTACATTTCTTTACGTTAGTACGTAACGTAGTATTTAGTTTAAAAACTAACATTAATTTAACAAACTGTTTCTTCAGTTCCTGTTTAGCTATTATCAGCACGTTTTACTTACAGATTAAAGTAACCTTGAAAACATTGATTAACAACCTATCAGGCGCTAACTAGTTATTAAATAAAAAGATCCATGTAGGGCATGCGCACGCGTGAGGTCAATGAATCCATAATAGCTATGACGTCATTAGTAACATTCACTCGACAGAAACATGAAAATAATATAACGGTAGATGCCTCCTAAGCAAGTGTATACTTATTTCGCGCCGGCACCGCATGACGAGGTGGCCGAGTGGTTAAGGCGTTGGACTGCTAATCCAATGTGCTCTGCACGCGTGGGTTCGAATCCCATCCTCGTCGATATTTTTTACTTTTTTGAGTTATTGCTCTGTTTTCTGTTAATTAGTGCGTCTATTTGATAATAAGCTCATGTTATTATAGATTCAAATAAATGATAGATTATTGATGATGAATGATGATGATTGATGAATGATTGCACGTCACAAAATAAAAAAATTGGCGGATTTCCTCCAAATTTGGCGGGCATAGACTTATGATGTTCATATATTTTATATAATAATATTAAAATTTCATTTTTTATTGTTAAGAACTCCACAGCAAGTGTTTTTTTCTTTTATTAATTAAGTATATAAATAATAAAATAAAAGATTGCAGGTTTATTACCGTTGAGATTGATTTATATCATGATGATGATGATGATGATATAAATAATAAAATAAAAGATTGCAGGTTTAGTTTAAAAAAAAATGTTTTAGGGCCGGCTAAGCAATTTAAGCTAGGGCAATATAAAATAAAATTCTTAATTATTTAGGGCTCTGCATATTAAAAACATAACCATGTTGCGGGTTCCGCTGACATTAATTAAATGCGTCGTCGCGTGGCGTATGATGCGTAACGTATCAAATATGATTTATGAATAATGGCGCGCATTGCTGGTGCTGCGCGGGCGCCGCCGTGGATGTCAGCCACGTGGCGTTAGTCTACGGTCGTATACGAGTACAGTTCGCGTCACTAAAAATAATGCTGACGAAAGGGGATGTGTTTGCTTTAATGGGCACAGCCTCGCGTGTACTAATGATTCTGTGTCCTATTTATAAGAATCAATAAGTAAAAATTACTTTCTTATGTTACTGTCTTAGGTCCTGTATTTTAAACACATCCCGTCAAATTTGTCCAGCATTCTTTTTTACGTGACGGGAACTGCATTTTGGATGGCACTATACTAAGTCTAACAGAACGAAGAAGTTTGAATCAGGATTTCTTAACATTAAATACCCAGTATACAGCACGCATTCGCTCGCTGATTAGTTTATGTTTCGATCTGATTTTCCTTACAGAGCATAAATTAGAGCCAGTGAAGTAAAATAATATGTTTACTGAAATAGATATTTGCATTTGTAAAAAAAAACTTTACGGACAGCATAGACAGCAATGTTTTCTTTGTATGTTCCATATGTGTTATGCAATAAAGTTTTACTTACTTACTTACTTACTTACAGCAGCAACTAAGTAAAATACCCATTTTTTTGAAGAACTTTATTTACAATCTGTGGTCCCAACACACCAGAACGGTCGCCACGTGGCTCGTCCCTCTGAACGACGTCGTGAATTGTCTATTCGCACTTATGAACACTTACCAACTCGAGGGAGATTTTATTGCTGTTATGATGCTGTAAGTGAGGGCTTCATGGGTAGATGAGCATTATTAAATGTGCCGGTGGCGCAGCGGCCAGATATTGATTATAGCTCAAGCATTCTAGTTCGAATATCTTCATTAATTATATTCCTGCTAATCAGAACTTTAAAACTAATAAGATTATAAGCTATCGGATATCTTACGAGACTATAGGTACATATTGGAAATAATGTATTTGTTCATAATGTTCCCACTTGGGAGCTCTACGCTACTCAGAATAGGACGATTATACTTTAGTCCACCATGCAAATATACCTTTCATTTCAGAATATCTCTGTGTCCCTTATTTTGCTAATAGACATATTTTTTAAGACGTGCACATTGATATATTGTTGTTATTTCGACCATCCACCATACAAGGGCTGGCCCAAAACTGATACCAAGAAATGGAATATCATATAAGTCGTCCTTGTGAAACGTTAAAATTGTCATATAATGAAATACGGCAGTACGTGAAGCGGCGATTGGTATCGGAAGAGGATAGTTGCGGGGAGGTGCGGAGGGTTGCGGAAAGGCGCTGAGGGCTGCGGAGGGGTGACTTCCGCATCCGGCTGCAGCTCCTCGCGGTCATAACTCATCATCAGCTCCCGCCGGGAGGGCGAGCACTCTCCCTCTCGCCGGGACAAAGAAAAATCAAGATTTGTGTGAATTATATCCCATGTGTTAGCAAAAGGGGAATTCTTAGATATAAAAAATGCGTATACAGTGAAATGAGCTATTGCTTATTGAGTAATAAATAGCCTGAAAAAATTAGAAGACAAATATTCGAATTAATTTGTGTAGTTTTAGGTCTGCTAAATAGTTGTATCAAATGGTTTACTGCATTTTACGTAAATAGCAAATATCTTTCTATATGTTTCTTGAACTTAAATGGAATGATTGAGTCTCCTTACTTATTAAGTTCCATTAAAATGTCCAAGACTAAACGCCCGTTCCAAAAACTTATTTGCTCCACCGTTTTGTAAGACTACGCGAAAAATCGCTTTATCGTTAGGGCATGTAATAGGCACGATGAATCCTATTCTCATACTGATATATTTTGTAATAAATATAATGTTTATGTAAATGCAATCAAAAATAAATAGGTACTGTTGTTGTTAGGTTAATTATCTTTTTTTATTTTATGTAGACTTGCTTTTATTTCTGAGTGGTTTTCAGTGTGTTGTCGTGATCGAGTAATTTTGTAATTTTTAGTGGAAACTTTATTGGCTTATATATTTATTATTTAGTTTTAATTTTTTGTGTTGTTGATGCTGTCTGTTTCCCATTGTAATAAAATAAAATAAATAACAACTATTTTTGCAATGTTGCATACTATTTTGCAGACACTCGTCACTAGTCATAATATCCTAAATGTCATAACCTAATAAGAAATATTATAACGTCCTTGTAAGAAGTAAAAAACTTGCTAAGTAACAGCATTATTATCTTATCTGTAACTAAATGTTTGCCCAGAAATGTTTTTCTTGTATTTTCGGCAATGAGCCACTCACTGATATGCTAAGACATCTAATTGTCATGTACAGCGATAAGAGCTCGTCACAAACAAAACATTATTTTGTCGTCGATAGTAGGTACTGTAGAACAAAGGGATTATAGACAGGGTCACAAGTGGTTCAAATACAAGATCTATCCTTAGCGAATAAAAGTACAATTACGAATATACTCATTCTTTGCCAATTCCTACATATTAACAAGCTTTTATTAACTTCACCTGTATGTTTGTATGTATGCTTGTATGTTTGTATGCTTGTATGCTTGTATGTAACCGACTCGTTTGTTTGGATTCGATTTTGACCTACTTTAAACGGACTGATTTAATTGAAACTTTGTACACTTATCAAGAGCTGGTGACTATACAATAATTTGAAAAAAAAAAACAAAAAAAAAGTACACGCTTTCACAGTCCATCAAACAAAAAAAACAAAACAAAAAAATACACGCTTTCACAGTCATCTAACTAAAAAGTGAAAAATAATTCTTAATATAAGCTGAAAACAATAATTAACGAAAAATACTAGTATTATTGTGAAAAAAGCGTGGGTTGCTTTGTGCCATATTTTTCGTACCTATATCGAGCAACCCACGCTTTTTTTCACAATAATAGGTACTAGTATTTTTCGTTCATGATTGTTTTCAGCTTATAGAATTATTTTACACTTTTTAGTTTGATGTGCTTTAAAAGCGTGTTTTTTAGTTTTTATTAACTACTAGTGGCTCTATGAGCTGTCGACCTCGCGAGTCTGTATATCTTTTCATATTTATTTTTGTTTTTTCTCCACAAACATCCCCAACCCCTTGATTTTTTATTTTTAAATTAAATTTTATTTTTTAATATTTTTTTATTTTATTTTATCTTATTTTATTTTATTGATTAAGAAATGTGACCTGTAGAGGAAAACAGCCTCAACGGTAGACCTTGTAAGCTGGCAACCCCCATAACTCCGTCATTTTTTAAAATTTCCAAAAACTGGCTCGATAAAAAAAAAACGATTAATTTATCAAACCTGCTCACAAAATTTCACGAGAATCGGTTGAGAAACGCGACCTGTAGAGTGAAACAAACAAACAAACAAACAAATCCACAAACAGATGGACATACAAAAGCAAATTTGGCCAAGCTGATACAGAGACGCTTCGCTCGCTCGGTCAATTATTTATTTTTAAAAATAAAAAAAAAGTTTGACCTTATTCGAAAAATACAATTATTTGGCTTCATTATTATTTATTACACTCAAACTAGTATTACTTTTAAAAATAGTCACAGGCCTGTAAAATTACCCTCTGTTTTAAAAAGGCGGATAATAGGTAGACGGCTTGGTCACAAGTGTTGCATGAATAAAATATATTTAGTTCTGAAAGACTCGGTATGTTTCCTTGTTGCACCAGCGTTGTGGAGGACGCGGCTCTCCCGTTGTTATCGCTTCCGTTTCACACCGCCCATTCAGATTAGGAACGCGATTGAGTTGCTTTTGTTTTTGGAAATTTAAATTAGAGCTACTCATGCTAAAGAGAAAAATAAGAGCTACTCTTTACCAAAAGATTCAGCGAATTGCCCCGCGCCGCGCCACCTATTGTGCCAGGACAGTCAATAATTGATCTTCAGGTATATTCAGAAAAAATAACTGGCCAAGCACGTGTCGGACCACGCAAAGTGTAGGGTTCCGTAGTTGCCTAATATGCAGAAGTTGGCACACGGAGCTAATAAGTAATGATAAAAAATTTCCTTATTTATATTATAAACCCGAAATTTTGTAAGTAGGGATGTATGGATGGTTGTTTTTTACTCTTTCGTGGATGAAATTTAGAATAGAGATAGTTTGTACCCTGATATAACACATAGGATACTTTTTACGGGAAAAAGTCTTATTCCCACGGGAAAATCTTCAGGTATATTTAGAAAAAAAAAGGAAGATAAAGTAAAACTTTACGTACTGTTTTTAATAATTTCCTCAAGCACATATCGTGATATTTACAAAACTAGAGGCTTGGCGTACGTAGTACATGAATAACTAAAAGACTAAATTTCTAAATAAATACTATTAAACCAGTATACCTCAATAAGAACTTGAATGCTTTATTCTTACAAGTAAGAATCGAATGAGAAAACAAACGGACCTACAAATTATCACATTTATACTTATAAGGAAGGACTCAGGATACAGTCTATCAGTGGTCAACTAAAAATTGGTTTTTGTCGCCTCTTAAATAACAATACGGCGGGCATAAAACATTGGACGTTTATTATAATTTACCGACTCTAATAAATAAAGATTTCAGTCCTTACAGACCGGGCCGGCCACTCGAAAAACGACCGCCCGGGTTGTATTACATTACAATTCCGACTCTATTCTATTGTATTTTACCATACATTCTTTTTTGCACCTGATGGAATACCTTAGCAATGTTCATTGTGACGTCATTAGCATGCAGTTTTTGCGTGAAGTTTGATTATGGACCTTCCTCCGGCTTGGGCCATGCAACTAATTTTGCGGCTACGACTGGCGCCGGTTTAAAAAAATATTTACGTTGACAAGAGATTTTAAAGTCTACTGATTCCAATTATATGTGGAGGTTCATAGGTATTTACCTAGTCGTTACATCGTAAGACGTATTTATTTCATTTATTTACTTAGACTTAATTTGAAACCGTTTTGCTACGAAAATTTCTTGCTACGAACTTTTTTGCTACGAAGTAATTATGGTCTGGGCCTGAAAATGTTTTCCAGTTTTCAAACATTCTTTCTCACATTCTGTGCAACAAGGTCTATAATACCTAACAAATTGATAAACTATCTTTAACTTTTCTTAACCTAAGTACCTATTTAGTAGTCATGGTAATAGATGAATTATAAATCTATGCTCCATGCCTAATCAAATCTCATATCCATCTTGTGTTGTGATGTGACACTAATAATGTATTATGTATGTATGCATGTAGTAATATGAATCTAAAGATGATAAAACATTCCAAGATCTTTATGGTACATATTTTCTGTTTTCCCTATAATAAGTAATTATACTAAAGGTAGATTACTTAACAAAACATGTTTCGTATTTTAGATTATGATATGACACATTCTTGTTTCAACCCACATTGCTTACGTCACGTCACCTTTGAATATGTGGGTGTGTAAACAAAAAAGCAAACTCCCCAGCGAGTGAGGGTTGCGAGAGGCGGGGCCAGGTGTCAGACGCAGCCGATCTTATCTCGAAGGGTGCATCGTCGTCGCCCGGTGGCCCCAGCCGGGTAGGTACCATTGGGGCCCGTAATAACCGGTACCTATTCTTTGTTTATAAATTTGAGTGCAGATAAAATAATGCTAATTATAATATGTTGATAGAGCACCACGTTAACACGCAATACAGTCTAATACTGATGGACAGTAAGAAAAAGCTTGTTACTCTTACTTACAGATTTCGTCAGTAACGCATGTGCGACTTATGGGTGACCCAAATAGTGACGTTAAATATTTTTTTTCAGGTGCCTCGTCTCAGGACCTATCCGAATCACCCCCCATGTATTTTCCGCGATATTTTGTAGTTTTCGAGTTATGATAATTTTCCCGAGTTTTTGGGTGATTTCATGGTATGCAGTACGTTGAACTTTTTTATCTGCGATTTGCGTGGTTGCACTCTGTGCATTAAAGAAAAAAGCAATGACAAAATTTAATTGGCCTTGTACTGTGTTTTGATAGCTTAAATGAGGCGCCTGTCAGGCCTGAACTGCCGGGGAGATGCAGATACCAACCAGGATGGATAAAATTTTGCGGTAATTTTATAATTTTTCAGTGTTGCGATATTTCTATATTATTATCTCAATTATGAAACTATACGTTATTTTCTGCCATCGTGGTGGAACATTGTTCAAGAAATTTCAATGATATATTTTTTTATTTTTTTTTATTTCGGATTCATATGTAATTTTGACGTATGTAATATGTTACCGTTCTAGGTACACACAAATAAATAGAGTAATTGAGTAGGAATTGTTTGAAATTTTATCGTTAGCATTTTTTATATTGTATTCATTATGTAAGAAACGACTGCAGTTCAAACTTGCTTATTACATCCAAATCAATTACTCCTTGTCTCCTGCTAGAAGCAGCGCACACGCACGATGGCGAGCTTCGTGCTCGGGCGCATTAACTTAGCCAGCCAATTATCCTGCGTGTTCTACGCCGGCCCCAGCCAGCGCAATATGTTAACATATTTTTTAATTTCTCTCCCAGACAGTTAAAGAGGCAATCGCGAGTGCATGCGCAGGAGTGAGATTTATAATAAGAAAACGCTCCTACCGCGCATGCACCATAAGGATCTATAAATCTTTTAAGTACTCGATCGGCCAATCCCTGTTGAGAAACCATAAATCATCTGACGGACAGTGCGGCCGCGCTGGTCCGCTGCACGCCATCCCTCTCGCACTCATCGCTCCATATGCCAAATACATCATTTATCATTTCTTTCTCTCGTTTCTTCTCAATGATAAATTCAATTCTCTTTTAGAATATGATTGTTCCTCGTTTTGTTGTGGTGTTTTATTGTGGCCATCGTCACGGAGTTAGGTTTTTTGATCGGAATCCGATCGAAATGATCGCGAGAATTGGATTTCCATTTTAGATTTCGTGCATCGAGTGATCAATCTTTCAAACCTTCGCATTCGGGGGCCGCTGGACTCGGTTTACGACTCTGATTTTAATAAAAAATAACATATTAGTGGGCGATTTTTAAATCATTTACATGGATCAGAAAACGTTTAGGTAGATTTAAATTAATGATGTGAGCCTTCAAAGAAATCTTGTTTTGATGAAGAGGTAGAGTTGTGTGGGAGTAAATTAAAATATCATTTAAAGACTCGCGTCAAGGGGTCGAAATACAATTTTCTTTATTTTAATTTGTTTGCTATTTACACGGCTGTATAGAAAAGACAATCAACAAGTTCATCTTAAAATAACTTAAAATAATACATCGTGCTCTTCAGTCGTTTAAGAATAGGATAAATTTATTATAATACATAATTTGTATACATAGATATTATTTAAACTTTATGTTCTCTCCTAAATGTCACTCCGTGAAAAAATAGTTACATTATTTTAAAATATATAGTCAGTTAGTCGAAGGTCAGAAGTCGATAGCAAAATGTATAGCAACGACACAGATCAATTTACAATAGAATCAATCGCTTACCACTACTATCACTGGGCATTTCATACTTAAAAATATTTTTACAAGACATTTGGCCCCATTTCACACTGTCACGCTCTAATCCTTAATTTAAGTTAGTCTGTCCTTTATACCTTTGATTGAAATGGGACAGGAGATGGCCATTCTAATCAAACATCGAATTTTAACCTTATGGCCGTGTCGATGGCACAATTTTAGAGAGCACTTAAAACATGCTACTTAAAAATCTCTTAAACTGACAGCTATGCCCTTATTTTAGGTTATCATTCGTTCATCACCTCTCTTTCATTGGTCATAAAAATTGGATAGCTGGATTTTAAAATTAGAATTAGAGCATGACATCCCGAATCGAGGCCATTATCAGCTAGCCTAAAAATACCATTTACACTTTTACAACCTATAATTTGTAATTTTATTTTATTGGACTTCGGAACTTTGGCTATGCTGATCATCAGTTTTAAATCTGTAGTTTAGTTTTATTTATTTTACAAGAATCGTATGCAAAGTAGTTCGACAGTCTAGCCAGCGTTGATGGATTCATCATGTACAATGATTAATAATGGGGAGGCATCTTTCTAAAACAAATAGTCATGTTAAAAAAAGGAAATTTTAATTAACTTAATTTTTGGATTTTCTTAACAATGGAACTGTTTGTTTGCACATCA
Organism: Carpatolechia fugitivella; assembly: GCA_951230895.1. NCBI lineage: Eukaryota > Metazoa > Arthropoda > Insecta > Lepidoptera > Gelechiidae > Carpatolechia > Carpatolechia fugitivella. The sequence goes on along the minus strand of OX579649.1, from coordinate 8,918,273 downwards.
CAGCTTAAACTAGTATGTAATAAATCACTGTCAACAATTCAGTTGACAAAATCTCTGTCGAACAAAACGTCGTCCCATCGCAACAATAGCAGTAACGGACAATGCTGCATCGAGACAAAAATGCAACGTCAACATAAAGACACGTTTTCACCAAGATTGTTTATAGAAAATATACAACATGCCATAAAAGCATTCAATTGGTGGTCATTGTTTACCATTCAGTTGTTCTAACACAAACAACGCATTTGACACGAGTCAATGTACTTTATAATTTAACATTAGAAATGTCCACACTATTATTATCTTTACTTACAGTCAGTAGTATCTCATTGAATATCATAAAACTCTCGGACGGCTGTGGTCTGAAGATCAAGTGGTTGGACTACACTATGGACTTAACAGATTTATAAGCGTAATGCACTTTAAAACTTTATTGGCGCTTTAGCGAACTTTTCATTCCACGTTAACACAACATATTATTACTTAATTACATTATCCTCTTAAAGTTTTTAACACTTCGTTTATCCCCTGTGGCGATGGTGACGACAGCTAAGCGTCGAATGAAGAGTTCCCTAAGCGCGATGTGGTCAATACGCAGCAGCTGCGCCTGAGTGGTGCATCAAATGATGGTGGTGATAGCTCTCTTGCGTAGGACACCACCACTCCGGAACCCCGTGCGGCACCGCCGGCGCCGGCTGCTGGAACTGACTCCAATGTCCACTGAACCCTAGTTTATTGTCCATCATACCGTTACCGCTTAAGTTCGTGAGGTGCGGTTGGTTGTGATGCGGCGCGGGAGGTGGCCGGTCGTAGGGTTTTTGAGCGTGAGGGTTGAGGTACTTGTCGTTGAGGCTCTCCAGCTTGTCGGCGATGGAAGCGTGGTGGTGCGGGTGATGGGGCGGCGGGACTGGCGGGGGCGGCTGCGGCGCGGGCGCGGGCGGGCTGGCGGCGCCGGCGGTGACGCTTACGCTGCCCGCCGACGAGGAGTCGTCGCCGTCGCTGTCGTAGCGCGGCGACGCGTCCCCGGCCGCGCCGTGCACTTTCATGTGCTTGCGCAGGCTGGACGGGTGCGTGTACGACTTGTCGCAGCCGTGCACGCGGCAGTTGTACGGTTTGTCGGACGTGTGCACGTGCGAGTGCTTCTTCCGGTCCGAAGAGTTGGCAAACCGTCGATCGCAACCAGCGTATTCGCATTTGAATGGTTTTTCGCCTGTAGACAAAAGAAACATAAATTAGACAAGAACGTACAGTATCTCCATAATTTTTTTACCAAAAAATCCTTGAATGTATTTTTTCCTATATAATACCTTCTGTGATCGAAGTATAATCTATCTAAGAAAAAGAACGCCGAGCGGTGTGTACGGTATGCGAATGTCCAATCACGCCATAAATAACCAGATTTGCTCGTTGTTTATAGTTTACGAGGACAAATAAATTCAACAACAATTGCACGGGATACTTAACACGACCGTAAATCATATTTATAAGACGACTTTGTCACATCGCCTTAACAAAGCCGACCGATTATGTTGTTAAAGGAGATTGAACTTAAGACCCTGGACTAAGAATTTCATTTTGATCGTCAACTCTAATACCTTTATTTGTGATTAAATGGAAACTGATTCTTGAGCTTTTGCTTAGTTAGTGATTAAGATGACAATCCAAGTAATCCTTTTAACAGAGATGTCTCTTACTATCATTTCAAAGATACCATTAAATATTTTTCACTGCAGAAAAAGACTTAAAATTTTGTTTCATGAATATATCGAAAAGATATTTAACAAAAAAAATGCTTTGTTGGTTTCGGTTTGATATTCAGATACTTTTTGCTTGACCTTTTTTATACACATTCGTATCTTCCCGCGACGTCGAGTAGGTAGATAAACTCCTCACGAGTTCACCGAATCGTATGAGAAAACATTCAATAAGATACATTAGAAGTAGGCGCGGATAGTGTGACCGCAAGTACAATACACGTATTTTTCATTGTCATGTTTACAAATAAACCTCTTCGGGTGTAATCCCCGGCTTTATGTCGGAGTACGAGGATCATGTCGAGGAGGCACAGATGCTAATCTCAAGTGTCTGTTAACGCGACAATAATAGGCCCTTTTACCCGAACCACACCGCAGTGTTTGCTACTCCGAGACTACTCAATGAAAGGATCTCACATTCGACAGCTTATACTCAATGGAGTGATACTTCCTTTCAAACTTTAAACCAAAATATTTGTGCATTATATCTCCAATTCTTGATAATACAAAGGTATGCACACAAATTTATATCTTTTATTTCGTATTGAGGAATATAATGATGGTATCAAGCTATAAACGTCTCGTAAAACGGCGAACACAAAATAAAAGGGTCAAAAATGTCATGGTCTCATTTCGATTTGAACAATAAAAATGTCTGGGTTCGGTTCCTAATGAGGTAACAAGATAAAATGGTCCAAAACATGTGTCGCCCGTCTAATTGCTGATCGGGCGATCTGAGGACCCGTAGGCGGTAAAAAAAAGGATCGAGGATCCAGCGATGACGACAAATTCTATTAGATTGAGATAGTCGGTTATCTTATCGCGCACGCGCCGGTGGCCACGTCACGTCGACGAAGAGACATCGGCTACTGGTCGCAAATTAGCTGTCAAATGAATTAGGTATGATTCGTTTCGTATAGCTTGACCTCTAGTCAATTGTTTTTTTTTTGTGTTTTGTTTATTTCATTGATCTTATGAAGCTAAAGAAATGAAGAAACTAAACTCTACCAAGCCAGGAGCCAGAGTGCCAGATGCCTTGGTTTATTTGCATTGATAACAAAATTTAGAATGACAACTCTTCAACAATCCTACCCAAGTCACTTTAAACAAAATTCACGAGAAAACAACCATCTATTTATCGAATGCAAATAAAAACAGTGAGAAGACACCGAGTAGGAATGCGTACGCGCAACGTGAATCCGTCGCGCGCCGGGTCAGATGTTTATCTTAAACGGAGACACTTTTTTGTGACGTCATTATCCACACATCTCGACATGATCTTTGTTTGTTGTCCAATGGATCAGTCTTGTAGATTATTTTTCTTCAGTTATTCGGAAAATAAATGAAAAGTTTAATATTATTTAAACCTAATTTAATCAATTTATGAAAAGAGGTACGTACCCTTTTACATTTAAAAACCTCTTTCTGAAATCTATGAAAATCATTAGATTTAGAAAATCTTAAGAGTTAACAAAATACACTTACTGAGGCTAATTCTCACTGTCGCGCTCTGATTCTTAATTTAAGTTGTCCGTCTTTTTCACCTTTAAAAGATTGAAAAGGGACAAGAGAAGACCATTCCGATATTAGAGCTGTCAAACATCGAATTTGAACCTTGTGGCCGCGTCGATTGTACAATTTTAGAGAGCACTTAAAACCATGCGACTTAAAAATCTCTTAGTCTGACAGCTACGCCTTTATTTTAGGTTATCATTCATTCAAAATAATATCATTCGTTCATTTAAATTCATCTCTTCTCTTTCGTTGGTCATAAAAACGAAAAGGATAGCTATGGATTTTAAAATTCGGATTAGAGCATGACTGTGTGAATCGGGGCCATTATAAGAATGAAATAAATATCTAGAATGTTCATTAAATTATAAAGCACTTTTTAAGAATAAAACAAAGAAGCTTTTAATTTTTCAAATCTTCCAAAACATTAAACAAACAAAACGAGATTATTTCGCGAAGGTACAGAATTAAAATTCGTTTTATAGTCCGCTTGTGATAATAAACATGATCTCTACATTTGGCACATCGCCTAGCCCGAATCACATCGCGGTGTTATGTTACAAATCGCTACTTAAGTGCTGTGTGTTGAGAAAACAAGCTTTTTACAAATAGCACAGCGACTGAGAAACTCGAAACCGCGGCCTTTGCACCCAAATTGTGTAAATTGCTTCGCCCGAGTTTATAGAAAAAACAATCGCACGTCACCGGATATCAGACGAATGCTGTTCTATTTAAATAGAGCTTACATACTTTTTTAAATACTATACCCATAGATGTGTTTTATGCCAGTATTACTACTACATTATTTAAAAAATGGCAAGACAACGGCTGCCGGGTCTGCTAGTTACATTATATTTTTGCAATGGGCGCAATGGTAATAAATAAGTAATATAAATAATAATAATTATCATTAGCTCAGAGATAAAATTGAGATTGAGATTTGAATAATAATGTGACATCTGATAGTTGTGCACCTGGTTATTTTACTTATAACTTAATTGTATTGTCTTATTAGTCATGGCTATCGTGTTACAATCATAATGCATCACACTCATTAATAATGACATACTCGTATTTATAAATCGGAATCAGCTTGTGTGTTACTAAATACTTTCAGTATTGTAGTCTTTCTGTGATCGAAGATTGTAGTACACTGTACTTTACTGTTAATTGTACATTATAATTATACCTAACTAAATGTAATTTGAATTCTTTCTTCTTTTCCAATTCTCCAAGTCGACTAACCCATGTCTTTGTTGGCTGGACAAGATCAGCGTCCTGTTTATAATGAATCTCTCTATCTCTCTTGTTGAGCATTGTTTAATCGGTTATTAAACGGTACATATCGGGGCCTAATTCAATCTCCTCCGGTAATGAGCGGCGGATGACTGGCGATTGTTGCTGGCTGCTCGCTGAAGCAACCGGCCGAGTCTTGGCGTCTCGAGTTATTACAGTCCTGACCTGACCAGTGTCAGTGGTCTCTGATGAGCTCTAGTCCAATAACAGCCATATATAGGTAGTCCTCAAAGTAGCTTTGTATAGCTAAACACACTTAAACTAGAACAAATTCTCAGAACTATCGAAATAGCCAAACTTCAACTGGCCAAACACTCAAAGCCCATTCGACGATGTCACAATAGCAACTGATTGACGAGGATTCCCCGAAAACTGATTTTCTCTCGCATATTTAAAAGGAATTTCGTACGGCGTGTATAATGATTTATGATCTTCCTTTTATCCGAAACGTATTTCGAATTAGAAAGATATATTAATATCTTCATTTTTTCCACTTCTCAGAGAATACAGGCTCTTGTCCGGGGAGCACAAAAAGAATACGCGGGTCTGACTGAGCGCGGCGCGGGCGCATTCGGCGCCCAACGACCGTGTGACAAGGTGCTTTATGCGGACGATTATGAGCAGACCGAATAATGTTCCAATACCCGATAAATATCTGCCAACTCATACAAAAGCATCCCAATAAAAATATAATAGTAAATGTAGCAACAACACTGGCCACAAACTGCACAGTCATATCTCGCTGATAAATATAAATTAAAATGAAAAGTTGATCTCGGGAGGGAGAGGGACGGCGAGTGTTCTGGACAAAAACAAATTAAAAGTGATATAACATTCAAATGCGCACGCACAGGTTGCCTTTGGAGGGAAAATCGAACATGCAGTAAGAATCGCGGGTCGCGGCGATGCCTTTTTTGTCGCGCTGGTCGCGGGTGTGATTCATGGCGCGATGGGCCGTCGCGGGTCGGCCCGTGGCACTGCGCAACCATACGCTCCCATGACTTATTGCAATGATTCACTCACTTGAATTTTCATTTGTAGTTTCAGAATTATCATAATAATCCATTTACTACCTATCAATAAATCTGCAACCCAAAACAATTTACTTGTAGTCAGAGAACTCGTAAAGACTAATGTTTTAGCCCGTGGTTTTAGCTACGTCGGGAATACGAGTACGTTATCATTCACGGCTCCCTTCACCAGGACATGAAATATAGGAACATTTGACCGCCTAGTCGTCGAGTAAATTAAACTCTCCCACAGTTGTAGCGGAAACAGTGAAATCACCATCCGTCTTGCTCTGATAACTATCTAGAGAGTACGTGCAATAGAGATAGGTACATAAGATACGTTTTCACAGAAAAGGGAAAATCTTGGAAAGATTTCCCATTTCTAAGCTCAGCGGAAGTGATGAGTTGGCTGTTTCGGAGAGTCCTATCTTAGATTATGTAGAGCTTTTGTATCCGGTGAAAATATTCGCAGACGACTATATACATATAGGTGTCTATCTACAATTGAAAAATACAATATAATACCATACATATTATAATACAACACATTAATAACTCTATAATTGGGTGAGTAGAGCAAGTGCCGTATCTGGGCCACATACTTAGACACGAGCGATATCAGATACTCCAAACAATAATGATGGGCAAGATCGAAGGAAAAAGAAGCGTCAGCAGACCTAAGATGTCGTGGCTTAAGAACATTAAAAACTGGACAGGCGTCGCCACGGTAGAAGAACTATTCCGTTTGGCGAGAGACGACGTACGCGGAGCTGACTGCCAACCTCCAGAGTGGAGAGGAACACGAAGAAGAAGAAGAATAGTAGAGCCAAAAACTTAGGCCGCTGCTGTTCTGTATGTAATAGTGAATTATCATATGGAATGGAATGGAAGAGTTACATTTTAGACACCAATCAGTGAAAGAGATAAGTAGGTACATAAGTGGTAATTATTTAACAGTCACTAAGTAAATAAAAATGGCACTTGTCAATACTCACGGAAGCAGTCATTCTATGATTTTGTGTCAAAAAGGACCTTTTTTATTTACGAAACAATATTGTTCGTTCGTCAGGCCGGGCGAGGCACCTGCGCCGGCGCATGGGAACGTACGGGCCACAAAACGACGCGCAAGAGTCGAGCTCGTCAATCTGCCGTCAGGCGTTTTGACAGCACCGCCTTCACTTCTTCGGTTCGGTGCGGTTCAGAAAAAAGCCTTCACGGAATACGAGATTTTCCGAATAGGTATTTAAATTTTTAAAATGCCTATAAAATAACTCTGAGATTATTATACTTATAATAAAATAATTCTGAGATTTTCATTTGCTAATAAAAAATAGAGCAGATGATTAATATTAATACGTTTTGATAACGGTGTTGGGTTCAGAAAAAGACTTTTCACAAATTGCCATAGCACCAGTATCTTCTTGGTTCATGATTTTTTTTATTTTTCTAGCACTTTTTAAAATGGCACACGTCTCTTATGAGTCTATGTACTTTTCTATTGGCATTTCTAGTTCATTAAATGAAATGAGCTATCAGTGGTTTCCAATTCAGCGAGAAAAACGTCTCGTTCTTGGAGGTGGCTAACAGTGCGAATTCCTTAAGCTTGTAGGGTGTAGTGGTGTGGTCGCCCTGCATCATTCATGGCGTTTTTTCACCTTTTTCGCCTTTACCGCCGACACCTTGTCCTATCAATATGTATTGAGTGTTTGTAGTCGCCGCCGCCGCCTCCATTACACGGTGTCATAGACTGGTAGAAGTAATTGACCGTGTGGTCCTACAACTCAAATTATATGGGTGTCAGGTATAATTGCAACAAGTAATTAAAACGTAGCAAAATTCTTGCCACTTTAAAGTAATCATACAGTAATTAGTTATTCGACAATTCGTCTTGTGTTTCAATTTCGTGTTCATGAATACGAGTGCAATTTAAGTTTCTAAAATAAAATCTCAACAATCATGTACTTCAGTCATCGGGTACCTTAATATGTGTAACGTAAACTGTAATAAGTGACACGTAAATATCTATCGCAAATTAATGCAACTTCAAGTAAATAAAAAGATTGATAACGAACCAACTATGATTGAATAAAAAGAGTGATAGTGATCAGTGATGTTGGAGATATTGTTTAAAATTCTAAACACCTGTTTCCATTGTGTCAACAGAATAAGAATTCCCCACATTAACACTACCAAAAAGCCGATCGGAACAAAATCGAACAACAATCGATTGGAAATACTAACACGACAAGAAGAATACGATGGTTTCCCGAAACAGCTGAGTTTTTGTTTAGTGAAATATTTTCATGTAAGAAGGCCTGCCATTGTAACAGATCGACGTGAAATTCTCGCAGCTTGTATAAATGTAGACTATTTCGAGAAAGAGGCGCAAGTTAAAGGTAATTATTTGTTGAAAACATATTCCTCAATGCTACTAGGGCAAACGAGTGATAAGCTGATAATTAACAAAAAATGTAGGCAAACACAGGTATGTTATAACTATACTAGAAAATATAGTGAGAACCAATTTTTTTTAGTTTACATGCTTGTCCTGCGTAGCATTGAAATCGCGTAGCACTGTGCTCGCGTTGATGTCTTTTCAATGAGTCTATAATGAGCTGCTAATTTTAAAACTTGTATAGTTTTGTTTATCAACCACTTCTACCACTGATAGTTCAATAGTATACCATATTACAGAGATAAGTGCAAATTTATTAATTGAGTGACGAGCGTCATACCAGAGCTAGAAGTATTGCAAAATATTGCTGTATTTTGCATTATAATGTAAGTGAGGCAGATATTCTTTCGCTACAATATACCTAAATAAACTCTTTATTATATCAATTCACTCTCAGCCCTCTTTGGGTTGAAAAAAAAACTAATAATTTAAGCGCGTAAGACAACCAGATGTACTGTTCGTTAGTTACCAGCACTTAACAACACCAAACAACAATACTGTTCAGAAAGAATTCAAAACATGCAAAGAATGTGGGCGCGACCGTACCAAAAGAAACAAAGATTAAACACAGGAAAATAAAAACAAAAACGGCTATTAATATTCGTTAGAAATATTGGTTTGTCCCAAAAATGCGCCCGGAGGCTCGCCGGCTGAAACACGAGCCTGCGTGGGCGACGAAAGGACATGCCACTACCCAAATATATTATAAAGGGTCCAGTAGGTTGAGCTAATTTAAATCAGACCAAATTCTGTTCTGGAATATGTATTTGAAGCAGTTATTTTTTAAATAAGATTGAAAATTCATACCTCTTAATTTTTTCCCGCTGACTAAAAAAGTAATATTGCAAGAGCGAACGGAACGATTCGCATATTATTTAAAGTTAAGTAATCTGTCAGTTTTGAATTTTAAATTGGTAGATCAACAAAATAATTGATTTTTAAAAGACCCTATATAACATTAAAAACCTAATTTATGGTCAACTATGTCACGCAAAATTATAACTAATGATTTATGAATATTTCATGCATTGCGTTTAGCTTTATACCTACCTAAATCATAAAAAAATATAATTTTGTGCGCTGGTTTATTTTGACAATATTTTTTAATGTTCATTTAAAAAGCATAATAGTCAGAATTTTCATACTACGAGTATTACTAAATACTCTTAAAAATTTAAAACAAGTAGCGATAAAGTAAAATCGTGTCCATGTTAATGATACCGTGCATAGTAATCTATCTCTTAGTGTGTCTCCTCGGTGGGTAGGGCCCTAATACCGAGAAATGTGATACCAATATGTACAATTAATAAAACGTTTGGTATCCGCGTGTTTTGATGATGATCTTTTATCATATCACCACACTCAGACGAGTCTATCAGGAAACGGTGTACATTTTTCTCATTCTGTGTTCTTTCATTTGCTTAAACTTTTTTTAGTATCGAATGGTATATTAAAGTTTATACTTAAATCAAGTATATGAAGTGAAGACACTTTTAGCTTTACGATGTATGATGTAGTATCATTGCCATTACCCTAGTCATAATTATAACGTACTACAATAAAGTACATAGAAGTAGAAGATAAAGATATACATGACCAGTGGCTCTGTGAGCTGTGGACCTCGCGAGTCTGTAATAATATGTCTCTTTGTATTTATTTTTATTTTTTCTCCACAAAGATCACCGACCCCTTGAAATTTATTTAACATTTTATTTCATTTTAATTGATTGAGCAATGTGATGTGCCTTATAGAGGAAAACAGCTTCAGCGGTAGACCTTGTAAGCTGGCAACCCCCATAACTCCGTCATTTTTTAAAATTTCCAAAAACTGACTCGACAAAAAATTTGATTAATTTATCGAACCTGCTCACAAAATTTCACGAGAATCGGTTCAGAAGCGCGTGGAACAAACAGACAGATGGACAGACAGACAGATAGACATACAAAAGCAATTTTGGCCAAGCTGAAACAGAGACGCTCCGCTCGCTCGGTCAACAATTAAGTAAAAAATATAAAAAATCATTTATCACCAATATGTAAGTAGCACATAGGAAATACATACGAAACTCAAGTTATCTATTAGAGATTTATATCTGATACCATTTAACACAAGACAAAAGAAACGTTGCAAATGTGTATCAATTTAGGAATGACTAAATTCGAGGATAAATATCATATATAATATAAATATATTATAAGATTTTCACGAAAAGTTACAAAACATTCACATCAAGGAAACTCGTTCATTGTATAGCAAGCTTTTCGCTCCATATTTTACAGTAAGTAAGTAGATTAACTTAAAACCACGAAAAAGTTACTATAGGTACAATGTCTTACCATGTAGATAGAGCCACGATGTAGTGTAGTGGCATAACTCTTAGGGTCAGAGGTGTCAGCGCGCCGCGCGCCGTGTCGCGAGATCAGATATTAAATCGCGAGATGTTATCGCGTGAGGATACGTACGATGAAGTTGTGTCCTACTATCTTGAAACAACAATCATATCGTGGCTATAAAGCAATCCAGTTCACTATGAAAATGATTATGTAATGCTTGATAATTCTCTGGGGAAATAAGCTTTTCCGATAGCATAGGATAAATAGAATAGGATAGTAATTTGAATTTGGGTCGACAAGGAATATCAGAAAAAAAAAAGAAATTTTGTAAGTGTGTAGTTTCGTTGCAGGGCTTTGGGCTTTGAAAGTGCTACAAATATACAGTAAGTGTATTAAATTATTTCAGTTAGGAAATAGGAAAGAGAAAATTACAGTGTTCTTCAGGATCGGTGAAGCCATTGTTAATTCTCTTCGCAAAACGGAGAACATCCTTTGAAAGCTGCTAAACAAAACCGCAGATATGATATTTACGGCTTTTCCCTTTATTGTCCTACACCTTGCAGACAAAACCCCAGCCGATATAAACTAGAAGCTTAGGCGGTGGTGTCAGTGAGCACTGCAATAAGGTATGCGGGTGTATAGAGCCAGGGCGTGGGCAGCGCGTGCGCATCTCATACTAACTATTGTTGCTACAGCCCAGCGCAATTTATGTTGAACAAATAAAGTTTTGTAAGGTGGATGTGGAAGGTTTTCTTTGTTACGTCCATAAAATTATCATAAAAAAAATTCTACTTATCACTGAAAAATACTGAAAGTCTCACTACCTCTTTTGCTTTTATTGGTATCAAGCAGGCAACAATATTCAAGGATGAAAAAAGTAAGATTTAAGAATATAAGTAAGCGAGGTCGTAGGATCTACTATATAATAATAAAATCGATCATCATTAATAATTTAAAGCTGTATTGGCTTACTGGCAGTACAGCTTTTATAAACATCGTTGAAGAGAAATGACCATTTATGGCTAACTAGCCATTTACCTGGTACGTTGTAAATGAATGAACACTAGGTGAACATTAGTATTCATGGTAGCCAAGAATTTAATTAATATTTATTAATCCACTCGTCGATGCGGGTGGTAATGCTTGCAAAAACATCACATAGAAAGTTGCCTCACTGCTCAAGTAGTTGTTGTTCGAACATTACTCGTACTTACATGACACAAATAGATTTACTATTAAATCTATAGACATAGTTAAGCAATTCATCATATCATTGGATGGACGTCACCAGAAACGGTAATAAATCATTTCTATGTTTTTATTGCAACGACTACGTTATGAACTAATTGCTATAAACGTATTAGTGATTCAAGATTCGTATCGAGTATTATGGCAAGGCATTCGATCCCAGCGATAGGAATGGACATTGATGCACCATTCTCTGACCTAAGCGTTTGTTAACAAAGTGAACGTGAGCTGGGTTTACAATGCATTGATGAGTTGGCAAGAACGCTTGGGTTGAAAAGTTTGAATAAGCGCGTAATGTATTTTTAGGTAGTTAGTGTTGTGGTGAATGTTTCAGTGGCGTTTTTACAGAATCGTCTGTGGATCGATGCGACGACGCGACGTCCGCCCGCCGCGCGTCGCGAGCGCCCTTTTTGCCCGCGCTCCCCGGCCCTGTATTCGCATGAGCTTCGTGCCAACCGTCGCGTCTAGCGAAATTCTTACAAACAAAAACAATTCCACGCTGGATTTCTTCGCAGAATGTCCGAGATCAAGAAACGTGTAACTAATAAGACGAATCAACGAGATTTGCTGTTTTTATTTGATTTCAGTTAGTTTCCTACTAATGATTCACATACCAATTACAACTAAATGTATATTATCTGAAATCTGTCAGTGTTTTTAACTGAAACTTTAATGAGTTGATTCTAAATTGTTTCAATTTAGAATTCTAATCGCCGCATCTCTACTGTTGCGATTTTTTCCTCCTACAAAAGGCTTCTCGGGAACGTGTCTTCGCCTCCTCTAAGCTCGAATTTTTTACACCGCGATCGTCAATGGTGGCTAATATATTCCTCGCTTTGTTATTTAAATAGCGCTCGACAAATCCGTAAACGTAGCGGACATATGTGCAGTGTAGGGTGTCGTCACTTCAACGGGATACAGGGGGATGAACAAAGGAGATAAAAAAGTAAAGCTCTTAGGATTGCATTGCCAGTGTTGTCGGGTTCATGTGTGGGTAATAGATTGTGCGTGTTGCGTGCGTGTGTGACTGTGAGGATATGTGTGTGTGTTAGGGTTGGTAATGTAGCATGCTACCGACGGGTGACGGGTGGCCACGCCCAAGCGATAATCGTTTGTTTTTACACGGTGCTCTGAATAAAATATTGCTCGTGTAGAATAAAATTGAATAATTTATTTTCTTAAGATTTGTTCCGTTATATTAGTGTGATATTGATACTCGTTATTTTTTTAACCTTTGGGATAAGATTTTTACCTAACATTTTCTTCTCTTCATTAAGAAATCACATGCGTAATTGCTTAATTTATGGAAATAGCTAGTTTAGTTAATAATGAGCTGACACAAGCTTGACACGTATAATAACAATATTATGACATGTATTCCAAATTTTATGTTAAATATTGAAAATTCTTCGATGAGTTCCCATTTGATATTTTGACACACACACTCGACAGTGTTTATTAGTGTTGGTTTTTAACACTTTTTATACGATTTATCAATCGGGGCAGATGCTCCGGGCTCGTATAAACACCTTTCAAAATGCACCCATCTATTTTAAGGGTTACGACATTATCATACGTGGAACTAAAATGGCCGATCACAGCATGATGATGATACTACAAAAAAAGTAATGATTTTAAACTTCCCTCATTTGTTATTAATCATTTTACTCTAATTCGTATAAGGAATAAATATTAATTAATTAAAATACAAAGGTTCAATATTAAATCGCCGGAGCAAATTGGAGTAATAATGTAAACGTAATCTGCTTGTATTATTTTAAATTATTACCTATTCCACCCGACATATACCACAAATTGTTTACTCATTTCTGAATCACCTCTATTTAACTATTATAGACGACTGACGACGCGTCGTGTAAATATTATTTTTTAATTAATCGATTTTTTATTATTTTTACTTTTAAATGTTATTGCACTGTTCCAGCTAGATACCAAGCTAACCGAAATAAATAAAACATTGCCTTTAAGAAAACCTCTGAATCTGATTTACAGAGATCAAAATTAATTACATATTTTTTGCATTTTTATGCAATTAAAAAAGATAATAATACCTCATTATAGGAAAATTTTCAAACCGCATAAAATTATTTACAGCAAGTTAATTACGGCGAGTGCACACTGTCCGTTCAGCCGCCAGCGCAACAGCTAGACTGCTCTCGACATCGCAATATTCACAATACCAACCGCAGGGGTAGCGCAGCATTGTTTACCAAATATTTTGAAATCCCGATTCATACGCTATATTAGCCAGCCTGCGTTTGATAGTCGGGGCCCGTCTTCCTTCCAAATCATATCATCATTACTATTGTGAACGCACCCGAAGGGGAAACGACCCCTAGAGAATAGTGTTGAAGAGCTCATAAACAGTTTTGAGTGTTAAAAAGCTTGGTATTAGGTTTCGGTTTTCATGATCTTTGAAATTCAAAATACTACTTAGCTCTCTCCGTTACGTAAGCAGCTTTTTATGTAGTTATTATTAATAAAAAATCTGTTGTCACATCAGATGAAAATCAGTAAAATATACCTACATAAAAATATGTTCTGTCTGATGTGAAGTTGCCCTTTCAACGAAAATTTATTTAAACAGAGTAAGTAATAGGAAAATACAAAGCACACTAAAAAACCTAACGCAAAATGATGACTTGTTAGAACTCATAAAGAGCATTTAATCGGCAATTAAGATTAAAGGTTTTTAGCGCGGCGTGGTGGCCGGACCGCGCAGCCACCGCCGGCGTATTCACGCGGCCGCCGCGCCGCGCCGGCGACGCGAAGCTTGTGTACACCGAGGCAGCACTTTTAGAATTCTGAACTTTTTAAACTAAAATACTTATAAAAAGGCACTATCGTTTCAAAATTACACCTTTTTTACTGAGCTTAATTAAAAATCCTTTTTAAACACAAGTTTTTAAAGTCGTGGAGTGGAGTATCCTTGTAAGCAGACGACCTTTCAGAGTGACGTCACTTTATTTTTTGAGATATTCTCAGCAAGCCCTTTCATTTGATACCTATATTGTAGGAAAGCATGACGAGGTTATGTTGTGTATTTGAGGAGGTCCTATGGCCACCTCCTGGCTCCATCTTGAGACCCTGAACATCACGTATGACTAAAGATCTTGTCAAGACAAATCCAACTAGCTCTCACACGACGAGGTTATGTTGTGTATTTTAGGGGTTCCTATGGCCACCTTCCGGCTCCATCATGAGGCCCTGGACATCACGTATGACTAAAGATCTAGTCAAGACAAATCCACAAGCCCAAACACGACTAGATTATGTTGTGTATTTGTGGAGTTCCTGTGGCCACCTTCTGGCTCCATCATGAGACCTTGGACATCACGTATGACTAAAGATCTTGTTAAGAAATCCAACGAGCCCAAACACGACTAGGTTGTGACTTGTGTTGTGTATTTAAGGAGTTCCTATGGCCACCTTCCGGCTCCATCATGAGACCCTGGACATCACGTATGACTAAAGATCTTGTTGCGACAAATCTTACGAGCCCAAACACGACTAGGTTGTGTTGTATATTAGAGGAATTCCTATGGCCACCTTCCGTTTCCATCATCAGACCAGCTCCATGGTACCATAATATTGCATTGTCATCGCGGTTACATAAGTGTACCAAATTTCAGCAAAATCGAATGGCAGCAAGTGCTTCAAAATTGAGTTGCAAGATTCCACCCGAACATACATACATATATACAGTGCAAGTTAAAAGCTTGTAAAAAGATGCGGAAAGAACTCCACTACAAGCAATGTGGACAGACAAGTCCCACCCTTTTTAGCTAAAATTATGTGGTACTCTCCTAAATAGAAGTAAGTATACAATTTAAATAATAAAATTTAATAATAATAATACTATAACTTCTGTGATAACATAAATTAATGCTATGCAAAGCTTCTGCGTCTGCAATTTCTGCAATTGAGAAATCAAATACTGTATCGGGCGTGGAGCCGGCGCTGCCGCCGCCGGCGGCAACTGTCTACGACGATGAGGGCTACGCACTACGGTACGGAGTTCTCCTCGGGATACTCTCACCAAGTCATTGTTGCTAGCAATCTTGTGGCGAGGATTTCCATACTTTGCGCGCGTTTGTATAGGCAAACCGTCGATCGCCGTCGATCAGTGTGGCCCGACCCTAAATACTCAATAAGCTATTGGGAAGATTTTGACTTTGACTATGCTTACCTATTTTATTGGTAATATTAAAAAACACAAACGTTCATAATTTTATCTTTAGAAATCAATACTAAAGTTATGTGCGGATGCTTAAGACTGCTTCCTTAATATTTTTACGTTTAATATAAGTTATTGAAATCGATTCCGCTACTGATCTCCCACCAAAAGTATCACTTTACCCGAGAGGTGAGCTTCAATAAAAATATCAGTTTCGTGTGCAGGGGCCGCCGGCGGATTTAGGAACAACGTTGACTCACCATTGTTTAAATATTCTTTTCTAAAGATCTGCTCATTATCCCAATTATTATAAGAATGTCAAAAATAACTCAAATCCGGTTTTAAATTAAAATGCTTGACCGTAATAATTCTCTATTTCAGATATTTGCACACTACTAATTAAAGCAATAATGTGAATGCTCCCGTCACCCGAGCAACCTTCGAAGCTAATTTATTGCCACCCATAAAACAATTCTTCAAACTTCCCACAAAAAGATCTGCCCTATTCAAAAGCCCGTACGAGATAATAGCGTACGGGGGCACAGGACAAAAGTCCCAACGCAACACTAAACAGTGACCGAGAAAAAATAATATAACCATCTGGCTGGCCGCATCCCGACGCCAGCATCCCAGTTCCCGCACTATTCCTTTAAAATCGATATTCTAAACTTAAGTACCAATACTTTATCCGTAACAATGCTCAAGCGCGAGGGAGACGACGATCGCAAGAAACGGCCGACGGAACTGGACATTTTAATTTATGACGGATTTTTTTTTATTCACTATTACACATTTCAGATGAATCTTTCGACTTTTGTAATGTATTGAAAAATGGGGCTCTGACTGGAACGGTTTTTGTCCTTACCGAGAAACGGACTTCACAAGTTGACGTGGTTGATCGTAGGACACCCGTTAGTTGTCTGTGCTCACAACACAAGGATGGTCTGCGACTGTGACAGGAGTAGATGTGATTGTGTGAAGCTATTGTGGAGGCGTGCTCGGACACTCGCTACAGTGGCATCCGGCGCCGCGCCGAGGGGGGCGGGTCATTATGAATTAATGAGAATCGAAATGTTTCGCCAGATCAACACTCGCTCGCTTCAATGAATTCGACATCTCACTACGGCTGCCGGACGTCAAGCGTTTATCCTTGACTTGTAAACGTGACGAATCAATCCGACTGTAATTATTTCTAGTTCAAAGACAAAGCACTCGTGGTGCACTATATGAGTAATAAGAATGGAAAACTTACCGGTATGCGTCCTCTTGTGTATCTTGAGGTTCTCGGAGCGGGCGAATACTTTCCCGCAGCCGGGGAAGGGGCAGGGGAAGGGCTTCTCGCCGGTGTGGACTCGGATGTGGTTCACCAGCTTGTACTTGGCCTTGAAAGGCCGTCCGTTGCGCGCGCAGCCCTGCCAGAAGCACGCGTGCGTGGTGCATTCGGGCCCGCCCACGTGCTCCACAGTCAGGTGCGTCACTATCTCGTGCATGTTGGAGAACAGCTTGTTGCAGAGCTTCCTCGGCGGTGGCTGGTCGGGGTCGAGCCACTGGCACCGCATATCGCGGCGCGGCGGCGCGCGCACGTAGCGCAGGAAGGCATGTGGCGCGTGCGCGTGCGGCACCAGCGGTGGCGCGCCGGGCTGGTAGTGCACGTCGCCGCGCCAGTCCCAGCCCTGCTCCAGCGGCTGCTGCGGGAACAACTCGCCGCAGCCACCGTACTCGCGCAGGTAGCCCGGCTGGTACGAGTGCAGCGGGTAGTGCTGGTAGTGGCCGTGCGGCGCGTGCGGCGGCGCGGCGCGAGGCTGCCCCACGCCGCAGCCCGGCTCCGGCGACATCTTCAGCCCGTACTGGGCAAGATGCGCGTGGTTGGTGTCGAGGAAGGCGTTCATGGCGGGGGAGGCCGGCGCCGGCGCATAGCCCCATTCGCCTGCCACCATCCACGCGGCGGGGGAACCCCGCTGCTGCGCGCGTCGTTGATCGCGTCCTCCTCGACGCTGCTGGCGGCCGCTACTCCTCGGCCGAACTCAGCGCACAGGGATTTCGCTGTCTTAACATTCTTCACCGACGTTTTACCTGACAAAGAATTGATAATTTCGATAAACTTTGAGTTCAAGACGCGTGAAGCTACCCAAAAACGATCGTAACCTACCGAGACAAATTCAAAATCATTTCTCAAAATAATAACACACGTCCGTGCACCCATAACCGGTGCGACGAACATTTATTTATAGTGAAAAAAAAGTGAGGCAGGTACTTTTGGACATTAAATTAAATTGTGGGTAAATTTATAGGACATTTTTATACGCCTGAGACAAAAATTTCGATTGTGTCCGTGTATATTTAATTTTAGTTTATTTGTTAGGTTGGCTCGAATCTTCTCCTTTATGGCTGAGGTTTAGCATCGATAGTTTATTAAAATAGATTTTATGAATGATAAAACCAGTTTCGGTGGGATAGCTTGCAACAGAACCACTTTATTACAACCCTCGCTCTTTTATAATTACTTGGTATAACAAAAAGTAAATAAAATGAACATAAAGGTAGCTTATCGCCTAGCCGGCATGGAGTTTATGGGGTACCCTACTCGGCCATTACGACATTTATGTCCTGCAAAACTGAAATTACTAGTTTCATCTATTTTTATATACTAAGTACTGATGTAGTTGTATTTAATAGTCATCCAGCCCGCGTTGTTTCGATTTCTCCCGTAAAAGACGGAAGAATCAACAAACACACTTTTGTATTTATTTGGAAGTAAGTATGATTAGTATTTAATTTAGATCTAAACGGCATTTATTTTTAAATCTACTTAAGCTTGAAAATCTGTCTATCAAGCCAACTGTAGCTTTTTGACTATAGATTTTTAGCAAACCCGCCCGCGAATTATCCCGAAATAATCCTGTTTGTACATTGTTTAGAGCACTTCAGCGCAGAACATCCAACAACGGTGCAGGCGCAGGTAGGGCGGAGTGGGCCCGCGTCAGTTAAACAATGTCGCTCCTTTTAGATTCCATCTAATCTGTACATTATCTGAGGACTCCCCGCGGGGCCCCCGCTTCGTCACAAAGCAACGGGTTGACAGATCTCCACAGACGGACATGCACCAATAGGATTAATAAAAATCCGATATTTTCTGACATTCAAATCAATTTCACGAACGATGTCGGCCGTAAGTCTTGGCAACACTCGGTAAGTCTTGGCAACACTCGGTAAGTCTTGGCAACACTCGGTTTCGTAACTGCAAAGCTATGTTTGTTCGTCAGCAGCAGCTGTCCTTCTACCGTCAGTTTTAAAGATTTGCTAGTAATCTCGTTAGTAACCTGTTGAGCTGTGTATTGTATTGTGTACTATGTAGCTAAAACTTAATCGCATTGAGCGAATAGATTTTCCTCTTCAACAATTTTCTCTTGGATGACGTCGATGTCTCTTAAGCTTATTAAGTGGGCTTATAGACTTATAATAAAAAAAAAAAAAACAAAAATTATGTGAAAAAATGTGTTGCTTTAAAAAAATATTTTTTTCTTACGTGCTCCGATTTTTATAATCTGTTTCTCTTTTAAATTCTAGTAATCATAAAATTGGACGTTGTTGCTACATCCTAATTTTCTGTATTCTGGATTATATTTAGTACATCGCTTAAACAATGACTATCTGAAAAAAGACGTCATGAGATTGGTGGAATACACAATATTTTTATGGATTTAGATGGCTTTTTATCACAATTTTTCGCTTTCGTTGCCATCAAATAAAGAAAATGAGGATATTTATTTTTATATCACTATATTTTATTAACTTTATGTGGCTTCTTATTTCTTTTTTTTTTCTTTTAGAGACAAACAGTCAAATGCTTAAATAATTACACAAGTTAATAAATGTAAACCTACAGTCCCCTATATTTATACACTATATTTCACTAACTTGAATACCTAAATAGAAACCTGTCTTCCTCAGTCTAAACTCAATATGTACACTTATTAAAAAAATACTAATTAAATTAATAGGTTTTCACTTACGATGGTCTAATTATTTTGTAGTTATCATGCTACATAATCAATGTCCAAATTAACAACGTTTTCCGTCGCTTAAGAAAAAGCTAGTACGAGTATTACAGTTATGTGCGTATTGTTTGTTTAAGGTGCACAGATTAAAACATTGTTTCTGTAATGTAATTCCATTCCAATTATTGTGCACTCGTATATAAATAAAATATCCCTCAGTCTGTTTGCCTCTGCATGGAATAAATTGCTACCTTAGATTTTTTTACCGGACTAATCGCTATTTCTAATACGAGTATGGCGGGCGCGGACTCGATTGGTATGCTATAATAAGGCTGCCAATCTACCTATACATATAGGGAAGTAACTGATACCATATTATATTTTTATGTGTTTATATTACATAATTTAGCTTCCAAAATTCTTTGTATATCATAACTACGATTTGTAGAATAGGTTTTTCAGTTTTAAATAATTTCTTCTGCGGGTATTAATTACCTATTTATTTTATCTGACCAAAACATCTTTTCATTAGGTAGGTACTCATACTCTGAAAGTAGTTTGGAAGTTGCCTGAGGAGCGGATTGAAGGTAATAGTTTTCAGCCCGAAGTAGAATCACTTTCGACTGACAGCTGTCAAATTATGAAAAAAAAAACTAGTTCTAATTTCACATTTCTATTGACCTATGTTCCATCTTTCAATACAGCCACTCATTTACAGCGCAATGTTAAATTGAAATAACATAAAGTTAAGTATTAATTAAAGAATATATATTTTTAATGACTTTAACTTTCAACTATTTCTTTAAAATAAAATAGATTTGGAAAAATATTTTACATTTTTCAATGATGGAAATTAAAAATAATGGCTCAAAAGCTGGCCGGCTCGGCCACAGAAAACAATAAAAATAGGCGAGAAAGCAACAATCCGATTATCATTTGTTTCTCGAGGGTTTTGTTAACATTGAGTTCATCTGATTCAGATATGGAAGTCACTCATTTTTTCTTTAGCTAATTCGTGTTTTTATTTTTACTTTCCTTGTATATTCGTAATGAAAAAGCACAGTGTTTACCTCTGGTTAAAGACTTATTTAGTGCCTCGAATTATTAGGGCTACATAAGTTACTTTCACCCCTCGTATATAACAATGTACTATTAAAACGTCTTCGGTTCGGTTATTTTTAATGTTTGCTTATTAATAATGAATTACGAGTTGTCCAATTTCGATTATTTTATTTTTGTGAGAAAGCTCTATCCTAGGGTGATCTCATATTTTAGTTGAAATCCTAATGAGAAAATCCCCAAAATATTAAATTTACAGGTTTAATACAACAAAGCTAATTTTTGAAGAAGTTTTTTAAATTCTTGTTGTTACTATTATTGTATTGTATAAAATTCAAAGCTACGCTATGCTTTCGACATTATGTAAAACAGATTGTTATGTATTTTTATACGCTTATCATTTAATTAGCGCCATGTTTTGAAATCTGGTAAAATAAAAGATAAAAATAAAATTATTTTTCAATACACCTTCCTCGAAAATTTAACTTACGAAGGCAGAACAATTGTGCGGTAAATGCGTTTTACCGTAATAGTGCGATTTTTTTTATTTCTACGGCCTCCATAATTATTATTCTGCCAGGATCATTTTAATAATAAAAAATAATATAATATGTATTTTATATTTTTTTATTTCAACAAAATATGTTATCAAAAATTGTATCAGTCAGTAATATTTTTATAATAAAAATAAAATTATTTCGATTTTAACGATTCGATTCGAAGAGGCTGAATGTTCGCGAGAGCTTACTCCATAATTATTAATTATGCTTATAAAAAAGAAACCTATTATTTTTTGGAGACTGGCACTAATTTTGTAAAAAAAATATTCAATTGTTACATTGATTGCTATTTTATAAGTGTGTTGCGATAAATCGGAATAGTACAGCAACTAAAACTGCGCATGATATAACAAAGGTTAGTATTTTCAACTTTTATATGAAAAAAATCCTTTTGTCCATTTTTTATCTGTTAGTATCGAAGCTTTTGTAGGCTTTCTTAACAATTTCATTTTCATTATTTATTATCAGTTTTCTCACAAGTGTATTGAAAAACGTCGTACAACACACGGATCTTAGGTTTTATAACAAACTCGTGACATTACAAAACCTCGCCTGCGGCTCGGGCTTACAAAAGTCAGCTCGTTTGTAATTTGCCAACTACGATCCTCGTATCGTAATGTACTTACTAAGTATTTTCATTATTTAGTCAAAAATTATTTCGTTTTATGTCCAATAAATTATTTTTTATAAACATTTGAAGAAAATTAAATACATGAGCCTGTAGCACAGTTTTAACTACCGCAGGCTCCAGAGTTACAATATAAAAGCATTGTAATTATTGAATAAATTAATTATTATTATTATTAATGGGCGGATGAAAATTACAAAACTGATGAAAGTTTCAGGATATATTTTGTTTTGTTTTGTATGTGTTGCAAGGCAGACAGATTACGAAACATTAATATACTACCGTTATGGGGGTTTGCTATACCAATTATCTATCACCTAGTTACAGTTTTTCTTTCAAACCATATTGCTATAATGCTCAAATAATGAATACACAAGTTGAGTCAACAGGTGACTTATTGTTTTACAGCTTCCATGCTTCCATTGACTGACTCAGACGCCGTGTGGTGACGGCAGAGTAGAATACATTTGTCACCGACCACTACTCTTCCCGTGGGTGTCGTAGGAGGCAATTTAGGGACTACACATTGAACAGGGAACGGACAGCAGCGCTCTCTGATACAGAAACTCTCCAAAGTGGAGGAGGCTTATAGTCCAGCAGTGGACTGTAACGGGCCGTTGTTGTTTTTTATGCAGTCTTTGGGAAACCTTGGAGTTCTTTTTTTTTTAGTTTTTGGAAGCTTCCTGACTCAAAAAGACTGAAGGATCTATACACAATACACGCTCTTAACGACCTATGACTACAAATATATATATTTTTTTTTATCTGTTTGGCTTTAGACAGTGTTGAACTTTCAAAAGGAAGTATTTATGAATATTAAAATATTAAAAGGAATTATATGAATATTGATGGCCCCGTAGCCTAGTTGATAGTGCGCCGGCCTACAAAGCACAGGGTCGCGGGTTCGAATCCCGCCCAGGGCAAACATTCGTGTGATGAGCACTTGTGTTTGCCTTGTGTCTGGATGTTGTTTATCTATATATAATATGTATGTATTTATCTATTTAAGTAATGTATATCAGCTGTCTGATACCCATAGTACAAGCTTTGCTTAGTTTGGGGTCAGATGGCCGTGTGTGAGATGTCCTCACATATTTATTTATTATTATTATTATTTATTTAAAACCATTCTATTCCTTTCCATTTATTTATTGGATTGGATTCTAAGTTTTTTTATTTATCGATGACTAGTCATCTGGCCGCGACTTCGGTGGCGTGATCAGTTTATCTTCAAGATTAACTTTTTGTAGCACAATAGTGAAAAAAAAAGATAATTCGGCTTCTAGGTGGCGTATAAATAATAAATAAATAAATAAAAGCTTTATTCAGAAAATACAGGAAAGATTCAGAATTGACTTCTGATACCCACACTAGGATTCCCTGTGTTGACGGTTATCAGGCTCAACCCCTGGTTTGGTATATGTACATATTTTATTAAGCTAAATGTATTATTATAGTAAGATAAGAGTAGTTTCTAATCTAAAAGAAGTTACTTTATGAGTATGTATGTGTGAGGGAGTGTTAAGTTTGTGTGTATATGTTTGTGTGTGTGTGTGTAATGTGTCAAAATAATGCATCAGTTTTTTTTAGATCTCTAGCAATACAACTGTGAAAACCGCATCCAATTTCATGCAAGATTTGCGTGAGGCGCGTACAAGCATACAGACAGATTAAAATTAGAAAAATAATTATTTTTATTTCCATTTCTCGACGCAGACCCTTCATTATGTTTTGTTTAATATATTCTATGCACAGTTTATTATAAGGTAATTATGTAAATATAGATTTGCGGAGTCTATTGCAATAAATACAATAGTTCAGCAATGCGCACCTACTAACATTATGTAGCGATAGAGAAAGAAAAAGAAGCCGGAACAACTGTTTATAGATATTCTTGTCTGTTTGTTTAAACGCACCACGTAAAACTGCTGTAAGCAATTTACGGGTTTTTTACAGTTGCACTACTGTATAGTATAAGACTAAGATATAGTAAACTGATTCACGATTTGCGCGCACGCAGATCTATAGATAGTTAGAAAATTAACCTGAAACTTACTTGACTTTAACAGAAATCCAGCCTTAGCATCTATCTAACAGAAGCAATCACTATAGTTTACCGGTTACACAATACAAAATATCACTTCACTTCAGTATAGCTAAATAAATTTCAGTATCCTCATATAATAGATGCAATTACAGGTATTATCACAGGGTTTGGCGCGTCGTTATAACCAGCATTCGATTACACTGCCGGCGGGTTTAGGGGCGAGTTTCGGGCACATGAGTTTATTACGATTGGGTTGATGAAGACGCAATTTTTTCTGACAGGGTTGAAAGGTGTCGCGACGTGTGTCCACCGGCTCGGCTGAGGCTCTCAGCATGACTGCGGGCTCCCGCGTCGCCGCCCCTCGACGCGCCGACATACTGCCGGCAGCCTCGCGGGGCCGCACGGGACCGAGGCGCGAACGCACGCACCGAGGGCGGGCACACCACCAATCTTCCGTCCAATCGCACCCACTTTAAGACGCAACGCCTTCCTTACACTCGTCTCGCTCTAATAGCTTCAATAAGCTGCTGTAAGAAAGGGCTGCGAAATAAGTTTACGACGATGACACAAAGAAGATTTCTTTGTGTTTGTGTCGTAATGCGTTCGTTTTATCAGATTTACGTTGAAAGCTCGCTGTTAGTTCCGAGGGCGCCATGTTGCTCGTCTCTCTCCTTCTAGTTAGGAAATGGGTAAGTGTGAAGGAGACGGGAGATATCGGGAAATGCCCTGGCTAATGTATTTTCCTGTGGGAAGGAAAACACATGTCGTCGCTTTAATTTAATACGCGTCACGCTGCGCTCTCGTGTCGGCGTAAGAGATATTTCCAGAACAGTTTGCTCTACGAGTATTCTATAATATTAGCTGAATGCCATAAATTTTGTCTATCAAAATAAGTTACGTTATCATATGTAGATTATTAAAAGAAATCAAGATGGTTCAGAAACGGTCTTTTTTAAGACGTTCTTAATGACGTAAATAAAATAAAACGTGTATATATATATATATATATACATATATATATTTGTTACCTACTAGTTACCATAGTTACATCTTATATCTAAAAATAAAGGGTACACAAAAAATATAAAACATTATTGTAAATAAGTAGGTATGGTTTATTTAAAATGCGTAGTTATTGTATTAATTTGATCAACTGTATAATAAGCTCGTTGAAGTCGGAGCGGCATGCGGCAGTACAAAAGACATCAACGCGATACTCGTTAAACGAATTTCAACTTTGCATTAAAATTTATTGAAATTATACATAATTTACACTTAAAGATATAGTTGTAATGTAATATAAAATAAAAATTTATAGAGATACTTTAAGTTAACTAGTCTTCAAAAGGAAATATAGTATTGCATAGATTTTTTCTAAAATCTATCGAAATAAATACCTAATACGAGTAGCACTAAGGTATTTTAATAAAGAAAAGAAAAAAATATTAAAAAGAAAGTAAGATGTTTGTATTCTATTCACAAGATGTAATTGTTTTACCTTTACAATGGCAAAGCTATACCAGGTGTAACAAAACTACAAATAAAGCCGAAAGGGTGTGAATCTGCTCGTAAAACTGAACAACTTTCCCCAAAGAACATAGGTCGAAAAACGATTTAAAAAAATCGCATTCCCATACAAAATGTAGATGGTCTCCATACAAAATTTACTCGTCTTTTTGTAACACCGTGTATAGGTAAGTAGTTAACTAAATAGTTTTTTCAAGTATTCAAAATTTTTATAAAATGCTCTAATCATGTTTTAATGTTTTGATAACACAACCTTTTTGATAACACAACGAATAATTTGATCTTGATTTGTCATGGAGTTAGCTTGAAAGCTAGAAAAGGAAATCGACAAATAGACTCAATTTCGTTGGGCACCATGTATTTTTCACGACATTAATTAATAATTATACTTTTATTCTCAATTAACCTGGGTTTTTTTTTACTTTAGTCTTATCGGTTTCGTAGCAATAGTTTTATATATGGGTACCTACTTTACAATTATTTACCCAGCTTACAGGTTTATAACTTTATAATCATCTAACTAAGCCACACCCTAATTAGTGAGTTATTCCAATTTTCCATTGACTACGTTTTATTACGTTGTTACTGTTTTACGACGACGTTCCTACGTTACAGTAGCGTGGCAAATACAAATATTTTTTATGATTTATATAGTTAAGTCCACTGCACAACAGGCTGAAATGATGATGATTTAGTTTAGTTTCATAGCTCTGATGTACTGGGCCTTACAAACATTATTGTATCAAAGTCAAAATGTTTTTTAGTTTTTTTTTTAAGTTTTATACATTACTTTGATTCGTCATTACATTTATTGGACGAGTGTGCTAGTGATAGCATAATGGTAGAATCTGTGGAGAAGAGCTCACCGAAGAAACTCCACACCACAGTTGTCGTATCTTTTGCGTTTCCTAGTTTGTTATTTAGTTTTATATTTTTTAAATGTAATACAAATCGTAATTCATATATGTAGGTACTCAAATTCGATAAAAAAATTGCTCATTACTTTCTACTCGTTTTAAACCTTCTTTAAGGCCTGTTTTATAATTATTTTTAAATTCTTTGTACTTATAAATCTCCAGTCTGGCTCAAGATTTTAAGATCTAACGGAAGTCTCTGCCTACACATCTGGGGAAAAGTCGTGAATATGTATTAAATGGACTCCTTCGTGGTCGGTGAGACAAATTTAAAGAAAGAAAGAAAGAAAGAAACATCGCCATCATCATACATAACATTCTTTCACGTTAACTTCCTACCTTACTTACTACCTTTATTTTTATTCACCTATTAAAAAAATAAAACCGAAAAAAGCATAAAGTAACTATCGTAAAAAAAGAGCTAACCTTAATGAGTTGATGACGTAAGACACTAAGCTCCGCTGCACATGCGCAACAGTGTGCGGTGGGCGTCGCTGCAAGGGGGCGGGTGCGCGTGCGCCGCCGAGAGAGCGGGGGCCGCTCCTGCGCAAGTCGGGCATTCTCGTAACACGTGCTTGAAAACATTTGAATTCCTATACATTGCTTCTCGTACTCACGGGCTCAACACACAATACATTAACACCACAACACATAACACAACACACACTCGTAACACATTTCAATACATTGCTGACTGTACTCAAGCAGCGATTACACTTTCCTAATTATCGGATGCAATGATGACATTGCTATTGCAACACTAATTTACCGTCCCAAGTGCCCAAACAATGCAATCTAATTCGAAATATTCACTAGATCTAGAGGATGTTGCATTACCTCTACATAAAAATATGCGCGTAGCAGCGCTACGAGAATTTTGTAGCGATTAACTAACAGGTCTCACATCGACGTTGTGAGAGCTGACTACAGTATCTTTCTCTCTCTAATTCTTGGGCGCGAGACGCAAATGCCCCACCTTTTTCAACCAGCGATCGTCCGTTGCAGGGACATTACCATCGTAGCACATTCGTAGCAGTGCTACGAACTACTGTAGCATAAAAAAAAAAAACAGGAAGCGTCATTATTGTTTTTTTAAACATCCGATATAGTTAGCAATTTAGTCGGGTTGGTTAGTATTTAACTTGCAGGTTTTGAATTTGCTTGGGTATCTATTTTACGAGCAAATATTTAATTATTTTTTTTCTTAACAAGATTTTTATCCAAATATGACTTAGGATTTTAAACTCAATATTTTAAAATGCTTAACCGTTATTAAAAATTAAAGTATTATTAAATATTCAAACACCGCGAATAACATTGCCTTTATTGTTAGGAATTTTATTTTTTGGAGAAGTTAATTATTATGTTTGGAAAACAAAGCTAGCCCTGTAATGTATCAGTAGTAGTGCTGTATACCAGAATCGTGTTCGGTAGTGGCGCGGGCAGCGCGGGCGCACGCATTCGCTGGACATGACTGGTGATTAATTAAATAAACTGTTATCAATGCACACTTCGCACGCAAACGGCTTTTTGCACACCCCACCTAACGTGAGCGAATTAACAATCGATTTACTCAGTAATAAAAAGTTTAATTAAAATATTCTACCTTAGAAACTCTTCTTATAAATAAATAGAGTTTTGTGAGAGAAATCGATGTCAATCAATCATAGTTTTATACTTTAATAAAATAATGAAAGCGTCGTCGGTTTGGCGGAGTAACGAAAGATTTCTGAATCGCGTCGACCTTCTTTTGTTTTTCTCAGGTGTAACGACTAATCTTCTGAACAAGATAATTGAATCTCACCATGTATACCTATAGGTATATACCAATGTAATTGTTATCTAATTACGATTTCACTAAATATATCAATTGTTTTTATCTTTCAAATTCAAAAAAGATTACAATATTGTATGGTTCTAAATTCAAAATTGGCGCAAACCACAGAATTAATACAAAACTTAAAATAAACTGTTTTTCAAGTTGATTTTATGAGGAACGTCTAATATGACCTGCCTATATTTTTTTTGTCACGTACTCCATGAAAAATGGTGATCGTTTTGCTTATTTGACTCGACACTCAAAGAGATGAACGAAGTACTTGCCTGCCAATAGATTAAAGGATTGTTCTGTGAATAACGCCTCATCGCCTTGGCTATGCGTAGGATTGAGCTTTTTGGTGGAGACTTACATGAGCTGTTTTATATATCCTACAGTAAGTTGACACCTACGAGCCCTAATATTTTGGCTTATTGTTAAACTCGTTCCTCCCACGAACCCAAAACTATACCTTGGCAATTTCTTTTATTAATAGCAATAGATTTTTGTTAGGAAAAATAAAACAGTTCTCGTAAACCGAAGAACAATTTGAACAATGTAAGGGGAAAGATTGTAGTACATGACAAATAACGGTTTTAAGCTCTTGTTTCGCCCATTCAGGGGCGGGCTAGGTATTTCATTAAAATAAATAAGGTTATTATTTGTCTGGTGTTTCGGGGTTGCCAGGCCTACAAATTACAATGGACAATGCCTCCGCGGGACACCATCTCCCGCCAGATGGCGCAGCCCTGGCCCCCAACAATATTAAATTAAAAAATGTTTGTAATTTGCCTCAATAACAGCTAGAATATAACAGTGTGATTATCATCGAGTTTATTAAGAGCAATTTTTGGACTGGTTGGAAATAGGTACGTACATTTGCGTTCATTAGTGGAATATCTAGCCTGAAAATATAATTATAAAGCGAAAACCCAGCTCCTGCCCCTGCGGCTGCCTGCTGACGGTGACGACTGCCCTACCAAAAAAAAAAATATATAGCCAGTGTTACTCGGACTTATGTTTGGAATTTATAAAAACGATACCCTATACATCCAAATCTGTTCAGGCATTTAGAAATTCTGATTTAATAAAGAAACTCACATACATACATACATACACACATGAACCTCGAACACAATTACACTCCTTTTTTTGGGCAGTCGTGTGAAAATATTTATGATCAACATGCTATTCAGTCGAATGATACTAAATTGATCTACTGATACTCTTGGTTACTTATTACTCATCAGTACATAATTGTTACCATATATCACAGACAAACAAATACTTACTTGTTTCTTTTTTATGTGCAAAAGCATAAAAAAGAGACAAGTAAAAGTACATTACAGTTGTTTACGGTAAAAGCGGGTTTTAATAATTGTTTTTGGATTGAAGAGTTTCCAATCGGGCAATGCGCCGGAAAATTGCGAGCAGCCGACCGGGGGACGCGCTCTAGTTGCGGGTGATTTTAAATTACTCATCAAATCTATTTTAACAGATTCTAATAGAGAAAGGAGTAACCGTAAACATTGATAAGAACATTACTCAACATGCCGCTTCAATACTTATATATGTATTTTACTGTCTTAAATTACTCGTTTTGTAGGTATACCTAACTTTTCTCTTCATGTTTCTGTAAGCCACTACAATTTGTATGTATTAAATAATGACCAAAAATGAGCTCCAGACCAAATTCGGCCTTGGCGACTGCTTGGTTTCGGCTCCAATTTTCGCCCTCATATGTGCTTATGTGGCCTACAAAAGTTGAACTGCAATTACGAGATAGTACATTTTTCAGGGTTCAAAAGTGATTTATTATTTTACGCCAGATTATAAAACAATATTCAATTTGTGGGTACGTTATCTTCATCTATCTACTCGATGCATCCTACACTGACCGGTTCACCTTTCGCCCTTTCCTCTAACAGTAAACGTAATTAATTCGACCCTTGAATAAAGAAACTCAATCGAATGACTATTGATATCGATTCCTATGAGCCCGCCGCCGACGAAATGACTTTTTGCCGCCTCTCGATTCAAAGTGAATTCGATTCGGACTCGTAAAGTTTCGATTGGAGTGCAGAGTACAATTGTACCTACCTGTTGCGTGAGACATCTGCATAAAAAAATACTCCGAGGGATGAATCTTCTTTTTCTTTGTATTGAATTTATTTATATCATTTTATAGGATGCCTATAAAGGTCTCCACGCAACCTTTACATTATTTTTAATTAGTAAAAAACTGTTTAAAAAATAAATGTTTGGAATCAATTTACTCTCTGCAAAGCTTTTCAGATATAGATATCTACGTTCAAGTCGATGTCAAATAAGCTCTAAAATAAACAGGTAAAATCTAACTTATTTTGAGCAAAATAAGATATTAAATAAAATAAAAAATAAATGTAAATTCTTCAAAGCACAATCATAATTTAAAAAATATGCCCCAAAGATATAAAATTTCATGAGCTACCACGAATGCGTACCGAAGTAGCCATACACTGGCCGCATACGCACGATACGCCATAATAATTTCACATGCCGTTTGCTGCGATTCAAATTGAGCAATTTATTAACGACTATCTGCGCCCGCGCATGCGTGCGCGATATAACGAACTCTTATTATATGGGTATCTGGTAGTGCCTCAGTAATTAACACCGTTAATATACAGGAGATATTTCTGCATTGATTACCTTAATTTATCTATATAATATATCAAGTTAGATAACGAGTCTACAATGACAACAACGTGTATGAATTAATAATCAATGAAGGTCCATCTTTACTAGTACAAATATTTATTTATCTAATAACTATTAAATAGTAACCTACCTCCACTTAAGTGGACGAGGCTCATAGTCTAGCAAAACGGGCCGTTGATGTGTTGATGTGTGTTATCTACCGCGTCTCAGTTCATTGCCTCACAAAATAACTAAGCTATAAAAAAAACTGACACCAGGAAATTATGATCCTTTATACAACTTCCTTTATCCCTTCAGGGTAGGCTCGAGCCCCTCGGTGGGGACGTGTATGAGCTGTTGATGATCCAACTTTTACTGTAAAGTACCTACCATACATGCACCGCACGTGTCTTGATCACAACCACACAGACGCCGCTATATCGCTTTTTACTTGGCGCTGTGTATCAATCTATTATTTAGATATTTTAATCAAGCATTCGATCGGAGTGTGCTCCATTGCAGAGGGTAATTAATAATAAGAGATCGACGTTGCCACATGCCGCAACAAAAAGAGCATCGAAATGGTTCGATTCGAAACGGATTTCATTTGAGGAATTTTGATTTTTCACACTGAAGACTACAGATTTGCACGGTTTTGGTATCCATTGATCGCTGTTATAAAGATAACCATAATTTGTCGGAATAAATACTGTAATAAACAGAAAATACATCATCTTGAATCATTGGATTTGGTGACTAACATGCTTGTCCTTTTTGCTTTGCGTCGTAGCGGGATTTCGCTGTGCAAAAAAATACTTTAAATGGTTTTTTTTTTCTAGTGTGGCCTTTTTTCAAAGTCACGTGTTCTTCTGCTCGTAGGTGGTCATAATTTCTTATCAGTTATCTACCACCACAGATATTTAAGTTCATTTTATTATTATGACTATTTCGTAGCCACGTTGTTGGTCTTTGTAAAGGTTACTATTGTACTTGCTTTTATAGAAAAATAATTACGAAATCAGAGAGGTATTTCAACGTCAATCAACGTTAAACATTATTAAGATTAATCTTATTATGAGAGCAGAAATTAGTGCAATGTAACTACGATTATTACGACTTCAAAAGCGAATAATTCAACTAGCACTGGATACCACAACCAATCGCGCCCAGCGCGGGCGCTGGCCGCCCACAAAAAGCGATCAAAGCCGCCGCGACGCGCCGCCACGAATCACAGGCGACAAATTGCTTCCATTTTCAAAATAGACCAATCGTTTGAAAAACCAAAACGACGAGAACGGACTCACGAGAGCAAGGCACGACTAATTGAACCTCTTTGGTGGTGCCGTTGGTACAGTTACAAGATTTCCCAAGGAGGTATTCCGAAAGCTTCCCAAAGCTGTTGTACTTTTCATCAATAGCAAGCATCAACAGACAAAAAAGCTGGATTTTTATTCGTAAATCAAATAGAAAAGTGTTTAACACAAGCTTTTAACAAGTAGTGGGAAAAAACGTAGAATTAAATAGGAATCATTGAGTTCTAGCGAGTATCGACCTAGCTATTTATTAATCAAATCATAGTCACTTGTTTTTCTTTATAATTAAATATAACGATTTTCAATGGTAATAACGGTATAAAAATGTATATACTTACCAAGTTTTATTTTCTGAATCTTCTTCTTAACTTGGTTAGGACGTTTTTTTTTTTTGGAGTTTTATGGTCCGGTTACTAAGACCTTTAGACCAAATCTTTTTTTTGTTACACAACACTTTATAATTTGTTAGAGTTTTTCCACAGTCATTTTAATATATTTATATAAAAATCCTTTTACCACACACTGGTATTTTAACAAGAAGCATTATATATTTTTTCAACAAGAAAAAATAATTACAGAGCTTATTGTTTCGGAAACAATACATAAATTTAACTAAATTCCTGGAAATTAACGAGCTATAAAACTATAAAAACTGTTAATTAGAGATATTTTTTATGTGACTTTCCTGAAAAATAAAATTATAAGTAGATATTGCAACTTATAATATTCGTTGTTATTTTAAGTCGGAGCTACTCAAGACTTTATAATATCTTTTGCCATGGAAAACAGTTTGTAAAATACCAAAAAAAATTTTTAGGTACACAACTCAAGTTCAAGGTAAACTCGTGCTCTTAGTCTATAATTGAAGCTTTGTTTTCATTTCAAACCTAATTTCAGAAAATTTTGTTTTGGCGGCCTTTACCTATAACTAATGAATAACACAGAATGTTACGACAACGAATCTTAAATGATCAAATCTAAAATATATGTATACTTAGTTTACTTAGATGACGACATATTGTATCGAACACAAGCACTCCAATCAAACTCGGGAAATAATAATACAATAATTGACAAAATTTATGCGAATCAGGGGTCGTTATCAAGATTCCGCCAATCAGTCCTATAGAAACGTTCCACAGAGCGATTTCAACAGAATTATCCCTACTTAAAGCGAGTGATGAATTTCATTTGATTTGATATTGATCTATTGAGTGAAGTAAGTAATCTGTTTCTAGAGACAGCCTAATCTAATTGTACGTATTGAGATACAGCATTAACCATATAGAAATTATATAGTTACAAAGTTTTGTTAAAAACCCGAAGAAAACAAACACTGGTCTCCCCGTAGGTAGGTGTTTGTGATAATTAAATTATTTGCTAATATAATGTTCACCTAAAGTTTGGCGGTAACCTGTCTCTTTCGATTTAGAGGAGGTTACGCCAGGTAAGTAGATAAATAAAATAAATATCGTAAAAGCTATGTTTATTATATGTTTAAAGTTACAGACACCTATAAGATGTAAGCTGAGTAGGAAAATAAATATAAGAGATCTATGAGCAGGAGGGTGAGCTCTTAACATTTTCTAATTTCATCTCCGTTGTTTGGAGGTACGTTTATTAAATTACGGCTTTCACAAATTATGTAGAAATAATAATTCGTTCGGGACGCGCAGGCGTCGCCGTGGGGGGCTGCACTTTTAATTAAACCCTAAATTATTGTTCACCTTCATTAATTCTGTGCTCCTGGCCGGCCGTACTAATGAGTTTGTACTTTTTGTACTGCCAGTGTTCTTCTGCCGGGAGACAGGACTACAAACTACTTTATTGTGTTCCATTTTCAGAGACGAAGAGATGTTTAATAACAAAGAAATAAAAACGGGTATTTTGAAATAATCTTACAGCTGTTTCAGCATTTGATAATTTATTAATTATACCTAATTATATAAAGAAAAAAAGATTATATATCTTTTCTAAAACACATTTGCCAGAAGAGAAATAAATTATTGTTGGTTTGTCAATTGCTAAATATCACGGCTTTTTTCCGATCTTCATTTTTAGCATTAATTCATTTTCTTCATTTTTTTGAAGAGTTCTAGTATAATCCAGGTACCGCAGGAAATAAATTATATTCAGGTGTATTATAAAACTACAAGGGCAAGGCCACATTTACCTGAATTCAGACTCGGCTCGAGCCCCTCGGCAGGTACTAAGTAAATGGGTGCAAGATGGATTACTAATATTTTTTATGATAATTTAAATTACATTTTGTTCTTTTTTTTATTTATTACATTTACTAACACATTGTTAGGTATGTGTGCATACCTATACCTCTTTGCCTCGTTGGCTGTTGCTGGCCGTAAACACTTTTGATATCTTTGGATTTGTTTGAATTTAGAGGAAAAATATTGCTTGATAGAACAGAGCGGATTCATCGTTTGTCAGCGTTGGTGTAAAAATCTTGCTGATGAAAATAAAAAATGTCTATTGTAACTTCTAACAAATTGTTTTGATATACCGCCTCCACTTCCGTAATTCACATTTACTAACTTTTTATAGAAACCATGTTTAAGACATTATTATAAGATATTTTAGTAAGTAAAGTGATTATCATAAATAACAACGGCTCTTCCGAAATTAAGGCAATTTTTCATATCCGCGGAAACTTTGAGCACGCGCCAAGACAAGGCTGTATTTCATCGAATTTTCTTCGGGTATTTATTTATTTATTAAGGGGCCGCAATAAATTGTGTTAAGTGGGGGCGGTGGCGTCCCGCCGGGCTCCGCGGGGGCGCCATAACGCGAGCTAGCGTAAGTGCCTTTCTATACGCCGGATATTGTAAGGGTTGCGACGCAATACCGCGACATACGTCTACACTTAGCTATGACTTGGCTAACTGGTCAAGAAAGAAAATCTTGGAAAAACATAGGAAAAAAGTACGACTGGCGTAGCTTACAGACCCCGCAAACAAAATACAGTTTTATCTTCCTTTTGGAGCGATTATAAAGTTAAGTGCGATTTGCTTTTTAGAATTTCGCGTGCGCCTAAGAATGCGCACATGATAAAAATAATTATAGAAATGTTAAATAAAATAGAATAGAAAGTTTTCATGGAGTTTGTTTTGTAGTTTAGACGGACATTAACCCATAATAAAAACAATACATAAGTGTTCATTTTGCGCCGTCACCATAGAAACCATTTAACTTCTATATAGCAAGTTTTGTTTACTAAAAAGAATCTTTTGATTAGAATTTTTAAAAAACATAAAAAATGAATGAATGAATATCAGCTGTCTGGTACCCATAGTACAAGCTCTGCTTAGTTTGGGATCAGATGGCCGTGTGTGAAGACGTCCCCACATATTATTTTTTTATTTATTTACCTACTATTATACTTAAAACAATATTTATAGGGCCACTTACATCAAAACAGAAATACATACATTAAATATTTATATAAATATATTTTTTTATGAAAGTTTATTAATAGTAAGTAATTCACATTTGGTGGAAAGGCAAACTTAGTATGCAAACCGGCCAGGGCTCTTTCAAAACGATGAATTTTGGCCAATTATCACCAACCGATTTATTTTCTGGGTAGACTTCCGTTGAATCCTTTATTTTCAATTCGCCATGCCAACATTGCCAACTTGTTTTGAAGCGGTGGTGTTTATAATAACAAGTTGCATGCTAGGGGCGGACGTGGGCGGTCGAAGGCGTGGCGCCCCCGTCAGCGCTTACACGGTCATCATACGAGCATTTCTCATCAACACATTCCTCACCAGATTGTGTATGCTTAGCCAAATTGTGATCGTGGTTTTGTTTAAACTGGTTCGGTGAAAAAGCTTTTTGGGTAACTTTAATGTTTGTGTTAGTTTGTGGCAATATGGTTTGATTTAGCTTAAATATTTATTTATGTTTTCAAAGTACTCATTCAAAATGTTTTATATTAGTAGGAAACGAATAGGCAGGCGCGTCTCGAAATGCCTTTCGGCTCAAGTAACCGATAAAAATTGTAAGTTGCTAAAAGCATACGTCTTGATTACCTTACGTAACTTTCAACGTTTCAGTGCTTGTTTAGATTTAGTTCAAAATAAAAAAAAACCCTAATTTTGAAGTTTAAAGTACAGTATTTCCCAGTTCGCAATTCTAGCTTACTTCCTGCTTTGCCAAACATGCAAGTAGTTACTTATTGCTCGTTAGCATAATTTCAAACACTTGTTCTAACATTGTCAACGTCTTTTCTCACAAGTATCGTGTTCAACAATGCGCTTTTGAACACTCTGACCCAGCGCGTTAAGAGAATGGCGATTATGCCCAAATCACTGCTATTACGCACGTACCACAATAGGCTGATGAGGGGAGCGGCATAATGGCTCGCAAGTACAAGAAATAAGTAGGCTAAATTCTTAACATTTGGATTGGGAGAGTAGTTGTACCTACTATAGGTAGCAGCGTGATAAAAATAGTACTAAGTAAAGTATTTAAGTAAGATACAAGGTTGCCTGGAAGAAATTGCTATCTTAGCAATAAAGCCGCCCATCTGTACACAATTTTCCTTTGTTCATACTGTATTTTTCTGTGTGTTTCTTGTGTGCAGTAAAGTACTTATATTCAATTCCATTCTATTCCAATGTTTTCTAATTCTAGTCGAAACAAAGTAAAAAACTGCTGCTGCAACTGCTTGCGATGATTAAAGGACATACGAGTAACGTGGAATAAAAAAAGATGATAAAGTAGACGCACTGAAGCCCTGAAACTGAATATCAGCTATCAATTTATTAAAAATTCAAATTTTTTCATGCAGTTTTGGAGGTTATAAAAACAAATATCTGAAACCCCAAATGAATTGGTAATGACATCTGCGATGTCGCGAGCGCAAGCTCTGGGTTACCACCCTTGATGCGCAAAACAATGGCGCCGTCGGAACCCGACACCGGCCGGAAGCGCGCGGCCGCCGCGGACCCCCGATGCGCGCATTTTCTTGCGCGCGCGCACACTACACTTGGGCCGCTAAAGAGGGCTAATGCGCAATGGCATTTTTGTTATCGCCGCTCATTGAAGTCAAGGAGAGTCGTTCATTGTTCAAGCGTATAATTATCCGCCGATTTCTTCCATTGTTGTTGAAATCAAAGAATATGTTATATTCGTTTTCCCCTGACTTTTAACTCGGGCCGTATTGAGCAAAGTCAATGGAGGACGGTTAAATCTTCTCACGGCGGCGCCTGCGTCGTTAAGATTAAGATAATAAGGCGTGTTCAAATTAATACATTTGAAAGAAAACTATCGATAAAATATAACCGTCGTAAAACGGTAGTAGCTTTTATAAATATAAATATTGAACTCTATTTGCGATTGCTTCCACAAATTATAAACTTTCATGGTGGATACGAGTATAGAACTAGTCGTAAAACTAAACTTATTTAACTATATAACTTACGACAATATTCCTGAGTTTCTCTTAGCAAAGCTATAATAAGACTCATAGAAAAACTATGCTGTTAATTTAAAGAATTATTATTAACAGACTGAAAGACTTATATATTAAGAACTTAACTATTAATGAATTAAGTTTTATTTCTTTTTAAGCTCACAAGAAATTCTGATGGGGTTTGCTTGCGGGGTTATATGAACGTTTCGCGAATTATTTTATCAGAGGTGAAAAACTATTTATTTATATTATTTGTCTTTATATGTTTGCTTCGTGTAGAAAATACCACAATTTACATTCTGCTTCATCATTTTTCCACTGCTTAGGATCTCTACAATAACCGAATATTTGCTAATTCTGCTTATTTGAGGCTAAAAATGTAATATTCCATGTTATTATTACAGGAGGAGTTATCTTTAAGCATAGACACACAATAAAATAATTCCATAACTAAAGCAACGACAATTTAGATGTATTATTAAAAACAATAAAAAGTCACAAAGCAGCCCTCCATATGTTCCTTTTTAAGGAGTCACAATAGTCGAGTACATACTTGCCTTCCCCTTTTATTGTGAATGGCATCACGTGCGCAAGAGTAGAAAATAATGGCTCCTCGTGTGATCAGTTCACTTCTCGTCCGGTTGTAATTGAACGATGCTGGAATGTAGAGCTCTTCTGTGATCATTGCTATTGTTAGTCGAGGGGGTACTCAGTGCTTCATTGGACTCTTGGCTCGTGGACAATAAGAGAAGCAATTTATAATGAATATTTTACTTGCAATTTAATTAAACTAAAAATATTTAATGCTTGTACAGTCAGCTGACGAATTAGCTGACCCCCTCGCTCGAAACCGATGAAATTTTCTCAGATGATTATTTATATTTTTCCATAACATTTTATATACTCGTACAGTTTATTAACCTGCACAATTATACGAAATTTCATGATAAAGCAAAAACAATTACCCAAGAAAACTTCATCGGTTTCGAGCGGGGGGGGGTCAGCTAATTCATCAGCTGACTGTACATACAAAGAAACATAGTGTGAGAAATATTTCGAGGTGACCTGAAACTAGATTAAGTACGTATAACGCTTACTCTAGCCAAAACATATATTGTGATCAGATCTTTGTTATAACGTTGAAATAAATTAATATCCTATCATCATCAGCCTTCCATTAAACCACGGGTTGGACGTAGGCTTATGAATTCTACGCTACTGAACCTGATTTTTAACTCTTCTCATCTAATTGCT
Organism: Carpatolechia fugitivella; assembly: GCA_951230895.1. NCBI lineage: Eukaryota > Metazoa > Arthropoda > Insecta > Lepidoptera > Gelechiidae > Carpatolechia > Carpatolechia fugitivella. Next base: position 8,879,240 of record OX579649.1, on the reverse strand, counting down.
GCTTATACGACTTAGGTAACAATGCTGTAAGAAGCTGAGTAACTTATATCCTAAACTTTATTATAACTCTTTTGCTACCTTTTTTTATCTTTCATCTGAGATCATCAACATCAACGGCCCGTTACAGTCCACTGCTGGACTATGAGCCTCCTCCACTTAAGTGGAGGGTTTTGCCATAATCTCCACGCTTGGCAGGCAGGTTGGAGATCGCAGACTAAAAGGCCACTGCATCAGAGAGCGCTGCTGTGCCCGTTCCCTGTTCAATGTGTAGTCCCTAAGTCGCCTCTTACGACACCCACAGGAAGAGTAGGGATTGGTGACAAATGTATTCTACTCTGCCGTCACTACACGGCTAATGATATCTAAGATAATGATGTTAATTATTGATGTCATAAATCATTAATTAGCTCCCCGGTTAGATGGAGTGAAGATCTGTGGAAAGTGGCTGGCAGCTGCAGCTATTGGATGCGTGCAGCCGAAGATCGGGCTAAATGGCGCACTTTGAAAGAGGCCTACGTCCAAGCAGTGGACTGCCAAAGGCTGATGAAGATGAAATAATTAACGCGAACCAATAAATTAACAATCAATGAATAATAATTACAACTTTATACAAATTTAGGCTTTTAACTACGATTGTAAGCACGTGATAACCTAACTGTTCCCCTTCTAGCATTACGCAAGGCGTGAGTCTTTGTAGACATGATTCCGATGCAAAAATAATACAGCACATTTTACAAGTCAAACTTATTATGTGTGCATTGAATGGATTGTAAAGTCGGCCTTTTTTCGTTAAATATAATTTGTTTGATTTGTATAGAGCAAATTGTGTGGTGCGTCTCGTGGTGTCATTGTTTGAGCTCGCGGGTGTCCGCGGGCCTCGGCGGGACCCCGCGGGACCCGGTGATTTTCCCTGCAGGGTGTTGCTAAGCACCCGAAGACCCGCCGTGTTTTCAAATCGCCAAATGTGCAGTTAAAACGCTCAGTCCGTTTTGACGCGTGTATTTTGGTCTGCGTGATGCGGTTGCGAAAAATTCATTATATTCATACTAAAGATGTGCAGTTTCGATGACGACTCCTGTGGTGCCCGCTTAAACCCACTAACACCGATTTCAGGACACAAATGACAGGAACAAAAAATAGGTACATATGTGTTAATCTAAGATTAGCAATCACTCGCCAATGAAGGCCAATTTTTCAGATGCTTTCAAACGTATCGGCACTATATTCATTATATTCGTACTATGGCTATTGAGTAGTTAGCGTTCGTAACATGTAAAATATGCTATTATAAAACTACTAGCAATAATAATATAAAAACTATTTAAAAAATAAGAAAGCATATTATTGACTGGCATCGGAACTAATCGTTGTGGACGTGGTGTCATGCCGCTGAATCCGTTTTGGAAAAGCCGCGGCTTTTTTAGCGCGGGCGCAGCTGTGAACACAGCACGACCTCTGTTGTCACGCTGCCGTCAACAGCGGGGTGAAAAGGCAAAAGATTTACCGGATTTTTTGATAAAAGAACGACTTTAGAGTTTTAATAATCTGCCTCAGATATGTTTATTTCATTTCGTAATTGAAATTTCATTCAGAGAAGCACATCGTTCTTTGCCTATACAGCGTAAAAAGGGGTCACTACCAACTTAAAATCGGTATACGGTCTACGATCAAGTTTAGCAGAAACTGTATTGCTATTGGTATCTAGTTACTTTTGGATAACCCTCAAAAACTGCCCATAATTTACTGTAGTTTTACAAACGAAAATGTTGTGTTTGAATAGTACAAACAGGATAAAGTAAGACAGGATTATAAATGTGAGAAGACGGTGCGGCAATTAATGACTTCCTTACATTAAATTAACTCTAAATTGTCGAATCTTAAATCGTGTAGATAGTAGAGTTTATCATAGAATTTAAATATTAATTTATAAAGCGATTGTCTAAGTCTAGTGCTGTTGATGGTAAATTATTGGAGTTTTTTATGTGGATTTTGAAGTGGTCGGGACAGAGCGAGCTGCGGGGCGCCGGCGACACCAGGCGTGTCATTCGAATACACATTGTGATATTTAGTAAAAATTCAATTATATACTATTAGTTTAAACTACGTTACTATTGACAGACTTATGTGCAGTTAGATACAATAACTTTGAAATGGGCGTCGTCTTGTTCTGATCTTTACTTAATATTTTTTGAAACATTTTACTGTAGGTTAGAGCTGGCCTGTGGTTTCCATGGAGAATTTCTGAATAAAAATATTACATATTTATTTATTTTTGGCTATCAGGTTATTATTAAACATTTAGACAATTCTTGTTTTTTGAGTTGTAAGTACAGACATATTTTATTAGTGCTAAGCTAACCTATCATATAAATGTTAAGCGTTATTAAACAGTTAAATGCAAAAACAGTTGCAGAGAAACGAAATTATTTCTCGAATAATCATCAACAGCTCATATAGGTCCTCACCGAGGGGCTCGAGCCTACCCTGAATTAGGGCGATTAGGCCTTAGTCGACCACGCTGGCCCAGTGCGGGTTGGTCGACTTCACACACAAGCTTTGAATTTCTTCGCAGGAGTGTGCAGGTTTCATCACGATGTTTTCCTTCACCGTAAAAGCGTCGAATAAACGTAGGTACATATGAGTTCAAAATTCGAAAACACAGAACAGAATAATGCGTTTACCAAAAACAAAGAAATGTTAGTCCAGGCCGTTATCGGTCGTTATCCTTGGTAATTTATTTGAGCTGTAAATGCTGCAATGTGAGCTTCCGCGAGCAACGCACGCTGTGCGACGACTATTAATCCACTTTTACTGACGCCATCGCTAGTCGTTACAACTAGCATCTCAGCAGTCTCAAAATTTTTAGGTTTTTTTCCAGCATACACTGGGTTACGAATTCGTTTGTTTTTAATAATTAAAATTTCACCCAGTTTTCTTTTTCAACGTGTGGGTGGTCAGGTCGACAAGTCACCGACATCACAAACCCTGGTGTCAGAAAGCCGCCACAACATGGCTCGTGTAACCAGGGACCCACGCACGCACGCACGGAATCATCTTTCTTTTCGGAATAATCAGGTGATTCAGCCTGCATGTCCTAATCAAGATGGGTGAGTTTCACAAATAGTACGTCCGCCCGACAGAGTTCTACTCTACATTTATCACCAACCCCTACTCTTCCCGTGGGTGTCGTAAGAGGCGACGACTTAGGGACTACATATTGAACAGGGAACGGGCAGCAGCGCTCTCTGATACAGTAACCTTTTAATCTGCGAGCTCCAACCCGCCTGCCAAGCGTGGAGATTATGGCAAAACCCTCCACTTAAGTGGAGGAGGCTCATAGTCCAGCAGTGGACTGTAACGGGCCGTTGATGACGTCCGCCCGTCTAAGACCGATATCATCAAAATTTCTGGTGGTTTTCTCCATAATATTTGGAAAGAACACGTTCTCGTGATCTCGTAAAGCTGAGTTTTAGAGGGTCCAATCCGCCGCAGCAGTTTTTATGGAGGAGTGAAAATTGACAAAAATGCTCGTTAAATTATCATTTAAGTCTAGTAACGATTTTGCTATTAACGTGTAGTTCTCGATGGACTGAGTATCGTGTATATTGTTAAGATACAAAAAAGAGGCCAAAGAAACTTTTAAAACCACCCAAACTTCGCCATTTTTCCTCTTTAAGAGATTTTGTTTCAAAGTGTCCACACCGAGTTTCCTTCGTGTCGGGATCCAATCCCACAACCTCCGTAGTGAGAGTCAATTGCTCGACTATTAGACCACGGAGCTTGTAACCCTGTAATAGAAACGTTAATAATACATTTTTCAGCATAAGTCCTCTTGTCCCCCTGATCTACTTCAGTGGAGATATCGAGACTTAATTGTGTCCTCACTGGTGGAGATTACTAGTGGGGCCAACAGATAGAAAGGATTATTGATTAATTTTATCAACTTGTTAAGTCGTAGCCTTACCAGTTATCACATGCGTAAACAACGCTAAGTTATCGCTATATTTTTTTATAGTACTCGTATAATATAAGTAATTAAATCATAAATTTTTGTCTTCTGATAGCTTATCTACCAAGCTTATTACAGTCAGGATTTAGGTATCTACTGATGATGTCACGAGATGAAGTAGATGTCATAAGTAGTAGTTATATGTACTTTCTAATAAACAAAAAATATTTTGTACTTATTTAGAACAGGTAATAATTTACCTATATTCAGCAGTATCCACACGAATATAGCCCCAGGCGTTATAATTGCTGCAATAAATATCGCACCTCGGCAATTTATAATCTGCACCGCACCGTCCATTAACGCTTGTCGGAGTACCCCATTGTAGATATACCTAGCACGTTGTTTTTGTTGTTCCTTTATTTACCATATACTTCGCTACGGTGGATGAGAAATTGATTTCAGAGCGTGGGAAAGGCTACATCTGTGCCTTAGGGCTACTATTTTAAGAGTGCTTTATCGGAAGATACGGTAACTCAAGACTATTTTCTTACGTGAATAATGAATTAGACGACTATGTAAATATTCATTTTATATTACGAGAGAAAAAATTTACATTAGAGGCAGATCAGAGAGGTCTTAATAGCTTGTTATCCTTATTATAATAAATCTTTAGCTGCTGTAAGGTAATAAAAATCGTTATTTTTTTGTTACATTTATCTACAAAGTTTCTACTTGAAGTAACAAGAGCCTTTATGATTTAACAGTAATAAGAGTCAAGTTTCATAAACATACTTATTACAAGAACATTAGATAACATTTTAATAGTATCATACGTTACGCTACATATTTTGACCATTATGTAACTTATAAAGCTTTTATAGCTTGTATTATTATGTAAACTTACCTATGTAAAGGTCATATAAATCTTCATATTTCGCAATACAGCAATACATGGCCGGGTAGGCGGCTGCGGGGCGTGGCTTCTCTCGCCCCTCCTACAACGCCACTAGCAAACTGGTTTGCAATTATACCCCGACTTTATTAAAAGATTATTATATAACATAGCGCACGCATCTTTATTAATAAGGCCGTTATAGAACCTTTACATTTTAAAGGGTTATAAATTAGCGATGGAAAGGTGGCAGGTGTCGAATGATATGTGTTACTCATGGCGAAGATAGACATTTTATGTATCTTTTTATTTTATTTATGGATTTATTATGTACGATAAAGAAATTTAATTAAATTCGTACACCTACTTAGTCATAATTTTATTTTTAACGTCTCATAATTGTATTATTGCTCAACTCTTTAGTATCTTCAATATTAGGTAGAAGAACCTTATTTATCGAATTTTAAGTAAACAATCTCTGTGCACAATCTTTCAGTGCTAAAGAGGTATACGATACACCCTATAGAGATTTAAAAATTAGGAGCTATATATTAATTTCTCATTGCTCTCTCAAGTACCCCAGCACGTGCTCGTGGGGTTTAACAGTCTGACCCAATAGGTCTTCGAGTGCCGACCACCACGCGTGCCGATCCTTGTTATACCACCACTGTACACCACTTCAGGGGCAGCTGTTACTCTGCCTGGTACATGAACAGCCCCTCGGAAGTGGTAGCTACCTACGAGTAAATACGGCTAACCTCTAGCGGTGTAAAGCTATGTGAATACGATGACGACGCCAAGTGCGTTCCTCTCACTAAAAAGTAGACTTTAGGTGACCACTTAGGTTGTTTATTTTCTTTATTTGTTCGCTCGCTTGGCGTGCGAGAGGTACCGGGATCGTTACCCGGCGCCTCCACCATGTCAGGTGGACGTAGCTCTTTGAAGATGGGAGGCACTCGCTTCTAGTGCATAAATCCGTAGCCAAATAATGACTCCAATATTTGATTTCAATATTTTTGTATTATCTTTTCTTCATTTCAATCCCTAATCCACACCATTCTTTTCTTCAGCCCCCCATTTTCTGACTCACTACGTCTAATTAGCTTTTTTACGATATATAGGGCGAATATCGAGTGCCAGCAACAACAAACAAAGGGAAAAGTGCGCGGAGACTGCATGTAACCAATGCAATCTCCACAGTAGCTACCTACGAGTAAATACGGCTAACCTCTAGCGGTGTAAAGCTATGTGAATACGATGACGACGCCAAGTGCGTTCCTCTCACTAAAAAGTAGACTTTAGGTGACCACTTAGGTTGTTTATTTTCTTTATTTGTTCAAAACAAAAGTATTACAATCTATAAAATTATGACACGCTTCAAAAAAACCTTGGAAGGCATGAAGCGAGGTATGCTATCTCGAGGTAAAATTATAGAGATAACTAAAAATTAACAGAAGTAAGAAAATAACATTTGAGAAGCACTAAGTACAGCTAATTAGTCGAACGATTTTGAATTTTGTTAGCAAGTCAACTTTTTGGGTGAACTGTAACTGTTATATTTATCAGTAAGAAATGTCGCGGGTTTAGGTAGTGCTAATTTCTATAGATTAAAAAAAATACAAAATGTTAGTTTTCCTAACAATCCACAAACACTACAACCTAAATCACAGACGGCGTAAAACTAATTTATAATTTCTAAACAAATGAACACAAATAAAAAAACAATGCCGCATAACAATTCAATTGCAGGAACTTACATTATGTCACCAAAACTTGTGACGAATGACTGAAATGGGACATTCCATAGTTTCCATGTGAATAGGAGAAGGGACAATGAATGTCTGCACCCATGTGGAGTATAGTATTCTTTGGCACCCAACGTCTTGTTTAGAAAACACTGTAAACAAAATAAATTGTCCGGTGACATCGCTGGCCCACCATGACGAGGTAGGAAATTGTTTGAACGCACTATAAATTACTTGTAAATGACAATTGGTAAGCAAAAACAGCGTCATTCAATTCTCGAAACTTATTTTAAATAGGATATCTTCCGATGCGTTCCATCATGTCTTTACTTGTATACGTATTATTGGTAAATGTGTGCAAATAAATTATGTACAGCGGAATTTAACATTGAATGCCAGCTAAATCTTACGAAAAAGTAATTCACGTTTTGTAACTTTTCATGACAAGACAAGAATAAAAAGAAATGTGGGGAAAAACTAACATTACGTAACTGGTTGGTTATCAATTCGTTTAAATTCTATTTAAACGAGCTCTGTTTAGTTTAGTATCAAATGGCCGTGTGTGAGATGTCCCCCCACATATTTTCGTTCCTTCCTTTAAGAACAGCAAGAACCCATTATTTAATTCTATAGTGAAACGCTACATATTCGTTAGGGAGATCCAGCTCGCTTACCTGTCTTTTGATAACTACGAGTACTAGCGCTATTACAAAGTGTAAATGACAGGGCTCTTTGAAGTTATAAAGTATATTCAAAGAATCCGAATCGCATTCCAGAATTTCATTCCGGAAAATTGTTTTGATGTATGTTGCTGCGATGATAGTTTTCATTGCCTATTTTAGTTGTTAGACGATTAATGGTGACTGAGCTGGGTGACTTGATGCCAGTAATTTAAAAAAAAAACTTAATTTTGGCACGTGACTTGAACTTTATTGTAATAATAATAATAATAATATTGAATTAACAACTATATTAAATGTTTATTTAGGTCATTATTATATCAATAATTTATATGTATAGGTATTCCTATATGAACAGTAATAAACACAGTACCAATGGTAAATGAATCTTTAAGAAATTTAAATGAAGTACATATTAAGTAATAAACGTTCGTTCGCATTAGTTCCATTCACTAGTTCCATGATGCGTTAGTTTGAGTAAAAAAATAAATGAATAACACAAAAAATGACTTTTTGAGAATCGAATTAGATGTTCAAAAAAATATGTATGACCAACTGCTATTAAATTCAACTTAACTTATTCTTTCGTTAGACAAATGTGAAAGAAGTGTTGTAAATTTATTGTGACTCTCCAAAAACGCAAAGAACAAAAACTGCACCCAAGTGATTTATCATGGCCTTTCAAAATTCAGCACAAAAGCCGAGCAGCGCATTGTTCTACGGAAATTGAGAAAAAACCGAGTTCCTAGTTCTTTTGTTTGTTGAAAGTATAACATGTGGTTCAGAGTTGAACAAATTATTTTAGAAAATGTTATAAATTTATTCTTCTTAATACTTATATTAGTCAGTTTTAAGGTTCTGAATGTTTTCTTATTCTTAGGTATATGAACTCTCTAAATAAGATATGTTTGCTAAAATGTATAATAGCCAGTCTCTACTTTTTTTAAATGTTTTTCATTGGCTTCATTGCACACGATTGAATTATTGTCTATCACTGTAGTATTTCTTGAAAGTGCACGTATTGTAGTGCCTGTAGGAGCAACGTAGAACTGGTACTAGATACCACTGATAGTGTATATAGGTACCGATGTTAGAGTATATCTCCTATTTCCCTTTCTGAATAACCACAAATAAGTAACTCGCTCATTGTGAAGTTTGGCTATGACAGTTTGTTTTCTAAAACAACACAAATTATTAGATTGGACGGAATGTCGGTACGTTCATCAAATCAAATATAAATATTACGGTATTTTTAAAAGTTTTAAGTAGTATCTGCACCTACATTTTAGTCTTACGGGTCCGTATGTATGGACGAATATCGAATATAAAACAACCCCGTAACCTCAGGGGAACAAAAGACGATCGCGGTAATCTTTGCCCGTAACAAACCCGTAAATTGTGACAATTTTAGTGTAGTAAACCAACACGAAAATCTTAAAACATATAATAATACGACAAAAAAACTTGAAAGGCCTGATTCTATATACTTTCTTAGACTGAAATGCAGATAATATTCTGCAGGATTTGGCCATGTCGCTATTTATGAATACGGGAAAGCAAAAATTGCGTATAACGATATAAGTGAGAGTGAGTACCTGAATGTGACTCACACTGAAAGCTCACATGATTTGCCAACCATGATAGGTACTAACTATGCTAAAATAAATGAAGAGCTTCTCTTTTTTCGGAGTTATGATTTTTTTTCGAAGTGGCGCTAGTGCGCAGTCAGGCAGCCTACGAATATAGCGGGCAGCCCCTTAAATTGTAACTATAACTATGGGTCTTTTGTCAGCATCTGACAATGGCGGACGTGTCTTCGTTTTAATTTTTAGTTTATTGAAGTGTTTAGTGCATAATTTCGATAGTGTATTATCCAGTGAATGTTTCGGGACTATACACTTTACTAGAACAATTGAATCGCTTACACTTTGCTGACATTTTTAGATGATGCCAAGAGGCCTTGTGGTGGCTTCAGTAATTGTACTATCACATTACTGAGCCCAATTCACCGAACAATCATCCAAGGATATATATCTTACACTTACAAATATCACTCGACACTGGCGAAATACGTCTACATAAGATGTGTCGCCATTAGTTAGGAAGAAGAAAAAAACAGAGTGGCGTCGCGTCGTCGACGACATGACTAGAAATCAACGGACGATAAAAACTTTGTGAGAACATTTCTATACAGACCTATAGTTAATTTCACAAATTATTTATTTCATATTCTATTACCTACTTATTACTTAGAGATTTTTTTGCTGTCAACTATAGGTAGGTAATATAGGGCATCTAGAAATTACTTGTTTAAGCTATTGAAACACGATATTTAATTCTATTTCTATGGAAGTACTATTACCCAAGTATAATTTTAGAAAAAGTTAAGAATGGATCGATGTAAGTACATATAATACATGATAATACTTATAGCAAGCGGCGCGTTTCTATGTTTTAAGTTTAGGATAGCGGAGGAAATATTTTCCCAGGCTATTTAGGTAGGTAATAGATGTTACTTAAAATTATTTTTATTTAATAGAAAGTATTGACAGATCCCGCATGAGAGTAAAATATAATGATCCGCGCGTCTACTCCATCAACAACCAATTAATAAAAATTACCTCTTACATAAAACTATTAACGTCCAGCCGCGCGCGCCGACGATAAACTGATCGAAATCATCTTCCCGGGCGATAATAAATTAATTGTTTTATTATGTCACAACCGAGCCGCGATAAAAAACCGACAAATTACAACGGAATTGAGTCATCCCGCTATCTCCTTTATTAGAATCGAAACTCTTTACGGACATCAGCCGTCATAAGATAAAACCTATCGAGCAATCAAAATGGCTGCCTATCTAACTTTTTTCCCGCCGCAGCGTGAGCTTTATGCTAATGAGTCCCCAAAACAAACATTGTTACAAGCCAAATGTGTAACATACAATAAAAATAAATTAAATAATAAAGGGAATCGTTAAAATGGAAGAAATGTCCGTAATTTATCCACGAGTCACCTTTTAGGCATGCCGTGGATGCCTGCGCGGCGGGACTCCGGCCGGCCTGCGCCGCCGCCGCCGCCGCCGCCCCCCGCACCCGCTATAGACGCGATCTCCAAATAAAAAGGCGCCACAAAAAGACGCATTCAATAAGCCGTTGGCCATTACTGACCGTAATCGATGAGATAAATTAATAATAATGAAATCCTGAGATGCTGGTCATGGTTAGGCGTAGGCGCAGACGCAGACGAAAACTCTGGAAAACGCTATCACATAAATTAGATGCTTGCTGTTTGCATTTCTTAAGTACTTAGTTTTTTCCAATAAGTACCTTTTAATTTCCAGAGCAGAGTCAAGTGGTTCGTAGGCCATGAAAATTTTTCCACCTCTATTACTCTGAAAGTAGTCCAATAATGACCCAAAAGAAAGTATGCAAGACCAACTTACATCCCAAGGGATGTAAGTAATTTTGAAATTGGAACCTTTTTTTTACTATTTGCATAGAAAATTGCACTCAATAAATGGCAAAGAAGAAATAGACGTATACATACAGTCTAGAATCTAGAAATAGATATTATACTCAGTAAGCTTTTTCTATTAACATTGTATACTAGTGTCAGGTTTTTATCCCACTAGGTAATTTATTAAAGATTTTGGGTGCCATGGCCAGGACACTATTAAGTAAACACAAGTTATCTTATTTTTTTAAGTTGATACCGAGTTTTTTGGATACTTTAGAAAATAAGTTAGGCTTACACTTCAGAAGTAAAGTGAGGTCAAAGTTAAGACTTACAATGGTGTCGATTGCCATACGCCCAACTAAACTAAAATTAGTCCTGTCACTTTCTATCATTTTTAATTGATAAGGGACCGAAGACCGTCGGTTTTGTTTTTGTCTTTGACCTCACGACTAACTGTCAATTTTAGTGGCTTTTTATTCGTCATGGTGTTAGGTAGACAAATGCCAAATTACAGGCTTCTAGTACTAAGAGTCTCTGAGCTGACAGACAGACAGACGGACATGGCGAAACTATAAGGGTTCCTTTTTGACTACGGAACCCTAAAAAACACATCTCTATCTAATTATTTCCATGTGTTTTCACGTGCAATAGTTTGGTATTATTAAAGTCGTAAAATAAAATTCTCCAGTTGTAAATTACTCTATTTATTTACTGTTTTACACCAGGTAAATATTCCTGATTGCTGCCTGTGACAGAAACAGTCACATCGTACGGGCTAACACGACCGACTTCTCTCTCCGCACTCGTGATTTGTTTCACAAAATCCGCTTGTAACTTAGTAGAGGTTTCTTTGGGTAAGCTTCTCAGTACAGATGCCATGTATTTGCCGAAATGGTCGAACGAATCGCTCGGTTTCCGCACATAGCGGTTGATAAACGTTATTTCTTCTTCATCTGAACTGGAGCTGTATTTGCGTTTCTTTGGGGTCTGTGTTCTAGGTTTTCGTAGGGGTTCGTCGTCTTGCATGTCGAAGTCTTCGATGAAAACTGTGTCCATTTCCATAATGTTTCCATTTTCGTTCTAGAAAAGATGAATCATACTGAAGAGTTATGCAATTATTATAAATAATAATAATATTATTGTAGAATGCTTATTCTCTAAGCTTGACGGTTCCAACTATTTTCGGTCGCCCAGACAGAACTCGGTCACCACCAGGGACCGGACTACCCGTAGAAAAACCCCTTCAGTCGTTAAGGTTTAAGTATTTACAGAATAATAATTAAAATAAACATAATATATGTGTATCAGATTCCCTGACTATCAGTTAACCTGTTGGATTTACAAACGTTATAATTATAGCATAAAGCCCGTCACAGACGGAGCTATAATATATATTATAGCACGAGGCAGCCAGCTCTCTCATCACCATTCACTTTGTGTGCAAAGCGGGGGTCAAGCAGAATGACCGGTCACTGATTGATTCGCCATTTTGTTTGACCCCCCCTTTGCGTGAAAGTGAATGGCGACGAGAGAGCAGGCTGCCTCGTGCTATAATATATATTATAGCTGCCGTGTGTGATGCCCTTAATAAGAGTACGAGATATCGTTGATCAAAATCGTAAGGGTTCCAGTCCCTCACCACAGCTACAGTATTATCGGGCGCCATGTTCTAGGAAGGATGGGCGCTATACACAGATGAAGGGGCGCATACTACTATAAATCCCACAAAGCAACTAAATATTCATGTCTTTACGCACTGTGCGTCAGTTGTTTGTTTATTATCTTTAAACAACAAGAACAATAAGTACATACTAGATTTGGTTATGTACATAAAAGATACTTACATTCAAATTATAACAAATAAGTCTTAGTTGTTGACCACTAAAAATAATAATGACATATCTGCCAAATATGATTCTAGAAAGATTAATAAATAATGCAAATGGGGTTAAAGGTAAGCCGCGTGTTTTTCGGAGTATTTCTTAGTATGAACAAAGCTTTACTTAGCATTTGGAGTTTTTTTTCTGTAACTGATTTAATTGCTATGTAATACCGAAGTGGTAATAGATACGGAATTAAGGATTAAGGAGTTAGATAAGTTATAAAACGATCCTAATAGCAACTTACTTGATTTGCATCACTATCTCCATCGAGCGCGGTTTCCGTTTCTACCTCGTATAACTCGCCCCCAGAAGAAAGCAAGATCCTCTTGCGCTATAAACAATAAAATAAAACTTCTTCTAAACAGTGAAGTAATGATTTGATTAGTAAGGAAATAAACGCAAAAGTAACTCCGTTAGTCTGTTACGCTTTTTTCATGGCTAAGCTACCGACCGATTTCGGTATAAAAGCCAAAAGTTTGGTACCCTACGACGGACACAGACTACTTTTTACGGCGGTAAAATTAATAAAACCAACAGCACCATCTCTGAAACGCTGACGCGCTCTGAACTATAAAAGCAGTATTTCCGTGACAGCCCTGTAGCCTAGTTGGTAGTACACCTGCCTACGAAGCACAGGGTCACGGGTTCGAATCCCGCCCAGGGCAAACATTCGTGTGATGAGCACTTGAGTTTGCCTTGTGTCTGGATGTTGTTTATCTATATATGTATGTATTTATCTATATAAGTAATGTATATCAGCTGTCTGACACCCATAGTACAAGCTTTGCTTAGTTTAGGATCACATAGCCGTGTGTGAGATGTCCCCACATACGAGGGCTGCTATTTATGTATTCGGAATAACAAAAAATAACAAACATCTATAACCAAATATACTTTTATTGCTTTTCAAAATATGCCCCGTGATGATCGATGCATTTTTTCATACGTTGAAACCAACTTTCGTGGCATTTTTTCCATTCTGTATCGGGTATCTCCAAAACGTACATTTTGAAAGCAGCAACGGCTTCTTCCCGGGTCGAAAATCGGTGTCCACGTAATTTGTTCTTCACGCTTGGGAATAAATAAAAGTCGTTGGGTGCCAAGTCGGGACTGTACGGCGGATGACCCGTCAATTCGATCATTTGACTATTTAAATACTCCGTTGTTGCGGCCGAGGTGTGACAGCTGGCGTTATCGTGGTGAAGGATTATTCTTCGTTGTCGATTGTTCTTGCGTATTTCTCCAAAGACTTCTGGCAAGCAAATGGTGGTGTACCATTCAAAATTAACCGTTTTACGATTCTCTAGTGGTACTGTAGCCACATGTCCACTAATACTAAAAAAGCAGGCAACCATTTGCTTCAAAGTGCTTTTCGCACGAACAACTTTAGTTGGGTTTGGCTCATTTTGGAACACCCAAACCGTTGACTGCTGTTTAGTTTCGGGATCATACGCATATATCCAAGATTCGTCTCCTGTGTAGATATTATGAACAGATTTTGATGTCCCACATTTGTATTTTTCTATCATTTTTTTGCACCAATCAACACGAGCCTGTTTTTGTTCAACTGTTAAGTTGTGCGGGATCCAACGAGAACAAATTTTTTTTACAGCCAAATGTTCGTGTAATATTTTATAAATACTCGTCATACTAATGCCCAGAAATGCCTCTATTCGCGATATGTAACATGACGGTCTTGCATTATTAGTTCGCGCACAGCATCAATATTTTGTGGTACAACAGCCGATTTAGGGCGACCTTCTTTAAAATCGTCCGCAAGCATACGACGACCACGATTAAACTCACTGAACCAGTGATACACAGTGGTTTTCGATGGAGCTTCCTCCCCAAAAGTCGACAAAAGTTGATCCATGCACTGTTTTTGAGTTAATCCACGCCGAAAGTCGTAATAAATCATAGCACGAAAATTTTCACGAGTCAAATCCATGGTGATGATAGACAATGAATTTTAAAAATGGCGCCACAATGTAAAAACAATTGACAGATGAATGAAACAAACTTTATTTTACAGCCAAAGAGTTCTATTTTTAAATGTTATAATTTCTTTTTAAATATTGTTTATGTAAGTAGCCAGTTAGTTCCGGATACATAAATAGCAGCCCTTGTATTTATTTATATTTATTTGTTTCCGCGTGCATAGATAGCGCTGTTAGGTATAGAAACAGGGATAATCCACGAACAACGCGAACGTAAGTGTAGCCGCAGGCGGACAACTAAAAAAAATATAAAACAAACAAAAAATAATGCGACGCCTAAAATAAATATACTCCTAGAAAGCGAGAAATCACTTTTCAGTTCGTAGAAAATAAAAAAAATTGTGTTCATAGAACTGTGCAGAGTAAAATAGTACTTGCTGCCGCGGCTTATTCCGCCATAAGTTAAATATCTAATATAATAAGGGATCGGGCAAATTATGTCCCAATGACCACTGCGACCCGAGATGGATCTATTGTAGTCATAGAAGTTAAATATTGCTGGACTTAAAGTAGGTCCAAACCGCAATGGCGTGCGATTCATGCAATAGTTAATTCGACTTGTTTAAGGGAATTATGATTTCAAGTGACCAAACAAGCTTACCCCATCTTCCTTCTGTGGTATCTTCACATTGGGATGCTTCCTGGCCAGATGCTTCTTCAGATTGGTAAGGGTTGAGCTGTGGGAAAAGGTCTTCTTGCAAATCAGGCACTGTGCCATCTTGGAGTCGTTGTCAACCGGCTTGAAGTACAGCCACACTATGGAGCGCTGGTTGCGACCTAATGTTTCCAGCTTGCTAGAAATAATAAAAAATATTACTATTAGCCAATAGTACCATAGCTAGCACATGTGGTTGGACCATAGACTTATTATATACTGGCGTATAGACCAACAAAGCGTGCGAGGGCGAAAAAAATCTCTTACGGAGATATAGCAAGATAGAAAAGGTAAGCGAATCTATTGGAACTGTGACCGCTTTTGGTTGACAGGTCGTCACAAGTCGACACGCATGAAAGAAGCTCCTCAGTATTTTGTATTTTTTGCATAAATTGTGGTTTATTTTTAGTAATTACGATTGTATTCAACAATGGTTGCATGTTCTGTGAGTGACTGTGGTGTTAATCATAGAAATAATCCTGAAAATTGCACATTTCACAGGTAAATACTTAGGACGTCGTCACTGCAATGATGCGTTTATTTTTGGTTAAAACTTCTTTTATTCTGATATAAAATTATGTCAATCCTTTTATGTATTTAAATATTTTTTGTGTATATAGTTTTGCTTATTGATAATTTTGTTTATTTTGGTGAACTATTTTTTCATCATTAGATTTTACACTAGGTAACGCACACATTGACAAGTCATAATTTGGCACGCGTTATTGGGCTGTCAGGTTGTCTATACGCCAGTGTATTATAAGTCTATGGGTTGGACATTTGAATATTGAATATATTGCAGTGGCATAAAGGCGCTCACAGTCAAAGTATCCAACCGCATGTGCTTGTGTCTGTACTACGAAAAGTTGGACAGCTAGAGCAATAAATTATTCTCCTGTAAATTAGGGTGATTGATGTTTACTGCTCTCTAGATCTAAATGATTAATTCGAATTACATTTCTACGTGTGAGTTTGCTTCAATACAACAAACAACCAACCAGGAAACAACAATCAAGGTCAACCACCACCCATCATCAATAGCTCATATACGTCCCCACCGAGGTGCTCGAGCCTACCCCGAATTAGGGGATTAGGCCACCCTTGGATCTTTAATACCAACCATTCTTTAAATGAAAATTCTTCAACTGTAGAATCCTGGGAAACACTTTCCTCAGGCCGGTCGTCATCATAATCATCCGGCCCGCCCGCCACACCGTGTTTTCTTCTCGCATGCTTCATCAGGTTAGACACAGAGGTCTTGTAAGAACACAATGTCCCACAAATGTTGCAAGATGCCACTTTCCGATCGTCATCTTTGATCTCGAAGTAGTCCCAGGCAACTGAAGACATCTTCCGACCTCTGGTCTGGGTGCTGAAACATGAGGTGACATCTTTAAATCAGTATACCGGTCCCGATATATAGTTAACAATATTTACAAATCCTATTAGAACTAAAGCCTATGTAATAAGTTAAGGTAAGTGAATTAAATAAAAAAAAAAATTTTTATTTCTCATGGTTCATGCTTCTTTAACTCACCTGCTTCCACCTTCCAATTTTCGATCAGTTTCTGTATCCTCATGCTCTTCATCTTCGGAACTCTTTCCAAAGTCTATGGAGTGTTTCAGCTGTAGATGCTTACACAGTCCTTCAGTGGTGGTCTGGTACGAGAACTGTTCCAGGCAAATGGAACAGGTCGCCAATTTATTCTCTTCATCTTTGACTTGGTAATACTCCCAAACCTCTGCCTTAATTTGTTTAGGTTTAGATGGCCTGTAATATTGAATATATTATTTTATTATCATGTGCTTATTTATAAATTTGGGTAATTTTTATCTTATTGTGTATTTTTCATGGCTATTACATAAAAAAATATTTGAGTTATTAATACTTAAGTATTCATTATTTTAAGGAATATTTCAGAGCAGCTAGAAGAACTTGTTTGAATTCTGACTCAGCTGCTACTAAGTGATTATAGATAAAATACCTACTGACTTGCTCTAAACCACAAAAAGGAAATATTTGTGATTAGGAAAGTTTCGAATTTGTGGACACCTTATTTTACAATTAGAATACAAACCGTATTCTGAAGACATAAGGTTGATTTTAGATGCACGAAGTTCTATAGCTAATAATTTTCTTAGGTTATGTTTACGTATATCATACATAACTCACCCCTTTTCAGTGCTGCTTTCGTTCTCTGCTTCCTCTCCGCCTTCGTTATCATCTTCGATTTCACCTTTGACGACCACATACCCGTGCTTGTTCTTCAAATGTTTCATCAAATTGCTGACCGACGTTCTGTATGAAAATGCCTCATGACAAATATTACAAGTCGCTACGCCTCTCTCCTTATCTTTTATTTCAAAATGTTCCCATGCAATGCTCCGAAGACGCCCTTCCCTGAAATACCAGAATATTCATTCAGAAAATTAACCAAATTTACACAACTAAAACCATTTTCTGCTTTGGCGGCAAAATAATAACAACTAATAGTGGTAGTATTTAAAGTAGCAAGTATTTTACTTGTGAAATAAACTAATATTGTAACAAATACGTACCGATACGCCGCCATGTTGACGCATCTTTCCTAGCTAGCTAGTGTTGCAAAGCTAGTAGTCAGTCTGTAATATTTTATCGATATCGACATTATTGTTTATTGATATTTTTAAGAATTACCTTTTATCTTAAACTATGGAAGGGATCGTCGTCAAATTTACAGGTTACCTTAATCGTCCCCGTCACTAAATCTTGAAGAAAATTTGGAAGCCGTAGACCATCAGACAGCGCAGATACAACGAGCCAGCCAGCCAGAACATCAGGCTGGCTGGCACCAAGTTTTCATCGATTTCTCGTAAACGCCTTTATGTGACGCCATGAAATAAACGCTATGACTGTCACAAATTCTGTCACTAAATGCTAGTACTCGTACAAGAACCTTGTTCGAAAACGCTTTCGTTGTCGAGATTCAGAGGTGCCAGCCAGAAGTTTAATGCGTAAGTTCAGGCTGGCTGGCCACGCTTTTCGTTTTTTTTTAGCTAAATGGCTATACGTATCTCAAAAATTCAAACTGGATGCCTGTCACAATTTTAGGTGACGCAGTATTAATAAGCAAGAAATAGTTAGAATCCCTTCTGTTCGGAGATTGAGAGACCATGCGAAAAGTGGTTTTCAAGCTGGCTGGACACGTTTGCGTTCGATTATCTCGGGTTCTCTAGCGTCACATAAACTGAAATAAGCGTGATTAGCCGTCACCTAAAATTGTGTATTGACCTACTTAAACGCGGCTCATTTGGAAGAATTGTCCAGCCAGCCTGAGCCACATATTAAAAAATAAAGTTTTAACAAATCGATATTTAATTTCTAATACAATATATTGCAGCAACTCTAGTATGGAGTCATTCTGTTTTCAATGTTCTGTTTTACGTTCATTCACAATCACAGCACAAGCTACGATTTGCGCATGCATGGCACGTTATCTTTTTCTCTCACTTGCTTATTGAATGGAGTCGAGTTCGAATGAGAGGAATATATAGAATCAGGTAGTTTGACAGATGTATAATCATAGATGGTTTTTTTTATAAACCCAACATAGGCCGATGCACACTGAATGCGTGACGTGACGTGACGTGTGCGTGCTCGTGCCAGCACTGTCACACCGGCAAGAGTGGTGCAGCACACGTCACGCAGCGCACGCTACACGTCACGCAGGCCATTCGACGCGCGCGAATTACAAGCCGCCATATTGAAATCTTAGGCGAAAAGTCACATACATCACATACTTTAAAATTAAAATTTTGAATTTTTGTACGAAGTTAAATGAATAAAAACAATGTCTATTTCTAGCATTGAGCCGATTCTCTCCCACAACAATGATTTACAATTTTTATTTTTATATTGTTTGTGTTGGTGTTGTAGATATACTCATATTTTCTGACGATTTCCATTAGATTTTATTTCAAAATTGTCTCCATTGCAAAGAAAACACTATTTGGTTTGTAAATAAATACAAAGGGTCGCGCGTGCACACGAGCAGCACCGAACGTTGCGTGCGCGTGCGTAGCCGGTGTGGCACCTAACAAGGAGCGCCATATATTACAACGTAATCAGCGCACGCGCGTGTGCAACGTTGCCGTTCCGCCTCGCGCGTGTCCGTACACGTCACGCATCCAGTGTGGCATCTTCCATTAGAGTTTCATACATTACAACTAGTGCGTGCGCGTACCAGCACTGTCACACCGGCAAGAGTGGTGCAGCACACGTCACGCAGCACACGCTACACGCCACGCAGGCCATTCGACGCGCGCGTAGTACAAGCCGCCATATTGAAATCTTAGGCGAAAAGTCACATATGTACTTTAAAATTAAAGTTTAGATTTTTTGTACTTAGTTAAATGAATAAAAACAATATAATTTTACTTACCGTCTATTTCTAGCATTGAGCCGATTCTCTCCCACAACAATGATTTATAATTTTTATTTTTATACTCTTTGTGTTTGGTGTTGTAGATACACTCATATTTTCTGACGATTTCTATTAGATTTTATTTCAAAATTGTCTCCATTGCGAAGAAAACACTATTTGGTTTGTAAATAAATACAACGGGACGCGCGTGCACACGAGCAGCACCGAACGTTGCGTGCGCGTGCGTAGCCGGTGTGGCATCTAACAAGGAGCGCCATATAATACAACGTCATCAGCGCACGCGCGTGTGCGACGACGTTGCCGTTCCGCCTCGCGCGTGTACGAACTCTGTCAGACAGACGGAGCTCTGCGTGCGCGTGACAGCTGCGTGCACACGTCACGCATCTAGTGTGGCATCTTCCATTAGTTTCAACTAGTGCGTGCGCACGTCACGTCACGCATTTGGTGTGCATCGGCCATTATCATTGATAACACTTTTATGCATCTTTTATCAAGTTACCTACTGAAGGGCATTGCAGAGGGTTGTTTATTACAATTACACGAATGTATAGTTAAGTGAAAAATTAAAAGTAAATTATCCTGTTTCTTAAATTTTATTGGTAAATTCACATTCAAATTATAGACCACTTTGATGACAGATGTTACAATATGGGATTTCTACAGATAAAATTTATATTTACTATGATACTGTATCGGTACTAATCGATATCTAAAATCTACTGCGTCATTTGCTACATCGACTCAGGGTGCATAAATGCTCGAAATTCCAGTGTCAGAGGACAGGGGGAAGGACCTTCGGAAAACAAGGTTAACGAATTACAGTTACATGATTCTTTACGCATTCACGATACAGATCAAACATCAAAAATATTTCTATATTAATTCGACTACTCTCACATAATCGTTAATTAAAAATGATAAAACGCGTGCAAGTCACGGTGGGCGTGACGCATACGAATTGTGTCGTCGTTATAATAATTTATGCTAATCGGTTATTTCGCGGCCGCGAAAGTACTCCGCGTTAGCAACTTCACAGACATTTGTAAAGCCCATGGTGAATATGAAGAGAATAATATAAAGAAACAGCGGGCCGTTGGCGGGCGGGCGTGCGTCTGAGATTCGGCCAGCGCCCGCCGGGCCCTCTCAATACCTCGTCTGTCGCACCGCTCTCTTCCATCGTATAAACATTAACAACCTAATTACATAGTCACGGGTGATTTCTTCAGTCCGATCGCGTGCCTCCATTACGAATCAATCGAGTGCTTAAATACATTCGTTTACTGGAGTTAAGGAAACTGGGTGCCGATGTTGTAATAATACAACGAAATGCGAATCATAATGGAGGCACAATTTACGAATAAAACGAAATATATTAATCTAGAATGTTTCACATCGCTTAAGTTAAACGAGGAGCGGGTTTGTCAACTACGTTATATCCACATACAATATTGGTTATCCAGAGACTATTCAATTTTTGCACACATACATTAACGTACATTAGGGTTAGGGAGTTACAAGAATTTTAGGACTTAAGTTTACTTCCGAACTGATGTAGTTACGGCAGTCGCGCGGGTGCAGTATAAATAAAACAATATGGGAGACTAAACGGTCGCGCGCGTCACGTGCGATTGAGTCTGCCCATATATCCGTTTGCGAGACGCGCGCAGTACTGCGCCCGCGCGAGCGCCGCGAGTCGAGTGGTATGTGGCTACGTCGTAGAGCGCGGGGGGCCGCGAGGGCGAGGGCGGTGCTGAGCTGTGGACTTAGGAGTCCCACCAGTCGGGTCCGCCGCTGCTGTTGCCGCCGCCGCCGCCGCCGTACGAGCCGCCATAGTTGCCGCCGTACGAGCCGCCGCCGCCGCCGTATGAACCACCGCCGTAGCCTGTAAGCGAATGCGGACGTTAAGCGAAGTTAATTGAGGTCCTACATTCCGAGTGTAAATCATTCTCAAGCCTTAATTCTTTATAACTACAGATATACAAAAGATTAGATCTCAAGTTAGTATTTTCTTCCTTACTCGAATCTAAACCGAAAACATTTTACACTCAAAATCTAAAACCGCAACGAATTTCACAAACTACACTGCACACTATCTATCTACTAGGATAGTTGCGAGTGCGGATGACCGTAGTTACTGGATCCCATGCTTGACGGACCGGCAGATCGTGGTGCAGGGCGCGTCTGTGTGCGGAAGTCACGAGCACCGAACCCGGAGCCACCGAAGCGGTTGCCGCCGCCCGACCGCGAGCCGCCCGTGCGTCGCCCGCCGCCGCCCAGCCGCCCGTCTGCTGCCGTGTCAGTTAGCCAGCTGGAAACAATATCAATAGGGTTAATGCATTCAATTTGCAAGACAGATGAAAACTATCAAAGCTTGGTTGATTAAACCAGTACTGATACGTTAAGATAGAGACCAAATAAGTCATGCTCTTGTTCTAAAGCTCGCAATCACAGCTTTAGTCGGCTCACAAGTAAACATACTAAACAAAATGCAGAAGATTAGCTTTACGTCCAAATTTACGGTCCCTTATCTCAGTCAAGAAAAGCAAGTGTTTATATTTAAAATTATTAATTTAAAAAATAGGGTCAGGTATGGAAGCAAACATTGAGTGGAGTGACGATTTGGTGGAGGTCGCGGGATTCCACTGGATATTCTTGGGCAATGTCTCTATCTAGCACGACGTTTTTCGCTGAAATAATGGTGATATATTCAAGTGTTAGCGAGCGAGTGTGTAAGCGAGCTATGGAAAGATCTATGCTTGGTACTTCGCTACGGGACATCATTCGGCAGAGAACCAAGCAAGGTGGTTGATATCGTCCAGAAATGTGGCAAGCTGAATTGGCAGTGGGCTGGCCATGTCTGTCGTAGAACCGATGAGCGTTGGAGCAGACGGGTCCTCGAATGGAGACCGCGTCTCGGGAAACGTAGTGTGGGACACCCCCTTGCCAGGTGGACTGATGACCTGAGGAAGGTAGCTGGTGGTGGCTGGATGAGGAAAGCGGGTGATCGTGCGCTTTGGCGTGCCCTTGGGGACGCCTACGTCCAGCAGTGGACTGCAATAGGCTGATTGATTGTTTCAAGTGTTAACTGACTTTGGCACGTCCTGCTTAGCCTCGACGAGCAGTTCGACGAGGTCGCGCGACAGGCCGCGGTTGTTGTCGTTGAAGAAGGAGGTGGCGACGCCGAGGTTGCCCATGCGGCCCGTACGACCGATGCGGTGCACGTACTCCTCCACGTCCGACGGCAAGTCGAAGTTTATTACGTGTCGCACGTGCGGGATGTCGAGACCTGGAAAGAGTATATTATATAATGTGTAATGTTTAATCTGTAAACATTGTCAGTCCAGCCAGAAATCAGATAAGTTTTGTCAAGCCGACACTTTGACGACAAACAAATGCAAACAAATGACGTCACAAGTGGTTATGTGCCTCTGTCTAATCTTGAATTTCAAACCTTTATAACTCGGTCAATTTTAAAGATGAGCAAAAATTCTTTTAGTGTTCGATAGCAGAAACTAAGAAGTTTGGATTTATAAAACAAAAAAAAGTAGTCCGATCCCCTATTTTCGAAATGCGACACGTGGTCCTGCGTGACATTGCTACTGTCGCATCCCATATCGCCCTAATTCAGGGTAGACCCAAGCCTATCTAGGAGCCCTGTGGATGCCTCACCCCTAGCGGCGACGGCCGTGGCCACCAGTATGGGCGTCTGTCCGGTGCGGAACCGGCGCAGCGCCTCCTCCCGCTCGCGCTGCGTGCGGTCGCCGTGGATCGACGTCACCGGGTAGCCTTCTGTGTCCAGGTACTCTTCCAGTTGGTCAGCGCCTGGAAGAACAGACAATACGGGGGTATAATCGTCACGTCATGTGCCACGTCAGCCCATGGCAGTTCAAAAACAACTCAAGTAGAAGACTGGGCTATAGTATATTAATAATTAAAAGAAAGAAAAACAACAATCAAAAATCAATGCAAAATCACATATCTACAGTGTACAGGGTAGCACAGTAAGTTAAGAGCGCCAAATCGGCAGTATCTTTTTCTTTCACTCTCTCCATGCTGATACAGTAAATATTATATTGGTACTGTATACAGAATCAACTTTTGCCGAGCACTCTTACAGTGTTGCGGGGACTTGGTTGTATGAAATTGCCAAAAATTACGTATTTATAGTTAAATAAGTCATGTGTGTATTCGCTGGTGGTTACCTTTCTTAGTCTCAACGAAGACCAGTGTCAGTTGGTCTTCTTCGGGCCGAGAGCGCTGCAGCAAGTTAGACGCGTTCAGCAGGTCCAACAGGAACGAACGCTTTTGTGACTCTTCCACCCACACGACCTGCAAACAAGCAATCAATTGAGTTAATTTATTCCAAATCTTTAAGGAGTTTATTCAAGAAACAAGTGTTTAGAGAGATTAGATAGAGAGCGTCGCAGAGTGTAACGGCTAGAGCTGCTACCTCCTCTTGTCCGGGCGCCGCTAGTTCCAACTCCACGAAGAACCAATGTGTTTTTTAATTTAAGTAAAGTTATTTCGATCAATTCGCACTGGGTCAACTATTCAAGGCCTCATCCCCTAATTTAGTGTAGATTCGATAGAGGCGAATTCGAGCTCATAAAAATAACACCAGTGAATTGAACTTTGATTTAAGGATACCCAACAAATTCTTAGTCAGAAGTAGAATGCGGGTTCAGCGTATGGTCGTTAGCATCCATAAGGATTTACAACGGTATACTTAGTATTGGTTGCTAGTCTGTCTCGTCCAGCTGTACTCGTAGATAGATACAAAACAAAACAATGCATTTGCCTTTCTAAGTCTGATTTTCTTGTTGCGTCTTAAAGCACTTAGCTTTTAAGTTTTTAGTATACGTCTAATGGAGAACACCAATAGGTTCTTATTTCACATTAAAACATGACTTATATTAAAGTTTATATCATGTACATTACATTACTTTTTATTTCACTCCAATACATGCAATATTACCAAAGTTATGACCGCGAGAAGTTCCGAGCGTGTGACGTCATATGCAGGCAGTTGCGGGCGGTGTAATAGGAACGTCGCGTGCATATGACGTCAAAATGACGTCACAGCTACCACTCGCCTCGTGCGGAAGTGTGCACTTTGATCGTTAATAACTCAGTCATTTTTAAAGATATAAAAAAAATAAAAACAGTATTTTTTGTAATTTTATATAGAACATTTTGGCATTTTCGGCTAAAATCGTTGGTCAGACCCATTGTGTGAACCGGTTATTAGTTTTAAACTGATGATTCCCCGAAAAAAATAAAAAAAATGTAAGTTACCTTCTGTGTGATGTTCTCGGAGGTGGATCCGACGCGGCCGACCGCCAGGAACACGTAGTTGGAGAGGAAGTCCTGCGCCAGCACCTGGATCTGCTTGGGGAAGGTGGCGGAGAACATCAGCGTCTGCCGCTCGCCCGTCTTCGGCATCGTGTGGCACTCCACTATCTTGCGGATCTGAGGCTCGAAACCTGGAGAGAGAGGAGACTGTTTAAAAGGTAGTTCGGATAACAAAATATATTAAACTTTACCTTCACGATCATCGGCTCTTGTTAGGCTACTGATGGACATAGGTCTTTCAATGCTCGCAAGACTTTATTTTCAACTCTTCGTATCCAGTGGCGACAAGCCACCATAAGTAAGTCTTTACTCCTAAGAATAAGTTAGCTGTAGCTGTCAATTCTACTAAATAACTGCAACTGCACGTTTACGCTTGTCATTTGAGTCGTGCAGGAGCAGTGCAGTTCAGACGTATTCTACTAAAATTTCCTGCACTAAAACTACGAATCACGACTACTGCACTGCTCCTGCACCGCAACTACACGAATCCTGCAATCAACCTGCAATATAACTAATACGGGTAATGTACCATACACATGAAATTGTTTGCCTGGGTAGGTGATATTGAGGCGGAACAATGGATTGTTCCTCCTCATGTCCTACAAACTCCTCCTAAAAGAGACCGAACATTTTGAAAAATGCAAAACCGTATATTACAAGTTAATCTGTGATGCAAAAGTTGCTCAAGTTTAACTTCAATAAAACTTCAAAAAACCTGCATTAAAACTGCTGCTAATGCCATTCAAATGTCAAAAAAAAATTAACAGAATACGATTATTTTGCAGTGAACGTGCAGCTGCAGTAACGTTTTTTTAGTGGAATAGCTATTCATTTGCTACTGCGCTACTGCAACATTACTGCACTAGGATTGCTTAACAGAATACCGAAACGTCAAAATTTGCTCATTTTGACACACGTCGCGTAGCAGTGCAGTTGCGGTTATTTAGTAGAATTGGCCTTCTGATCCGTGACCAATAATCGGTTATTTGGCCTACGGTAGAGTGACCAGCTTTTGCCGAATCACTTACTAATAAATCAGCCTACACCGGTCTAATAAATAAATAAAGCCTATAAAATGTCCTTCTAATAAAAACCATATCAACAGCCACTCCGCGTCAAAAAGTTCGATGAGGTCTCAACTGCCGTGCACCGAATATAACACCCGATTTTTCGATATCTACTATTTCATTAGAACCTTTATATTCTGTTTCCATACGCCCTCAACTGAAGTCTTCACCAACGCAGCCGGTTGGAAGTTTACATACTATGTACTACTTTTTGTGTGGTTTTGAATTGCATGTGGAAGGACTGGCAGAACAAGACATCGAAGTCGATTATACCCATGTCCAACAGCGATGACGTCACTTACCCATGTCCAGCATGCGGTCGGCCTCGTCCAGCACGAGGTGGCGGCAATGGTCGAGCGCGACTCGGCCTCGCGCCAGCATGTCGACCAGTCGGCCTGGAGTCGCCACCAGCAGGTGGCAGCCGCGCTCCAGCTCGCGGAACTGTTCGTGGATCGGGGACCCGCCGTATCTGAGGGGTTTGAAGCTTTTTATTTAAGTATTTTTAGTTTTAATTAGGCGGGCTAATGCCATGTGTCTTTTCTGCTACGTTTAAGTCTTAAATTATGGCGGAATTTCTATTTTCACAGAAAAACAATTTTTCAGAATCACACGGATGAAGAAAATAATATAACATTTTATGTTGATCACCATCTTCTTACTTCTCATCAGCGTGTGCGACAACCGACCTCACAAACCCCAGTGTCAGTGTTACAGAGACGCCAAAGACGACTGACATGGCTCGCCAATAACATAGTGTTTCAAGTATTTATCCTCTCATTGAACATTAAAAATATGTATGTTATCTTAATGTAATAATTTGATTAACGCATTTTTTATTACCTATTTACATAAAATTCTTCTTCAGAACAAGACTAAGTGTTGGCATACTCACACGACACAAGGCCGCACACGCGAGCGGTAGGCGAATTTCCTAGCCTCGTCGTAAATCTGGGTGGCGAGCTCGCGCGTCGGCGCCAGCACCAGGCCCAGCGGGTACTGCTTGCGGCGGTTGTAGGGCCTGGATACAGGAAACAATATGTGAGAACAAAAAAACCTGTGTGACATATCACTTACCACACAATTTTAGCCTACTTTGCTATGAGAAAATATGTCGAAATGACTTATATAGACGTGTTGCTTAGAGCGTGGTATTTCTTCGTTATAATATTTTAGCTGCTTCTACGGCGTTTTCAGTGGCATGACACGTTTAACTTAAAGTACATGTGTAGTATTTGAAAGCCCATAACTGTAACTTGAAATGTTATAATATAATCCATGACCAGATTTTATATTATAACTCTATCAAAAGGAACTACCGCATTTTAGTTAAGCCATATTTGGATATAAAATAAACTGAAATGCGCGCCACACAAGACTACTAGGACAATATCAATATTCAGAACAGTTGTGCAATTTACCCCATATGCTTGACAGGCCCGGCTTCGTACATCTGGTTGAGTATCGGTACCAGGAAGGCAGCGGTCTTGCCGGAGCCGGTTTGTGCGCAGGCCATGACGTCACGGTGCCCCAGCACTATCGGGATCGCATACTTCTGCACCGGTGTCGGCTTATCGTAGCGAGCGGAAGCTATGTTCTGACGCATTATATCCGTCAGGTTAACATCCTCAAACTGAAACAAAGGGAGATCTTGAGTATGATACAGGCTGCGTCTTTATATGTGCAAGTTCAAAACTAAAGCAAAGTATCACAAAACACACTAAAAATGTGTATTATATAGGTAGTTGAAGGCAGGGCGTTTCCAGGTATAATGAAATTTAGTTTTTTTTTTCGTTGTTCGCATACATAACATTAAGTCGCGCCCAATTTCTTTGAGGTAGGCGAAGCTTCAGGGGGCGCTCAAGGCTCAAGCCAGATTAAAACCACGCGTACAGCCATGGTCAAGAAATTCAGAGTACGATTCGACAACAAAGAGTAATCTAAAAGTTCAACACCAAAAAATAAAATTGGCATTGTTATCTTAAAACATAATATACCAAAAAATAATCTAAAATAGTACTGATCGATTGAAAAACTACTGGAAGATTGAACAGTGTTCCCAATTAACTCCATACAACCTTATCTTTTTCTAGGACTGTACACTAAATACGTACGCTGGTAATGAAGTCCGGCACACGATCGCCGCTGGCCTCCACCGGGATATCCTCGTATTTGGAGAAGTTGATGCCGGTGTTGCCAGTGCCGAACAGCTCCAACTCCACGCGCTCGTCGCGAGGTAGCGGGACCGTCCAGTCGTTCTAAAACAACAAAATATGCATTAAAAATCATGCATGTGTTATTTTTGTCGTTTGAATTTGACAGCTGTCACCAGCCTGCCATGTTAAGTGGAAAATAATAAAATAAATAAATTTCTAAAAGGTGAGCAGAACTTTAGTTAGCTCACGCACAAAAACCATATTGTACACACACATACACAAATACGGACATGCAGAGATACACATCCATGATGTTTACTTATAAATGAAATATTTTTGAATTTTGAAATTATACATTTTATTTGAAAAACGTGGGGCCTGGCGATCCGGCACACAGGTTTTTACTTAGCACGGACACCAGGTTTTCACATTTTTAAACCGATATTAAAATTGTACTTTTAGTTTAAGTTTGTGAGAGCAAATAAAAAACTTTATTATAATAATTATTATTAAATAATTGTTAGTTTAAAGTTCGGTATATACGAACCTAATCGAAGATACGTCGATCAGAAGAGGTAGGCCAGATGCCTTTACCTTTCTGCTGAGAGCGAGCCAACAAACAGCTCGCATCAGCAGCGATACATTATTGTTTAAAACAAAGCATTTGTATTATATTATATGTACTTATACTCGGCAATATAAGCAATTCATAAAATGTAGTAAGACCCATACATTTCCTTTACCTGTCCTTTCCGCATGCATTTAGAACTTTCTTACCTGTTGTCCCAGGGCTCGCGTTATATGTTATGGGTTAGGTTAGAATAGATATAGTACGAGCGTATTGGAAGCGCAGATCGCCACGTTTAAACAAAAGCTAGGGACTATGGGAACTATGTCGTGCACCTGACCACAGAGTTGTTAGTTTGTCTCTGAAGTACAGGATTCGAGGAAGTTCTAACAGTATCCTGGAATATTATTTTTATACTATTTACTATACTAACACTACAAATGAATAAAATTGTCCGAAAAAAATAAAATAAAAAAAGTATTACTCTGACGTTGCATTTCCAACTTCACTCCACCGCTAAAAAGATAAATTATATTCATACCCCATTCGATGATGAGTTTACCTCATCCCTGCGAGAGGAGCCGGAAGTGCGGCGCACGTCGTCGGAGGCCCAGCGAGTGTTGCGCGGCTCATCGCGCGGCTCGGGCTCCTTCCAGCGGTCGTTGCACGGTTGCGGCGGACCGCCGTCTTCCGGCTCGCGGTCCAAGCGGATATCGCGGCTAGGCTCGCGACCTGAAAATGCAAAAGATTAGTTCATAGCTCTCTCTATGTAAGTTCTACAAGCTTTTGAGATGTATACCGACGCACACTAAAAATATCATGGATAGAGGTGCGCGCGCAGCGAGCGTAATGTTGCAGATAATGAGGTTGGTTCTCTTTTGTTCTCGTCCGCGCTATTTTATGATAACAATCAACTGATTTTAACTGTTACAAATTGTACAACTACTGCATGTGCTTTTAGTTGGTTTACGATGGCGAAAAAAAAAACAAATTCGTTTCGTAGCAGCGTTAGTGTATATTTGAAATTACTAATGCGACAGCCCGTACTTCTTCCCTTTTATGTGTCTACTAAGGGATAAAGTATGGGATTCTGTATCAGACATGCTTATGATTAAGAAATATGTAACACATCAGGAAGTCAAATTTACTATCCAAATAATAATCTTGGTTGGAATCACTTTAAGATTGGTATTAGGGGTTAGATTCTTCAGATAGTTTTAAGCCTTAAATGCATGATTTTTCATTTTTTAATAATACTTGGTAATTAAGCTTGTTTTTGGTCTAGAAAAATGGGAAAAGGAAAAAAAAAATATTCGGTAAATTTTAAATAATAAAAATTTTTGAAAAAAACTTATGTTATTCTCTACTCAATACAGTTATAGTCATCGCACTGGGAGAATGCCGTCCTGAAGTTTATCACGTGACAATTTTTAGTGATGTAGCACAAAATATTCAGTAATGAAAATATACGAAAATATCCAAATCGATATTAATTACTTAGTTTTCAAAATCGATTTGTATGATTAGAGTTTTTTTTTAGCTTATAATCGCACAACAATAGATTAATAGCTTTTAACGTTAAGTCTCAACTGGAATCCTACCATGCTAATTGAAATACCGCAGTTGCCATTTCTTATTATTTCACTTTGCGCAATTTCAAACAAATTATTAAATTACGTATAATTCTTTATTTTTTACCTTATCGGATTCGGTTTAACTCATTGACAATTTGATATTAAACATCTAAGTATGTATTACCATACCAATTATTTTAAGTCTATACGATTATTCGAATATTTTTCGGATATTTCGGAATCGAAATGGAACAGCGGACCGTAAGCGGACCCAACGGGCTAACCTTGCATCGACGTTCATTCATAACTTCATCTCGGGAAACACGTTAAAATAATTGATAAATTTATTATTTTGTATTTGATTTTCAAATAAAATAACGTGTTTCGTTATATAAAAATATAAATTGTACGCAAAATGCTATTTTATGTGACCAGGCTTCATGGAGCGTTAATTCAAGGTTAGTGTACATCACATAAAAATGGTCACGTGATAAACTTCAGGACGGCATTCTCCCAGTGCGATGACTATAATGATCAATAGGACATTTGTTTATAAGTATTTTTTTTGTTTAAATTTGGAATTTGATTTCCGACTTGAAAAATAAGAAAAAAAAAATACAATTTTTTTTTGTTCCTACTAAAGAAGATCACCAAAACTAATAAAATCAAAAATATCATAAAAAAATAATAATAAATAAATAATATTTAAGTTGTTAATAAAAAATAATAATATTTAAGTTGTTTAAAGACAACAGTATGCATTTAAGAGTTAATATACTTTTGTTTGGCACTTCCCCAATGATCATGTTGAGAGAAACTGACTAAAAATTCTGCCTGTTTATTTCTGTACTTTGTTGGCATTACATAAACTAATAATGATTTGTCGGCTTTACTGAATATACTTCCTGTGTGGTGGAAATTACATAAAAAAATATTTTACTTGGGTTTTTTTTGTAGAATTTAGACAAGTGGCTTTTTTTATTGGTTTACTAGCGGTCCGCCCCGGCTACTCGCGTTGTGTAAGATTTTCCCGTGGGAATAAGACTTTTTCCCGTAAAAAGTATCCTATGTGTTAATCTAGGGTACAAACTATGTCTATTCCAAATTTCATCCCAATCCGTTCAGTTATTTTTGCGTGAAAGAGTAACAAACATCAATCCATACATCCATACTTACAAACTTTCGCGTTTAAAATATTAGTAAGGATTTCAACAAATATTCCATAATTATGTTTAAATTAGTAAGTTGATGCATGTGCTCTATTTTTACAGTTTGGCTAAAATAGCAATGTTTAACTAGATTTCAGATTTTTCGATTCGTCCTAAAGAAATATAAATGAGACTAGTTTTCCGCCCGCGGCTACGCTCGCGTTATGTAAGATTTTTCATATAATAAGACTTTTTCTCGTAAAAGGTATCCTATGTGTTAATCCAAGTATAAGTAGGACTGGGTTCGCGAGGTCAGTTGTCGACTTTACAACCCAAACTACCCTATGAACAAGAAGCAGGACTTACCTCCGCTGCGGGCGGGGGCGGCGCTGCCGCGGTCGCGGTCGCGTTCGCCCCAGCGCTCCGACTCCCACCGATCCGAATCTCCATTTTGGTATCCGGAATCACGACCTAAACAACAGCTTTAGGTTATTCCAGTAGATACAACAGTTTTGGTTAATTGAGCTATTCTGTCCCATTCATTAAATTATATGTAAATTAAGATATCCAAAGGCAAACCGTTTAAAGATAGCCAATGACTTGCGTTACAACGCTTAATGAATACGTATAATAATCTGAACAGTTTATAAAAAGGCTATGATAAAGATCCCAATTTGGAATAGTTTAGACCTTCTACGTCAGAATTACCGCGGTCCCTGCGCGGGTAACGCGAATCGTGACCGCGCTCGTATTCACGGTCGCGGTCACGATCCCGGTCGTCCCGCCGGCCACCACGGTCGTGGCCTTTAGAGCTGGCTCCAAATGATGAACGGGCGTCCCGAGACTCGCTAGGACGACTGTCTAAGCTTGGCCGCTTAGACTCTTCTCCTGTGAAAGAAAATGCTGTTTTACAAGAGCTTAAGTTCACACTGACGCCAGTAGCGTAGCGGATCAACGCACACCAAGTGAGGCAGGCTGCTCCGTCGGTGTGAAATGAGCCTAAAAAATATGGTTGATAGGGTATTTCCAAAGCGGTTTCGGGGTTTCCCCTTAAACTCAGATACTCAAAGAAATCTACCTTAATATCTATAAATAGAACTGCTAAGTATAACGGTCTTACCATAGATTCATTGATTTCTTTGTAATAATTTATAATAGGGGGGATCGGACTGTTCCTAAATTTTTCATATTTTTTAATCTAATACTTACGAGCAATTCTTGTATATACCTATATATCAGTGGCGAAGGGTGAAATTTTGACAAAGGTAAGCCGGAAGAGCGCGGCCTACCTATCTAAATGACATGCTTTTTGTTTTCAAAACTGTGAGTTCGGAAAATGGAATTCATCGCTATACAAGTAGTCAAATAGCATACAGAACTCACAACACTCACTCAACAACTTACTTACCGTATTGAACAGATTGTGAAAACACAGTAAAAAAATCAATTTCACTGTTTACAAACAAGCACACACTAAATTGGCGGACACGTACTAATTAAATTTATTGTATCACTTTACTTTCCAATATAAATCATAATTTAACCAATCACACATCACGCTTCAAAATTAAATAAAAAATTCGACCCCGCGATGTATTTTCTTACTGCAACTCTTCTTTTTCATTTTGGGAAGCCGACCCGACTCGGTTTCTATGGCGCCATTTTATGGGTATGTTTCAAATTCACGAACTCGGTCGGTCGTGCGACTCGTGCGTGATCGAATATACATTGACGTGCTTGTAGAGCGCCGTCTGCCTCGACTTGTATTAAAAAAAGCAATGTATCTTGCGCTCGCGTGTAAGGTAAGCCAATGGGAATCGGCTTGTATGGACTCTTCGCCACTGCTATATATATATATATAATGAGAATCTCGGAAACGGCTGCTACGATTTCGATGAAATTTGGTAGTCTCGAGGGCGATAAATCGATCTAGCTAGCTTTTGTTTTTGGTAAAACAGGATTTCCCCATGTTTTCGGGCTTAAAAGAATTTGTACGCCATATCATTAAAAGAGAAGGTTAATTTCGCCGCTATCCATAACGACGCGGTGGCTCTGTTGGGGAACCGGGAGGCAATGAAACCGAAGGTCAGAGACGATCGAATCCACATGAATGTACTTTTTTATTTTTTTGTTCATGTTTCTTTTTTTGTTTGTTTTTAACTTTTTAATTCTTTCATTTAGTTATTTAAAGTACTTTTTTATTTTTTTGTTCATGTTTCTTTTTTTGTTTGTTTTTAACTTTTTAATTCTTTCATTTAGTTATTTAAAGTACTTTTTTATTTTTTTGTTCATGTTTCTTTTTTTGTTTGTTTTTAACTTTTTAATTCTTTCATTTAGTTATTTAAATACAAAAATGACAGAAATAAAAATTTCTTATTTAGTACATTATTTTTTCGTGGTTTAAATTTTTTCCAACAGAGCAATTTTTATAGGTATGTTTTTTTATTTATTACTTACCGTCGTCGTCGTCGTTATTATTACTTATTTTTTCATTTACTTAGTTCAATTGAAATACCTTTACAGAAATTCACTTTTTTCTTACACCGAAAGTTCTGCAACAGATGGCACTACAACTCACATAGTGACGAAATTATCTTCTAAAAAAGCATTTAAAAGTATCTTCAGTTATTTTTTCAGATATGTAACACAAGTGGAAAATGCTATTTTATCCACGGAGACGTTATATAATCCACGCAACCTCAACAAATTCAATTTTATATTACTACTAGCGCTGCCTTTACCACTGTTAGGCATGAGAATAATAATTTAATAATTTAGTTCAAGGAAAATTCCTTTCTGAATTCTATCCAAATTCCGGTCCTAATTTATTGTCAATGCAGGGAAATCAATTTTTACTAAAAATTAAACCTAGCTAGATCGATTTATCGCTCCCGAAACCCCATATAATGCTAAATTTCATCGAAATTATCCACGCAACCTCAGTAAATGCTTTATATTACTACTAGCGCCGCCTTTACCACTGTATCTGTGAAGTGGCCAAAATTGGAACTACTGCTAATAAGTTGTGCAGCATTACTGCAGGTTTTTTAATAACCTTTTTGGTATGGCTCTTTTTTCTTTTGGCCGGTTTTTATGTCACATTTTCAAATTTAAAATTTTCTTGGTTTGACCTTTTTCTAAATTGTTGATTGTTTTCTCAGTTGTCGTCTGTCATAAGATGGGAACGATTTGAACTTGGTTGAATATAAATCTCTAAATAAAAATATTATGAGTAAATGTTGTAAGTGGCTTGGAATGCGATAATTATTGGGACAGGCTCCTACTTTGGACTAGCCGGGTAAGTCTTGTGCTGTCTTCCTCCTGGTTTTTATCGACGCACTTTTCTCTTTCCCTGTCTTGGTTGGATGGCGATTATTTCTTTGTCAATCTTTACAGTGTATTTCCGGCCTCTGCGGCACACACACGAGGGTCCCTCCGTGCCTTTCTCGATCTCTCGCCGTGGTTTCGGACCCCTGAGGCCACCGGGCGTTGGACGTGCCTGGACCCCTGCGTTGTGTGCGTCCGCGCCCGTGCCAGCTGAGTGCCGCAGACCCGCGCACCGGCGTCCCCCCTGGGATACTGCCCATCATTTTTTTAGCCTTTTTTTTGTATCTGTTCTGTAATTTTGTATGCGGATTTTGCCAAATTTAAATTCAATTTCCAAATTCTAAAAGGCCCTTTAGGTTTCTCTGGCCCACCTTTTTTTGGTTCCCGTTTGGTAATTACTCTCTCGGGGTACTCCGCGGTTTTTTACACCTTCCTGCATCGATACACCACAACACAACACTAGTTCAGCGACACTATATCGCCGGAGTCCCCTCAGGACTCGACTCTCGGCTCATGCTTGGCAATTTCTAGGCCTTTTCAAATTTATATTATACCGTTCGGACAAATTTAACTAACTCTTTCTTTGTACACCTAAATTTCACGTTTCGCCTGTGGTCGTCGACCACAGGTTAGCTAGCTTTTCTTTTTTAACGCTACAGTTGGTAGGTTAGTGGGTATGGGAATAATTTATTTTCCTATAATAATCCTTTCTGAATCCTATCAAAAGTCCCATCCTACTATTTTATAATACATAATTATATTCTTTTCCTTGTTTTACTCGGGCCATCTGATGGAAAACTTTCAGACTACCAAAAAATGTATCAGAAATTTTCTTTCATTTTTGTATTTAAATAACTAAATGAAAGAATAAAAAAATATAAAAAAAGAAACAAACGAAAAAAGAACAAAGAAATAAAAAAATATATTTGTCGAGATTCAAACTGCAAACTCGCGGTGTCCCGACTGAGCCAAAATTACCTTTCTATTATCGCGTATCAATTCTTTTAAGCCTGAAAATACGGGGAAATCTATTTTATAAGCTAGATCGATTTATTGCCCCCGAAACTAAATTGCGAAATCGTTGCTGCCGTACGTTTCCGAGATCCTTATTATTCTTATCTTGCTCGTTTAAAGTATAAGAGTGGTGCTACTACTAGCCGCGTGTACTTTCTTCTGAACGTATGAAGTAAGTAAGTAGAGTTTATCGAAATGCGTAGGTGTCTTAAAAAAAAAAAAAACGAGCTAAGCTCGGTCAACCAGGTACTTATTTTTAAAATATAGATTAGTAGCAGACGATTCGCGAAGAAAAGAACAGAATCAGATGAACAGACTAATTTTTTTTATTTTATAAATCCAAACTTCTTAGTTTCTGCTATTGAACACCAAAAGAATTTTTGCTCTATCTTTAAAATTACCGTGTTATAAAAGTTTGAAAGTCAAGATTAGACAGAGAGGCACATACTTACTTGTGACGTCATTTGTTAGTAACGCCATATATTCTCCATACAAAAAATCGTTTTTGAAAGAGACAGACATATTGAAACTTTAAAAAATCACTGTAAATACGTTTTTCAACCGATTCTGTTTTTTTCTTCGCGAATCGTCTGCTACTAATCTATATTTTAAAAATAATTCATAAAATTTCATAAAATATGTTAAATTTAGGAACAGTCCGATCCCCTACTGCTGCTTTTTAGATCAAGAATATCTTCGGTATATTACTAATCTACTGATAAATCATTGCCACTATCATTATTCCAACACACGTCTACTCACTGTTTAATATAGTATATGCGTTCTATTTCTCACGCTAATTCCAACTAGTCTTGCATTTCTCTAATCAAGACTTTCCACTATGACCACAATTGGACTAATAAATAACTAGTCATAGTTCGCAAAAACAAACATAAAGTAATACAACTATATTACTGACACAATACTTTTATTTCCTGCTTGTGATAAGAACTTGACAAATGCATGATATACATACATTATTAGTCATGTAACACACTTTCTGTTGTATCTATGTAATGCGAAACTATGTCAGATAGCCTTACATTTAATACCAAGAACTACATCTTGTTAATTAAAGATCCATGTTCGTAATTGGAACACTAGTTGGAATATAGTTGAAAATTACTATTATTCTTGAACTAGACCATAATAGTAAACAAAAAGATACATTATACGTATATGAATACGTAAATGAGATTAGCACCTACGTAACCAATACCTCATTGTACTTATTGGAAATTCCTAAAACTGACAAGTTATTTGTAGTCCAGGTCAGTAGGTCACCTTAACTTTATCAGGAAGGAGATAATTTCTGCTGGATGAGTGGTTGGCAGCTGTATATTTTGGATCAAAGATGGCATTCTCAGATCAATTTAAGCATCCACCCATGTTTATGTTATTATTATTAGCTAATTAATATAAGTACTTTAAAGTTAGGAGAGCTATTGGTATCTATTATCATGTGATCAATATAAGATGAAACTACCTCATACAACGCAAGGCTCCTGATGCAGAAACATTACAAAATTTAACTCATTAGCCAGAACTTGTAATGTTGTGTAATAAGATACCCACAAATACCAATTCTATTTTGGAGTACATTTAATCTAAACATAACAGACATGTTGGCATGGTGATGAAAAATACCTAAACTTTTGGAAGTTTAAGTTTAAATGTAAAATATGTAGTAAAGTCAATCAGTTTTTACAGACCAGATAATATAAGGAAGTCAACAGATGGACTATGAATGCATGGAAAAGTTTTATAAGAGCTTGTGAAGGGCGGCCTTATCTTTGCCTTCTAATAATACTATGTATAGTAGAAAGAAATGCATAGATTATTGTGTTTGAAATGAACTGAGTTGTCACCATGTCATTAGACACGTGTGCAATGTAACCATCCTTACCAAACAATTTTTGTAAACTCCACCTTAAGACTAATATATAAAGTAAAGCAATGTCAGTCATCAGAACATTTGTTTAGTGAAGTCATTAACTAAGAGACAATGAAGTTATAGTTTTAAAAACAATAATCAAAAGTATATTCATTCATTCATTCATTCAAAATTGGCCCTCTATCAGCAGATATAACATGGAGATGATAATGTCCTTTTCACATCTATACACGGTGTTACAAAAAGACGAGTAAATTTTGTATGGAGACCATCTACATTTTGTATGGGAATGCGATTTTTTTAAATCGTTTTTCGACCTATGTTCTTTGGGGAAAGTTGTTCAGTTTTACGAGCAGATTCACACCCTTTCGGCTTTATTCGTAGCTTTGTAACACCTGGTATACTACCTCATGTCTTAATTTCTTGTATCCAGTAAAGTATATTCTATTTTACATAAGACACAATAAGTAATTGAAAATCATCCTTTTGTTTAAATAGGTTAAAAATTAATAGTTTTGGGTTACCTTGCGGAGCGTTGGCCTGTACCCTACGCAGATGCGGGGGAATGTAGCGGCCAGCACTCTTAGGAGCCTGAGGCTGCAAGTCCAGACCAGCAAGCTGAAACAAACACCATTATTTTGATTTAGACTCAGGTAGATGTATATTGGGTAGTCAAAATCAATTATTTAACAGTAAAGAAATTTGCCTAGAAAAAAGAAGTTGGTTTGCCTAGTCAGCAAGGTCCAGTCCAACCCCATCAGTAATTGCAACCTGTAAAGATCTATTGTATCCTACAAACTAAGACTACTTTAAAAATATTGATGCAACTAAACCTAGGATTTGAGAGACTGGCTGATGAAGTTACACAGTTTAATTTCTATGGAAAAGCATCTTATTTGCCAAAAGGCAACAGTTCATTCTCCAGGAAAAGCTACTGGTAGCCCAATATTAGGTCAACTATAGATCATTCTTTGTTTGTGGTAGATCAATTTCATACAAAAAAGGTGCATAATTTTGTGTATACTTAAAAGTTTATGGTCATACATATAAGTAGATTACATTTTGCCATGTTACAAGAAATTATTTAATTTATTCCAGACAAAAAAGCTAACGGCCGGTTGGTCGGTTAAAAATCTCATTTTTTTTTTCATAGGCTGTCAGACTTTTTACTAGACTAGGTAAAACGTAAAAAAACAGGTATTTCATATAAGAAAAACAGAAAATATATTTTTTTTAGCATCAAACCATGACTGCAGACTATAACTAAAGATGAAGGTCATGAAGAATTATAGTTATAAAGAAATGCTAATGTACAATCTTACAAGTTAGGAGGCAGATAAAGGTATCATGTGAGTATTATCAGCATGAGAAATCAAGACTAACAAAGATTGTTAAAATTTTGTGACCGATGAAGCATGGAGTTCAAGTGTAGCTAGCTATTCATAAGCTCAGGTTATTTGATACTGTATGAGTTTGCAAGGGAGAAGGGGTGTGGTGTGAATGCTTATTCAGACTAACTACAGGTAGAATATCAATATAGTCAAAAGTTAAATGTGAAATTGGTTGTGAAATCGCATATCCTCCCGCCGGTGCAACGGCACGCGCGTGTGACGTGACAATGACCTCACACAAAGTGGGTCTGGAAAACTACCATGAATCATCATAGGACTTGCGATCTTTGGCATCTACGATAAATCTGCAAAATCAATCGAGGCACAGTGCGGGACGGAGTCGCCATGTTGGTTATGGCAAGACACGAAAGCATTGGAATTTCATTGTTCTAGCTTCAACTCAAATTACTCCCAGTTAACTAGAATACATAGAAATAGGTAAAAAGGCATTGGTCAAGCCTCGTTTAGCAAGATTTCCATTCATTAAACTAAAAATCAATAATAGTAAATGAGGTTCTGACTGACCTGCTGCTCTAGACCTGTTCCATTTTGGTTGGTAACATTACTCATATTACTACCAAGCGGTACGTTTTTTTGGCAACTTGGCTCCAAAAAATCTATACAAATACAGTCTACAATTAATTTTGCACTATCACAAATCCACAAAATCACATGAAAATGCTTAAAATTATTCTCCGAAATCACTTTTCATTCGTAGTTTTTTTTCTTCACACGGAATGGATTTTGGGCATAGACAACAGAGTGCCTGGAAGAACGAATCATTCATTCAAGTCATTCAAATCGAACTGGACAAACGAGGAGATTTAGTTGATTTTTTATGACCATAGATATTGATGGGTACTTTTCAGAAAAATACCCCCTGCGTTGCGGTTGCGAGACGCGCTGAAATGGCGTTCCGAATCACTCCCTGCGTTCCGAATCGCGCTGACAGCACTTTGAGTACCCAAAACCGCGTACCGAATCACTGTCATTGGGATTACGGCAGCCATTGTGACGTCACGGATTGCGTCATGACCGCCGCCATCTTTCGCTAACGGCGCCCATGCTCCAGAGCGAAATTCACGTAAGCGTAATGTCAAATTCGACTTTGACATATTGTGTATTTATTTTTAAAAGTTAAATGTTTAATGTTTAAATGTAAAACTAACGTGTCTTATATTTATTTGGTTGAACAAAATTAAAAACACGTTATTCAATTATGAAATGGAGATAAATTACTGAAATATTTTAAATCAATCAGTTTTGTAGGTTAGGGCTGCCAGATGTTCGATAGTAAAAGTGTCGAGTAGGTTATGTATATATTACGATAGTTTTGACTCAGGCACATACATACATAAGATAATATCATAGGCAATCTGATAAAATATAAATATAAATATCAAACGTTCTTTTTTGTATTTTTTTAATTTCATGTGCCTATTTACATCTCCATTTTTAAAAATTCGCATACCTTTTCTTATTTTGGGTACTAGCCATGCGAAAAGTGCTGTTTTCACAGCTGTTTGATACTTTTTAATACGTATAATAATTTAGAATTTTGCCAGTTTTGGTACGGTAATCAACATCTGGCAAGACTGAGTTATAAGCAGTTTCAGCGCGCTCAAACGCCGTTCCGTTTTGATTTCGCTCATGAGCCGTATTATCACGATTTCTGAATCGGTACGCGAGTAATCGCTGTCAGTACTTTGAGCCGTGAAATCTGATTCGGAATACAGCCATAGTCAGCCATATATTTTTTTTGCTTTTCTGATCGCTGACAGCGCTGAAAGTCAGATTCGGAATGCGCCCATCAATGACCTTTTTTAGGGCGCATTCCGAATCAGACTTTCAGCGCCGTCAGCGATCAGAAAAGCAAAAAAATGTATCGCTGACAGTGATTCGGAACGCGATTACGGGTACTTTAATCGATTTCAGCGCGTCTCGGAATGCAGGGTTATAAAATTTATTATTTTCCCTGCGTTCTGAGACGCGTAATCGCGTTCCGCCCAAGGAACATATATACCCCGGAGGGTTCCGCCTAAGCTATCAGCAGGCAAAACTCATACGTTTTGGGCGCATTCCGAATCAGACTCTCAGCGCTGTCAGCGATCAGAAAAGCAAAAAAAGTATGAGTTTTGACAGCTGACAGTAATTCGGAACGCGATTACATGCTTTAATCGATTTCAGCGCGTCTCAGAACGCAGGGCTGGTTACTTTTCTGATCGCTGACAGCAGCGCTGAAAGTCTGATTCGGAATGCGCCCTTAGTTATGCAAAATAATTACAAAAAAAAATAACTTCCGAACGGGAAATTCCGCCACGGGAAATCGCATTGCTTAGTAGTGTTGTTGCGATAGCGATAGTTGACCTTGAAAATCTGTTACTATTCCGATAGGACTATCGATACTATTGACATTCTTCAATAGTATTGATAGCAAAAAAACATAAATACTGTTGAATTATGTTGATATTCGATAGTATCGATAGCTTTCATACTATCAATAGTATCGGTAGTATCGGTACTATCGAAGGCCGATACTATCATCGATACTATCGACAGCCGATACTATCGATAGTATTTGTTGTTTTGGTAAACTACTAGTTAGTTTTATTAGCCCACGATATTACATTTATGGTGTGGGGGGAGGGAGGGGGGAGGAGGGGCGGTAGCCCAGGGGTTACCCTGGTACCACCCCCCCTCTAGGAGTCACTTAGTTATCGAGATATTTGAAATCAAAGTTGGAGGTTATGTCTGTTCTTATAGTAACTATGGGACATTAGACATACATTTCAGAGTGGGAGGCTAAAGGGGACCCCCCCCAAACCCAAACATTAGGTGACAAGCTCTTGGCATGCCTGCAAGTAGGCATGGGTGGTCACAAGATAACCTAACCCCGAAGGGTATGGTCAAGGAAGCTGAGCTCGCCCTTCTAACCTAATGTCGGGGTGCCCCGAACTCCCACCCTGACTAGTCTCTATCACAGCAAGAGCAACGTTTAGTAGATTTTAATATTCGAAAATAATAATTATTTTGATTAGGTATTTAGTAAATATAGTGGTTAGTCCAATAAGATATATTCTACTTGGCTGTATGAACATAGTGGAACTTACTATCAACAAAAAAATAAAAACGCTTTATAAAAAACAAAATTTTCAAATCAAATCAAATTAAACAAATCAAATATATTCGTAATCAATCATAGGTAATATAAGATGTCCTTAATGAAATATGTTCAAACTATGATTAGCCACTCTCGGCATAAGAAAATTATTACATAA
Source organism: Carpatolechia fugitivella (assembly GCA_951230895.1). NCBI lineage: Eukaryota > Metazoa > Arthropoda > Insecta > Lepidoptera > Gelechiidae > Carpatolechia > Carpatolechia fugitivella. The sequence continues at coordinate 8,836,787 of OX579649.1, read as the reverse complement.
AAATTAAAGTAAGGAGCCTAAGTGTAAATTTTACAATGTTAGGTTGCAGAAATGTTGTTGCAATCAAAAAACTCTACAAGGCTGTAGTAACACTTCTCTGTTAGGATTTGAGTTAAATTTATTTTAAACCTAATTAAGTCCTTAATTTCATCAGGTAATTTGACAATTTGTTATAAATATTTGGGGCCATCTCTAACACGCTTTTTTTTATTAGTGCTGATTTGCACATATAGGTTTCGATAACAATACTACTGGGTCTCAAATTAAATTTATCTGTTGTTATTCTCTTTTTGAATAAATTGGGATTTGCTTTGATGTATAGTGATCATCAGCAAATAAGATTGTAGGATATTGACTTTTTTCGATTTTCAATACTATCGATCGATTGTCTGATAGTTTCAATAGGCCGCGATTTTCAAGGTCGTGATAGTCTATCGATACTATCGATACTATCGATAGACTATGACTATCGCTATCGCAACATGATCGCAACAACACTAGGTACGTGACACTGGTGACACTGATGTATTCATTCTGTGAATAGTAAATTTTTTGTGTTTATTATAAAACTAATCACAAATTTAATTAAATCTGGCTGGTTCTTTACGATTCTAATGCTCAGCCGTTAAAAAGGTAAGTAGGTATAAGTTTACGCAATCACACTAATATTATAAACAAAAATATATTTGGATGTTTAGATGTTTGTTCCGTCTTCACGCGTACGGATTTGGATGAAATTGGAATGGACATAAGTAGTTTGTTGAGTTGGATTTAGAAATCTTTCAATTCGATCGGAGGAAACTGAGCATGTGGGGAGATTCAGAGGGCTTAACTGAATCCCGCTACAACTAATTAACCTTGAGCAAACTTCGAAAATAAATTAATGAAAATATCCTTGGAAAATATCAATTTCCTAACCGAAATCACACAAATTGTTTACAAAAATGACAGCTTACTTTTCTTTTGTTCTTTTTTTATTAGTCTGAATTGGTAACTAGACTTGAGCCAAATGTTCAGCTGTGTATATTTTGTGCCCTTACATACTAGACAGGGCTTAACACGAAGGGGGGGTCAAGGGGGGCGCAGCCCCTCGTCCCGGGGGGCTCGGGGGGCTTGCCCCCCACAAAGAAAAAAATAAATTCTACCCAGAAGGAACAGTCGGTTAGGTTAGGTTAGACTGGTGTCAACAACAGGCGGAGGGAGCCGAGCGAGCGGAGCGAGCGTACCCCAGCAGGGGTCGGCGACCGCAAGTTAGGTCTAACAGGTTTTTAGTTCAAGGATTTTCGTAAAAATTGGTAGAAAATAAACCAGTCGCCAAATCAAAAACTACTAAAAAAAAAGAAAAAAAAAGAAAACTGTCATTTATGTACGTACAAATTGTGGATTTAGGTTAGAAAATTGGGATTTTCATTATTTATTTTCAGAATATTAACTTGTTTGCTGAAGGTAAAATCGATGTGGCGGGATTCAGTTAAACCCTCTAAACCTCCCTACATGCTCTGTTTCCTCAGATCGAGTTCATTTATTTCAAAATTTTAACCAGTTTTAAAAATGATAATCCAAAGTAGAAAGATTGTGGTCAATGAATTTTAACATTTCAACTTTAAATTTTAAAACTTAGTCGGCTTCATGGTTCCTAGGTATGTTTATATAGAAAGTTTGCCAGACTCTCAGCTTTCATAATCATTTAAAAAAAATTGTACTTAATCAGCTACTTTTGCTAAAATCGGACTTCAAAGACAGAGAGGTGGAATTCTCTTAAAATTTGCCATTTATGATTGATTATGAAGTATTTTTTGGGCATTTTATTATTATTATTAATATAATATTTTAAATAGTCGAGCAGCCACTGGCTGATGTGCCTATGTCTAGGCTGGTGTGTGTATAAGTTCTTAAAGTTCACTGCTGTCCACTATCACAAGCACTTTTATTGTTATTTTGTCTCAACCATTTATCCAGTCTATTCTTAAAACTAACTGATGGTGCGTCTACAACTTCTTGTGGTAACTTATTCCAAGAATCCATCACCCTATTATTCAAAGAATGATACCCGACATTGGTCTTAGCCCTGCAAAGTCATTATTGTGTTTTGGGCAAGGATTCAAATTTGTTCTGAAAGTGGCAGATAAATCAGGGCAATCATATTTGATCTTGTACGTCTCAATTAGATCACCGCGGTTACGCCGCTCTAGTAAAGTTGGCAGCTTTATAATCCTTAGGGTCTCATCATAGGGTTTCTTCCTCAGACAATAGGGCAATTTAGTTGCTCTTCTCTGCACACTCTCTAAGAGATTGATGTCCTTGGCAAAAGAAATATTTATCATTCCTAAAGTTAATTAGTTTGTTAGTTAATCAAAAATGACTACAAAAAACTAGGATTTAACAATTTGAAAGTTTAATTTTTAGAAGATTCATTGAACTCGCTGTATTGTGTGATACTTAAAAATTAAATAAATAAAATTAATTAAATTCCGACCATAGCATATCCCTTCCTCTTGCCTGCGGCTGTCAAGACGTATTGACGCAGCGACGAAGGCGACTAGGTATAAGCCGTCTTTTGCTTGAACTATGAGCGATTTAACTGTGGAACCAATTGGGATTGCTAGCATATATAAACCAAGCAATGAAAGTAAGTCAAGTAAGTATTGTGAACTCATAGTGACATTTTTAGAGAATTAATTTTTTAGTTCACTCCCGGTTGACGTGAGTGGTGCTATGCTGTGCTAAGTGAAATATTTTTCCAGTGAAATTTTGCGCAAAGTGTGTTAATCAGTTTTATAAAAAGAAGTCTCCTTTTTTGTATGACCTTTTATATATGAGCATGATTACTCACTCACGCATCACTCTCGTGTACAATATTTACATTATGAGCAAGTATAAACATCTGGCTACAATAAAAACAAAACCCGAGAGCAATCCATTGAGTTTAAGTATACAAAAAAGGTGTTATCGTAATACTCTACGCCGAGCGGTGTCGGGTTTCAAGTGGCGCCGCAGACAAAGGCGCGCCGCATACCAAGGTTTACAATAGGATAACAATAGGATTTATTTTTGTTGCGAGCTATGCATCTCTTTTTGTTTCGCGAGAACAGATCGCGCAAAAGTAATGAAACTTAAATTACAGAAAAAAATAGACCTTCAAATGTTTATTCTTAGCGTTCTTGTAATAAACTTTGGTTAGTTAACAAACTAATTAACGTTAGGAATGATAAAATGCCCAAAAAAAACTTCGTAATCTAATGGTTAATTTTAAGAGATTTCCACCTCTCTATCTTTGAAGTCAGATTTTAGCAAAAGTAGCCGATTAAGTACTACTATTTTTAAATGATTATGAAAGCTGAGAGTCTGGCAAACTTTCTAGTCATACTTAGAAACCATGAAGCCAAGCCACCTATTAAGATTTTAAATTTAAAGTAGCAATGATAAGACATAATTCACTGACCGCAATCTTTCTACTTTGGACCATCATTTCTATTAAAACTTCTATCACAGATACGAAAACAAATATTTTAAACATAAGAGTACAATTCACGAAAATTGAGCTGCAAACAAAATATCTCGAAAAAGTATTACACTTTTTTTTTGAACTTTTTAAGTTGTTCATGTCGATAATTCTCAAAGTTTCAGTAAACAATTCATAACTCGAAAACTACAAAAAATCGCAGAACATACATGAGGATGTTTGGGATGCTCCAAGGGGTGCTTTATCTCAGGACTTCCGCTTGACACTATTTTTTGGGACACCCTGTATAAAAAATCATACATAAGACATAAACAATCTACTCCGCTGATTTGGAACAACAGTTGACCAGACGATCATCTAAGTAATCATTGTATAAAATATTATTAATTTTAGTTTTAAATCGGCAATCGGACAGATTTACAATATCATCTGGTATTTTATTATAGAAGTGAATACAGTTCCCCATGAATGAATTGTTAACCTTACACCAATGATCTACAATAGTCAAGATTTCCTTATTCGTAGGTCAAGATTAGTAACTGCCTAGCAAAGCCCGCTAAAACATAGCACCTAACTCGCACGATTAATTCGGCTATATTAATTATTCGCAGTGCAGTAGGTAACTTCAAAATTTTGTAGGATAATCCCTTATATCAAATATTTGATCTAAGAATAATCCGAATGAAACAGACGACGCGTGAAGACAGACAGGCGTTGCTGCTGTCAACGAATTACTTAAAGAGTATCTACGCTTCAAACTTGACCCCACCAAATGAATACCTAAGAAGCAAAACTATATCATACGACATTTGAATACGCGGTACAATGATGTTTTGTAAGACTCGGTTTGTAAAAACGTTGAAAATAAGCTTCAATGTACAGCGGCGACATCATCAGCCTGTCTGTCGTCTGTCAAAATGAATTAGGTAGGTGCCATGTTTTAGTGGGCTTTGTTAGACGGTTACTCTTCTAGACTATAGATAATTCGTTGACTTGGCTGCTGTAGTTTGAAGCTTACTTTCGACATTCTTACAAACCGAGTCATATAAAACATCATTGCATTGCACCGCATATTCGAATGTGGTATGGTAAAGTTTTTTTTTGGTATTCATTTGGTGGGGTCAAGTAGTACGTTTCTTGACTATTATAGATAATTGGTTGCCTTACACAGTCCAAGTTTATTTTTATTTCTAGTATTTATATTATGCATATCAGAATTCTTAGGAAATAGCGTTTTGTTCTTCCGGACATACAAAATGTTTACAAATGTGTTCTGTGAGGATACCGTGAGGATATCAATTTCTTTAAATTATGCTCTTAGGAAATTGCGATCACGCAATTTATATATGGAACGTATCGCCATATTAACAAATAGGATACTTTTTACGAGAAAAAAAGTCTTATTCCCACGGGAAAATCTTACACAACGTGAGCGTAGCCGCGAGCGGACCGCTAGTTATTAATAAATTCGTCACACTTTGCTTTATAGATAAACAATAAAATATCATTGTTTAAATTACAGAATGAGTATGAAAGCTCAGCCGCCTGCACCCCGCGTTCGCCAGCCCCCGCCGCCGCCGCGGGAGCGACAAGCTCCGCCAGCGCCCCTGCGAGCATCTGCGCAGGCGCCCCCGCCGCCTCGGGAGCGTCAGCAGCCGCCGCAACCCCGCGAGCGTCACGCGCCGCCCCCGCCTAGGGAGCGACAGGTGCAGCCGCAAGATTCTTGGTAACACAACCACATAACAATTTTACCATCTTGATTCTGGAAGACACATACTAATGTTTGAAGATTCACACACGTTTTGATAACTTTACAATTAAGTAAGCAAGTCTACATGCTCCAGTTTTACTAGATACTAGGAGATTACACTGACTGATATTTACTTAGGTATCTAATGATGCATATGAAGTTGTAGACAAAACACACCATTACTCACAGACTAACTGGCAATTGCCTTGTTCAAGTATCTTTTTAAAATTAATAGGGGTTAACAAAGTATTGTTAAAAGAACTTTAGAATTTTGTAAAAAAGACTGAATCCTATACGCTAGTGCTGACCAAGGGCAAGTTATTATGTTAAATTTTTAGGCCTTATTTAGTCAATTAAAAAATTGTTAATAGTCATTGATTATGGTTTGTAGAGACTAGGATAACCAAATTAAAATGTTTATCATTCTATCATACAAACTATACGAAATATTTACTTATATTAAGATTTGGTTGTAAGAAGTGTGATAGTAAGTTTCAAACAATAATTTAAAAAAGGCTAAACATTCCAAAATGTCAAAAATATCTTGTCACTAAACTATTTTATTATATTTTTTGTACAAAAACACTGTGCCTAAAGTAAAGGTATTCTAGAATAAAGGAAATCAAGGTAAATTGCTTCTGTGCTTACCTATTTCGTTTTTGGTTTATATCTAGGTACAGGGGAAAAACATAGTATTGTCACATTTTTTTTACTGGCAATGTTTTTCTGTTTCGCAGAGTGTGCAATATGCATTAACATACTCAGCCCATGTCATACTGTTAAATAATCAGTGAATATTTTCGCATGACGACTGCACCAGCAAATTCGACTAAAGCCTAATCTCTCTAATCGCCCTAATTTAGGGTAGGCTCAAGCCCCTCGGTGGAGACGTAAATGAGCTGTTGATAATGATGATGATGAGTAACATCTTATCTTCATTATTAAATGCAACTACTTAATTTGTTTGTTTCCCCTGTGCCCTTAATTTATTAAGGATCTCCAAAATACAATAAATAAGTAGAGTAATATTCATTTCAAGTAAAATTATATGGGTATTTGTAATTTTTTTTAAGCATATTTATTTCTAATATTAAATTATGTCCATGTTAAAATATTCCTTGCAGTTTAATTTACAAAAAACATTCTGCTCCTACTAAACTTTACATGCAAAGAATAAAAAACAGTAAAAATTACTAAATGGCTTCTCTGAATATGATTACTGATGTATCAATCATTCATTATCATCATCATTTCAGCCGGAAGACATCCATTTCTGACCATAGGTCTCCCCCATTGGTTTCCAACGTGAACGGTCCTGCGCTACTTGCATGCACCGGCGGCGGCGGCGCCCAGCAACTTTCGCCAAGATACCTTGTGGGAGGCCGTCCAATACTAATTATACGCTTTACGGCCCGTGGTCACTACTCGAGAATCTTTCTGTTTCATTGGTTCATCGAGCTACATGGCCTGCCCATTTCCCCTTTCAATTTGCTAATCCTGAGAGCTATGTCGATGACATTGGTCTTTTACGTATCTCCTCAGAGCATAGCTCTCTCCATCGCACGCTGAGTGATCCTGAGTTTGTTCATGAGTCCAATAGTTAGCGACCACGTTTCCTTGCCATAGGTCATTACTAGCAATATATACTGATTAATGACCTGTCTTCAATTACTGATGTATTTTGGACGCGAAGACATGCCTCTTTCCCAAACGCTGCCCGAGTTGAATCCGTCTATTGACCTCTTTATCGAAGTTAGATCTACCTAACTGGACTACTTGTCCAAGTTAAATGTAGTGATCCACAGTTTCGATAGTAAGCCTTTCCAACGCTGAGCGGTTTGGGTGCTGCATGGATATTTGATACCCGGCGGCCATGTTACATAAATAATAACAGTTTTTGGTATGGAGCATTCATTTCAAAGACCTATCTTTTTTGTAATTTTCACTGTTGTTTTAATTTATCTACTTTATTGTAAAGTATTAGTGTAATATATTTTTGGACTCGCCTTGAAAAACCCTTTCATTTGATTAACAATAAGTTTCAGCTAATTTTATTTCTTTTCTTCATACAAAAATTACAAGGCCGCCATATTGAATTCTAAGGACGGGTTTAATAGGGGATCGGACTGTTTACCATATTTTATGAATTATTTTTAAAATATAGATTACTAGCAGACGATTCGCGACGAAAAAAACAGAATCGGTTGAAAAACGAATTTACAGTGATTTTTTAAAGTTTCAATATGTCTGTCTCTTTCAAAAACATTTTTTTGTATGGAGATTATATGGCGTTACTAACAAATGATGTCACAAGTGGGTATGTGCCTCTCTGTCTAATCTTGAATTTCAAACCTTTATAACTCGGTCAGTTTTAAAGATAGAGCAAAAATTCTTTTAGTGTTCGATAGCAGAAACTAAGAAGTTTGGATTTATAAAATAAAAAAAAGAAGTCCGGTCCCCTATTGCCTCCCCTTCCAGAGCGAATTTCAATAGGTACTAGCTATAACCTGACATAGGCGGCATACCATCTTCAACGTCTGAAGTTTGTCTAAGAGCTTTTCGTTTCCACCCCTGCCCTCTATTATGAAAAACACGTTTCTAAAATATTTTTTAATTTTCAATCATTGAAACATTTTTTTTTTTTTTCAAAAAGACCTATCAAGGTTGTTTACCTTTATCAACTAACAATTTTCGGTCCTAAAGCAGAAAATATAAAAAAAACACGTAAAAATAAAATAGGAACAAAGATTTTTTAGCCTATTTTGTGTATTAGAATTATATTCATAACAAATAACGGGTTGTTTAAAGTGTAGGTACGTTTTTATCGCTACTGTATTAAATTCGGCGTCTGTTTCCGCCGCGTGGGCGAAGGAATACAGTAGCCAGCACATGCGGCTAGACACTGACCTTGAGAGCGCCTTTATCCCGTAGCAGTAGGGGCGGTATTCGTTATGCGAGTATCTAGCCTATCCGCATGTGCTGGAGACTGTACGTTGTGCCTATCCTCGCCCGAGATATCCAGTTACAAATCCAGTAGCCCTGCTAAATTGACCGCATTATGTTCCATTTTACTGTACTTTTGCTCACACTCAGTGTACTGAGTACTGTTGTGCCTAAAAATGTACCGAATCAAGAAGAAAATAAAGACATCGTTATATTAATGGAAGCGGTAGAAGATTCTCCGTTGTTGAATGATGGTGACCAGTGTCCTACAGGATCCAAGATGGACGGCTCGGGAGTCTGTCGAGAAGTGTTCTATGAAGACTATTCAGAACTAGAAAAGATTTACTTATATCGCTGATATCGTCACTCGTTCGGTGAAGATGTGTGGTGTGATAATTAGTGATAAATAATCGAATTTAAATTTTTATCTATGTTTGCGTGACGCTAATTTAGATTACCTATTCGATTTCTATCTTAATCTTTAATCATAATAAACTCACATTTTTGATTTTTCAATATTTTATTCTTCCCGATTAAGACCCAATCGCCCTAATTTAGGGTAGGCTCGAGCCCCTCGGTGGGGACGTATATGAGCTGTTGATGAAGAGCTTCAATGTGTTAATCTCAATCAAAATATACAAAGGAAGGACTAAGGACTTGCATTATTTTAGCATGTGTTTCTGAAAATTAAGTGACAGGGCGGCCAATTAAAAATATGATCGGGGTGATCGTAAATAAATAAAAAAAACACGGACTGTTCCTAAATAATTATTTATTTACATTTTTATAGTAACAGATAGGAGAGAGTTTTTTCAGCTACCATTCGGTAAAAATATTAGTCTCGTTTCTAATTTTTACACACGTTTAAGTGCATAGTTATGGCTTTTAATTAGCCAAGTACTTAAACGAAGGCTGAAGAGAAGAATCTTGTTCTTCTTTGTCAAAGTCTTGTATGAGTTTAGACGAAGGGGGCGATGAACCTCCAGGTGTCGAGGATCTCGAGGATCGGGTTGAGGACTGCCTGCACCAAGGGGCCGGCGATCAGAGCGATGACGCCGCGGAAGCGAAGCACGTAGCCGACGATAACTTCCTCAATGATTGCGTTTACAATAGCGTCGATGCCGCCTCCGCCGATCACACCGCTCAGGTTCGACTGCAAAGAGGTGGAAGAGTGAGTAAATAAGGAGTAAAGACTGCGAATACTGTGTGTATTGTGAATATTAATTTAAATATAATCATGTATACACGCAGACATTATTAAGGGAGTGAATAGTGATGTGACGTCTGACAGGGATGAATGGAAGAAGAAAACATATTGCGCCGACCCCAAATAAAGGGAACAGGGCAGGAGGATGATCATACAGGCAGACATTGTAATGGTACTGGTCATACAATGAATGTAGTAGTACTGGTAGTAGTACTAGTGCCGTGTCAGGGACGGGGCCGGAACGTGGCAAATGTCATAGAAAATTTATGTACCGATATTTTTTTAGACTCGTAACGATGACGATTTGACCTTTAAGGTTTATCCACACAGCTCAGTGCCGTGTCAGGGACGGGGCCGGAACGTGGCAAATGTCATAGAAAATCGTCATCGTTACGAGTTTTAAAAAATGCACTCACACTCGTGACGATGACGATTTTCTATGACATTTGCCACGTTCCGGTCTATCCACACAGCTCAGTGCTGTGTCAGGGACGGGGCCGGAACGTGGCAAATGTCATAGGAAATCGTCATCGTCACGAAAGTGAGTGCACTGAGCTGGATAGACCTTAACAAATCACCTAAACTAATCGACGCAGAAAAAAATGCAATCGAACTGTATATACTTATAACTCATTTTCGCCAATTTGGCGCTTTAGTACTTTTACCTTTCCACGGACGACGATATGTACTATTCATTTTCGTGAGCTTCAGTCCCTGTGCTTATTTTACACTAGCGGTCCGCCCGAGGCTACGCTCGCATTGTGTAAGATTTTCCCGATGGAATAAGACTCCCGTAAAAAAGTGTCCTATGTGTTAATCCAGATTACAAACTATCTCTATTCCAAATGTCACCCAAATCCGTTGAGTACTTTAAGCGTGAAGGCGGAACAAACATCCAAATATGTTTTCATCCAAGTATATTTCATTTATTCATTCATATTAGTGTGATTACAGTGACCAAAGGCTGTGATTACAGTGACCAAAGGCTGTGGTTTCCTTTGGACTTTATCCTCGGGCACTGCTATTACAGCGTTAAAGTGCACAATCGTTTTGGACATTTCGTGCCATAGAACAATAAAATATATATGCGGTTCTTACCTTGAAGCTGGGGATGTCGAAGGTGATGTCATTAATCGAGTCAATGATGATGGAGCGTCCATCTTCAGACTGCGTCAGTTGTATTGCAGCGCTGAATCTGAAGTTTTCTACAATAAATCTGTAAAGGTAAATAATAAATAAGCAAACATACATGCATAATCCTGAAAATCAGCGTTTTTGCTGAGGTTTTTCCTTTTCACCAATGTTCCCTGGTCCATCTAATTATATATACTTTGTATTTATTGATTTTTGTATGTGCCACAACATTTTGGTGAATAAAGCTCTTTTTATTTATTTATTTATTTTATACATACATATGCTGTCGTAGTCGGGTAATAAGTATTTTGTTTCCCAACGATCTAACCATGACCAGCGATATTTGTGCTATTCTGTTTCGATACCAAATATTCTGTTTTCTTCTCTGCTAATTTGGTTTTAAATTGCAATGTTTTTTTTATATAAAAAATGCATGTGGCTGTTATTATTTTTCATATTTTTGACGTAAAATATTAAAATTGTTGTTTTCCTCCGGAACTGCAGATTGAAGATCCCTGCTTGTTTATTGGATTAGATTTCATCTCCTTGAACGTGGACGTGAAAGGCATAATGGTTTTCATTGTGCATTCTCCAGCGAGAGGCTTGAGCCTACCCAGAATTCTTATTTGCGGCGATTTTGGTTTTCACCTTGAGAGTCAATCAACACTTGTTAGCAGGAAGTAGAGATCAGTATTTGGATCCTACAGTACTAGGACCAATATCAGCAGATTCAGCATCGCGAAAACGTTGTGTAGATAACGATACGTTTTTTATAGCCTCTCCAAACTTATTATTTACGATTTATGACTTCTACGTTTCTAACTTCTATGTGATAACTAGGTAGGTATAAGTACATAAATTAGTTTACATAGTGTACATAAATTAGATACTTACTCGGCGTCGCCTTCTCCATACAGAGGAATGCCACCGAAGAGGTCACCAGTCAGGTCATATTTGCCTGTAAACAAGTTTTCCGATTTCAAAGGCACTAATATATTAAACAATGGCAAAATTAGCAACTCGACGCGCTTTAGTTGAAAGTTCAACCGACGCACTACAGAAATAACGTTTATATTAGCGTTCGATGCTTCACGGTAGTTACGTCCGACACTGCGCAGGAATCGTGCGAAAAACTCGTTTTTCTTGAACTACCTATGAGTAATTTTTTTTTTTGCAATAATATCCCGTAGGAACCGTGTCCGCGTCTGTTGTAGTTAAGTAGCGAATTTAACAATAGGAACAGCTCGACTTCAATGGCGTTTTTGGTATATTTAATGTTTTTAATAAAAATCAGTCTGCGCGAAATAAAGGTTATACGAGGGCTGATTGATAAGTTTCCGAAACGACAAAGAAAAACTTTAAAAATCTATTTAAAATAAATTTATTTCTCAACGTAGTTTCCTTCTACCTCGATGCATTTAGTCCAGCGCTTCTCCAATGCCGTTACACCAGTTTGATTAAATGTTTTCTCCAACCCCTCAAAATACTCGTCCACGGCAACAATGACTTCTTCATTTGATGAAAATCTCTGGCCACCTAACCATTTCTTCAGTTTTGGGAATAAGTGGAAGTCACACGGGGCCAGATCCGGGGAATAGGGTGGATGCGGTAGCAATTTGAACCGCAATTCATGGAGTTTGGCGACTGCAGCCATTGACGTGTGTGCAGGTGCGTTGTCATGGTGGAACAAAACTTTTTTCTTGGCCAAATGTGGTCGTTTTTTCTGGATTTCTTCACTTAATTTTTGCAGCAAGCTTGCGTAGTACTCTCCATTTATTGTTTTTCCTTTTTGCAGATAATCCACTAAAATAATCCCTCGAGCATCCCAAAAAACAGTCGCCATCACTTTGCCGGCCGACAAAACCGTTTTTGCTTTCTTCGGCGCAGGTCTTCCGCTCTCAGTCCACTGCTTAGATTGTTCTTTTGTCACGAGAGTATAATGATGTATCCAGGTTTCATCGACTGTTACATAACGCCGCGAAAACTCGTTTGGATCTCGGTTAAACAGCGCCAAACACTCCGATGAATCGTCCACTCGACGTTGCTTTTGGTCAACAGTGAGCAAACGCGGCACCCATCGCGCGCAAATCTTTTTCATTCCCAAATGTTGGTGCAAAATATTAAAAACGCGTTCAGATGAAATGCTCACCATCTCTGCTATCTCTCGCAACTTCAAGCGCCGATCATTCAATACAATTTTGTGAATTTTTTTGATCATGTCCGGATTCGTGACTTCATTTGGACGGCCAGACCTGTGGGCGTCTTCGCAGCTCTGTCTTCCACGTTTAAAATCAGTTACCCAGGTGTGAATTGTACTCAATGCAGGAGCAGAATTACCTAAAACACTGTCTAGCTTGGTTTTAATCTGGGTTGCTGTTTTCTGTTTTAAAACGTAAAACCACCGCACGAATTTCGTTTCTTTCCATTGTTAAGAAAATTTACGACAGAGAAAGTTCTACGTCCTATCAAACAAATTCCACCAGTTCGATTAAATTCAAATTTGGCGTTCTATTTTCAAAAAGATGCCAAAATATAATGTAATATTTTTTTTTTGCGTATCATTTTTTTTAGTTCGTTGTTTCGGCCAGTTATCAATCAGCCCAAGTATATCCAAGTATAATTATATGTTTTCTAGAATTTTGTGCTTGCTCGTTTACGAGCCTTAGGCCTTCAAAAACTGCGAGTTGGCATGGGTACATCCCTTAAGCAAAATATGCAAGTAGATACGAGTATCTGCTTAAATAGTACAAAAGTAGTCAAACAATGGCATGAAGTAGAGTACCTTCTTAATACACGTGAACTCGATACTCACTTCTGACTTCGATAAGTGGCACGGAGATGTCGAGTTGAAGGATCAGTGTTCTGATGTTCAGGTTGCTTCTATGCGCTATGAAGCCTCCGAATCCGGACGCAAAGATATTTTGCAGATCCAGGTCCAAGCTTAAATGCAAGTAATACATTAGATTATAGAACTTATTATTTCAGCGACAAGTATGGTAAAAATGCTTATTAAAGTTGGGCCTCACCTCTTTCTTAAAATTCAAAGTAAGTGTAAAAATAATAATGAAAGGAAATAGGTAGGTAGGATATGTTGTGTAAGATTATCCTGTGAGAATAAGATGTTTTCCCGTAAAAAGTATCCCTATCTGTTAATACAGGTTACCCATTTCAAATTTCATCCAAATCCATTAAGTACTTTTAGTGTGAAGCCGGAACAAACATCCAAATATATTTTCACATTTATAATATGTGTTGTGATGTGATTATGCTGACTCGATAAGTTGTGGCATCGACAACATCAGCCTATGATGCACCTCTTATCTAAATGTAAGAGAGTCTGAGACATAACGCAAATCAATAAAACCTGTACAGACTGCGTAGCGTTAGTGAGTTCCTCTATCTAGGAGCGAGTATAAAGTCAAATTCAGTTATTCATTTTTGGATTACATGAATTAGAAGTATCTCTCTCTCTCTGCATTAGAAGTACTATTGACACATATTTATCTTGTGACCTGGTCAAAGGAGCTCTTGCTTAATTGCTTATTTAACACTTTGGCTGCTGAAAAAAAAACGCAATAATACAGCCATGCGCCCCCCACCTGTAGGTGGTAGGTGGCCGCATACGCGTATGGTAACAGCGCACCTAGGACGTAGGGGCCACGCAGTCACATAGGAAATTATTGCACCTACGAGGCGGGTTTACGCGCACGGCAGTCTAAGTACGCTCCACCTACGTCATAGGTGCATAGCAGGTGTCGTGGCAGTTCTTAGTTCTTACTTGATAAGTCCAGCGGGTACGTAGATATGTAAGTGGTCCAGTTCAAGAGGGTCAAGAGGAGGAATGCCGAAGACGCCTGAGCCGTTATTGATGACGTTGCGCAGGAAGTTGATCGCCTGGTTGACGACTATGTTGACCGCCTGGTCAATGAGCCAGTTGCGGTGTTGGATGTCAACTGGGTGGGACTCCTTCAGGATATCTAGAAAATCAGTATTTTTTAAAATTCTTTTCTATTTAGCTATTTTAATTGCTTACTTATGATCGAAATAAAGTTTATACAACTTGTTTGGTTCGTATCTTTCCGGTTTCAAATTTGTAATTTGTTTGTAATCCATCTTCGACCATCCGATTAAAGGTAGACTTATGTAACTTCGGTGACATTGCAATAACATACTATACAAATTATATACATTAACCTAAGTTAGTTGACGGAATTTTTAAAGTGTAGTTTTTATGTTATCTGCAATTTTATTACTTTGTTATTAAAAACTTACCCAAAGCGAGCTGCTCAGCCTGCTCAGATCCGGGTTTGAGCACCACTTGAGGCACAGACGACGCGTAGGCGCATCCCGCCACCATTAAAATCGCTAATAATTTCATTCTACAAATATAATAATAATTAGTTATACGTCTAATAATTCAAAAGGAAGGGCACGCACACTATACTTTAATATCAAACACTTGAAAATAACTTCACCCACCTGTAAATCTTGACAATCCAGCAAGTACTGTACAATATCTACAAACACGACGTATATTTAAAAACACCCTATAATCCTCTCATCAGTGTAGATCGTCAATTAATCATGTCAAAAACCTTTATATTGATCGATAAATTAAATCGCCACTACGATTAATAATAGTTATTTAATTAAATCTGATGCCTATCAGAATACAATCAGGAACCGGGGTTGTTATTGTTAAAAAAAGTAAATCACTCACCGTAAATGATCATATCTCACGAAAGGATATCTTAATAATGCTTCGAATAATCTAGGAAAAATATTAAAAACGCAAGTAGTAAGTAGATAGATATTATAATATATTATGCGTAATCGTTATCGCTGCAAGATACTTCCTGAATAATCGGATATAGCATTGGTGATTATATTTTAAGTATCGTTCACTGACTTGTATCATTCTGATCTAAACTGCTGGGCAACAAACACACAATATGTATACACCGTGAAATTTACATCGTTTTGTACCCGCCGTGTAGTGATAGTACCCGTCAAACTGAACAACTTTTCACGAAAAAAAAATTTCCTGCGACAAAAAAATTTTTGGTCTTTCCATACAAAGTGAGACTCCCGACCGACCCATTTTGTATGGAGAGACCAAAAATTTTTTTGTCACAGGATTTTTTTTTTCGTGAAAAGTTGTTCAGTTTGACGGGTACTATCACTACACGGCGGGAACAAAACGATGTAAATTTCATTCTGTATAAATATTAAAAAAATACCCGAACTATACCTATAAAAATACCTCAAAATGACTCGTATAGGTTTTGAACCGTTTTGCATCGGGACTCGTTGGTCTTCGTGCCATATAGTTTGGTGCTGGCGCGGTGTGATTCTTTTTGGAATATATTTGTTCTCTTTTCAATTATTTTATTTGAAAAGAGAGCGATAGAAACTTCATCCGGGCTCGGCCGGGGAGTTTTGACGTGCTTACCTGCCGTCCGCCGTCGAGAAAATACTATGTTTCCCTACGCAAAGCTGTAAAGTCGAATAAAGAAGAAGTTATTTATTTAGTGCGTTTTCCTGTAGCGAATTGTAGCCAAAGTCGCTACGGTCGCTACAGTACCTACGCAATGAGTGCAGAAAAGTGTTTTCTCTCGTTTTCAAAGAGCAACAATTAGGTAAAATACTGTTCCATAAACATATATCAATTTTAATTTCTCGAAATTAAGTCTTAGGTATAGGTGGCAGGAAGGGTGCCAGATACTTCCACGTATCGAATTGGCCGAGGACTGGGTTCAGAACTGCCACCAACACTCGGCCAACGATCACGTTGATGGCCTCCCGGAAGCGGTTCACGTAGTCCGTGAGCATTTCCTCAACGAAAGTGTTCACTATCTCGTCGATGTCGTTCCCGCCGATCATTCCGGTTAAGTTTGACTGTAATAAAAAAATGGACTATAATAAATAGCGTATATAACAAAGCAAGCTTTAAAAAAAAGCTTGTGTAAATTCTATTGTGGAGATACGATCCTGGGAATGTGTTTAGATTTTCTTCTGGTCTTGGTATGGGTAAAGAATAGATATGAAAATGGCGTCCGCTCGCATGCTATCTCGCTCACAATCTATCGCTGTATATACTCGCACAGTGAATTACGCGCTGCAAAAAAATAATGATAATAATCAGGGGTTGGATTTAGAAACAATTGGAATCGATCGGAGGAAATTGAGCATGTGGGGAGGTTCAGAGGCGCTACATCGATTTAACCTTCAGGAGACTTCGAAAATAAATTAATGAAAATATCAATTTCCTATCATGCCCTTGCTCCTTATTTATTTTATTAATATTTCTTGTCATAATTATTAGTATCATTAATTAATAATAATAATAAACCCGTCCCGTCCCGTTTAAAATCATAATAATAATAAAAAAGAATAATTAATAACAAAAAAAAGTCAGTAGGAAAAATAAAAATCGATTTTTGAGAACTTGTTTTGCCAACCGTACCATAAGTACCCGCCGCCATTTTCATATTTATTCTTTATCTGCATGGGTTTATACATCGCTCCATGAATAGCCACAATCTCCTATAAATGTACTTACATCAAAATGTGGGATTTCAAAATAAATTTCTTCAGCCCTATCGATGATCACAGCTTGTGGCTCTTTTTCGTTAGACTTCTTCAGATAAAGCATAGCGTGGATTCTGAAGTTTTCTATGATAAACCTGCGGTAGACACATAAAATATTATGATCTATTTTTCCGATGACTAAATCATAAAACTAATGTAATATTGTAAAACTTACTCAACGTCGCCTTTTCCGTATAGCGGAACATCAGTTAGCAGGTCACCAGTCAACTCAAATTTGCCTGAAATTCGTACTAATTATAAAATCGTGTACACACGAGTGCAAAAAATACTTTTACTTAGATCAAGAAATAAACTTAAGCCTAAAGTTAGCGTCAAAAAACTGCTCGCAATTGCGTCCGTAGACGTGTAGAGGTTGCTACGACGTAGAAACTTCTACACAGCTACGCTCGCTACGCCGTAGGTCGTAGCAGCCTACACGGAGTGTCATGTTCTTGGAGATTATTCCGAGGTCTTGTTGGATAGATGATAAAGTTAATTTTATTATTTTCTGTAGCAACAGCCTTCGTGGCCATGGTTGAGCATTCGACTTTCATTATGGAGGTTCCGGGTTCAAATCCCGGTGGCGAAACTATTAAACAAAAATTGTCTTTACTTTCCTTTATTAGTTTAGGACTTTGCAAGTTGAATCACCTGATTGTTCGAAAAGAAAGATGATTCCGTGCTTCAGGCACGTTTTAAACCGTAGGTTCTGTCCGCTATTTATCTGTTGAGTTGTCGTTACACGAGCCATGTCAATCAATTGGTGCAAGCTTTTGGTGGTTGGCTCTAAAGCACTGACGTCAGAGTATATGAGGTCAGCAGTCGACCTTATAGCCTACACGATTAAGAAGAAATCTGGAATCGTGACGTATCATAACCAAGACTTACTCCTGATTTCAATCTTTGGAACGGAAATGCCGAGTTCGAAAGCTAGAGAAGTTATGTCCAGGCTACTTCTCTCCGTCTCGAAACTTCCAAAGCCAGTTGCGCAGACATCTATTAGCTCCATGTCCAGACTAAACAAAAAATATTCATGTGAACAAGTTTATCATGTCAGCCATTGTTATTTAAGATGGGCATGAGCATTCCCTTAGACTTGACTTGTGGTGTTGTCCTGACCGTTACAACCTTGCCCTTAACGTTACCTTAACGTTAAATAGATGCTTAATAATTTGAACATCATTATGGATGCTCTTTCATCTGCTCCTTTCCTTTTTGTAAAGATCTTAAGATCTAAAGTTTAAGATCTAATAAAATATTGTGTGCAATGTGTCATGAGTCATCTCTTGAATGTTTTAAGAATGTACTTTATCAATCAATTTTAAATATTTGAAGGCAACAAGTTTACTTGACAGTTATCCAGTAGCATAGAATGTTTAATTGTAGTTTCAGTAGTGACTTACTTGATAAATCCAGCAGGCATTTTAAGATGATAGTGCTCAAGCGTGAGAGGATCAAGGCGGGGTATGCCGAAGAGATCCGAGCCATTGTTGACGATCAATCTGATGTAGTTGATCGCCTGGTTGATTAAAGTGTTCACCGCCTGGTTTATTAACCAATTTCGCGGCAGGACTGAGCCTTTTTTTAGAGCTTCTAAAAAAATACCTGTTCATAATATTAGATTTTCCTTTTATCCGTTCTAATGAGCACAAGTCTGTATTTTTGTTTTAAGAAAAAGATCATATCAATTACTTAATCGTAGGTAATTCCTTATGTAATATACTCACCGGCACATCTAACCTCCCACTCTTCATTTCAGGGAATACTCGTGATTCTTTATAATTCTATTAGTTATAGCTGATGTCAGTTAAAAAGTTGTTAATTTAACGTTTATTTAAGTGTGTTTAATTTATCGTAAAATTATCAACAAATCAATTGTAATGTATAACTATAAGCGTAGTTTAACCCGAAATACAAGGGTGGGCGATTAGATGTGCCGGTGAGTGTATATACACCTGCAATGACGCATACAAGGCCATTGTTATTAGGAATTCTTTAGTTTAGTTCATTTAGCGACTTTGTTTTATTTCTGTAGTGAAAAGGTTCAAAAGTTCTAAGAACTAAGTTTTCTAAGTTCAAACTTTTGTTACCCAATTTCTCCTGATGATGATGATGATGATAATTTCTATCAAACGACACTTGATTGTAGTCGATGTCTTGAAAACTTACCCAAGTTAGGTTGTTCAGCCTGATTCGTGCCAGACTTGGAAGTGCTCACCGCAAAGACGCGCGTGCACCCCAACCACATCAGAACTGTAACTAGTTTCATCTAATCCTACAAACATTATTTCATATCAAGCCAAGCTCCTTACCATTTAGAAATTGGAAAAATCCAGACCAAAAGCCGGAAAAGTCCAGATATTTTAGTCATAAAATGCAAATAATTGTACATGTAGTTACAGACGTGAGGAGGAGGAACTAGTTTGACATTTCTTGTATTGTTGTTTCTTGTATTCGTATTCTAACTTAGCTAAAAATCCGGACCAAAGAAGTCCAGACTACTCCTCCGTATGCTGAGATTTATATAATACAAGGTGAGGTGACGCTCCTTTGATCTATTATGCTTGCGGTTATGATTTCGTCTTTTGTTACTCTGAGGATGCAACAGTGAAGATATTGGCCTCGATTCGGGAAGTCAAGCTATAATTCTTATTTTAAAATCCAGCTATACTTTTCGTATAAATAATCAATGAAAGAGAGGTGATGAATGTGTTTTTTTGAATGAATGATAACCTAAAATAAGGGCATAGCTGTCTTTTAAGTTGATTTTTAAGTCGGATGTTTTACGTGCTCTCTAAAATTGTGCAATCGACGCGTCCATAAGGTTCAAATTCGATGTTTGACAGCTCTAAAATTAAGATGGACATCTCCGGCAGGAGATAACTTTTCACCTTTTAAAGGTTAAAAAAGTGCCCCTTTTTAACCTTTAAAAGGTGAAAAGGACTGACAAACTTAAATTAAGGGAGCGTGACAGTATGAATCGCCACCATTGTGCCTAAAATTGCCCTTGCTTAATTATTTTTGACCTCTATTTTTATAAAAACAATAAAGCGCTATCTCTGATTTTTGTGTTCGTGTACGCCGAATCTTAACCCAAAATACGAATTGGTAAAAGTTTTCTGCTTCTTGGGAGCCAACTAAAGCCTATCCCTTTCGATATAGGAACGTTTGCATTGAAGATTTTAAATATATCTTACTCACCTGTTAGTGTGTTCTCGAAGTTCCCCTTGATGATGCAAATCGTCTCGTCATCACATCACCCTAGTCACTTATTTGTCAATCATGGCATACCTATGATGAGTTGAAAAGTTGATCACCACTGTAATTATGATAGATGTAATCTATCAATCATTCACAACGCGTAATCAGAAGATTTTTAACCCACAGTTATAGCTGGGAATACGTTATTTTTGAGTTATACATTCTAGGCCGATGAAAATTTCCAAAAATCTTTGTACACGTACAAATTACCTTACAGTTTTATTGTTTTTACTATCACAATCACTAAATAATAACAACCCAAAGTAAATAAAGTGGCAGGCGGCATAACAAGCAAGAGGTACTAGGTCAACATCAAGGTACTTCTCAATAATAAATGGGCAGCTATTTATAGCATCACATTAATAACTAAATAACAAAACTTTTGCTCTCGCAAAATCATATCGACGTTTTTATTGATTGAACAAATATGGAGGCTGTATTTTATTTACAAAATAATTTCGTTGTGTGCTGTGTAATTTATTTTCAGGAAGTTGACGATTATTTATTTCAATCTGTGGTAACATTACTGTTGTGAATTTATAATGATGGTGAAATTATTTAGATACTTATCAACGATGGATAATACAGATAGGAGTCGTAAGCAGTAAAGTAAAGTTGATGGCAGGACAACGTCTACCGGGTCAGCTAGTAATTTAATAAAATGTATTAAAAATCGACCAACCCGCACTGGGCCAGCGTGGTCGACTAATGTCTGATCGCCCTAATTCAGGGTAGGCTCGAGCCCCTCGGTGGGGACGTATGTGAGCTGTTGATACGATTTATATATATGATATTAAAAATCGTTGATCCAGAAAGGACCTTGCATTACGGGCTATTGGAATAATATAGGTAATACTATTAATTCATCATACCTTACAGTTACAAAATACCTATAAGAACGGATAACAAAGGTGCTTGCGCTTTTTAATTAAGGTGTTTTTTTTATTCATTTGAATTACAATTTATTCTGAATAGTGCACATACACACCCAAACCTTTCAAAGTAGATACGCTATTTTATTTGACAAAATTAAATCGGTCTACCCTATGTTTTGCTTCCAAAAAATACAATACAAATATACTTCATTGACACCAAAAACGTAAAACATACAGAACACCTACCTACTACCTGCACCTATTCCTTTAGATAATTATAATACATTTTAAACATTATGTATAACATTATGTATTTGCTAGTTAATAAGACATTTCAGACAAGACTGCGTTCAAGGCTTGTACGATATAGGGGCTGTATGTGACGGCCAAGTATTTACTGAACCTGTTCAAGTAGTCTGCCACGAGCTCTTCCATCATAGCGTTCGCGATGTCGTCAATATTGTTGTCGTACTCTACTCTGAAAATAAACAAACACAAGTAAGAATTGTATTTTGTAACGAGACATTTATCAAAATATATATAATGTAATGTTTTCCGAATGCCATCCGATCTTTGGGCAAAGATTACCACCGACTGGGCCCTCGAGAACACCAGAAGACGTCAAGGTCGCCCACGGAGGAGATGGTGCGACGAATTAGACGCCCTTAACACTAAATGTCAAGACATGGCTCAAAACAGAGATGAATGGAAGAAGGGGAGAGAGGCCTTTGCCCTGAAGTGGGACACAACAGGCTAACTAATATAATGTAACTATAGAGTTTTTATAAACTTAGTTACAAAATTACTTATTTATCCAAAATCCAAATGAAGAATCGATTTTTAACACTTCTCGAACATTCTATAAATCCTAGATTTTTAATTGCATTATAATATTAATATTAATTCTAGTCCAAAATGAATAAAAAAACTCTAGCAACTTTTGATTTCTTTCGCAATCTTTTTTTACTTACCAAAATACGTGAAACGTGAAATCCAGGGTCTTCAAGTCTATCAATCAATGCTCCACTTCCATCTTCATTCAGTTTGAAGTATAATTTTCCCCAAATGTTCAGACCATACACCTCTACGCTGTATAGAGCAGTTGTTTGTATGTATTTATATAAAAACAAAACAAACGCCGAATTACATAAACGCCTACATTTATATAATACTCGTATAGATCAGTATTGACCAAAAAACTTTGGTATTTTATAATTTGTTTTTGTATTAAACAAATACGCAACGTAGAATATGTATGTAAGGTATTATTTTTATTTGTTGATTCTAATAAATTGATGAATATAAAATTAAAATAAAAAAAACTTCTCAGCCCACATTTACTCACTGCGGGGTACAGACATTTCAGTAATTGAATTGATTTGGATTACCCTAAATATAATTTTAAAGAATCTGTTAAATAACTAAGTATTGTTTTTCACTTACTGCGCCAAACCCTCTCCTGCCAATGGAAAAGCCTCTATAATACTTCCTTCCATCTTGTAGTATTCTAAAAAGAAAACCATAGTGATACGTGAAAAATTTAAATTAAGATGTGGCTATTGATTACGACTTGCGATGTGTATTTACAGTTATTTATATTCCTTTCCACATTAACGAATCTATGCCTGTAAATAAGGTATGTTTTTAAGGAGGTGAGTAATGAAAAATACTCTTCTATCGACTTACCAGAAGTAAAGTTAAGCGATGGGAAGTAAACATCAAAATCTATGATATACGTTGTTTGCTCTTTTTCCATGGAGAACATAAATTTCCACATTTCAAAATCACTCAGTCCAGCAAAAGTGCTATCGGTTATTTCTGCTGATATTCTGAAAATGTTATGAACATGAGGTTTTGTTATACTCATCAACAATATCACTTGTAGAAAAAAGAAGTATAATTTAGAACCTTACTATTTTATCAATATTTTCAATCTATTCGTGCTCTACCTACGAAAATTGGAAGGTTGTCTGTGAAGGATAGAGAGAAGGCACTGAAAGCGAGTGGTCAGCTCTTACCGTGGTGGGATTACGAAACTGCGGTTACGTAGGCGGCCGAAGCGGTTATTTTATGGATCGGTAAAGTACGCGTTGATTATTCTTAGCAAAATAACATTCACACTAAAATTTACCGAAATTACAAATGTAGAGCCACCCCTAATTGAGGGTAAGCTCGAGCCCTTCGGTGGGGACGTATATAAGCTGTTAAAGAAGAAGAAGACAGATGTAGAGGTGTGTCTGATCTGTCCATTGAGTTGAGTACGACTAATACAAAATTGTAAAAAACAGTTTTATTATGGAATTAACCTGAAAAAGTGGTTCTCATAATCAATGTTGACGTAGTCTAGCTGATATGGATCTAGTATAGGAATACCAGCGTCTGGGTAGCCCTGTTTCATCAATTCTCTCAATGTATCGAACAGACTGTAGGAGGGCTTGCTATGAGCCGTATGCTTGGATAATAAATTATGAAATAAACCTTCTGCATTAGCAGCCTCTGAAACATTAAAATACCACGTTAAAGTTTATAAGGAAGAGACACAACCTTTCGCATTAAACCAACTAAGATATATATTATAAAAAGTTAAATTTTATAGAACTCTGCTTATCTTACCTGTTTTTACAAAACAAAATCCAAACACAAAAAATAATAAATTGGAAGTCTTCATTGTGTTAATTTATCTATATGACTACTTACAAGAAACTCATAAATAATTTTAGAATGCAATCATGGTGAGTGTCTTCATATTGATAAGAATTGACCGTGATTTAAAGTTTAATCTCATTATCTGTTTCGAAATAGAACTCCATCAAATATTTAATTTCGAAATACTTAACTACCTACACGAATTATTTACGAATTATTTTGATTACCTAAGAGCGTCGGTGTTAGTCTCCTTATCAGTTTAAGATTCACTGGCGCTTAGCGAGACCATGGCGAAACATATTAAATCCCATGGATTCTAAACCAAAAAATATTTTCCTATGATACTCGTAATAAAAGAAACGAACACAATTATATTATTACTTACTTTGCTTCCTCCCATGAATAGCCCTTGACCTAATTCAACAAATAAAATGAATAAAGTACTCCTATTGGCATATCGGCACTCCTATCTTAGAACGCACATGTGGGAAGGTGAAACTGCTCCCATATTTAGTATGAGACGGCCATTGTGTTGTCTGAAAAGGAATCTTTTCCAAGACTTTATGGAGATCAGATTGCGTATCCCGGTTACGAGTATACATAAAACAATTTCTCTGCCAACTTCAGTATGACCAGAATGGAATCTACAGACTACACCCATACATAACATACCATATTTTTTTTGTCAGATTGAAACCCCCCCTCCCCCCCCTTTTTGCCTTGAACTTTTAACTTCCGTCTTTTTTATATTCGAAATTGAAGTTCTACACAATATTTATGAGCAAACAATATGTCGTTTATTTAGTAGTAAAATGTAACATTATAATCAAGTATAACAATAATATGTACATAAATCAACAAAATTAAAAATTAATAATAATTTATTATCTAACTAGATTAAGTCTAGAAAAGTAAATTCTAATAATTATAAATAGTAGATGAGCACAAATAATTACTGTTAGGTAGAGTTCTGTCTATTGTTTGTGGCTTATAGATAGATGGAATCGAAATGAATTAAATCACAAGTACCAACCAAACAACAACCAATTAACAATTTCATAATTATCTTTTAGAATGAATTAAAGTACCTAAACAACAAGATGAAAAAACGCGTACGTAGTTGTCACACTTTTCATCTATTTAATAGCATTAATTTATTATTATAGCACCAATAGTAAATAATAAATAGAGCAACATTGATCTAGAGGTCCGCGAGGTTGTGAGGTCGCTGCTTCACATTTTATATTTTCATAAAATTTGATTACTTTTGAATAACTGATTCACACACACATATTACGTTAATATTATATAAGTATTTTTCAATTTTATCTTATTTTACGGCGTCTTTTTTGACAGGATATCTTGCCTGTCTTGCCTCCATAGCGAGTCTCTTCGTCTCTTTTACAGCATCCTTTATTTTTTGCAAGTTTTCTTGTGCTTGTCTTTTAAATTTCTCTAGTTTAATCTTTCGCTTTTTTTCAGCCACATCTTCTTTCACAGCCTCTCCGCGCACCATGAACTTCTCATACGGTATAAACATTTGGCCTTTACCGTCGACTCCAGGACCTGATTTCATCTTCTTCCTGAGATCTGGCCAGCGGGTTACAGTCAACGACGGCATTCGCTTGACTGATCCATTGTAGAAATGCCAATCCCTGTAAATTGCCAATTCATTATTATTACGCAAGCGTTAGATAACGGGTCGCATACAAAATCAAAGCTAAATGCTGTCTGCGTCAATATACGACAGCTACAACGTTTTAAAACAGTTTTAAGTTCAACCTTATAACAACTCTAATACCGAGTAATCCAAGCCAAGCCAAGCAATCCAAACCAAGTAAATCTTCAAAATGTAATCCCTTACCTACACGACCATCCGTTTTCTTTTGTTTCAACGGAACTAATTCAAAATAAGACCTCAAGGGCGTTATTTACCGAGACGGTTTTTTTACTATGACCCGATACGAGTAGAGATCGCGGCGCGTATAATGCGCAGTGAGTGATACATATTTGGGTCTCAATCGAAGTGTGGTATGAGGTGCGACGCGTATAATGCGCAGTGAGTGATACATATTTGGGTCTCAATCGAAGTGTGGTATGAGGTGCGACGCGTATAATGCGCAGTGAGTGATACATATTTGGGTCTCAATCGAAGTGTGGTATGAGGTGCGACGCGTATAATGCGCAGTGAGTGATACATATTTGGGTCTCAATCGAAGTGTGGTATGAGGTGCGACGCGTATAATGCGCAGTGAGTGATACATATTTGGGTCTCAATCGAAGTGTGGTATGAGGTGCGACGCGTATAATGCGCAGTGAGTGATACATATTTGGGTCTCAATCGAAGTGTGGTATGAGGTGCGACGCGTATAATGCGCAGTGAGTGATACATATTTGGGTCTCAATCGAAGTGTGGTATGAGGTGCGACGCGTATAATGCGCAGTGAGTGATACATATTTGGGTCTCAATCGAAGTGTGGTATGAGGTGCGACGCGTATAATGCGCAGTGAGTGATACATATTTGGGTCTCAATCGAAGTGTGGTATGAGGTGCGACGCGTATAATGCGCAGTGAGTGATACATATTTGGGTCTCAATCGAAGTGTGGTATGAGGTGCGACGCGTATAATGCGCAGTGAGTGATACATATTTGGGTCTCAATCGAAGTGTGGTATGAGGTGCGACGCGTATAATGCGCAGTGAGTGATACATATTTGGGTCTCAATCGAAGTGTGGTATGAGGTGCGACGCGTATAATGCGCAGTGAGTGATACATATTTGGGTCTCAATCGAAGTGTGGTATGAGGTGCGACGCGTATAATGCGCAGTGAGTGATACATATTTGGGTCTCAATCGAAGTGTGGTATGAGGTGCGACGCGAGGGGCTGTTATACTGCACTTCGTTATGATTATGGTTATTTGACTTTTTTGAGGATTTTTGACACCCATTACAGAGGTATCGGACTCGAATCTCGGTGGAGATCACAGATATAGATAGGCTAGATGACGCAAATGTATCTACCTCGCGTGCCAAAACTCCACCAGAACTCCGACGAGCGGTCGTAGTTGGCCGCCGTTTGGTTAGAACACTGCACACCCGATTGTCCGAAAAAACAAGATGATTCCGAGCTTCGGAAGGCATGTTAGGCTATGGGTCCCGGCTGCTATCTACGAAAATAGTCGTTAAACGAGTCATTTCAGTGGCTTTTGCCGGCTTAACACTGACGCCAGGGTCGGTTGTGTTACACCCACACGATAATAATAGAATACTTATAAATAGGACGCATCAAAGCAAGGCTCCCGATCTTTATACTGTTGGCATTCCTCCACCATCACCTCAATAATAATTTATTAGGAAGCGGCTCTAGCCACTACAACTTTAATAAGTAATAATTTACTTATTAAAGTTGTAGTGGCTAGAGCCGCTTCCTCCCGTCTAGGAGGCGCAGCGCAGGTTCGAGCCCCACTGCGTAATAATGTGTTTTTTAATATCGATTTCATAAATTAGTACTTTGTTCTTAAGAACGGTAAAGGAAAACATCGTGAGGACCTGCACACTCCTGCGAATAAATTCAAAGGTTGTGTAAGAAATCGGCCAAACCGCACTGGACAGGCGTGGTCGACTACGGGTTGATCATTCTAATTTAGGGTAGGCTTGAGTCCCTCGATGCGATCAAGGCGTAAGTACAGGGTGGCCAAATACACTTTAGTTTTGTAATTTTATTCTATGAAATATAAAATATATCAAGTATTCGTTGTTAAATATAATATTTAGAGCCGGCAGTTAAACATGGAAAATAATGTCAGACAAATGTCCACCTCTAGCAGCATCACAGATGTGAACCCTTTTCATCGCGTTTTTCATCACATTTTCACACATTTCCTGCGTTATCTCAGTGACTGTGTCTCGAATATTTTGTTTTAATTGCTGAAGGTTCATTGGCCTGTTAGCATAGACACGTCCCTTTAGATATCCCCACAGAAAAAAGTCGAGCTGTTAAATCAGGCGATCTTGGGGGCCAATCAATGTCACCGTTTCTCGAAATTAATCGACCGGGAAATATTCTGTTTAATGTTTCTATTGTGGCTCGTGCCGTGTGACATGTGGCAAAACACGTTGTTCCGTCGTAAAACGCTCCATAATAAATTTGCCGTATCTACACAAAGTAATATTTATGCAACAACTGTCATATTTACCGCCAAAACAAAATGGCGGCAAAAAAAAGTTGTATACCTCCAAGTTGGCCACCCTGTATATGCGCTGCTGATGAAGTTATTATTTTTTGATGCAGAAGAATTTACTTACCTACTCTCTGGAAACTGAAAAGGTCCAAAAGTCCTATTGGAAATATAGTCTTTATACTTATTCCAACGACACGAAAGCAGCTCGTTGCGTTCAAGGGAATAATACTTCATAAGTTTGTGTTCGAATGATGTTTTCTCAAACGACGGTAGAGTTCTGTACTCTGTCGCTATTGTGTTCAGTAGGTCTGTCAAGTTATAGATTAATAGTGTATTAAATCAGGTCTACATGAATCCAATAAATAAACATACAAGAACTAATACAATTATGAGTAACTTTGCCATCTCTAACAAAAGCTAGATGAATAATATTTCTTTACCTTGATTCACAGAATGGTCTGGCTGGTCCCTTTTTATGTGGCTGCAGGACTTATACGTATCAGCCTTATTCATTGTAATGGACAAAAACGAAAGCAAATACAGTTATTTCAAAAACTTTGTCAAACGATGTGTGCTGAAGTTGAAACTAATTTGACAAATATTAGTGACAGAGTTGTTAACTTCATCCTATCAGTATGCTGTCAGTAATTTATTAAATTGCAATATAAACTTTTTTAAAACTTCTCCTTTTCTTTAAAGATCTGAACGACCATCATCGAAGCGCGAGCGAAGCTAGGAACAAGGAAACTTGTTTCTGGGAGCGAAGCATCTCCATTTCAGTTTACGTTTCAGAAATATTTTCAGGATGGTCAAAATTGCTTTTGTATATCTAATGTCTATCAGTCCATCTCTTTGTTCCCATCTACTGAAATTTTGTGAGCAGGTTCGATAAATTAATATAATACTTTTTTTGTCGAGTGAATTTTCGGAAATTTAAAAAAATGACAGATGTGGGTTGAAAACGTAAAAAATCATAAATCAGCCATTAAAAATATATTATATTCTGTTATTATTATAACGTATTACAATAAATACCAAAAAAAAGAATATTTTTATCAAAGGACTTTAATTGAAATTTCCCATCTCTAGTGATCAGCTGTGTCAAAGAATATTCGGACCAGATATGTAATTTTAGGTCAATGTGCCAATTTTTACCGTTATGGTTAAAAATGTTTACATACTACTTGTACCATAACATTCACATTAGAACAATTAATTTCAAAATGAAAAAACTACAAATAAATAAAAAAAGCTTTGTTAAATAATTGTTATGAAATAATAAATTAATGAAATAATGAACTAAATATTTCAAAATAATATTTATGTTTGTAAATACGTAAACAAGATAATTAAGGCAAAAAAGAAAATGTTTTCTATCATAAATTGATTTGAGTACATCTCTTTTAAAAATGTAGGCACAAATGGTGTACAAATACTTTTCCGTTCTGATAATCAATAGTCTATATTTTAGGTGTCAATTGACACTAGAGATGGGAAAATTTTAATTAAATGCCTGTGATGAAGAATATTCTTTTTTTGGTATTTTTTGTAACACGTTGTATATATATATATATATTAATGGCTGATTTATGTTTTTTTAGTATAAACTCACGAGGTCTATAGCTCACAAAAACACTAGTAACAATTAATAACCCACACGATGATGAAGAAGTTATCTCTAAGGATCTTGTGTTGAGTGCCACATAGACGATAGGATAGGAACCTGACTTTTGGTGCAGTAAAAATAGTAATATCTCCCTGTAAGTCAACTTAAGCTCTCTTTAAGTACACATTTTTTATAATCTTTTTCCTAACAACGACCACATGCTTGGGAGGCATGCATGTGCGGAACCCTAAATCCGCGCCTGTCGTTGGGCCATTCCTATTCTTTATTATGAATGAACTCGGTGAATGAATGATGATTGAAATAGGCCATCGCCTTCGAAGTAGGTCGAGTCGGAAGGAAACCGCGACTCTTAATTGAATGACATGTTTATGGGCCCGGCTTTGACCTGACCGAATGCTGGTTCGATTCGGCTGTTGACTCCGCTTGAAGTTTGAAGATGACGGTTTAATAGATTTGTAGTCTCATAAGTCTCATTGTTCAGTTTTGGAAGTGTCCATTTGAGCTATTTATTAATTTGTTCATCATCATCAACGGCTCATATATCCCCACCAAGAGGCTCGAGCCTACCCTAAATTAGGGCGATCAGGCCATAGTCGCTGACCCAGTGCGGTTTGGTCTACTTCACACACAACCTTTGATTTTTTTTGCAAGTCTGGCAGATTTTCTTACGATGTTTTCCTTCACCGTAAGAGCGTTGAATATCTTCCCGACGGCAGCGACCATACAAGAGCATTTCCACGACTGTGTCCGCGTAGTTTTACAGATAAAATCCGATTCGTTTGCATGAATTAAAGTCAAACCAACAAACACATTTTCCTATTTGATTTCGTAACTGGTGCTTGCTACAATATTATCTAATACCTGTAACTACCCGCTTGTAAATCAATCAGCACAGCACAGCCTTTGCTCTTTAGCAAGCCGTCTGTTTTCTTATTTTAGCAGGGCCGTGAACTACCTGCCCTACAGATCACGCCATCTTATATGACTAATGTCCAGTCTGTTTCAACGATTACTTTAATGAAAACTTTGAAGCTTTAAATAAATTAGAGAATTTTAGTAGGTGCAAATTTTCCTTTGTTTTAATGTAAAAAAATAATACTATTGTTTGTTGCGATAGTATTTTGTTTTAACGCATTAAAAAAGCACAGAAGTTTTAGCACGAAATCAGCATAAAATATGTAGAGTAGATGAAATTAATTGGTACTATAGGGGGGCGTAAGCCGAAAGTAAAAGGAAGAAGTAATGATTCAAGATTTTGTTTTTTTTAGATTGTCATAAAAATATGAAAACGCGTGTAGTCTCTAGCGCGACAGCATCGAGACTTGCAAAATTAACTTATTCATCTTTGCTTGCAAACAAAAAAAGAACAATTCGCAATTCAATATTTACAAAACTTGAACGAAATATGAAAACCGACCAACAGCCAGTATCAACAAAGGAGGCTGTGGTTTGGTAGACTATTCACTCGTCAGTATTTTATTTATCCTCAGCTAACCGAATTCATCCAGTTCTCGCGACCCACCTTACCCAAACCATACGTCGTCATCTACGTTGCGCGCGCGCATGTAGAACTATTTCATACAAAGTAAATGTGTCCGTCGATATTATGCAGGTGGATCAAGTTATCCAATTTATGTCTTATTGAAAATTAACCCACATAAAAAGGTTTAAAAAAATGTGGTAGGAGATTCCATAAAAGTCCGTTAAATTAAGTTTTTAAAATGAGGCGGACTATAGTGTTTTCTGTGGTAGTGGTTTTATATTGCACAGTGTTTATTAGTGTAACTACAGCGCCAGCTTACCCCGATTGTAAGTTAAATTAACATTAATTGAATTTTACTGCGTGAAAAGAAAAAATAAAGAAAAAAACACGTTATTTGGGAGCTTCCACATACAAACACTAAATTCGCAGATGTTTGCAGGTTTCCTTACGAGGTTATCTTTTACCGTAAGTAACACAGTAACAACTTAACAAGTCGAGAAATTCGAATTTTAAATGGTAAAAGTTCAAAAAGCTACGAGTATGCCAACGATGCATCACCCTGAAAAATACTTACTTAGGTACCGGAAAATGTGAAAATTTGTAACGTGTGTGGACCAGGGCCCCGTTTCACGAAGCAACAAGTTACTAGTAACAAGTTACAATTTGATATACATTGCGTAGCCAATTCGCCTAAACTGTAAGCCCTTATCGTTTTATCTAATCGTCTACGCAATGTACGTCGAATTATACTTGTAATTTGTGACTTGTAGCTTCGTGAAACGGCCCCCAGAGGTATAGAATGGAATACTGCGTTGGGGACGTAAGTACATGCTCGAGATTTCCAAATTTTTTAAGAAGCCTTTTTTACACTTGTTTGAAATTATGCTCGCTACACACATAGCCATCGAACTTCGCTGATTCATCAGTAGTGCGCATGAAAAATTATTTGCAAAATTTCGCGTTATCGATTTGAGTGTACCTGGCAGAAAAATCGCTATGAAATTTATTAATCGCTATAAACAAGTATTATCACTTTGTTTGATATAAAAAAAAACTGTTTTTTATTTAATTTCTGAGGATGATAGGTAGGTGGACAGACCAATTAAATGACAATTTACGTAGTTCTGTTTCGTGTTAAAAAAGTATGTTCTCAAAGTCTCTTAAAAGTTTTGTGATTGAAAATGAAAAGGGTTAGATAAGACGTTGACGTTGTTTTATTTTTATATAAGAGAGATAAATATTGTTTTTTCTTTTAAATTCGTAAGTTTATATAGTTTTTATCCTTTATTCCCGCTGTTCAAGTTATTTTGTCTACGTTAACTGTCTGTCCGCACCAACACGGACAGGGAATTTTTGTGACTTCCCACTGTCTACGTGTGTAAAAACGAGCATTTTATGCGGCTTTACTTACTTCGTGAAATAAATATCCTTGTGATATTCTTACAAAAATACTCAAAACACTACTTATGTATATTTATAACTACAAGAGGTATACGGTGGGTTTTTATGCACTTCAACTTCACAATCCCATTAATCTTAAGGCGTGCAAATTGTGCGATGTAATGTGATGTACAATGTAACAGATGTCAATTTGTTACTTACACAGACAAGCAGACTTTACAA
The DNA here is from genome assembly GCA_951230895.1 of Carpatolechia fugitivella. Classification (NCBI taxonomy): domain Eukaryota; kingdom Metazoa; phylum Arthropoda; class Insecta; order Lepidoptera; family Gelechiidae; genus Carpatolechia; species Carpatolechia fugitivella. Next base: position 8,804,002 of record OX579649.1, on the reverse strand, counting down.
ATGCTCGCTAATTGGCCCTTTTGTTGTGCCAATCCTTATGCAACACTTGTAGGTGGTACCTACCTAGTCTCGGATGAGTGACCTTTTAGGTAGCAAACGGTTTTCGGTTTCGGAGGGATCCCAGTGCATATAGTGGTAGAGCTTAGGGCGGCGCGGCGGTCCCTTGTAGGGAGATGCCAGTTCGAAACTTAAAACCTCGAATCGCCACATACCAATGGGATATCAATTTTCGATCTGTGGAAACATCATCGTGAGGAAACCTACAAAGGCCTGATCGCCCGCCCCTATTCAGGGTAGGCTCGAGTTCCATGGGCTCGAGCCCCCCGATTGGGTATGTTTATTTAACAGTAAATGGGCTGATAACAAAGCTAAGGGCTATCTGGGGGTTAACAGGACTGAAGGGTTACATACATACGAGTCGATTGATCTTGTATATTTTCCAGTACACGGTACCCATTACACAATAAGTAATGACCTCGACCCCCATCGGAAGCCATACCTAGAGGTGCGGAATGCGACGTACCACGGTTCCGGGCCACGAGAGGAGGCCCGCGCCATGTGTTCGGTGAAGACGCAAGAAGTCAACGCTACTGCTAACGCCACCATCACTAGGAGGCTGCATGGAGTGGTGACCTCACGTGAGTAGGCCCGCGCTATGTGTTCGGAAGAACTGTATCAGAGTAGAGACTAGTGGCCTATAACAGAACAGCCTCTTTAGTCGAGTGATCGAGCATGCGACTTTAATTACGGAGATACCGGGTTCGAATCCCGGTGTAGACTTCCCACTTTAGTTAGGACATAATATGACTCCGAAAAGAAAGATGACTCTGTGCTTCGGAAGGCACGGTAAGCCGTGGTTTCCTATGGAAGTAGTTATTTGTTACACGAGCCATGTCAGTGGCCTTTGGTAGCTCTATCTATAACACTGATACTAGGGTTTGTGGGTTTGCTCACCTACGGCTCGGGTTTACAAGTCACCTCGTTTGTAATTTGCCATCTACGATTCTTGTATCCTAATGTACTATTAATAAAATTATGGTGTTTGTCGGGCCCAAAGATTTCCGACGCGCGTCGCCTCGCGCTAAGCGATCGTCTTTTGTTCCTCTGAGGTCGGGCCATAATGCCATAATCACAGAGTATCTTTTTATTATGGGGCGACGACTCAGTTCATAACGCGAGCTAAAAAGAGACCTGCAAAAGAGTACCTACCATTTTGCAAAGATCACATACACTGCGGGTCAATGATTCCATCAATAGGACGCTTCAGCATGAGTTTGATTACAATATTGATAATAAAGGCACCTATTCATAGGTAGACCTATTCATTGACCTTTCATGGTGCTGCGATTTTTTGTCTGGTACAGTAAAAAATGTTAGGTCAATTTACATAGCTTCTTAATCGCATTAATGCAAGAGTGAATGAATGAATTAGCAAGATTTATGGACCATCACAAACTACTACGGGATCTTTAAAACTCATCATTGTTCTTAAAACATGTCCCCCCGAGTAATACATATTTATTTATCAAGTAAAAACATAATTATGTAGAAGATATACATGGATATGTATTACTCCTGGGGGTAATACTTTAAGAGCAATAGATTAGACTATAATAACCGATCTATCACACCACGCTTATTGACCCGGTCCCATCGCTAAACTTTTTTATGACTAAAGTCACGTCTCCGATAGGAACGAAGCCTTCGTTTAGGTGAATATTTTTAGTCTGTCCACCTAAACACGTTTAGATTGAAGTAAAAAGTTATTTTTCTTTTACAGGGGAACTCAGCAGCTCAATCGCTCGTCTAGAAGTGATCATATTCGGTCAAATGCAGCAACTTTGGCAAAGTTTGGACGCGCTGCGTTCTCAGCTTGGGGGCGACTCGCATACCCGCTATCCGGATAGACGCACCATGAGTTTCCAATACAAACCTGATCGAGGATAGAAAAAGCAAATTGTCGATTAGATAAGATTTTAAATTGTATGTATCAGCAGATAAAAAAGAAAGAAAGACAAATTTATTTGCATCAATATGTGAGCGAACTCTTTGTTTGATATTTTCAAATCGGCTTTTATCCAGCAAAGGACGTTTTTCGGTGGAGATGGGTGTGTCGGTCCATGAATAGTGAAAGGTAGTCGGCATAAACTTACACGCGTAAAATTCAAAATAAGTTACCAGTATTCATTTCTAGAAAACACTGAAAAAACTTATTTTCTATGAACACCAAAATCAGAATAAGTCTGGAGGGGAAATTCTGCATTCGCGGGACTACAAACTGTTTCAGAAATGCAAAGTCTAAAATTAGAATCTACTTGCCATTTACAATTTCAGCTCATTAGAACGTTTAACGGTGATGTAGTTTTACGACTCGTACACAGAAATGTAACCCAAACTCAATTGCTAGGTCAAGGCAGTACGAACTCGCTTTGAAGTCAAATTCATTATGGTTATGTAGAATTCTAGAAAGTCGAATAAAAAATTATCTGTGAGTGAGCTTATCTTACTTCACATGGTTATCTAACGGCCAAAAAAATTATCTATATAATGGTGTCGATTTGGCATACGCCCAACTAAACTAAAATTAGTCCTGTCACTTTCTATAATTTTTAAGACAAAAACAAAACCGATTATCTTCGGTCCCTTTTAAATTAAAAATGATAGAAAGTGACAGGACTAATTTTAGTTTAGTTTAAGTTGGGCGTATGCCGAATCGACTCTAATATCTATCAAAGGAAACGGCACAGACACTTCACCTAAATTTTGAAATAACTTAACAATCATCCTTCTAATCTAATACTCGGATTTATCGGGCTGGCTATGGCCTGAAATAACGATATTATTATTATTTTCCCATATTTTAGTAATGGATCGTCATATTATTATATTGAGTTTTTATATTAAACAACTTCTCCTAAGAAACATAGGTCGAAAGACGGCAAAAAATTCAACCTTCCATACTCTATTTTATTTATTTTTAAACGAAACTGCCAGTCATGATTTTATGGGAGGATTTAGTCGTTCTTTGACCCAAGTTCCTTAGGAAACGTTACATATTATGACGAGATGGTCTCAATGTAATTTAAAAATAACCCTGCAGCCACGGAGATTTGTCTCCGTGGCTGCAGCTCAGTGTTTCCTAGTACAGAGGGTCAAGTAATCCCCAAGTTTTGTGAAAAGGAGTTGCAGATAAAACCTAACAAAACCCTTTCCCTTACATTTTTAATGTAACCTGACTTTTTATATTATTTAGTAGCTTCGATTGTTCTGTGTAGTTTTTGTAAAATTATTAAATAATACACAAACTTTAATAAAGTTCAATTTATTAACAATTAGTAACTTATTCGTTAAGTTTACGGAGCCAAGTTCTCTCATTACAAACCTGTGAAGATGGGTCCGTAATAACAATAAAATATTTTCGTTAGTTACAAAGTTAAGTTAAATGTCCATAAATCTAAGCAAAATTAATAAATATTAACAAGTAAACATATTTTATTTTATTATGCTTCCATTCGGATTATAATTTTGCATTAGAATGTACTTTCTGAAAACAGAATAGATTAAGTAAATGTCTAAACAATAGGTAGATTGACAAAAATGTGAAGTGACCAGTGTCAACTAAGACAACCTATATTTTTTGAACTTATCATATATATATATATATATATATATGGACGGAATGTAAGTATAAGAGATTCTTTATTTAATACTTAATTCGATTGTCATTTGTTTCGTCACGTACAGTGCGACACAAAAGAGTAGAAATTATTGTTTACCAAAAGCAACACCAGATAAACGGGTAGTGATTGGTAGCCAAAAACAGGAAGTTGCAATGATTGGCTGCAACATCATCAGTGTTGCCAATTAATTCCGTACAGCGCCCTCATTTCTTGTCTACTCTTTTGTGTTGTACTGTAGTTAAAAAAGTTAATTGGGAGATTACCATATTGTTTTTTTACCGTGAGTACATTATGGAATATATTATTTTGAAATATACCTACTATCTTAACTACTTATTTGCTACGGTCTTTTTATAATTCTCATTTCATCGTCTCGTATATATAATACTTTAACGGTTATATGGAATGTATAAGCATACAATAAAGTTCGTTTATAAGCGGCGGGCAAAATAATCGTCCAAGGTGATTGGCGGAAAAAGCGGAGTAAGTAATAATTTGCCTTTCAAGGATTTAATTACCAATTTCTTTATATCTTGTTGTTTTAAAGCTGACCTAAAATCTTTGAATGATTTGGACTTTACATTTACTCTGTAGATGTTCATTGACCACAAATTCACAAATAAGTTAGTCAACAGACTTCTCTACAAAGTCAAGTTTCTGACAAGATTTCTTTTGTTGATTTTCCTAATCTCGGTGAACAGAGATTAAATTCTAAATGTTTAGAGGTCCATTTCATAAAGCTACAAAATATTTTAAAGTTACAGGTTCATTTATATTCTATACGTATCTAAAAGAAGATTGTAAGGTTTAGATTAGACTAATTGGCAACGCAATCATATTATACCTGTACCTTGAAAAATATAGCTCTTATGCTTTCAACCAAAGTGGGTATTTACGAGCGCAACCTGATGAAAATTGTAGCTTTACGAAATGAACCCTAGAAAGGCAAATAGACCAGAGAACAAATTATATCAACTAGGCCGCACTCGACACATTATTCTACAATCTCCCCCGGACAAGGGTTCAAATACCTCATCAAGGCGGCTACCCGCTTCCAGTAGCCTTCATTGTCCTGTCGCTCGCGGCGGCAGGGCGAGTGCCCGCCGAAGAAGGAAGTTTGTCAGGCGGCGTTGGCTTGCATGTACCGCCGCAGTTCCTCCTGCGTGTCGAAGATCATGACGGGGAAGGGCGAGCCGGGCACGTGTCGGCCCGCCCATCGGACCTCCACGCGGTAGTCGCCGGGCTCCGTCGGCGAGAACTGGGGGAGGAAACCGGCTTAGTCATTCTTAGATCCGATCAAGTGGCCAGTCGACTTGCATACGACGTGTTAGCAACATAACTTAAAACCTCTCAGGTGGTAGGTCAGCCTATGAAACTGAACAATTTTTACGAGTATTCCACAACTTATTAAAATTGCAATTTTTTTTTGAACTTTTATACAAACAGACTCGATCAGCTGATCAATTTGGGATCCATTTGTATGAAAAGTCAATCCTTTTTTGAGATTATGTGGAACTTTTGGAATAAAAGTTGTTCAGTTTCATGTGCTGACACGTTGTATTTGTATAAGGTTTGTTGCTCTTCTGCACGGTCTAGGACAGCGTTGAAGTAGTATAATTTACTTCTGCTTTTTTCTGTCTGCCTCGTGCTATAATATCGTATCTTAACCCTGTCAATTTGGTTGTTAATATTCATAGAGGTACCTTAGCTCCTTGCCAATATATCATAGATTGAACTCTCCTCTTGCTAACAAGCTGTCCCCTGCGGTCAACCCGACCTACTCAATAAATATGACGTTCTGACATCAGCGTACACGGGACCTACCGTTGTTGAAAGTAAATATTTTTCCGTACAATATTATTTGATTTCGTAAATAAATATTACAAAAGTTATAAATTAGAAGCAGGTACTTATTTTGATTATTTTAATTTATCTTAGATGCCAACACGAGATTGAATTTATCATTAAATTATCTTTTTACACCGTAGTGGAAAAACAAATTAAAATCTATGTGCGTATGAGTTGACAAACTTCTAATATCAGTTACCAGTTGAATAGATTTTTTTGTTGTAATTATGATAACAGGAAGGGATATGGAAAACTTCGTTGTTGAGATGACGGATATGGTTAAACCAAGGATTTTATTCAATGCAACGCATTTCAAGTGATTTTTAAACATATTTTTAACAACTTATTTAGCAAAGAACTACTAAATTTAGATCTAAATATATAACTAAAAAATAAAGGTGCATGCTAATAGTATCACTAGAAAACGGCTGGACCTATCGCAATCCAAATAAGGTTTAAAATAAAGAGAAAAAAAAAACGATGAATTGGAAAAAACCTAGAAAAACTATAGGATTATTGTATTAATTTAACGTCTTCCGGGTCTACAAGTTTTCTCCGTATAGAACTATTATCCCTTTAAAAAGTGTGTGTGTGTGTGTGTGTGTGTGTGTTTTATGTCGTTGAATTTCATGAAAATAACCACGAGAATCTCGAGTTGTTTGATAATCATACCTTGCAGAGGATAGTGCGATCCTTCTGGTTCTCCCGCTGCATCTCGACGCGGAAGGCTCCCTTGGGGCCGCGCACGCGCACCGTGAGCTGACCTGCGCCCGCGCCGCGCGTGTCGCACAGGAAGCGCGACTGGAACGTGGCCAGCACGCCGGGTTCGACGCCCGGCCCGTACACGCGGACCTGGAGTTAGGGGCTTAGTTAGATATGATCATAGAGATTTTGTGGCTTAATGTTCTTACATAAAAGTTTTCTGGTCTGATTCTCTTTCTGACTGTATTTGATTAAATTTTTATACAGTTACATATCTTTTAAAACTATTTATTTTAAAGTTTCTTTTGGTAAGGAGTTAAAAACTAGGAACTAATTGGCGCCACTGTTGATTGTTCCTCAAGGTGTTGAATGGACAAATGTCAGATTGATTTTTTGACGTTTTACTGTCCAATCGTACATATTTAGGAACATTCAACAGTGGCGCCAAAAAGAGGATAAAAACTAGAACCTAATGTCTAGTTTTTATCCCCATTACAAATCGATATCGTTAAAGCAATAGATGCTTGAGATGATTGAGACTAAGAACCAACTTTTATCTTAGAAACGAAACCCCAAACTTTAAAAAAAAAGTTGAGATAAGGTAAGGGTGAAATAGTTAAAGTTAGCTCATACGTTATTTCAAAATGAAATGAAATCATACCTAATTTTGCCAGAAACATGGTTAAATAAGATGTTGATTTACAACAAATGCTCCAATGCTTCACCGGACCTAATGCAGCATATAAAAAATATAACAAACGATTACAGCAAATAGCATCACAAAATTAGCAAGGTCAAAACGTACCCTATTTTTTCATATCGGGGTCTGGAAAACTAAGATTTCAAGGACATAATATAAGGAAAATGCATGGAGTCCTTATGGCGTTTGCCATATAGGAAATTGCCCACGCCTACTCACATCCCATAATATAATAGTACCTTGGACGGGTCGGGCGCGCCGGCGACCTTGAGCACGAAAGGCGAGCCGGGCACGTGCTCAGCCGCGAACTGCACGCTGAGCACGTGCCGGCCGGCCTCCGCCGGCTTCACGTTCAGCGTGAACGTGCCGTCGCCGTGCTCGTACAGTTCGCAGTACGCCACCTGCCGGGAATTAACAGTATTAAGATTAAGAAGATATTTATTTGCAGTACAGAGAACAAACAATGTATAACTGGAAAATATTGGTCATCGATGTTAAACAGTGGTCAAACTGGCGCGACCACGCGAAAATCTGTCACCTCGTATCGCTTACTCGCGTGTTTCATTTTTTTTGAGATTTCTTCAATCTTACTTACTCGGGCGAGCGAGCGATTAGTCGCGTTAGTTTGTAAAGAGCCCAAACCGGTTACCGATAGGTACCGGGTTTAAATTTCGGTGGGGAAACTGTGAGATAATTCCGTGTTTAGAAAGGCACGTTAAGCCGCTGGTCCCGGTTATTATCTACGGAATAGCCTTAACTAGAGCCATGTCGAGAACTTTAGCGACTCCATAACTGCCACCAGAGTGCGTGAGGCCAATCGTCGATCCAGGAGCGGATCTCGCGTGCCACTATGGGGCTGCGACTGACCTTGTTGGGGCCCGAGCAGTGCGCCGTCAGCTCGCCGGGGCCGGCGCGGCGCGTGTCGATCCAGGAGCGGATCTCGCGCGCCACTATGGGGCTGCGACTGACCTTGTTGGGGCCCGAGCAGTGCGCCGTCAGCTCGCCGGGGCCGGCGCGGCGCGTGTCGATCCAGGAGCGGATCTCGCGCGCCACTATGGGGCTGCGACTGACCTTGTTGGGGCCCGAGCAGTGCGCCGTCAGCTCGCCGGGGCCGGCGCGGCGCGTGTCGATCCAGGAGCGGATCTCGCGCGCCACTATGGGGCTGCGACTGACCTTGTTGGGGCCCGAGCAGTGCGCCGTCAGCTCGCCGGGGCCGGCGCGGCGCGTGTCGATCCAGGAGCGGATCTCGCGCGCCACTATGGGGCTGCGACTGACCTTGTTGGGGCCCGAGCAGTGCGCCGTCAGCTCGCCGGGGCCGGCGCGGCGCGTGTCGATCCAGGAGCGGATCTCGCGCGCCACTATGGGGCTGCGACTGACCTTGTTGGGGCCCGAGCAGTGCGCCGTCAGCTCGCCGGGGCCGGCGCGGCGCGTGTCGATCCAGGAGCGGATCTCGCGCGCCACTATGGGGCTGCGACTGACCTTGTTGGGGCCCGAGCAGTGCGCCGTCAGCTCGCCGGGGCCGGCGCGGCGCGTGTCGATCCAGGAGCGGATCTCGCGCGCCACTATGGGGCTGCGACTGACCTTGTTGGGGCCCGAGCAGTGCGCCGTCAGCTCGCCGGGGCCGGCGCGGCGCGTGTCGATCCAGGAGCGGATCTCGCGCGCCACTATGGGGCTGCGACTGACCTTGTTGGGGCCCGAGCAGTGCGCCGTCAGCTCGCCGGGGCCGGCGCGGCGCGTGTCGATCCAGGAGCGGATCTCGCGCGCCACTATGGGGCTGCGACTGACCTTGTTGGGGCCCGAGCAGTGCGCCGTCAGCTCGCCGGGGCCGGCGCGGCGCGTGTCGATCCAGGAGCGGATCTCGCGCGCCACTATGGGGCTGCGACTGACCTTGTTGGGGCCCGAGCAGTGCGCCGTCAGCTCGCCGGGGCCGGCGCGGCGCGTGTCGATCCAGGAGCGGATCTCGCGCGCCACTATGGGGCTGCGACTGACCTTGTTGGGGCCCGAGCAGTGCGCCGTCAGCTCGCCGGGGCCGGCGCGGCGCGTGTCGATCCAGGAGCGGATCTCGCGCCCCACTATGGGGCTGCGACTGACCTTGTTGGGGCCCGAGCAGTGCGCCGTCAGCTCGCCGGGGCCGGCGCGGCGCGTGTCGATCCAGGAGCGGATCTCGCGCGCCACTATGGGGCTGCGACTGACCTTGTTGGGGCCCGAGCAGTGCGCCGTCAGCTCGCCGGGGCCGGCGCGGCGCGTGTCGATCCAGGAGCGGATCTCGCGCGCCACTATGGGGCTGCGACTGACCTTGTTGGGGCCCGAGCAGTGCGCCGTCAGCTCGCCGGGGCCGGCGCGGCGCGTGTCGATCCAGGAGCGGATCTCGCGCGCCACTATGGGGCTGCGACTGACCTTGTTGGGGCCCGAGCAGTGCGCCGTCAGCTCGCCGGGGCCGGCGCGGCGCGTGTCGATCCAGGAGCGGATCTCGCGCGCCACTATGGGGCTGCGACTGACCTTGTTGGGGCCCGAGCAGTGCGCCGTCAGCTCGCCGGGGCCGGCGCGGCGCGTGTCGATCCAGGAGCGGATCTCGCGCGCCACTATGGGGCTGCGACTGACCTTGTTGGGGCCCGAGCAGTGCGCCGTCAGCTCGCCGGGGCCGGCGCGGCGCGTGTCGATCCAGGAGCGGATCTCGCGCGCCACTATGGGGCTGCGACTGACCTTGTTGGGGCCCGAGCAGTGCGCCGTCAGCTCGCCGGGGCCGGCGCGGCGCGTGTCGATCCAGGAGCGGATCTCGCGCCCCACTACGCCGCCCGTCAGACCTGCGCCGGAGCAGACCACGCGGGTCGCGTCGCCGCTCTCGTTGCCTGCTGTCACGTTCACAGTTAGTGGACAACCTGAGGGATAAGATAGTTAAGAATATTATTTGCTGCTAATTTGTTGCATAGTCAAGTAGTTTCTTCTTTCTTTATTTTGTGTTGATAGCACTAGATAATCTATGTTTTTAAGGACCAAAATGCAATGAAATCAAAAAGGAAAGTGTTACAAAAGATGCGAGTCCCATGGAGTTTCATAGACCATTATTCGTTTCAGTCAGATAAACTAAAAAACTAAACTAATGTGTTGTGTGTCTTATCACGAATTCACATGCTTGCGTATGTCGCGTCGCTTAGCTTTATTTTTGTTCCACTCGGTGTCGTCGTCCGGAGCCGTTAGGCAGGAGCCCTAGGGGAGCGGTCTACCTTTGACGAGGCGCGTGGCCCACAGCACGCGCAGCTGGTGGTCGCCGGCGCGGCGTGGCGTGTACGTGGCGCGCCACAGCCCGGGGCCGGCGCTCGCGAGCGCCACGGGCACGCTGTCGCCGTCCGGGGACGTCAGGGACGCCTCTGGAGCGCCTGGGCCGGCTGCGCTGCCGTCTGGAGAGGTAAGCGAGAGTGAGATAAGGTTTTCGACTGTTTCAATCTAGTTCGATGCAAATAACAACTCAAGCGGAGCCTGGTATACAGTAACAGAAAATAATAAGTAATGTAGGCGCTGCGTTACGGAATTCAGTAGCGAGTAGTGTTTTTTAAATTACGAAATCATTACAACTTTACGTGGTTAACTGCAATCGCTGTCGGTATAAGTGGCGTTTCTTAAACTATAACTTTTAAAGACCAAGTCAAAATCCAACATAGTCAATAAACTGCCAGCAGTGTTGCCAGACATAAAGCCTTGCTATGCCCACGGAAACACCGATATTTCTATAACTCACCGATAGTAAATACCGCAGGCGTGTGTGGCGCGGCGTGGGCCAACCCTCTTCCGGCTAAAGTGACTCTGTCAGCAGTGTTGCCAGACGCCACTAAAGCCCTACGAGGGGCAGTCCCCACTAAAGCGCCATTGTATGTGAGTTCTAATTCTTGTTCGCCACTGGTGCCCTCTACAGCTACTAGCGATACCACAGAGCGGCCTGATACTGTTTCTACACCTGCGAGATGGAAATAAATGAGATTAGTTTAAAAGGTAAATGGTAGAAATAAAGGAAAAAATGTGTATTTTAGGTAGCCTGTGCTTGTTATCTTGATACAAATTATTGCATGTAATAATAATTTTCTACAATGTTACCCCACTTGTATCTCAGAAAAGAACCCAGTTGTCAAACCCAGTGGGCGGGACTAGCAAAAACGATATAATAATAATAAAATCTGTAAATCGGCAACCAACTCGTCAATTACCGTGGAATGTCATGCCTTGAACCAATCCCCGCGCTTACCATAGTATGCTAGCGCAGATAAATTACCTGATTATCTATTAGGCTAATAGCCTGTTCGTATGTGTTGTATTTAGTTTGAACACTTAAATACGTGTCAGATCAACGGCTCGTTACAGTCCACTGCTGGTCTATGAGCCTCCTCCACTCCGCGTGTTTGGTTTTGCCATAATCTCCACGCTTGGCAGGCGGGTTGGAGATCGCAGATTAAAAGGTTACTGTATCAGAGAGCGCTGCTGCCCGTTCCCTGTTCAATGTGTAGTCCCTAAGTCGCCTCTTACGACACCCACGGGAAGAGTAGGGGTTGGTGACAAATGTATTCTACTCTGCCGTCACTACACGGCTTACAAATACGTGTAAATATAGTGAAATGTTAATTTGATTCAAAGTTACTTTTCTAAAGCTCCTAATAAATTGAATCCATTACAAACCTACCGACTTATCTGTGAAATGAAAGGCAGTGGTTATTTCAACAGTTCAGAAAGTTGATATTTCTATTGTTCTTTGGCCATTTTCAGATGCTATGGTAGGTATTTACTCACGTTGGTGTCGTCCAGCCAGCAGGCACTCCAGAGTCCCTGGGCCGGCGTTGCTGGTATCAAGGACTAGTTTGGACGGCGCCCGCACTCGGCCCTGGCTGTCCGCCCCCCAACCCCCCACCGGAACTATGGCCGACGTATCTATCACCTGAAATATGAAGGTTAATTTAGAGATGTTCTCAGTGAGTTGATAATTTGGGATCGTTTTAAGTGGGGTCGTTTTCTAACATCCGGTAATGGCGAACCATGTTTTCGTTTTATATATTTTATTTTAGTTTATTTGAATGTTAAGTGTATAATTTAATTAGTGTATTATCTATTGAATTATTCTGAAGTGTACATTTTACTGACATTTCTTGATGGTGTCAGACGGCCTTATGTAGTTTCAGTAGTTTCACTATCAAATTACTGGAGTCCTTAATCGTACACAGCTCCTTAGTCTTAGGATTAGGGCTGTGTGTGTTTCTCAAACAATTTACTTTATAGCGAAATACCATAAAGTGAAACGCCATAAATAAAAATAAGATTAAGATTGACGTTTAAGTGGCACTATTTTCCAGATGTTATTCCTCATTTTTGTTCTCTTTTACCCAATCAATGGGGGATTTTCTGACAGCTCTTTAAAAAATAAAAATAATAGTTCTAATTAGGACGATAGATGGCGCCAGGTGTACTTCGAAGATTCTTTTTTAAATCCTTTTATGGCCCTGGGTGACTCGCCGGATTTCTTCGGAATCGTCAACGCCATTATATCGACGATTTAAGAACTATTTTTTTTTTAATTGGGTGCAGGAAAATCCCCCATTGCAATGGGGACTGGACCCTTACCTTGACGGAGAAGGGGCTGCCTGGCAGTGGGCCGGCGGGGGAGAATATCCTGACCTCGTACTGGCCCACCGTCAGAGGGATGTACGCACACAGCCATTCGCGAGCCGCGCCGGCCGCCACTCGGCACTCTAGAAGACTGTTGTCGGTGCTCTCTTCTTTACCCTCTGTAAGCCTTTCCACCTGAAAACAATAGGACATTTCATTGTTTAATTTACGAAATCATTTCTATACAAAAATGCGGTCAGTGCAGTTTTTTTGATGAATATTTTAAATTTTGTCTAATTATAATTGCAACTTTAGAAAAACTGTAATTTAGATATAAAACTGAAAAAATTATAAATAATATCCGCAGGTTTTATTTTGGCGGAGTAGACTGACTGACACCATTGAATAAATATTTGAAATGGGTAAAAAAATACGAAAAAAAAATCCCACAGAAATGGTGCATGCTTAGACTGATATAGTCAGTGATCTTTAGCTGATTGTACCTGTACGGTCGGCGGCGTGTCGTCGGCGCAGTGGATGGTGAAGGCGGCCTCCTTGCCCACGTGCGCATGCGCAAGCCCGGTCCCCGCGCATCTCGCGCCTCCCCCCCGAACTGCGCTCAACACTCCCACTGATATCGGACTGCCTGCCACTGGGGCACCTGGGTCAACAAAATACATCGTTTTATTTTCTTAATATTGTGACTGAAACTGGCATAAAGATCATACACCACAAAAATTAAAATATAATTTATATTTTCGTTTTTAAATAAAGTTTTCTTTTTTACTTAAAGGAGGTATGGTGTTTCCTGATACAGGCACGTTATAATCAAAGCCTTTTTTTCATCCAGAAGGACAAAGGGCTCTTTTCGGACTATTCTCTGTTATTTTCTATCGTGTTTCATTGATTACAAAAGAAAAACAAAAGATCGATAAATACAGTCACGTTAACACCATAAAACAATATGATATCCTTAAAGTTTTAAGCCAATTTTCTCTTCTCACTTCTCTTACGAATCAACACTAAACGAGATGAAAGTCTACATATCCCATTCCTCTTACCTCCGTAAGTGACGTAGATGCGGTAGTGGTCGGGCGCGGAGGGGCGCAGGCGCACGCGGTGTATGTGTCCGTCCTCTCGGATGTCCACGGGCATGCGCACACGATGTTCGCCGATCGCCTCGCATACGACTTCTAGCTCGCCCACGCCCGCTTCCTTTGTGTCCACTGGAAGAGATTTGAGTTAGTATTAGATAAGCCCCGATTCATCTTTAGGCGTGACTTTTAATGCTCTAAACCTAAAAAATACAACTGTATTTACGTTTTTCTGAGATGAAAGGGCAGAATATACGATAGGGCACAGTAAAATTGTGAGTGGTTGACCAAAAAGGGACCTGGAGGGATTGGAAATCATTATTTTTTTTTGAATTTTTGAATCTGTGGTTTTTTAGCTTTGTTTTGGTCTAACCAGAATATTTTTAGGTGCCGTAGTTTTTTTTTATGAGCCGAGGCAGTTTTGGAAATATTACACCTTACACACAGCGCACATAAGTTTTGTGATGTCGGGTAAGTGTCTACACGAAACTTCAAACGCGATTTACTCGAAATCAATTATTTTCCCTTGAGGTCCCTTTTTGGTCAACCACTCACAATAAAATTGATAACATTAATTCTTAATATGTACTGATATTTTGAATGAATGATAACCTTAATTTACAAGGTCGTAACTATCAATTTTATAAATTCAATAATGTAATATTTTTCAAACTTATCTCGAAGCTGAAGCTTCTAAAAATCAGATGTTTATCTCTAATAGGGAATATGCATAAAAAATATCCGATTTTTTCATAGTTCATATGAAAGTATACAAAAATAGAATATTGACAGTCAAAACAAAATCGAAATTGATCTACAATATTATTGAACAAATATATCTGTCCCTCTCTAAGAAAACAAAATTTTCTATGGCGGATGTATGACCCGCGACACATATGACGTCACAATTGTGTCGTCGGACCTCTCTCTCTGTCTAACCATTAACTTTGAAGCCTTATAACTTTGTTTCTGAGCAAGATATTTGGCAAATTATTTTTTGTGTGTTTATCTGGAACTTGAAATATTTAGATTAATGAATTTAAAAAAAATGTGCATGTTCCTATTTATCGACAAAGTTTGAGACTTAAAAGCTTACCTGTGAAGTTTATAGGCGTTTGTGCTACAATGTTTCCAGTAGGGACACCGGATATGATGACTTTGTTCGGATCCACGGATTCGCATGTAAATGGACTTCCAGACACGGGCTTCGAAAGATGTAGCACCTCTGCAAACGGTAATATTTCATTTATGATATATCCATTGCAAAATTAAACAGACTGACAAGTTTATACCTACGGTTTTATTTTTGCTCTTTTTTTTATAAGTTGGAAGCTCAAGGTCGAAAAAGTAATTCGTTCACGCTTACAACGAAAAGAGGTCAGCATTGTCATTCGTTGCGTTAGACGGTCACTCACCTATAGTGCTTTGCCCGACTTCAGTGATAGTATATTCAGCTTGCAGCATCCCTGACTTGGTTTGGTAGCACCTGACAGGCAAAGCCCTGGAGCCAGGTCCCGACACGACCACGTCGAACTCCCGCGCCGGCCGCCCTAGAGTGTCGATGCCGAACGAGGCTACGCGACCGACTTGCGCTTGGTACAGACCAAGACCTGACGCTGATACCTGTAGAAGAAAAAATTCAGATGGAGTTAAAATCTACCTACAAGCTATGCAATCAGATCTTTCGAATCAGGTAAAAATAGTTCTGTTATTGTAGTGTCGGGATAAAGATTATGTCAATGAAACGCAACACCACAAAAGGCATGAATAAAAAGGATGCTATAGTAGAAAGTGATCGTTTGTGTCTGTTTGTTACTATTATGTACATGTTTTGTTTTTTGTTTAATGCGTGCTGTAAATAAATGCATCCTTATTCTTATTTGATAAAAAAAAAATGAAATAAAGTTGATTGAAAAAATTACATCGAAATGAGCAAAAAAGAGCATGGGATTTCTGTTTTAACCTGACTTCATTATTATTTAGTAAACTTGTTCGGCCATAAAAATCTTGCATAAATTGGACAAAAAGAAATGAGCTGAAGAAGTGTGTTGTAACTTACCTCCTGTCCATGGTGAGCTGGTAACACGTCCAGCAGAAGAGGGTCGCGGGTGACGGGGGCGCCGCTCCATAACAACATTAGCCTGGACAAAAACAACACAATGTTTAGACATTTCAGTTTCGACGACGACGTTAGAATCTCACCACTGCTCTTTTAGAATTGAAGTGAATTTTTTAGATGCTTATATGGTTAAAACATCGTGGAGACACACACATCTGCCAACAACTGGTTAACTTAGGCCTGATCGCCTTTGTTCAGAATAGATTTGAGCCTCTTGTTGGGGACGTATTAGAAGTGATAGCAACACCAAATAGGCTAGCGATGATTGGTTGTAAAACCACAGAATACTCGTACGTCAGTGATTTAATTTACATTTAACAGTCAGTTTTGAGATTGTCATGGCTCATATAACCGTGGTAACAAACCAGTAATTTGTGACAATTTTAGTGTACATTTAACAGTGTTGCCAAACGTGTTTTTAGCTATATGTATATGCTCTCTTGACAACTAAAACCCTGCTTACTCCTTTAGACAGAAGAGCGTGACATTGTGTATTTACTACGAGTTAATACCTGTGCGGCGCGGCGCGGGCCGGATGCCACACGACCTCCTGCCGCCCCCCGCCGCGGCGCCGCACCGAGTGCGGGACGGTCTGCCCGCCGCACGTCACGCGCCCGGACAGACGCCCGTTGCCGGCGCCGCTCGTGCTCACTGGGAGACAAATGTGTCGATACAGGAATAGTGAATGGTGGAAGCATTAATTTACAACAGCCGTACATGTAACGCGCCACATTATTGTGTACCGTTACGTACGGTTGTATTTCTATATATAATCAATCATCATCATAATCATGTGGGTTGTAAGGTCAACAGGCGACCTCACAAATCCTGGTGTCAGCGCCAAAGACCACTGACTTGGCTCGTGTAACGACTAGATAGTAGGCGGGACCAACGGCTTAACATGCCTTCCGAAGGACGGAATCATCTTTCTTTTCAGACAATCAGGTGATTAATCCTGCAATGTCCTAACCAAACTGGGAAATGTCTCAAAAAGATATTTTTGCTTGACAGTGTCCTCACCGGAAATGGAACCCGGAACCTCCGTAATGGGCGTCGAAATCTCGACCACTCGGCCACGGACGCTGTTTATGTCATATAATCAATAATATCAATAGAGTGGGAATTATGTTTCAAAGCGACATGCCAAAGTAATTGAAAGCTGTTATTGAAAGCTTGAATGTTGTATGTAACACACAAAACTTGAAATAAACTGGTCCATAGACCAGGCGACTTTTTTGCTAGGTACACATTTTACAATAAAAGCACCATTCAAACCCATCGGACTCAGAATATCGCGGCTCAGAATAAAGCGGCGGATTATACACGTAAAAACAAAAGGAAGTATTTTAACTTATTTATGATTCATTAGACTAAAAATAATATAATATAATAATAATATTTAAAAAGTTTAGTAGAGACATTCATCACAATAACACACCAGTCAATATGGCAGTTCGATGAGCCACAGCATCGCCTACTAATAACACCTTCACTGCAGACGCGTCTAACACTTCAACTTCAGCTGCCAAGGCCCCTCGCGGCGACCTCACGATGTACCGGCCCACTCTTAGCGCAGGGAATGTTATAAGAATAAACTTCAAAATAACTCACCAGTCAATATGGCAGGCCGATGAGCCACAGCATCGCCTACTGATAACACTTTCACTGCAGACGCGTCTAATGCTTCAACTTCTGCCAAGGTCCCTCGCGGCGACCTCACGATGTACCGGCCCACTCTTAGCGCAGGGAATGTTATAAGGCCAGTGTCTTCTATTTGAGCGTCCGGGACGCGAGTGCCGGTGGGAGATATCACTTCTACGTCTGAAACGTTTTCTTCCACTTCTACTGCTGCTAGGCCACCTACAAAAGAATAAAAACAATGAAACGTTGTGAAAGGTTTGTAATAGAAACTTTTTTGGATACCTACATCTCTACCAAAACACAAATGCGACAATATTTTTGACAGTTCCACGAGCAATGCGCCCTAAACTGTCACTTAAGTTTTGCAAACCATCAGCCAGTACTATTGATGATACAATTTTCCGACAGCCAATTAAAAAAAAAATTTCATAAATGGCAATAGATGGCGTTGACGATTCGTGGATCCGAAGAAATCCGGCGAGTCACCCAGGGCCATAAAAGGATTTAAAAAAAAAAGGATCCACGAAGTACACCTGGCGCCATCTATCGCCTTAATTAGAACAATTATTTTTACTTTTTAAAGAGCTGTCAGAAAATCCCCCATTGGTCCGTCGGCATTTTTCGGACTACGTCAGTATCTTGAAGATAACATCACTTTTTGTTATTTGATCCCGCAGCGAAACTCCAAGCGCAGTTACTTTCATTACTTTTTGGGTGTGAGCGTTCTTATGAGGCCTATTGGAAGCGACCACGTCTGCTCCGCACGTTATCATTAGTGACAGTAACACACACTGGTGAATAACTCACCTATCTGCACGTAGGTGTGTGGCTCGCTGACTCTGCACACGAAGGGGCTGCCGGGTACGGCCTGTTCGTTAAACGTGACGGAGACTCGGTGTGGCTCCCGGGATACTGGGATGAAGGTGACGTCGTACAGACCTCTGGCTACTGCTACCACCTGCTCAAACAGATAAAGCGTTTCTTTTAAGTTTTTTAAGCGTTACGTCGTCGTATAAACCTTTAGCTACTGAATAGGCTATTGGTAGGTCAAATAGATAGAGAAATAGTTTTTGATCGACCTTGCCCTTTTTATTGAGTACCAGTATTTTCGAACAGAAGTAATTGGTACCACGAGCAATGCGCCGCGTTGGTGAGTGAAAGGGAAACAAGAGAAAGTACTAGACGAAAGGATTTCCCACCATCTCATCTAAATGTAGTCAGGCATGGAATCTTACACCAAGTTACTAGATTTTTTAATAAGTTGCCTATGGAGTTGAAGGTCGAGAACAGACATCATGTATTCAAAAGAAAATTAAAACAGTTTTTGGTAAACAAATGTTATTATAATTTTAATGTTTTTTTTTTAATGTTAATTATTTAATGAAATGTATTTAATATTATTAAGAATGAAATTTTTGTGTATTTTATATGAGCATGAAATGTATTTTAACAGATAATTTTAATTAGGTTAAAAAATATGTACTATTTCAGACACAAATTATTTGTTAACGAATAAATAAATAAATACTAGTGTAATGAAGTTGAGTCCGTTTATTTGGAGATTTCTAATCTAGTTAACAAACATTTTCTAGAAAGATGGGTATCTACATCCGCGGTAATGAGCGTAAATTTTCGCGAGAATGAGGCGAGTTTATACACCTCGCACTGCGTTCCGTTACACTAGTCTTTTTACAAATACCCGGGTACCGAAATGATAAAGTTAGAGAATCGACAAGTTCTCGTATTTACTGGTATTCCAAACTTTGCTGTAATTTAACAAAACAAACACGTTCTGACTTTAGTTTTGCACGAGTGCGCTGTTTCCATACAAACCTCTGCCTTGACCGTAGTGGACGGTGTGGAGACGACCAGCTCGAGGGTTCCTTCTCCAGCGCCTGCCGCGTCCACGCTGAAGGTCACTGGTTTACCCACTTCCACTCCTCGTTCTTCATCTCCCAGATCGTCTAGGCTAAGTCCTTCCAGGGTTCCCTCTAGTTCTTTGAACAAAGAAGAGCGTAAACTGTACATTTTGATATTTACAACGATAGTTCACGGCTCTGATATTATTATTAACTTACTAGCTTGCGACTTCGTTCATTTAAAACTGACAGATTTTAATACTAACTTTAACTTAAAATTTTTTTAAGGATGGAATTTCACAAAATCTAGTTTAGGCTCTGTACCTGTTAGTTACCGTAAGAGCGTCGAATAAACGTACAAATAAACGTTTCAAAATTCGAAAACACATTGGTACGTGGTGGGAATCCAACCAGCGTCTCCCGGATGGGAGACAGTGGCCCTAGCCAATACACCACCGACGTTGTAACCTGCACACTTCTGCGAAGAAATTCACAGGTTGTGTGTGAAGTCGACCAACCCGCATTGGGCCAGTGTGGTGGACTAAGGAATGATTGCCCTAATTCAGGGTAGGCTCGAGAGAGGTGGCTCCTCGGTGGGGACATATATGTGCTGTTGATGATCTGTCAGAAAGTTAGTTTCTCAGATTATAGCGTGTATAGCTCACCTCCCGGCCCCAGGCCAGTGACCCGGACGCGGCGGACGTCGTACACGTTACAGGTGAACGGAGAGCCAGGCACGTGACGGCCCGAGCATGTCACCTGAAATCAAAATTAAAAAGTTAATAGAATGTTGTTACATCTCTTAGATTCGTCATTATATTTCTTTGTTTGAGTTCACTAAAGAGAGGCTTGACGTCCAGCACGTTGTTTTCAAACTTTCAACACAATGGCGGAAACCGTGGATATTTTTCCTAAGTTTTTTTGAAATAAAAGGATAGTAATTTCACCTGCACGCTGTGACGTCCCACAGCTTCGGGCGTGTACGTCGCCGTGTAGCGCCCATCGCCCGCTGGAACGACGCGCGCGCGCACGCTGCTGCCGCCCGGGCCCGATACGTAGATGTTCGGTTCACCGGCTGGAAATAAAGAGTCAAATAAATAAACTGGACCAATCCTCATTGAGCCAGCATTGTCGAATGGCTTGGTCGACTTAATTCAGGGTTAGCTCGCGCCCTTCGCTGATGATATAATTAATGTAGGTACATCTAATATTTTTAAAACTAAATTATTATATATATTTTTTGTTGGACAGGGATCAAAGTTGGTACCCGGTATTAATACGAGTATATTTCGAATATGAAAAAGGAAAATCTTCAAAGAAATTCAAAGATTGAATGTTGAATTGGTTGATCCGCACTGAACAAGCGAAGACCACCTTAATACAAAATAGGCTTGAAATCCTTGTTTGAGACGTATAATGTACTCATAACAGACCAAACCGATTGGCATTTCAAGTTCTACATATTCATTTTAAACTCACGACTCAACTGATACGAGTAAGTTAATAAAAATAACAACAACACTGATAAATTAATCAGAACGATTCTCGAACAACGCACGTTTTATTTTCGCACTGCTCAATGTACTTAATTTGTGACTTAACTTGCAAAAGGCGACGAACAAAGACATGTCACTTAATCAAGACGAAAATCTAGCACACGGCCGTAGGGACATCCACAACCGTATTACTGCACTTTTACAGTGTTTCCCCAAACAATGACAGGTCAAATTCATTGATCGCTGAGTTTCATAAACAAACATTGGCGTTGAATCGCGTTAGCGTGGTAATTAGTAAACAATTCATCGGTTTAATACACAACCGATTACAAATGGTGAAGATGAGCGGATTCGTTCAACTACCGGTAACCGGTCGTAGAAATTAAGGGGGCGAATACATAATAATGTCAAATATTTTGACACTTCTTTTTAGATTGATAAGACTGCACTTGCAATTGAAATTTCGTGGAACGTATTCCTGATTTGATCACGAGTAGTAGGTTAAATAAATGTTCACCGTGTTTTATTTGGTGATCAGAAACAAAAATATCATGAATTACATTATTGTACAGCTAAGGGCAATTTGAGTAGAATTTGTCATTTTTATAAACAAAATAATTTGTCATAATTACTTTACTATAGTACAATAATTAATATCTTGCATTACTTTGAATAACTGTTTGATGATATTTGAAAGATGAACATACATATAAAAGATTACTCTCCTACCCCCAAAGGGGTGAGCAGAGCTCTAGTCGGCTCCCAAGGAATACTACTAAATCCAGGAAGTTGAAAATTCGCGATATTAGACATACAATATTGTAAAATTGTTGAACCCGGTGAGGTGTACGCGCGCGTCGACACCACGCGTGTGGACGGCGAGCCCGGCACCGCGTGCCCGTTCATTATAATAATAGTAACGCCTTGTTGGACCCACTTTTATGTTAAATGACGTACGTAACGAGCAGTTTTAAGGCAGCTAATTAAAAAATAATAGAGCTCATAAAAATGCGGGTAGATGGCGTTGACAAAATTTTCATTGAAGCAGGCAGATGAGAAATGGCTTGGCATTTGTCTTGTGATTATCTCAGATAAAAAATTCCTTTTGTTATGCATAATTACCTTGATTCCTTCGAAATAAAAACATGATTTCCCAGCGTTATCTATCATCTTGGTAGGATTTTTATCAAGAGCTGTCAGAAAATTCTTCATTTAACGTACGAATCGCAGGGCCATATTGTGTTGACTTAATCTATTTACAACCAAATTGTATACAAGTCACTTACAATTGAACCCGGTGAGCTGTATGAGGGCGGGCTGCGCGCGCGCCGCCGACACGAGCCCCGGGCCGGCGGCGCGCGCGTCGACCGCGGCGGGCGGTGACGTCACCACGCACGTGAACGGCGAGCCCGGCACCGCGTGCCCGTTGAAGCGCACTGACAGCGTGTGCGCCGCCGCTTCTGTCGGCTTGAAGTTCACCTGCGGATGTAAGGAATGTTACTAATGTGTATAATGGGAAAAACACACTGACAAGTGCCTAATTGCGTCTAGAAATTTGAATAGTTAGAACGTAAGCAAGCATTGAGAAGGGATGTTTGGAAATTTACTCCCTAAAGAAGGAAAAGGAAGGGGGGTTGAAGCTAGCATGAAACTACGTAGTTTTTAACGAAAACCACGCGGACGAAGTCGCGGGCGAAAATCAAGTGTGTAATCTATATATATAAAAGAAAGTTGTGTTAGTTCCTTTGCTTATAACTCGAGAACGGCTAAACCGATTTGGACGATTTTGGGTTCGTTGCGATCGTCTCGGCCTAAAGTTAAATAATAAGCTTTAAAAAAAGGAAAAAGACCCCGCAATTGCGATTTACAAATTATAAAGAGTTGGATAACCCGCCATGGTCGAGCGCGCGGAGCCATTTTTACTTCAAACGCGTTGCTAGGAGATTCACAAAAAAGACCCCGCCTGCTATCAGAGTTTGTGAGTACCATTTTCAAATAAGAATTTATTTTTATTTTTGTCTTTGGCAATCAATTTGCCATCACGTCTGTCATAATTTATCAGTTTTATTTCAACATTTTGTCATAATTATTTTTGAATTATACATATATTTTTCTTTTAGATAAGTTTTGAAGATATTGAGCAGTTAGAGGAATCTTTATTACATTCCCACCATGAAGAAGACGCAGAGCGAGAGGTTGACGATAATGAAACTGTGATTGATAGTAATAAATAACTGTGAGTGATAGTGATCTACCGCCAAGTAAAAAATGCCGCGACGCAGAAAATCTAATCATTCCCAACGGAGCCGTCAAGCAAATCGGCAACGTAACTACGCAAATCAACTCACTGAAGAAGAAAGTGAGAACGATCGAGAAAATCACCGCGTTAGAGCGGTTAGGTATCGTGCTTTTCAAACTCAAGAGCAAAGAGAGGCAGCCCGTGAAACAGCTCGGTTGGCGATGAGAAATCGTCGAGCTCAGCATACAGATGAACAACGAGGAACTCTTCGCCGCGGAAGAAATGTTTCAAGCGTTATTTTAACTCTAGCAGCGTTTCGATACGATTGCACAATAGATTACAGCTCGCATCCTTTGGTTCGCATTGGTCCAATGAATGATGTTTGTGAGCATTGTGGCGCATTGAAGTTTGCAGCAGAAACGCGTGGATTATGTTGCCTTAATGGCAAAGTGAAATTGCCAGTTTTGACTCCACCGCCTGAGCCATTGTATTCGTTGCTTCGTGGCGAAACACCAGAATCAAGGCATTTTCTAGCAAATGCACAAAAATACAATTGCTGTTTTCAAATGACTTCATTTGGGGCAAACATTATACAAGAACATGGATTCAATCCAACATTCAAGGTAATTTATGTTGAAGAGTAAAAAATATACTTTTAATTTTATTTTTTCTATTTAATTACGCAATACAAAAAATCTTCTTCTCATTATGCTGGGTTATTTGCCTTAAGGCATTTTTACCAGAAAAAATATTTATACCTATACTTTAAAAGATAATACAATTAAATTTGTTGTTATGTCTTTGTATTCATTTTTAAAATATAACATGCTTACAATAAAAATGCTTTTGACTACAGATTCAAGGTCAGATTCACCATAGAATTGGATCATTGCAACCAGTTGAAGATGCTCAGCATAAATTCTTACAAATATACTTCATGGGCAATATGGAGGAACAACTTGATCGTCGCCAAGATATCAACACAGCAATGAAAAGAGAGATTCTTCATGATCTACAGCAACTACTTCATGAACATAATGCATTGATCGGGCTATTTAAAACTGCTTTAGCGCGCATGCCACGTGATGACTATAAAATTGTGATCAGAGCTGATAAACGACCAACTGGAACACACGAACGTACATATAATGCTCCAACAATAGATGAAGTTGCAATCTTGGTTGTTGGTGAAAACTTGGAATCACGTGATATCGTGCTTTCACGTCGCGATACTGGGCAGCTGCAACGAATACCTGAAACTCATCGGTCATATGATTCAATGCAATACCCGCTGATGTTTTGGCAAGGCGAAGATGGATATCACTTCAATATCAAGATGATTAATCCATTGAATGGTGACTATTAATATCATGGCTCGGTAGTCATAATGCTGAGAAATCTTAACCAACCAAAATTGTGCAACGGAACGCGTTTAGTTATAAGAAAACTAATGGCCAACGTCATTCACGCGGCTATACTGAAAGGGAAATTCAAAGGAGAAGAAGTCCTCATTCCAAGGATTCCAATGATTCCAACAGAAATGACCTTTGAGTTTAAACGTATTCAGTTTCCGATTCGTCTAGCATTCGCAATGACGATAAATAAATCACAAGGACAATCCTTGACCATTTGTGGCTTAAATTTAGAACATCCATGTTACTCACATGGTCAATTGTACGTGGCATGTTCACGTGTTGGCAAACCGTCAGCCTTATTTGTGCTTGCGCCCGAAAAAAAAAACAAAAAATGTAGTATATAATAAGGTACTTTACTGAAATAAATGATTATACATCTTAATAATATTCGTGTATTTTCTAATTACCTTGATTGAAACCAAAAATCAATTTTAGCTAAGTAAGGCCGCGTCCGGACTGGTCTCGCGACGGCGATTTCATTACATTTGCGCAACGTGACGCGACGAAAATGTACTGAGAACGCCGTCGCGCGGCCAGTGCGGCCGCGGCCCAAAAGCTTTCAGGCGGTACAAAGTTCGCCGGGTCAGCTAGTATAATAATAATAATAAGAGTCAAATTATATTAACGGGACAACTATCTTTCTTATCGTGTGGTTAATCGTCGACCTCACAAACCCAGGTGTTATAGAGCCGCCAAAGACCTCCGACATGACTCATGGGGTACGTTCCGTATATAGTTCACAGCGCTAGCACTGCTAAAAGTGCTCACAGTTGGTCCGAATTGAATTAGCGCGATAACGACAGATATCGGGCTATGATATACGGAACGGTTATACGCGCTCACGTCGCTCACGTAAACAAACATAACCTAATTTTATGGTGATTTTGAAAACTTTCGTTTTGTGGTGGATAAAATGGATCAGCAACATTTTCAAACTCTTAAATACACTCGACTCGGATTCTGATCAAAATCCAAAATTTTTCGATCGTATAAGGTTATCAAACGAATAACAAGCAAATGTCATATTTCAATTTTGACAGATCGTTCACAGCGCCCAAGCTCGTATGCATGAGCATTGTGAGCGCATGTGGCGCCGGTTATGACGTCATCTATGACGTTTCGTTATCAACTGTAGACGCGCTAACGGATATACGGACCAGTCTGTGAACGCTCAAATCGATTTTATTGGTAAACGGAACGTACCCATGGTTTAATAAACAGTTGTATTTTGAATGTTGTCATCTGATTCTATATAACTATACCCTGTTTCAGATAACATTGGAAAAATCTTTTATAGGATACATTTTCGGACATTTATGTCAACTTCGATTAGCTGACAAGTGTGAATCACGAATAACTTTTTTTCTGCCATACGTATTTTTTGTCTTTTTTCCAATGTTATTTGAAATGAAGTATAAGTGAATAAGAACTTGCCTTGAATCTTGCATTGCCTTCACTTTGTACATAATTAGGCACATTTTTTCCATTTACTGCGACGATGATTTCCAAGTTACCAGCACCTGTGAACATAAAATCCAAAGGATAATAAAACTATTTCAAGTATCACATTACCTACTTCCGCTAAGATTATATTCTTCGAGGATACATTTAGGAGTTTACATCGAATGGAAATGATTTTATTTGGTCATTAGTAGCCAGTTGAGAAATTGGAGTGCCAGTAAACTAAATCCGATTTGGTGCTGAACCAGAGGAGTAAGAAGAAGGCAGCAGTTACCGGCTTGCGAGGCGTTGATACTTGTAGTAAAGGAAAAGGGCCTTCAGGAAAAACGGGCTGCCTTCAGCTACCCGCATGTAGGATACAGTGACTATAGGACACAAGGCAGTTACCGGCGTGCGAGGCGTTGATGGTGAAGGAGACGGGGCGGCCGACCAGCCCGGGCGAGATGTCGGTGACCGCCACCCGCGCCGCGCTGTACGCCTTCACGAGGAACGGGCTGCCTTCAGCTACCCGCATGTAGGATACAGTGACTATAGGACACAAGGCAGTTACCGGCGTGCGAGGCGTTGATGGTGAAGGAGACGGGGCGGCCGACCAGCCCGGGCGAGATGTCGGTGACCGCCACCCGCGCCGCGCTGTACGCCTTCACGAGGAACGGGCTGCCTTCAGCTACCCGCATGTAGGATACAGTGACTATAGGACACAAGGCAGTTACCGGCGTGCGAGGCGTTGATGGTGAAGGAGACGGGGCGGCCGACCAGCCCGGGCGAGATGTCGGTGACCGCCACCCGCGCCGCGCTGTACGCCTTCACGAGGAACGGGCTGCCTTCCACGTGACCGCCCATCGCGCCTGCGCGTACCTGCCGGACGATACAACACTTTAACATGGGGTGTAAGTGGTGTAACGAACGGGGAATGAATTAATCTTTACAGACACCGCCACGCTTAAATTATACTAAAAACTTAATCTAATACAGGAGTAGCCTATTGCGATGTGAGAGCCTGATGTCCGTACTAGGAAAACCTGTATGACAGACCATCAGGCTCCCCGCCCCAGGAAACTAAACATGCCTTAATATTTTAAAACATAAAACTTACCTCAATACTGTGATCCCCCACGTCAACCGGCACGAAGGCGATAGTGTAGCGCTTGCTGGCTTCATTTTCACCGATAGTTTCTTCTGCTGACACCTAAAACAAACCATAACAATGATGTTTTGTCTCGACTTAATTTGTAAGAATTTATTATTTATTTTATTTATTATTTTATTTTTATGTATTCGGAATACCAACAGCTATAATACAATTTAGTTAATACATAAATATGGTGACTAAAGAGCTAATAACAGGTATTCGCAACTAGAAACAAAATTGTGATGTCGACTTAACGCTAGAAACACTGGTTCGAAATACGTACATAACATAAAATTTAAAAAAGCACCAACTATAAATAAATAATAATTACATAGCATTAATTAGGCATAGGATGTTGCTGCGCTCGCGACGGTTTTGGACCAAAGAATGTATGTATGTATGCTTTACTAGTGAAGGGAATCAAATATAGAAAACTGTAAAAAAGTAAGATATAAAGAAAAGAAAAGTTCTTTACAAACGGTTGATCTAGTGATCTGAAAGATAATATTTTGTTTTGCATTAATCTGGCAAACAGTCAGGTTCTACAGTCAGCTTCGTCTAGAAAAGAAAACTCCTTAACCTTATACATCGTGAAATTTACATCGTTTTGTTCCCGCCGTGTAGTGATAGTACCCGTCAAACTGAACAACTTTTCACGAAAAAAAATATTCCTGCGACAAAAAAATTTTTGGCCTCTCCATACAAAGTGAGACTCCCGACCGACCCATTTTGTATGGAGAGATCAAAAATTTTTTTGTCACAGGAATTTTTTTATTCGTGAAAAGTTGTTCAGATTGACGGGTACTATCACTACACGGTGGGAACAAAACGATGTAAATTTCATGCTGTATAGTATGAACTTACAATTGTGATTGCACGTATAAACTGAAACTTGTCAAAAAGTGAGTGCTAACTACATTGCTTACAGTACCCGTTCCAAGAGCGGCACAAATACAGCAATATATCATACCGAATTATCATCTAAGAAGTATGAAATTATGACAGAGATTTGCTAACTAATTCAATTAAAAATAATAAAGCATTGTGGAAATCTATCAAAGCAATAACTTACACTAATAAACCTAACTCTATAAATACGGAACTGCTTAATTTAAAATCATCTCAAAAAGATTCTGCAAATTTTGCCAACTCATACTTTGCCAATGTTGGAAGAGAACTTGCTCATAATATAGAACACAAATCAAATGACCGTAACCTCTACTTACAAAACTTACCTTCGCAGAAAAATTCCTTAGTCCTACTCCCAACTGATCACGAAGAGGTGAATAGAATATTGTCTAATTTAAAACCAAATAGTGCCCCTGGCTGGGACAACGTACCAACATCCTTCCTTATTCTATCTAAATCAATTATTATTCCAATTATAACTCATTTAGTAAATCTTTGTTTTGACCAAGGAATTTTTCCAGAGCCATTGAAATGGGCAGTTATAACACCTGTGTACAAGGGTGGTGACAAAGACAACATCAGTAATTATAGGCCTATATCTGTGCTTACAGCGATTTCGAAAATCATAGAAAAGCTCCTTAACACAAGATTGCTTAATTATCTTAATCAATTCCATCTACTATCCCCATCCCAATTCGGATTTAGGCAGGGACGATCAACTGAGGACGCTGTATATGAATTGAGCTCGATGGTGGCTGAACAACTAGACAAACGTAATAAATGTTTAGCTGCTTTTATTGACCTAAAGAAAGCTTTTGATACTGTCTCTGTCCCCATCCTTGTACACAAGCTAGAAAAAATTGGTATTCGTGGAACCCCACTTCTATTATTTCAAGACTATCTGTCAAAAAGGAAACAAAAAGTGAAGGTGGATTCCTACTTTAGTGATGACGCAGAGGTATCGTACGGCGTGCCACAGGGCAGTGTACTCGGCCCTACTCTTTTTCTTATATATATAAATGACCTATGTGATCTAAAACTGGAGAACGCTAAGGTCCTGTCGTACGCTGACGATACCGCCGTCATTTTTACAGGAGAGTCATGGAATGCTGTCAAGGTATCAGCTGAACGTGGTTTGTCTCAAATTGATAGGTGGCTAAGGAATAATATACTCACATTGAACACTGATAAGACATGCTATATCTGTTTCAGCAAGTACAATGAACAGAAATCTCAGGACCTTTCTTTAAAAATTCACAGCTGTAAACTTTCTGACACGTTAAGAAACTGCAACTGCCCTGTTATCCAGAATGTCACACAAACCAAATACTTGGGTGTCCTTGTGGACCGGAGGCTCTCTTGGTATCCACACCTTGAAAATGTCATACAAAGAATTCGTAAACTAAACTGGATATTTAAAACATTAAGGTATGTGGTGCCAAGACGAGCTTCTGGGAATCAAACCACCGAACGAGACATTCTAAAAGACATCTATATTTCCCTGGCGCAATCCATTTTAACATACTGCTTACCAATTTGGGGAGGTGCTGCCAAAACTCGGTTTTTAGACATAGAACGCGCTCAGCGCTAATCTAATCTAATCTAATCAAAATAATGTATTTTAAAAAGATGAGGTTTTCCACTGAAATCTTATACAATAAATACCAATTACTTTCAGTCAGGAAGTTATACATTTTGTATACTGTACTTAAAAAACACAAATCCCTTCCGTATGATATAAGTATGAATCTTAAAAGAAGGAAAGACATCGTAGCTATAGTACCAATAACTAACTCTTCATTTGCTAGCAGGCAGTATGATAAGCGTTCTGCACTCCTTTTTAATAAATTAAACAAGGAACTAGATATTTACAATAAGCAATACTATGAATGCAAAAAACAAATAACACAATGGCTGTTGAAGAAGAGTTATACTGATATAGAACTTTTATTGGAACAATAAACATAACACTAATTAATATCATATACAATAAATTCCGAAATACGAACACACACATACACACACACACACTCAAACTTACTTACGCATACTCATACATACGCACATGGAGAAACTGTTGACTGGTTTGTGGACAAGATACTATTATTGTATAATAAGAGTATTGTATTGTGCAAAAACCCGATCCCGAGACGTAATTGTCGTAGGGCAAACCAGTCAACAGTTCCTCTCCTGGTTGTTCTTTATTATCTATATAAGTATGCATTTATCTATTTATGTAATGTATATCAGCTGTCTGGTACTCATAGTACAAGCTCTGCTTAGTTTGGGATCAAATGGCGGTGTGTGTAGATTTCCCCACATATTTATTATTATTATTAATATTATTTATATTTATTGTTAACCTTAATAGTACCTACTGCAGCATTACTGCAGGTTTTTTAATAACCTTTTTGGTATGGCTCTTTTTTCTTTTGGCCGGTTTTTATGTCACATTTTCAAATTTAAAATTTTCTTGGTTTGACCTTTTTCTAAATTGTTGATTGTTTTTTCTGAGTTGTCGTCTGTCAGGAGATGGAAACGTTTTATCCCTTGAACGTGGTTGAATCTTACGAAATAAATATCTGGAAATGTTATAAAACCTTGGGACACTGGGTTATTATCGTCTCTTGCTAATGCGATAATTTTTGGGACAGGCTCCTACTTTAACCTACTTTTACGTTGGCCGGTGTATTTCCGGTCTCTGCGGCACACACACGAGGGTCCCTCCGTGCCTTTCTCGTTCACTCGCCGTGGTTCCGGACCCCTGAGGCCACCGGGCGTTGGACGTGCCTGGACCCCTGCGTTGTGCGCGCCCGCGCCCGTGCCAGCTGAGTGCCGCAGACCCGCGCTCCGGCGTCCCCCCCGGGACTGCCCATCATTTTTTAGCCTTTTTTTGTATCTGTTTTTGTATCAATTTTGTATGCGGACTTTGCCAAATTTAAATTCGTTTTCTAAATTCTAAAAAGGCCCTTTAGGTTTCTCTGGCCCTCCCTTTTTGGTTCCCATTTGGCTATACTCTCTCGGGGTACTCCGCGGTTTTGGTACACCTTCCTGCATCGATACACCATAACACAACACTACTCCAGCGACACGATATCGACGGAGTCCCCTCAGGACTCGACTCTCGGCTCATGCTTGGCAATTTCTAGGCCTTTTTAAATTGATATTATACCTTTCGGACAAATTTAACTAACTCTTTCTTTGTACACCTAAATTTAACGTTTCGCCTGTGGTCGACGACCACAGGTTAGCTAGCTTTTCTTTTTTAAACGCTACACTACCTACTATACGACTAAGATGGAAGAGCGGTGTCTCCTAACACAGGCATCTTAAGCCTACAAGGAGACACCGGCCACTAGCTAATAATGTTGGTATTTAAAGAAATAAAGAATTTTGAATTTTGAATTTTTGAATTTTGAATCTATATTTAGCTAAGTCTAAAACCGTGGTGTATTTCTTCATAGGGTCTTACCTGCACAGGCACAGGCCTTCTGGCCGGGCCGAGCACCTCGACGAGCGGCGAGGCTGGTGAATCCACGCTGAAGGTGTAAGAATCCCCTACAGACACCTTGTCCGGCGCCTCGCCTGCGCCCGCGCCGATCACGCGTGCCGGCGCAGACACGTGGCATACGAATGGACTACCTGGATAATCGGAAGAAAAGGGGGGTTAAAATTTGCAGGTCGTCTTTCTTTTTGAAGGTGTAACGTATGTTAAAATTTTGTATCAGATATAAAAAGAAAAAAATAAATAAAAAAAAATTAAAAAATTGCGTTCGGTTAAGTGGCAAAATAATGATTAATATAAAGGTGTATGTACAATATTAATAAATAAGACACTCCAGATTGAAATCAAGATCATAATATTACAAATAGGAGCCATGTCTACTGACGGCTACTGCCTTTGGTGGCTCTATAACACCAACACCAGTGTCTGTGAGTTCGGTTGTCGACACAATGAAGAAGAATATAAACCAATGTTGAAATTTTTTAACTCTTGCTACTCAAAAGTCCATCAATCTTGCCATACTCAGCGACAAGATGATAGACCGCCGCGGGACGGCGTTGATGAAGAAAAGTCTTCTTTAAGCATTTTGAGGGTGGTTGAGCCCAACAATGCTCAAAGAAGACTTCTCTTCAAAAACGCCGTCTCCGTGGCAGTCATCACCAAAAGAAGCGACTTTTTTGAAATACGGGTGAGTAATGTACCTGGCACGTGGTCGCCGTTGAACCTCAGCTCGACGGTGTGCGGGCGCGGGTCGCGGGGGGTGAAGCTGATGGCGTAAGTGTGCGCTCCCTGCGCAGCCGCAGCCGTGGGCACGCGCCCGCCGTTCACCGTCACTTCAAGGTTTCCGGGACCCGCGGCCATGGTTTCCACTACGGATAATAGTAACACATGGTAAGGACTTACACGAGTAGTATAGTCTCTCTCTGTGACGGATCATTGGCGCTTGATGCCGTACTCTTGGGTTGAAGCTCAAACCTTAAAGCTGAACAACTTTTGTTGTAAAAAATTTTTATTAATCTTAAAATAATTATTAATAACTTAAGTGGGATGATTAAAGTGTGAAACATTTCTCTGATTATAAAAAAAAAAAACATAATTTTGCATGAACTGAAGTAAGACTTGCCAACTTAAGAAAGAGTGTTGAAAGATTTTACGTACCTAGAAAAGTGACGGGTTTTCCAACAGTCCCATGGGCGACGTCCTTAACTCGTATGGCAGTGACGTCATATACCTGCAATTTTATATATATATTATTAAATTTTTCGCTTTATAATTATTATTATTTAACGACAGTTTCACTTAAGAAGAAAATTAAAACCTTTATTTTATTAGACTAATAGGTGTAACATATTAGATAGTTTGAAGTAATCAGAAAAGGATTAATAAATCTGCATTAAACGTATTTTTACATTAATAAACTTCTTAAAATACTCGTACAAAAAACAACAATTTACCTTCAAATGGAACGGGCTGGCGGGTATGGGCACAGAGTCGACGAGCACGTTCAGGCGATGCTCCCCGACGGCTCGCGGCACGAACTCGGCCTTGAACGTGCCCGGGCCCGCCGCCGACACCGCCGCCGGCACCGACGCGCCGTTCGGACCTGCGCCCGCGCATTCCTTAGCTCACCGCCTCGCCCTAACCCATCCTAACCTACCCCACCCTTTATAAACTAATTTAAATTTCAACTCTTTATCCCATTTTAGGTCCTCTTAATTTATTGTTTTTGTTGACCCTTGATGCCCTAATATCCCAAATATTAATACCCCAAATTATATTTTTGTCATGCTAAAGAGTTGCATCAAGATGAGTTGAGAAGAGAGGGAAGAGAGATCATCTATGTTTGTTAGGGTTAGGGCCAAGCGGATGAGCTTTTTTAATCTTATGAATGTTACTCTTAATTTTTAGTTGAGTACCTAACCTACTAATATAAGCCTGAAAATTAAGTCTTAAAATTACATGCCTAGCCTATTTGTTATATGATTTTCTAAACATTTCTAAAATAACATTTTATGAAACAAAGCTGTTCCGAGTTAGTTTTGTCCTAGTGTGTACAAACAATACTTAAACTAAACATGTTAAGAGGTGGATATTTTGTTAGTACGGCGAAGCTTTTATACGACCTATTAGACTAATTTAACTCAAACATCTTTTCTTTTTACTCCATCTCATGTCCTGAAGAATACTTTCAAGGATTTTTACTTGAGTGGATTTTTATTTCCCATTTTTGTTTAATTATAATGTCATTTATACCACCCTGTAAACAAAAAAAATATCCTAAAGATCCTAAGAATACTTTATAAGATTTAATAAGCTACGGAACAGCAGCACCACCTCAAACTCAATAAGACTTGTCGACAGTAAATTGTCAAAACATCAATTTGATATTATATTTACCAAATGAATATTGATTGTGATAAATAAAATACGAATTAGATATTTCTGCAATCTTTATTCATGTCTGCTACAGACTTGTACAGCTCTTGGCCGAAAATAATGCACAATGTGTGTTCGGTTTTGCAGTGCGTCATCTCTCTCCCACATAGCACTAATAGATACTTATTTCCCAAGTCGAACATTATTCACCGCTAAGACCTGTGTCTCGTATTGCTGACATGTAGTAGGAGATTACAGTCCTACTAGCAGTGACTCAGTTGACTCACCCTCAACATTGACCTCAATCTGGTCCAGCGAGGCGGTGGGATGGTGCAGCGTTAGTGCGGCTGGCTGGTGCAGTGGCACGGGGCCGGGCAGCGTGACGCGCGCGCCGCCGCCCCCGCCTTCCGACACTTGCACCACTAGTGGGCAGCCGGGCACGCGCATCTGAGGATGGGTTATTGGAAGTTAGGCCTAATAGGGTAAAGATGTTCTTGGGACCTCCTTGCCTATGATTAGCACTATTGCTCTGTTTTTAATCAAGTTAATTGAGGATAATTAATTTATTAGTAACAACATAATAAATCAATAGAATACTTAAATTTTAATTTTAATAATACTTAAGCCCAGTCACAGGCCCAGTTTAATATATTTAACACACAAAACCTGTTTTAAATGTTCACCATCAAAGTGCTAATCGCTAATCATTGTAGTTAGACTAGTATCTAGGAAATTATTAAAAGATTTTTGCAAGTTTAGAGTTTATTTTGTAATTCATATAAAAGACCTTTTATGAATTGTTCTAAACTTGTGCACTTAACGAAAAGAAGTAACTTACCTTATTAAATGAAACATTAACAACATGATCACAAGCCTCTGTTGGTGTAAAAGAAACTGTGAATCTTGCATTTCCCTGAAAAGATAAACATTTTATTATTAATACAGGCACAAATTGAACTAAACTACACAAAAACAGAGAAAGCAATGATCAAAGACAGAAAAATAATGCACTAAAATAATTTGTTTCTTTACAAATTATTGGACTAGTTGTTACCTGTGGGTGAACTTGTGTAGGAATATTAAGTCCTCTGGCTGCCACGGTGATCTCTAAGTTGCCTTCTCCAGCCTGGGCAGCATCCACTGCTAATTGCACCGGCACTCCAACACGGGCAGCTGTTCCTCCAGTTACACTGACTAGTTTACCATCATAGGCTTTGCAGACAAATGGTGTGCCCTGAAAGTAACATTATGTTATATTTAAATGAGTAAGTAATTTTACTACACTTTGGAATTAAAACAAAATTAACAAAATTAAACATAATGAAAAATGACACAACAGGCACTGTTTATTTCTAACGGATGTCTTACAGAAGATATATTATTCTTTTGGTCTTTGTTGCCTTTAAAGTAATTGTATGACATGACACTCCATAATAAAGCAGTGAAACCGATTATGATTAACAGGTAATTAATTGGGAAGGGAAACTTACCGGCACCGGCTGATTGTTATAGTGTGCTGTTAGCGTGTGAGGGCCAACATTGCGTGGTGTAAAGCTGGCCACTAGGCCTGTCACAGAGTCCCCCGTTAACCTCACGGGGACCTCTCCGCGAGGCCCTCGAACGGTCACTGCCAGCTCTCCACCGCCAGAACCTTCGACGCGCACCGAACATGATGCTGACTCGCCAACTGGTATCAATTCTGCAAAGAAATTAACACAACGTTGATGTGCAATGTTCCTCGCAGTTTCCTGAATTTACCACCTTGTGGTTGTAAAGACTTTCGTAAAATATAATATTGATAGTCAATTGAACTTTGTTTTTTTATAAGAAGATATTATAATTAAGGAAATTGGAAACGAAAACAAAAACAAACAAACACTGCAGGCAGGCAGGCAATTGACAGACGTCAGATAACGTGACGTTTTCGTCGAGAAATTAATCACGTGACGTGCAAACGTGCATAACTTTAGCAAGTCTACTATTTCAATTAGGCAGTACGGGTTTAAGACCTCTCGCCTGTCCAGAATGAAATTTATTAAATTTAAAAAAATAATAATAACTGAATACTGGCCAAAATATATAGAAAAAAATGTGTAAAGCCATTTGTAAAATAAAAACATATTTTTATTATTTTTAAAAGTGTTTAAGGGCGATTAAATATTTTTTAAATCTTTTCTAACCAGTAGTATTGCCTAAGCACAAAGTACCTATTGTATTTTTTTTTTTTAAATAATTGCTATGCTCCCATAACCTATTCTACAGCTTCTCCTGGTAATAAAATGCCAATGAATATAAATATTATATTCGTTGGTTGGAAGGGTTGGAATTAAACTTACCTATTTGCGTAATGTCGATGGTGACTCTTTGTGCGGGTGCTACGTGAAAGACGAAGGGTGAGTTAGGTACGGGTTCTCCGTTGAATTTAATATCTACACGATGCGGTGTTGGTGTTTCCGGACGCCAAAATACTAGACATCGGCCACCGCCGACAACCTAAGGAATAAATCCATGTTATTGAACAAATGTTGTTACAAAGTTACAAATTAAAGTCACGGGCAAAATAATAAAAATAAGTAAGTTAAAATAATTTATGTGCGTTTAAATAAAATTACAAAGTTTTACCAACGTAAAGGAAAGTTTATCTTAAAGTGCTTACCTGAACGTGGTTAGGTACTTCGCCTTCGTTTATTGAAATTTCTAATTGCCCCTCTCCCGCAGCGCTCGCGTCCACTGTAACGACAAAATTCAAAATGGCACATTTTAGCTGGTTATACCTCAGACTAACAAAAGACGATCACTTCAGAAATCTTTAATTTTATAAAAACCGTAAACGTAATCATATTTTATTTTATTCATATTTTATTCGCGTTATGCAATAGTTTCCCGTGAGAATAAGATTTTTTCGTGTATAGTGTAGCATCCTATGAGTTAATCCAGAGTACAAACAATCTCCATTTCAAATTTCATCCAAATCTGTTCAATTTCATCTAAATCCAAATCCGTTTAGTTAAGGCGTTGAAAGCGGAACAAACATCTAAACACCCAAACATCCAGACATCCAAATATATTCACACATTTAGAATAGTACCTGGTTGACCGAGCTTAGCTCGTTTATTTTTTTTGTAAGACACCTACGCATTTTGATAAACTCTACTTACTTCATACGTTCAGAAGAAAGTACACGCGGCTAGACATAGTAACACCACTTTATACTTTAAACGAGCAAGATAAGAATAATAAGGATCTCGGAAACGTACGGCTGCAACGATTTCGCAATTTAGTTTCGGGGGCAATCATTGAAATAGAAAGGTAATTTTGGCTCAGTCGGGACACCGCGAGTTTGCAGTTTGAATCTCGACAAATATATATATTTTTTATTTCTTTGTTCTTTTTTCGTTTGTTTCTTTTTTATTTTATTTTTATTCGTTCATTTAGTTAAATACAAAAATGAAAGAAAATTCCTGATAAATTTTTTGGTGGTCTGAAAGTTTTCCATCAGATGGCCCGAGTAAAACGAGGAAATGAATATAATATTATGTATTATAACAGACGGCACCATCTGTTGCAGAACTTTCGGTGTAAGAAAAACGAAGTGATTTTCTGTAAAGGTATTTTAATTGAACTAAGTAAATGAAAAAATAAGTAATAACAACGACGACGACGGTAAGTAATAAATAAAAAAACATACTTATAAAAATTGCTCTATCTGTTGGAAAAAATTTAGACCACGAAAAAATAAGGTACTAAATAAGAAATTTTTATTTCTGTCATTTTTGTATTTAAATAACTAAATGAAAGAATTAAAAAGTTAAAAACAAACAAAAAAGAAACATGAACAAAAAAATAAAAAAGCACATTCATGTGGATTCGATTGTCTGACCTTCGGTTTCATTGGCTCCTGGGTCCCCAACAGAGCCACCGCGTCGTTATGGATAGCGGTGAAATTAACCGTCTCTTTTAATGATATGGCGTACAAATTCTTTTAAGCCCGAAAACATGGTGAAATCCTGTTTTACCAAAAACAAAAGCTAGCTGGATCGATTTATCGCCCTGGAGACCCCCTACATACCAAATTTCATCGAAATCGTAGCAGCCGTTTCCGAGATTCTCATTATATATATATATATATATATAACATCACTAATCTAATACTTTAAACGAGCAATTCTTGTATATACCTATATATATAAAGGTATATACATATAGGTATATATATATATATATATATATACCTCGTGTCTGGCATCACTACTCTTGCTACAATGTTTTATGCAGGCACTTTAGTGCTGTTTATTATTCCATGGTAGTTTGGACACAAAGCTAGATTAATCAAAGTTAATTATCCGTATTATGGACGGAACTTTCATGTCTATTTGATTAAATACGAAGTTGAGCAAACATTACACTATAGTGAGATTGGCAAATAAGTTTATAGGTAGAGTCAGTCGGTAGGTACTTCATTGTAACAGTTTTCGTTTTGTCTTAACTAAAGTCTGTTCCCCTAAGTATTCAATCGCCCCCCTACTACAAATTACAAGTACAATTCGATGTACATTGCGTAGACAGTGAGATTAAAACGATAAGGCCTACTGTTTAGGCGTATTAACTACGCAATGAATATCAAATTGTAACTTGTTACTTGTTGCTTCGTGAAACGGGGCCCTGGTATTAGGCCTCACCTAAACAGTTACCTCACATCACAATCAAATGTTTGCACTTCGACTTCTTACTGTTTATAGTCGACGAGCCTGTAATTTGGCTTGGAAGTGATATAATTATGTGTATAGCGCAGAACCTATTGCGTAACAAAATTATCAACAATTACTTCCAGACAATATTAGTTTTGCTCAGTTCGATCGAAATTATTTTTTACGAAAACTTGTTTTGCAATAGTAGATTACTTTATGAGCCATGATAAATCTTCAATTTCTTGACTTTTTAGTTCTTACAAATAAGACTTTATTTAATTAAGAATGAGTATATTCACCTTTAAATTGGCACTGTTGTCCGACGAGGGCATTGCCAACGTCCGTCACTTTGATCAGACTGGCATCATACACTTTAGCCACTAAAGGCCCTGCCGCCAGCTTGTCCTCGGCGATTGAAACCTAAATAAAAAAACAGGTTTCTTATGTACAGTCAGTTGCACAAGTGGGTCCATATCACGTGTTTTTATACTTCGAAATAACTTATATTCTAATAGTTATTTTTTCTGGGATTTTGTTTTAAAACGTATGGTGTGTACGGGACTTTATTAATATAAATAATAATATGCAATAAAAGTCATAATAATGAAAAGATATTTCAAAGTATAAGAACACGTGATGGACCCACTTTTGCAACTGACTGTACCTATACATGACGACCTTTTAAGTGATTGATCTACAATTAGACTTATGTTAAAAACAATAAATAAATAAATACGTGGGAACATCTCACACACGGCCATCTGATTCCAAACTAAGCTGAGCTTGTATTATGGGTATCAGACAGCTCATATATTTATTACTAAAACAGATAAAATAACATCCAGACTTAAGGCAAAAACAAGTACTCATCACACGAATGTTTGCCCTAGGCGGGATTCGAACCCGCCACCCTGCGCTTCGTAAGCAGGCATACTACCGACTAGGCTATGGTACCGTCAAAATAGAATATGATGATGATGATAGCAAATTATTTTGACTGATTTGGAATATAGCAAATGTTTACACGTATGTACTGTAACAGCTCTTATTGAGAGCTTTACCTTTGAATATAAATACTGTTATAAAGTCATACACATTTATTACATGAAACACTTTAACGTAGCAATTGTAGCAATACGATATTTGCAGAAATTAAACATAACCTCTTTTAGAGATAACACACGGGAATCACAATCAAGTTGAATGGTTTGACCAGGACTTCAGGTATCCTTTGGTCAGTACTTTTTTCTAATAAT
The DNA here is from genome assembly GCA_951230895.1 of Carpatolechia fugitivella. Taxonomy (NCBI): domain Eukaryota; kingdom Metazoa; phylum Arthropoda; class Insecta; order Lepidoptera; family Gelechiidae; genus Carpatolechia; species Carpatolechia fugitivella. The sequence continues at coordinate 8,764,296 of OX579649.1, read as the reverse complement.
AAGGACAGCAGAGAGTCATACATCGATCAAGTGCGTTCCGACTTCCTCGGGCGTGAACTCGATGCGGTAGACTCCAGGCCGCTCTGCCACGTCCAAGACCCTGGCTGTGACTGGTCGCCTTGAAGGTGCCGTCACTGTCACCGCCACCTGCAAGGTATGTTTTGATTAGGGCACGGTAGAATGATAGATCACCTCTAGTTTAATGTGTGTTGTGCATTTATAATAATTTATATTGCATAGTAGTTTGTAGTTGATTCTAAAAAACTATGAAGGCATAATATGCCTGCCACTGCCATATATAATATATTATATTATAAGGTAAAGGTGAATCTATTTAAGCAGGTATAAAGTCATCTTTCTATAAGTATTTATATTTCATGTTGTACTAGGTGTAGGATATATTTCTGAATGATATCCTGAAACTTACTGGCACTCGCAGAGTCAGATCAGTGGGGGGTTGTGGTTCAATGTGCACTGCTTTTCAATCCCCCGCTTCTTTTTACTTTTCTAACTCACCGGAATTGTGCTGTTACTGAGCCGGCTGCAGTGGATACTAGAACATCACTGACACTCGTGGCTAAAAGAAATGTCTTGTAAGTATGTTTCCTCCATCGCTTTGAGTCTTCGGTGACCCCGGTAACTCACCTCATTCTTGCTGAAGGTGGTGGTCCCAGGTGCGGTAGATATCTCGAAGACGGCCGGCACTCGCGCGGGGATCAGCCTGGTGGGCTCCCCTCCCCCGCCGCCCGCAGGCCCCGCCATCACTTCTACCTTCCACGGGGACCCTTTAAACAAAAGTGGTAATTATAATACCTATTGGGATAGGACTTTACTCATAATTGAGCTCTTGCATACTTTAAGATGCGTATTTATTTACAGTGTAACATTTTCATATCTTATCGACGGGCATCTTATCCACTGAGTGAGCAAATTTAACATTTCAATTCAATTAACTAGACGGAAGTGTCGAGGAAAGCCTCTAAAATCTTAATAAATGCAGTAAGATATGTGCTACGGCGTAGCAATGTTTTCCGCATAAGGCTCTACGAAGTAAAACGTGCGCGTATATGCTAAGGTTTAGTAATTTTTTGAGTACTCAACTAGTTAATTAAGCATGAAGATGGCAAATTAAAATAAAAAGTATTGTACACTATTAAAAGGACAGAAACCAAAATGTTTGACCTCTGGGCTTCAATATGAACATAAAAATATTATTATAATATTGACTGTTTTGAGTTATCTGTATGTAATAAGGATATCTCATAAATGTTACAGTTATAGTATCAAAGTTCTTATTACTTTCGTCAGAATGTATTTGGTAACACAAGTTTTGGCGTTATGAATCGATTGAAAGTCTTACAAAACATTATATTTTTACATTTATTTTGATACTCCCATATAGGCGGCTAAATTCATTATAATATATTATTTCAATATGTATAGTGTTTTTTTTTTTTGCTGTGGCTGTTCAAGGCTAAAAGGGGTATGTTCTTAATTCATTGAGTAAACCGCATTCTACAAAAACGATGACATCTGATTTGTATTCCACTTAAGTTGTTGACATTTAATAAGGATTCTAAACAGCTAACTACAATACATGTTTGCATTGAATAAATGATTATGATTATTACGTTTACATTGATTTCAAGAGCTTTTTATCTTTTCAGGCATCTGTGACTAAAAATTACAGTTCCACTAGGCTTTGTCGTATCCCAGCTCTCGAGTTGGCTCGTTTGAGTAAATTTGATCGAAGTTTCAGAAAATATTTGAACAATCGTTCAAACTGTTTAAACACGCCAGCAGAAAGGAAAATGATGGAATAATATTTTCATGCATTTATCGCACCCTCCCGCTTTGTTAAAAATTCAGGAATTAAATTAAGTATCCCGATTTACATAAATTGGATTTCATGGGCGGTAGATTGAGTTTTCCTTGAAGATAATGCTTATTATTATATTTTTCCTACAAAACTCTACATTTCAAACAACAATGATTTTCTTTATATGGGTTGATTGTAACCCGTTCTAACTAAGGAGGTTCTTTTCAAATGTTGACTATTCCACTTTTTTGTTTTTGCACAATTTGAAAAAAAAAAGTTTTTAAATAAAATTTTATTGCATTATTATAGACGACTAGACTAATCATTGGTTTGTAAAGGTTTCAAAAATTTTGCAATGATATATTTTGAATAAATCCAAAATTTGAAATTAAAATTTGAATTTTTTTTTGGAATTGAACTAGAGTTCTTACGCGGCTGATTGGAATAGTCATGTTTTGTTATGTACTCTAAGCAATAATTACGTTTTTTACTAACTAAAAAGTTAAATTTTTGTTTTTGCAGCGTGTAAAGTTCAATGTCACCGACCGAAAAAAAAGAAAAAACAGTTTTGTCAAAAGTGAAATAGTCAACATTTGAAAAGAACCTCCTCAACTATATTCTAAGGATTTAAAGAACATCACTTTAAAAAAATATCTATATATCCTCGTATATATCTATATATACGAGGGCTAAAGAAGTTACATAACGAACTTTTATACAAACTTGATTTAACAATAATATAGTAAAAAGATATTAGGAGGAATTGACTTTATTTATACAAATACAAAAACATTTATTTGTGAATTTGGGTAACAAGATATGGGTGTTTAAATATAGACATTGCATCTCCAAATCCTGCCAAAGTACAGTGGCTTACAAACAAATATAATACGACTTAACATAGGATTTATACTCTTACATTTCATCCATATTTCTTCAATCTATCGTGGATATAAACTCGAGTTAAGACAAGTATTATAACCGGTTGGAATAATTAGTGGTTATGTTGCGTAAATCCGGCCCACTTGAGACCGGTAGACGATCAATCTAGTCGTCAAATTGCTTGTAATGACCGACTGCCACTTGACTTTACACCACTATGAAAATTGCTCGGTATAATGACAGCACGCACTTTTAAAACGCGCCTTATTCATGCAATATAACGTTTGTCTGCGTATTTTATTTATTATCTTCTTGGAACTAATGCGAATCGGTCCTCACGATATTTTCTATAAATCACTGACGCTCTTAGGAGCACTAAGATGCTTGGTTAATAGGTTCCTAAATCCTTTATAACAAAAGCTAGGATTTAATAATGAATGTCTTATCATTTTCCGAGAAGTCTGAGAAACACAGTTGAACACTATAATAAGTTTCTATTGTTATACGTTATCTTCCTAAGTCCTCAATCGTATTTGATTTGACCTTTGTCGTCGAATTCTCGTAACTGCCAAATATAAATATAAATATGTTGGGACGTCTCACACATGGCCATCTGAGCCCAAACTAAGCGTACCAGATAGCTGATATAAATTACATAAATATATAAATACACACTTACTTACTCGTATATAGATAAACAACAACCAGACATAAGACAAACACAAGTGCTTATCACACGAATGTTTGCCCTGGGCGGGATTCGAACCGACCCTTTGCGTCGAAAGCACATACACCATCACCTGGGCTACGGGGCCGTCAAAGAATAATTATATTTTTGATCATTTACCAGTACTCAATCACGTAACCATTCCATTAAAGAGCAATTGTAATTACAGTTTTTTGCCACTACTCTGTTAACAACGAATGTAACAACAAAATGTCTAAATAAACGTAATAGTCCGGTAAAATATTCTCAAACTTTCTAAGTGGTTCCACCAAATTGTTTTATATGACGACGACGACGACGACGGACGTTACGACGACGCGATGACCAATCTTTTTTTCAACCGATTTACCAATTTACTTCACTGTATCAGAATTGTTACGGTCATAAGATTCTGATGATTGTCTAGATTATTGTTCCATTTGCAGATCTAAAAATTGTGTATTCTTTTAGTTACGCTATCATCTACAAACAATGTTAATAGCGTGATTTGCCCTAGCAGAAAGGTTGTTTAAAAATGTTGTTTAAAAAAATATGTAAGAATCAAAATTGCAATTTTATTATTAAATAAGTACTTGACGAGGTAGGTCATTTTTATGTTTGATTGATCTCATTGACTGAATAAAGTTATTTAAGTTTCAGGTAGTTTTGAGGAACTTGATACTTTAGAAGAAAAGGTATCAAAAACAGCTTTTCTAGTTCGCCATGAATGTTTTTAGCAAATATATATATATATATATATATGATCCGAACCGATTTCAGCTAACGTGACCACTTTTATAAATAATAGGTTGTTAACTGTTTTGACCGGTATTCGAAAATATTAATTAAAATATCAGCACAATATCCGCTAATAACTTGATTACGAAATTAAAAGGTCGAGCGATCGAGGTTGCTCGATTAGTCGCAGAACTGACCTAAAAAGATTTTGGAGGCGTAAATTGTCTATTTTTTACTGATATTCCTTCTAAAATATGGGGGTCTTACCTGAAAATTAATGCATGGAAGTTTGAGTATGTAAATGGTATAGTATACATAATATCATTAGCTGCATGACAATGGGGTATATACTTGGGTATATATAGGCGTAACAGGTAGTAGAGGTTTTAGGCATCGGTGGGCAGATGTTGTGCAATTTCAGTAGCTACTTAAGTATAACTGCTCTATCTACTAAATTTTTAAAAGTTAACAAGTCTTTTAACGATGTCATAAATTCAACTAACCGTGCCATTTCCACAGTTACGATAAATGCCTAAATTATTCCTAACTAGACATATTTATTATCTAGGTACGTACTACTAGGTATTTACTATTTTGACACACTTCTAATGTAAATTAGCATATTAGTACTAGCCTTCCAATTTGCGACTCTACAAAATGCCATTCATTTTGTCAATTTGTGAACTGCTGTTGTGAGTAGTAGTATAAAACGCAGTCGGCATGCAGCGTCCTAAGTAAGAATCCGCGGTATGCTGGCCCACAGCCTGCCCTGCTCGCTGGTTACCGGTTACTAGACACCGGTCCACTGGTTTTGCTCACCACGTAACGGTTAAGCGACATGTTACATCCACTGTCCACGCATAGGTAATTAATAGGCTCAGTTGCCTAGCTCTATCTAGGTTAGAATTAGCTTCGTGATAGGGCTTGATCCCGATTTCAGTCATCGGAATTAGTGGGCGCAGAAAGCTTTGATGTAGGTAGGGACGTAAAATGTATCACATTACTGTGGTATCTTTTTATGTAGGTTTTCTATCTTCAGTGCATTTTGTTTATATGACTCGGTCGTAGGCGGTGTCAAATGGTTGATTTATATATAAAACTGAACGTTTGTCCTTTTATAACTAGAGAATGGGGTTTGGACCAATCGATAGAAGAGATTACTGACCAGGTTATAGGCTATTTGCGAAATAAAGAAAAAAAAAATTTCATTAAAATTTTATTTGTGAGTAGTTTGACATTTACACTAAAAAGTATGGCGATTGTAATATATTCCGGGCGTAGCCGGGTAGAAAAGCTAGTTAAAATATAAATTAAATATAAGCTTCTTGGGAATATGGTTCAAAGAACGTGAATAAAAAAGCTCGCGTGATGTTTCGTGAAGATATTGATTTAAAAAAACGTTGAAGTTTATTGCCTTCTTGGAAATACATATAAATCAATGTCGATTCCGAGTCCCTCGACTCCTTTGTTAGGGACTGACTGAAACGTTTTCCAGCCTCGTGGTCTCGTCCAATTGGGAAATGAGGTATATAAAGGTATAAAAAAAATATAGTACTTATAGCGTTTATGAGCAAATTTTTCTAAAATACCTAAGACTCTACTTAATTATATAAATAAAATGAGGAAAATTTATGTGAACAAAAATTTAAAATAATGCTTTCCTACATACAAGAACTTTACAATATTAAAATTAATGCCGTAAGTCCATGATTTTCAAAATTCAAAACCAATATTTTAAAAATAGAAGCAAGAATTAGTACCGGTATTTCAAAAACCCGTTTTTTTAACGATAGAGCACACATTACCTGTAATTTGTGTAAATCGTGACCACGCCAATTCTAGCTAACGGCATTCTCTAATGAAACAATTGACTGATCATTGTCTGTAACAGATTCTACATAATAAATGAGCCTGTCATTAAAGTTTTAAGTAAGTAGACATTAGCATGGGAAAACATTGGAAATTTCATGTTCTGTCTCCTCATACATAATAAAGTGGCTAGACAGGTCGGCTGTTCATCAATATTGTAGATAGGTTATTATAAGTATTTAGAAAGGCTGCTTCACACGGTGGTTTACTGTTTACTGAACTGAACATTGGTTAAATTTTGTCTGTGTTAGTTCATCTTTAGCTGTGTGAAAGTATAGATTATTTAAAATGTATTGAGGTATGTATAGTTCGACGAAGAGCTGCCAGCAATATAATAATAAGGATCAATAACATATAATTTAACATTGATATATAAAGAAGGATGGGTGGTTTTTTTTTTTCATGACGAGTAAAAATTTAAGCATTGATTGGCTACTTTTACTGATATTAACTGAAGATTTTCATTTAATGTTTAGAATATCCTAAATTAGCAATGTTGTAGCAAATTAAAAGAATGCGTGCAAAAAAACTACAAGCTACAAACTCCATCTAGTTATGTTATCTAGTTATGGTTTTTGGTAGTCACTTTTAACTTTTAATTATAGTGTGGAGTAAGCAGATTAAAAAAACTGCTGAAGAGATAATAATAAGGACTGCGTCGCAGATTATGTATTTATGACGAGGAAGACGTTTAATAAGCTGTAGAGACCAATAAACACATATGTCGAAATTGGACAATAAATATATTTGATTGTAGGAACCACTTCTATAATTTTTAATAAAGTTGTCAATAATTTATTTTAATTTTTTGGGTGTGTTAGCACTGTTAGCTGACAACGTGGTTTACATTGCAATAAAGCTTTTTTATTTTTTTAATAAATGAAATGACGTTCGTACAGCATTATTTGTTGCAGTTATAATGTAGAGTGAGCGTCGGTGGTCTAGTGGCTAGGGCCGCTGCCTCCCGTCCGGGAGACGCGGGTTCGATTCCCACCACGTACCAATGTGTTTTCGAATTTCGAATTCATATGTACGTTTATTCGACGCTCTTACGGTGAAGGAAAACATCGTGATGAAACCTGCTTACTCCTACGAAGAAATTCAAAGGTTGTGTGTGAAGTCGATCAGCCCGCACTGGGCCAGCGTGGTCGACTAAGGCCTAATCGTCCTAATGTGTGGACGTATATGAGCTGTTAATTTGATGACAGCATTATTTAAGGATTATTATTATGTATTGTTTATAAATGAAATGCACGGTAAAAGTTGGTACCTTTTAGAAACAATACTCAATAATATGCGATATGTTATGTTAATTAGTTATAATTAATGAAAATACGTGATAAGAAAGCCTTCAACTAGTCTTTAGAATAGGGAATATAATTTATTTATTCTGTGGGTTAGGATGGATCATAAAGTATCCTTCGAGTCAACCACCAGTGTGAGTAATAAAATAATAATAGGATAAGTTTATGATACCACATTCTGTCTAGCAATAAAAGATTAAGTGACAAGATTTCTCTACTCCGACCTTTAGTTATTTTATATTTTAATTTTGTGTGAGCCGTGTGGTGACGGCAGAGTAGAATACATTTGTCACCAACCCCTACTCTTCCCGTGGGTCTCGTAAGAGGCGACTTAGGGACTACACATTGAACAGGGAACGGGCAGCAGCGCTCTCTGATACAGTAACCTTTTAATCTGCGATCTCCAACCCGCCTGCCAAGCGTGGAGATTATGGCAAAACCCTCCACTTAAGTGGAGCAGGCTCATAGTCCAGCAGTGGACTGTAACGGGCCGTTGAGGTTGGAGATTATAACTTTGTTTAGGTGATTCCCTAGATATTTAAGTAGGTATTATAAATCAACAACTAATCCATAGTGAATTCCAGAAAACCAGTTCTCATATTATACGGGAGGTGTTATACCACGAATTCCTCTAGTATAGGCGCTTATTTTATTTGCTATTGGTATGTAAATGTGTCAGAACAGTTGTGTTATTTCAGTCCTCGTCGTGTGTTGGTCGGTAAGCGAAGTATACTCGTAGTATACCTACATATTCAAATGTTATCTATAATTATTGAAATTAAATTCTCATCGTAAAATATCTTGCAAATAAGAGCAACGGTTTAGATTTTTTTTTCTGAAAGTATTACTACTCGGGATGATGATGATGATGATACTCGTAATCGTACTAAAAAGTAGGGATGTAATTTTGAAAATTGAACCCTTCATTAAGTTTCATTTTTATGCGTAGGAAGTAGTCAATAAGTTTTATAATGTAAAATGAAATCCAAATTCACGTATTGAGAAATATGCACTAGTTAATGTGTTGCATGTGGTCATTATGTTGTTTTATACGAACTAATTTGTTTACTTTCCTAGCAGTTGAAATGAAAAACAAAGAATTCACCTGTAAAATTCACAATTCTAGTGAGAAGCTGACTAATTCCACCCTCATACAATAGTTTACGTCTCCCTCGTGCGCCAAAATACCTCATACCCGTAATTGATCGTTTTCTTTCCTTGGTTAACAATTATAATCACTACACTTTTATATGGAACGGAAATAGTTCACTCGCAGGCCCGCCATAATTGCATATAAATTACTTATGTGCAGTCAGTGCATTAATTTACCTAGATATATTTACATAATATTTTTAAACACAGCAAGATCATTAAAAATAAACAAGAAAATAGTGTGGTCCACCTTCATGTCAAGATGTTCCTTTTTATATACTTGGGAAATGGATGTTGTCGCACATTTCCATTTCCGCGGCGCACCGTTCTTATAAAACTGGTTAAAAACGGAAGGCGCGTGTTGCGTATAAATAATGTCCGTATATCGAATGTAATGAAAACTACATTACATCTGATGTTACGAAAGTTATCAAAATGAAAGTGTAAGTATTTGCGTTGAGCTGCGGAAATATGTAACACAAGTGTGAGCTACTTACTGCTCAAAGGCGGACTCAAATATTTGTTCTTGTAAGCAAATTCTTTTGTAAACTCTACACCGCATATTCTGCGTAGCTTTTCGGTTAAGGATTTTAACATAAACTTAAACTGTGGCTCAAATAAGTTATTTATAAACATTGCGTAATTTCAACAACATAATTTTATTATACGTGGACGCAATCGACCTCAGGACCGCTTATAGCTTATACGCTAGTACCCATAGCTCTATGTAATTATATAGTATGTATGTATGTTACATTCCGTTCGATAGGGCTTTAATAAGTTATTAATAAATTACATTACAATAATGATCTTTTAAATACCTACAAACTTCAGTTTTTAAAGTAGAATACAATTATATCCTCTAGTACACAACAAGTAAAAGTTAAAAATATTGTTTATAATCTACGCGAGTCTCCTATCTCGAGATCTCAACGGTCGAAGGAGCTAAGACAAAGTGCTGTGACTCACTACATTATACTTAATTTGCATTTTTACTACTTGAGAAGGTACCTACTCATTCGCTAACTTGATAATAATAACGTAAAAGGAAAAAGGTTTTGAAAATGTAGTAAAATATACACCATTTTGTTACATCTTTTACGAAGCTTCAGGGCAATAAATAAATGCCAATATTATGAATGAAAGAAAGTTTATTTATTGTTGAAATAATTTTAGAACAAATATTATAAAAAAAACAGAAGGGCAGGTAACTCCTCGCGTAGGCGAAATAGCCGAGTTGAAATAATAGTATAAGTACCACTACCTACTAATATTTAATAAATCTGCCATACCGTATCCGTTGAATATAGTAAAGTTGTTGTAAAATATGTATGCAGGTACAATCAAAATCAAGACGACCTACCCAACCAGAGTAAGCCGATATGGCGCGGCGGGTATGTCAGCCTAAAATACAGAAGAGTAATTGACGGTGAGGTTGACTGTACATAATACATACACAATAGAAGCTGTACCTTCCAACGTAAACACCACGCCGATACTCTCGAATTAACATTTGGTACTTGACCCAAATATCTCAATTTATAGACAGTAACATCGAACATTGAGCGCGATTCTCGCAATCTCAGACGAAACGCAAAAGTAAGCAAAAAAGTTGTCTTTTTAAATCTTAATAAAAAAAGGTTACGGGGACGGGGTTAGGTTAGTTAGGAGGGTGGTTCTGCTGCTATAAATAAAAAGCAAATGTATTAGAATATAACGATATTATCTTACACGAATGCACTAACTCTCTGAGGAGGCTTTACTAGACGTCATTCCTCAGCATAAAGAGCACTCAGCTTAGCAATATCCCGAAAGGTTCCTGAGCGGCCCGTGCGTTGCTGGGACAAGAATGCGACAAAAGGTGAAATATCAGCTGTTTGTAGAAAAAAAATAAAATTACAAGACGAATTTTGCCGCCGGTTGCTGTAAGAATTGAGGCATTATCTGCTCATTTGTTCGAGAAAGCATTCCGAGGTCAAATTCAATTGACATCCAATTGTAATTGGAGTCGTCTCTTCATTATTATACCTAGCTATAGCTAACAATGTTGACACGAGAGAACATTCTCATATTCTGTGGTCGTATTTAAATCGTCACACGGAGGTCATTTTGTAAAAGAAGAAGTTGAACTTTACGACAAAGAAAAAAAAAATTGAAAAAATATATATTTATTTGTTGTGATCTCCGAAACAGTCACAGAACGAGAAACTGTTAGTTTTGGTATTATTTAAATGCAATATTCCAGTATTCAGCAGTTTCACACGTTTCTCACGGGTACATATGTTGCACGCAGGTGTACGTTGAGTCCGCAACAAAACATTTATAGCACAGCATGGAAGGTCTATACAGATTTGACCTGGCGGCGTTAGTCGGCTAATATTGGCCGGCTTTCAGTATTATTTACATACATTTTCATGACTTTAACAGGTCACTACAGTACTAATTTATTCTGTGTCCCTACATAAGTATAAGTAAACAGAGAAAATAATTTGTTTTAAATAGGCTCGTAAAATAAACTCTAGTTAAAATAATATTTTAAGGGACCATTCTTTGTTTTATTTTCAAGTGGGTAATTGAAGTTTCAACGTCCAGTCTAGCCTAGAGAAACCTAAACCTTTTATAAGTATGTATTCCAGTATCTGTTATATTATATTACAAGGTCAGGAGGTCAGCGGTGTTAACAACTATTCACCTGCTAGCATTTACCCACACCGATATCTCTCCATCTGAACGAGGATCGGCATAATCATAAAATACATGAACCCATGTATGGTGGTTTCAAAAATTTCAGATGGCCTTTGTTCTGTAGATTTTCGAAGCATATTGTTTATTCAATCTGATCATAATTAAAAGTGTAAAATAAGTAAGAAAAAATGCGTTTAAATAAGATACGTTTCATTAAATAAAAACCAAAAATAACGTCATTTAGCAACACTTTATTTATTGAATGAAATATCATCCAAAATAAAAGCGTTACGAACGCTTCTTTTTTTCTTTCCGCATTGTAGACGAAACAGTTGCTTTAGTATGTATTGTAAAATATATAAAAAAGAAACATTATTTCGGTATAAATATTCAGAACAAAGGCGTGTCCAAACAGTGGCTGTGTGGTTTCCCATTTCCTAATGCCGAGTGGCGGACGGTGGCGCTGGCGCTGGACGGACATCGTCGCAGGCCGATTGTTTGGCAGACAGTTTCCGAACATGAACGGCCGCCTCACACTCTGTCTCGAATTTTTATGTATTATGTAGACAAGTGAGAAAAACAGCGAATTTTATAAAATGATAGCGATAAAAATCACTTCACGAGATAAAAAAGAGTTCGTACAAAGAAACCCAAGATTTAAGGACTAACAAGAATATCAATTTAATTAAGCGTATTTTAATTTGTTGGTCAACTAACGCTTTGCCTTTTGGGATAAAAACGTAACTTTGTATAATAATATGTATACAAGATAGATAGATTAGAAGGATCCATAATATTGTTATGAAGAAAATTAAATTCGACTGTGTGTGAGAAAAGAAATGTAAAAGTTACCGAAATAATTCATGTCTAAAAATCTGGTTTTAATTTTGTTTGTAATAAAAAAAACCTCCGTAGTTGGTGTTTGGTGCAATATAACAACTAACAAGTCACGATTATAAAATCATAATCACCTACAATCAACTGTATGTGGAATATTGAGTCTTTGCGAGAACCTGCTAAGTTAATATTATTCTTGATTACACTTTAGCATTTATTACGGCTGCTCGTATAACTGCATTTATTAATTAGATCACAGAATACATTAAATTCGCATAAAATTAGCCGAGCTTGCTTCCTAACAAAAAAATTACTATCGATACAACAACGCTTCGATTTCGCGAACGATTGTGAAATATCAGAATTGCAAAGCACGAATTCCAATTGAACAGCGATGTTTGTCGAATGCGAGCGGTCGGTGGTCGTTGCGTTGTTACGAGCAGTCGCAACATGCGGCCGGAGGCTGCAGGCTGCAGTTCTCGTATTGTCTCGTCCGGCGACCTCCTTACTGCTGTTAGAACGTTTACGTTATCGTCTCTACGTGAGGTCGAGCCTCCCTGAGCTGTAAGATATTTAGACACAGTATTGTTTAGGCGAAGACTATTTTCTATTCTGTGGCGAAGGAGATATTCATCTGCTATCATGAATATATTGAACGTTAATACATAAAAAACGGAGACAGACAAAATTACTTTCACATTTAAAATATTAGTGTGGATTTGGAAGTTATAGCTAACGTGTGTTGTACCTACTCATAGAAGAATAGAAAAGTTCTAGAGAAACTTTATTCAAATGTTTGTTGTAGTTCTTGAGATCGCTATTAACAAGCATCTCTAAGCATATATACAGTAAGAATCTTGTCTTATAAAAAGCATTGACATTGACAATATTTAATTATGTGAACCTTAGCCCCAAAGAGTCTGTACTTACTCTAGCACTAAAAAGGTAAGAGGTTTCGTTCTTCGTAAAGAATAGAAAAGTGTGTTTGCGCATACGATTTACTTTACCTAAATATTTACAGACTTTTTCACGAAATATTGAGGTTGTCGCTTTTACATTTACTTACTTTGTATGAAACCACTTCGACTAGCTAATATTGGAATTTACAATTTACAAAGAAACTAGCTTGCCACACTAAACATAGTATTTAGTTCACAAAAGATACACGTAATCTTGATACTCTTTAAGTAGCAGATACTTATCCGAGTATATAGTGAGTTACGTATCTGCTTAAAAGCATAATACAATTTTAATTATGATCAATTTAAAAGTAGTGTTAATGACATCTAACGAACAATAGTGTGAAAAGTTGACTGGGAGATGCGATGATTATCTACATCTTCGCAGCTAAAAAGAATCATTGTTGTTTGACAATGACACTCAAATAACGAAAGGTATGTTCGGTATGCGGGTTGCTTTGACAACTTCGCGGGTTTGGTTCTCAAATGTGCGCGAACGTGACTAGCTTTGGTCGGCTTTCGTAGGCCCAGTCGGCCTTTACTATATCCTGGGCTTAGCAAGGTCCTAAACAAGGTCCCAAGGTATAAACAGACTAGCTATCTTGTTCGTTATGTGTGTCTCCAGAATTCAATTGCCAATTTGAGCAAAGGATTAAGATAGAACCGCTATCATCAAACAAAAGCAAATTATTAAATTAGCAGATTATTAGCTTACTTGATTAACATAATTAATACAATTATATCCATTTAATGCCAACGTATCTGGAAATGAAACCTATTAATTTTGAAACAGTTATACTAGGTACACCTACTTCATTTTGAAAAAATATGATAATTTATCCATTGATTATTTTGTAAATGGCTGGTTATAGCTAGTGCCAATTAAAGTGCGAATAGGGCGGTTAAAAACTTGTTCTCAGACGTTTCGAAAGCTGACGCGTTGCTGTTTTTAACCTGTTTCTTGCAGGTGTCGGTTGTGTTGTGGCATACCATTAACTTAACTGAGGGCTTACTCATATGACACGACATATACAACTAAGTTAATTAAAACAGTATATAGCATAAAAGATAAAAAAAAAATCAACGGCCTGTTACAGTCCACTGCTGGACTATGAGCCTCCTTCACTTAAGTGGAGGGTATTGCCATAATCTCCACGCTTGGGAGGCGGGTTGGAGATCGCAGATTAAAAGGCTACTGTATCAGAGAGCGCTGCTGCCCGTTCCCTGTTCAATGTATAGTCCCTAAGTCGCCTCTTACGTCACCCACGGGAAGAGTAGGGTGACAAATGTATTCTACATAAAATATTTTACAATACAATTTAACTTATCAGTTAGTTTTCACTATGTTACCTATTAAAAAACCAATCGTATACTGAAAGTATCAGATATTTTTTTTTTAAATCTAAATAAAGTAGTAGCCGTCTACTATCGTAATAGCTAACATGTGTATCGTCTGTGTCATTGACTTTATCGACTATATATTTTCAATTTTCCTTATTTAAAATTTATTTGGTCGGAAAAAGTACAAAATAACTTCTAAAAGGTCACCTTGCGGTCCCAACCCAACATAATTATGCGGTGGGCAATCTAATATGCATACGTGCACTGCATGCAATCTAAGCCTGGGAGAAAAATGTTCAAACACTAAGTACGGTTCGACAGTTTAGTACTTCTGTGGTTACTCAGGAAAACCATCGTCAGCTGAATTACAACTCACGGAAACAGAGGTGAATCACCTTTTATGTAAATAAATTATTATTATTCGCATCTCAAGAACTAAGTTATAAATTCTGCATACTTACTTAAATGCCATCAAATATTAGCAGAATCATAAAAATATGCCTTTTTAAAGCAATAATGAATTTATTATTGTGACCTCTTTAATATAAAATAAACTAAAAGTATGAGATAGTTTGTTAAACTATACTTCTCTGCAAAGTAATATTTTTTCAGTGGAGTCAAGTGTCCCGTGAAAGCTTTTTAATTCAGTAAGTTAATACGTACCTACGCATATATCTAAATAAATGGAATTATGCATAAGAAATTCTGTTAATAAATGCATTAAGCAACTGAATAAAAGCCACGAACGTTCCTAAAATTTACTGCACTTTAACTTTCAAAATACAGACATTGAATTAGCTTCTATTTAAAACATGCCCTTGGCGAGGTGTGCAGCAGACACCTCCATGATATGAATAAATGAATGTGAATTTATTCGACGGTAATTTTAGATGCTGCTTCCAAGACATCACCTTCTCATGTTATGGCCACTTTACGTAACAGGTGATAGTCATTCGAGATATTCATTTACATACTTCAAACTTATGCAAGTAAGTGTTCCTACTTAGCCATTTGCTCTTTTCGTATTACTTTGGACTTTCACTGCCGACAAAATTTTAATTTCAAGATAAGCTTCGAGATAATTTGTTTGGTGATTTATTAAGAGATTAGCTGTAATTTCAAGGCTCTTTGGATAGGCCAATTTGGTGTTTCGTGAAATTGCATCATAAACAGCCAAAAATGAAAAACAGAAAAAATGTTTAGAGCTTTTATTTCACTTTATCTGTTCATAAATGCATTGCATAATTTTATGGGCAATAAAAAGTTCGATCGAATACGGAAATGATCAAACCGATGTTATTTAATCTAAAAAATCAATTTATTCCGCTAAAGTTATGAACTAATGAATGACGACAGACTTCGTTAAAATATAAATTAGCAGTTTTGGGAACTGCAGCTCGGATGCTGCTAAAAGCGAAAACAGTCGACCTGCTTTCATGACAGTTTATTTGTCTTGTCACGTCATTTCCTAGCTGCGAGTGATCAAACGATTTGCGAGGTGCTGCTCGACCATAGCAACGTGTTAACAAAATAACGCAAAACCTCTCATGAAACTGAACATTATTTTTTACATTACATTTTCATTTTAATTTTTTTTCATTTTAATCCAAAAGACTGGAAATTAATTTCCTCAGCTGATCAGTTTGAAAAGTAAAGTTTTATTTATATATTATTGTGATTATTAAAATTGTTGTTAGTTTTCGCATTCCTATGTGCTGGTAATTTTGTCATCTACATATTTGTTTTGGAGCAAAGCTGGTTCACATTATTAATAATAATAATTGAGGTTTTCCCCGCTCGTACCGTTCATATTCGTGATCGGTGTTCTACAGCAAACCGACTAGTCGGACAGTGATTAGCATAGACGCGTGCTTCTTTCTCGTCTGCGAGCCGGTCACGCTACATCGGCCCCTCCTTCGCCGCCCATAAAAACAGAACATCCGTTACCCGATGAATAAAAAAAAAAATAACACTAGTGAGACACATTATCACATGATAATAGTCATTAACCTGTTATTCTAAAGGATATTATTCGATTGTAGCTACCTGCTCGACCTGCTAGGGATGAGTGAGAAGCGCCCTTACAAAAGAGTTCAACGCACGCCCGGCTTTGTCCATACGCAGTCGTGCGAAACTTAATAGGGATGCCCTTACTTCCTTTTTGTGTTAGCGAATGATTTATAACTGCAAGTTATATTATTAATGTCTGATATGTAATTGCGTATAGAGTAAATACATATTTCGAAACGAGTCGAATGTTTAGTAAAACGATCTGTATCAATATTTACAGAAACCATATCTTGCGTACGCTTGTTTTATAAAATAAACGATTCATTTTGTAATAAAATAAAATATCAGATAAGTTTATAATAAGATTGGCACGTTTTGAGCAGTGAGTTGAGTACTTTCAAGTTTTAAACTCGTTCTATTATAACATCTAGTTATTTTAACTCGCTAGTCAGACTAACTTCGTAATGGTTTATTAGTCTAAACAAGCTTTTTATGATCAAAGATTTTTATGATAATTATGATCCCGCGATTGAAGATATTGCAGAGAGAGATTATAGTGTTAGAGAATAATGTCAAGCCTTTAGTGCTGGTAAGGTAAGGTATGGCAAAGGTTATGATATGACGTGTCGCGCCCACAGCCGGGTCGGCCTGTTACAACCTCCATACGGATCTCCAATCCAATGTATGTAAATGCACTCACTTGATTGAGGACGATCGGAACTCCACAGACACCGTCCCTCGGCGACAATTGCTAGTAACTAGGGCACTGTACTGCGACGAAAAGAAATCACAACAATAACACTTTCAGGAAACATTCACTGCACTAATAAGCCACGACGCTAAACAACGCTTCTACTGTTCTTAATACTCAAGAGCAGAGAGCCACTTTGTTCTTCTTTTAGAACTAGTTAGCACGTATACGGAGAAATAAGCGACGGAATTGCATCTTGTATATGCGGCGGCATCGCCTCGTCGAGCGCGAGCGACTCAAATGTCAGCGACAGCCTGCGCAGGCGCCGAGCCCGCGCCCAGGTGCGTGACGTCACTCCGGTATTCAAAATGGCGGAGTGGAATTCGAGAGCCTACAAGTACTGGAGTACAGACGGCAAAAGCGATTCAGTCACGAACTCCGGCTCGTCATAAGTCATAAGTCTTGTTTTAAATGCTTATTGAAGTGAATACTTAGCAATATTCCGCGTTAGTAATTGTTTTTTGAAGCTTTAATAATGGAGCAAATCAGCTCAACCTCTTTAGGTATATTACATGAGCAGTCCCGTTAACATTTCTTAGCAAATTACTGCGGTTACGATAATTAATAACATTACCTTGTTCTTCTTCCTGTAATAAACAGAATAGTTATAGCCTGCAACATCAATCGAGCGAGACACTTTTTATTCACTTCGTACGGAGCCCCTTTCACTGTCGCGACCGAGACGGCAATAGCTGGCATTCATTCATCGTTTGTAGGACAGAAAGAGAAAAGATATCCCATGTTTATAGAACCTTATTATAGTTTAAGTACAATGATGAATTTGGTGTGAGACCCAATGGGTATCGCAGAGACGCGTGGGATCACCCTATATAAAAACGGACTTCTCTATTTAACAGATAATAAACTTCATAACAATTGTTTTTAACCCCCGACGCAAAAAGAGGGGTGTTATGCTAGAATAATTTTAATAGGCATAAATGTAATCACTAGTAGAACTTTCTTCACACTTGCAAAAAACAGTAAATCTTATATTTTAACCGTCAATGTTTTCTTTCCTGCTTGAAAATTTTCTGTTTATTACAAAACCTAGTAGTAAGTACTACAACAATCTCCGAGGCCGAGTAGTGATGATTTCGATGCTCAATACATAGGTTCCGGGTTTGAACCCCGGTGGGGACACCGTGAAGCAAGAATCTCTTTGTGAAACTTGCTTCAGTTTGGTTAGGACACAAAAAAAAGATTATTGGGTAAGGCCGTAGATTTTGCCACTTTTTGAAGTAGTTGGTTGTCTCCAATGTTCAAAGTTTAATAAAAAATAATAAAAATATGTACTGTAATGCGTGTTTCAATAATGCATTAAAGCATTCAATAGCTCTTAAAATTTCTTTTTAGATTAAAATTTAATTAACAAACAAGAAAATTATTTAGCTTTTAATATTTTCTCACCCCTAATTTTGGCAAAAAATTGGACTTTTTTTCGATTTCTGCGAACACTTGAACACGTTTTTTTGCTTACGTAAAGAATGTTCACGGCTAATTTTTATTTTTACAAAATCTTGATTGTTAGGCTACAAGATTCTGTATTTCAAAGGCTGATAACACTGATAATATTCTTAATATTTACATTTGAAATCGTGTCTCCATATTTTTCACTTCTACGTTACTTTTTTTGTTCGTTACTGATATTTAAATACAGACACATTTAAATGCAGTCTTTGGTAGAATTTTGGAAAGAGGCTGGCAACACTAAGTAACCAAGCCAGAAAAAAAAAGAAAATCGCCATTTTGTTCGTTCGCAAAGAAGACGTGAGGTCGTGATTTTAGAGCAAAAAAAAAGTGTTTTTACTGGATTTAAAGGTATGTATCAGTGTTTTTTTATTATGTGTAGCAGTTTGTAAAGTGCATGATAGGCATAATTTTTCTTAAAATAACCTCTTAAATCCAGAGTTATAACCTATTTTAGTTGTAAAGGTCGAGCCAATTCGTTACTTTAGCGTTACTTATCGTTACTCGTAACGAAAATTATATGTTACGTAACGAAGTGGTATTGTAAAGCGAAGTAAATATTGTTATTTTGTCTGGTTGACGTAATAGTAAAAAAAAAAGGCTTGACCTTAGACCAAAAAGTCTTTGGCAAAAAATTACTGTTATACGAGCGCATAGAGCGCAGGACGTAAGAATATGCCTGTCGGTCACCGACTCCACTTTTGCTTCCCTCTGTTGTCATACCTCCGCACCCCTTTACCCGCGCCGGCGAAGACTCATTTATGCGGTCTACCTAAAAAGTTCGGCACTTTTCCTGACTACCTAGCACGGCATCTAACATCTTCTGAAAAAAACATTCTTTAGCTATTTTATTTTAAGTTTATTCATAATGAAAAAATAAATAAATAGTTTACGAAACAATTAATAATGTATTATTTTAACCTAACTTTTGCATCAGTGTGAAACTAACTTAACAATACAGGAGCGTTACTTTCGTATAACCGTAACGTAGAATATGTACGTTACTTTCTGTTACAAAGTGGCAAAATCTACGGCCTTACCCTATTGCGTGCTTGGAAACATTTGAAGGGCCCGTTGGTTACACGACGCATGTCAGTAGCCTTTGACGACTTTATTACAGTGACACCAGATTTTGTGAGTTCAGTATCGGTTCGGTCGAGTCCTCTTCAAAATAACTGGGCCCCGTTTCACGAAGCAATAATTTACTAGTCACAAGTTACAATTTGATATTCAGTGCGTAGTTAATTCGCCTAAACTGTAAGGCCTTATCGTTTTAATCTCACTGTCTACGCA
Source organism: Carpatolechia fugitivella (assembly GCA_951230895.1). Classification (NCBI taxonomy): domain Eukaryota; kingdom Metazoa; phylum Arthropoda; class Insecta; order Lepidoptera; family Gelechiidae; genus Carpatolechia; species Carpatolechia fugitivella. The sequence goes on along the minus strand of OX579649.1, from coordinate 8,744,483 downwards.
ATGTACATCGAATTATACTTGTAATTTGTAACTTGTAATTTTTAACTTGTAGCTTCGTGAAACGGCTCCCACCTCTTATTAGTGGACAGATATTCACTGCAATGTTATCCATGAGACCAGTAAGGTTGTCTACGAATAATAATTCGTTGTAACGAAGTAATAAATCTATAGGTGACAGTGAGCTTGCATCTACTTGTATCATACATTTGAAAGCTGCGGTGCCCCATCTATCGGCTTTATAAAGCGAATTGCAACTGGGTCTAATGAGTCATGATGATGACGCTATCCTATAAAATAATTATTCGGTTTTGGCTACTTGTTGATCATAATTTTTTTGTTTCCATGACGAAGGTTTTTTGTTTACCCGAGCTTGTATAATGAACTATGATTTTATGACTACTACTCAACGAATTATCTATAGTCTAGAAGAATAACTACGCTTCAAACTTGACCCCACCAAATGAATACCAAAAAAGCAAAACTATACGACATTCGAATACGCCGCGGTACAATGATGTTTTATATGGCTCGGTTTGTAAGAACGTTGAAAGTAAGCTTCAATGTACAGCAGCGACATCATCTGCCTGTCTGACATCGTCGTCGTCGTCTGTCAAAATAATTAGGTGCCATGTTTTAGCGGTAGATGGTACTCTTCTATACTAATGCTACATTTAGTTTAACGCAAACACCCAGTAGACATATAGACATCCAGAATCTTTGTTATTTTTGCTCCAACGTAGTTCAAATTTTCTATAACATTTATTAAGAAATTCAAACTATGTCGCATGGCAGCGTGGAAATTCACGAAAAACTAATTCGGTGCACATTACACATACCACCGACCGCTAAGTAAAAGGAAAACTGTCTTTTCCCAGAAATACAGGGCCCCGTTTCACGAAGCAGCAAGTTACTAGTAACAAGTTACAATTTGGTATACATTGCGTAGCCAATTCGCCTAAACTATAAGCCCTTATTGTTTTATTCTACGCAAGCTACTTCTCGCTTCGTGAAATGGCCCCCAGATATTACTTTTGATACAGCAAGCAAAGTGAGTGAAGTTTTGCATCTATCAACCATTAACTATTTTAGTGGAGGCGTAGTCTTCTGCCCACACGGTAGATAATTTATAACACCAAGGCCATACAACATCCACAAGTCATTTCCATAATTTCAATGTATATCCAGTTGCATGTAGAGAATATCATACTAATTGTATGAAAATAAAATTATTTTAGTCATTATGTAGCCGTCGCGCTGTTGTACTAAATTATACATAAAACTTTTATAAATGTCTATGTAACAGCGTATGCGGTGATGGATTCATCAACAGCTCATATACGTCCCCACTCGAGTCTACCCTGAATTAGGGCGATTAGGCCTTAGTCGACCACGCTGGCCCAGTGTGAGTTGGTCGACTTCACACACAATCTTTGAATTTCTTCGCAGGTGTTTTCCTTTTCCGTAAGAGCGTCGAATAAACAAACATAAGAATCCAAAATTTTAAAATACATTGGTACGTGGTGACCCGGTGGGGATCGAACCCGCGTCTCCCGGACGGGAGGCAGCGAGCGTCCCTAGCCACTAGACCACCGACGCCGGTGATGGATTACCTCATACAAATTACATATAGGACGTATCAAATCAAATTAAATAAAAAACGTATTACAGAATAGCAAACAAAATATAGAAGGTTAAAAATCACAGGTCCCTTTCCAAATACATAAATGTAAATTGCTTAAACATATCGTGGAGGTTGTAGACGAATTTTATCTTCACATTACACATATTTAAATTTTAGAATACCGATTTGCTTCGAAAATTAAGGTTTGCGAGGATAAGATTTGTGACATAATCTGTTTTGCTGTAGACATGCTGACAAAGGTCAGCCAGCCAAAGCAGGCAGCTGTAAAGACAGCCCTTGTTACATCAATCAAAGCTGTAGGATATAAAAGGAACAGAATGCTTGGTCTAGGTCAAAGCGATTACTGTGAATTAGGATTGTCATCACCTCGAGTACTTTTTAATACATTCCTTTGTTCTCTCATTCTCTTTAGAACCATTTTGGCAACATTGGAAGAAAAAAACAATTTTAATTGAAAACGTACAAAATTGAATAAAGGACACGTTTAGCGCTGACAGAACTTTTTTCTCCGAGTGACAGAATATGAAGCCGGTGACATCCAAAATGTGAAGAGTATTTAGGCACATCTACGTCCCCCCGCTGCCGCCCCGGCCTTAGCGGTTGCTTAAAAGTAAAAAGGGTAGCTTTAGCTTAGTTTTACAAACAAGTGATTTGCAAAACGTCACTCAAAGGTGCCTTATTATAGAAACTGTGAGAAAAGCGATGACAAGGCGGAACGGAAACTAATTACGTCTGTAATTAAAGACGTTTCACTGTGAGCTGCCGACGACGGGTAATTAGGAATGACGAAAGTTTCGCGCTATGGCTAAATAAGGCACGTCTTGACACTTTCATGTGCGCCGACGCACTGCTGACCAGGCGGCGATTCTGATATTACTCTCAATTGGAAATGATTAAATAACGAGTTTCTTTTTTCAAATTCATGACATTTACCTGTGAGTGCAGATTTTATTAGATTTTTATATTTTATGACCGATGGAGAATTAATAGTTCTCTCTCGTATTTGTTACTTTTGAAAATACTACAAGTCATAAGTACGCTTCATTTTCCGATCACTTCTACTCACTGGAGTTTTCTACGAATACTAAGTAAACAGGAGCAAATTATTTATTTTCTTAATAAAACATACGAAAGTGCGTAAAAGTTTTCTATCAGTGGATTCAAAGATTGCTGCCGTCGTTATTTTCTTTCTTGAGTGGTAATCACCAAATTACACGCACCATGGCAATGCATGGCACTCCACCATCAATCCACTTTCATCGCAATCACCGACTGATTGATACAATATCCCACTTCTATGGGGGACTTCTTCCGATACCTGCCTATTCTGCTGAAAGTACTATCGTATATACGCGAGGTTAATGTAACGTAAAAAATAATAATTTTCTTAGTGTAAAAATGTAAAAAAAAAAAAAACAAATTTTAGAGTCGCCTAGCTTACCGCCGCCGTGTGGTGACGGCAGAGTAGAGTCAGCTACTGCTAGATTTATTCCCAGGTCACCTACTGTCATTGGAACAAAGTTCATTTCAGTGCTACAAGATATATGTTTTGATTATGAAGCGTACATTGATAATTGTTTTCGATACTTGAAGTTTAGAAGAGAAAACTTCGTCCGTTAGAGAGCCAGTTAGAGGAGTGGAATTCTTATTTCATTCTTACTTGATTCGTAGTAGTCCCTTTTGAGCATTTTCTCTTTTGGAATATACAAGATTATATGTGAAATTATGAATAATTAAAAATGAGTTATGTTTACCATATTTATAAATATAGTTAGCCAGTTTAGCGCGTCATGAGTATTTATAATAATAAGTTAGATGACAATTTAGGTGACTCAGCACGGTACCTACCCCATTTTGAATCGGAAAATTTTATTGTGTTAAGAATTATCTACAAAGTTATAATCAATCATATGTGAAATTAACGTAATTTGTATGCTTTACTCCCATCTGTGATTACTGCCATGCTTCAAGCAAATAAACATTATTCATATTGTGAAAAAGGTCATAATTAGTAGTCTGTATCCGGCGCACAGTGGGCTGAATTTAATAAATCGTTATCATAGAAACAAATTGTGGAATATCAAGCTGATTTTTTTATACGATTGATATGACCAATCCTGACAAATTTGTTGTTTTGTTTGTCAATATTCCACAATTTGTTTCTATGATAACGGTTTATTAAATCCAGCCTACTGTGCGGCAGCGTGGGGTATTTAACAATTTGTAATTTTGTTTTTATTTTAAACTTTTTGGAGAGTACGTTACTATCGTTACACATCACACTAATACATGTTATTATAAATGACGACATTTTTGTGTGAGATGCCCCCACATATTTAATTTTTATTTATTTATTGAAAGAAAATGTAAAAAATGCAATCAAACCCCGTGGGGTTTCTTGAAGTCCTGTTCTACAGAAGTATGCACGTGATTGTAATCTTATAAACCTGTTCTAGGTGTGTTATTTCGTGGTTATTTCTTTCTACTTATGTAAAAGAACAACAACGAGTCAATTTATATCTAAACCATATGGTTTATATAAATCAATTCCGTTTTTCAATTTGTTTTACTGCAGCAGCATTCCCCAAGAAGCGTGTCTGCGGGTAGTATCAAGAGGTTACCCGTATTCCCTGAATCAGCCATACAATATGTACGTTCCAGGCGGCGCGGGCGGCGGCGCACTGGGGACCCACGGGCCATTCTCGACAAAATCGCTAATCCTATTTCCTGTTACACGAGTAACAAAGCGGGATTAGATTCCTGATTCGCCACTCAGAGCTGCTCCAGCAACGAGGGAATGAATAAGATATCAACGCGGAAGGCAATTTCTTCGCTAAATGTAGTAAATGAACATTGTGTTATGCGTTACAGGTAACGTTGTCATGAATTTTTAATTACATTTATAGTAAGTGTAGTCCTATGGTTACGTTTCAGTTCGATATGCTGTAAAAAACATTTTGTTTTACTGCGCAATCAAAAAATGCAAAGATTACACGGAGCCGTTTTCGGATACATCTGCCGGTCAAGTATTCAAAGATTACATGGAATTGAAGAACTTAAAATAAATCTAAAACAAAATTGGATACAAAAGAAAAAATACTCCGTATCATGAAGATCGCAATCCAATGACAGTTTAAAATCTGCTATGACATCGCCATCTATACAGATTAGAAGAACGAGTATTAACTCTTTAAAAAACGTTCTCGAAAATATCCGGTAACTGGCAAGTAGTAAAATATAACAACTTAAACTTACCAGGTACATGTTCTTCATTAAAGGTGACTCTGACAGAGTGAGGGCGAAGCACCCGCGGAGTGAACGCGGCGATGTACCGATGACCGCCGAGAGGTCTCACTGAGCTGGCTACCAGGGCTCCGTTACCACCAGATACTTCAAGCTCCAGATGGCCAGGACCTGCTGAGCTGCAGTCCACTGGACAAAGAAGAAAATATATACCTATCGCCATTTAGGAACTAGTGACAGTAAAGTGATATCATTTTGCAAGATTTAATTTATAAAAGTACAAAGCCGAATCAAATCAGGTTCAAACGGTGATTTGTCACACTTTTTTTTAAATTGTACTGGCAACACCAGTTTCTGCAGGTAATAAAATACTATGTGTTTGCTTCTTCAGTTTCGAGTAAAATATGCATTATGTATGTCATAATATTTAATATGTTTTTTTTTCTCTTTTCCCAAAAGTTTGAACCAGTGGACGAATCACTGTTTAAATGTTTGCTCCACCCTTAAAAAGTAATACATTTACCTTGTATGGAGGACCTCTCTAGACAATTATGCCACCGTAATTTTATAACACAAACGTTACACGTCGCTTTCGGACCCTGGAGTCATTATGCTAACTGCTCAGTAGAGACATGATTGTTATTGATTACTATTGTATCATCTGTTTTCAAACATCTCCGTTTGTTGTTTAATACACAAGATGACAAACAATGATGCAATTTGCACTCACCAACAAATTCTATTGGTTGTCCTAGAGTTCCTTTGAGAGTGCGTTTTACGATTATCGCTTTGGCACCTCGATTGTGTTCCCTTTCAATTGGTCTGCAACAAAAGAAGCATGCTTTTATGACGCTGAATGCACAATCGCATGCATTGCACCTGCACGGGTGTTACTGCAGATACATGTTTTCGTATTTCGTATAGAATTCTGTGAAATATTAACTATGATCGTACATTTTAATGCTCACGAGCTCACAAAAAAAAATGAAAAATAAAATAAAGTAATGACAGTCACTTTTGAGTGTATCAAAGTGTTTCGTTCAGCATTTATTTTTACATAACACGCTGCTGATACAAGTACAATAAAATACATAAGATTAAAATCCATAGTTGATATAAAATAGAAACACGCAAATAACTCAATAAACATAGGTGATTCGGTAAATAAGATAAAATTTATTTGAGATTTTTAATCCCATACACAAATAAGAACTATAATATCATTTAACGATGCGCTTGAGTCAAACGAGTCACATTTTCAAAAGTGGATCATAGTAGCAGTTGTTACGACCAAGAACAAGAAAGCTATGCTTAATAAAAATTTACTACCTTCTCCGTCTGTCTATTCTATACGTACCTACCTAACGGCCACGATTCTGGCAGAAACGGCCTATAAAGCCTCCTAAAGGCTATGAACAATTTCAGTAATTTTCTTAACAAACAAGAATAAAAACAAAATTAAAAATTTTGAAAAATCCCACGCCGGTTGTTAATACATATTAGAAAAATAATTGAAGAATGTTGCCTGGAAGAAATTGCAACCTTAGCAATAAGGCCGCCTAATTGACTCAACTAACTGTAAAAATGTTTTCTTGTAAATTGTGATTGGTGTCAATAAAGAATATTTGTTTTGTATTGTATTGTATTGAATAATACTTTTGACTATAGTCAAATATGAAAGGAAAGATATAAAAAGAGTGATTTGTCACGAATTCTGCCATACAAACAACTAATCATGACCTTACATTTACGTATCTATATCTACATTTTGGTTTCTCGTAGAGATAGCTTGGACGAATATCCAAGAGAGATAGACACAGCAATTAAACATGCCAAATATTATGTACCGAATCACCGTTGTTTATCTGTTATTCGCGTGTTTCTATTTTGTATCAACTATGTATTTTATTGTACTTGTGTCAGCAGCGTGTTATGTAAAAATAAATGCTGAACGATTTAACACTTTGATACAAACAAAAGTGGCTGTCATTATTTTATTTTAGTTTTCCTTTAAAATTTAAATTTTATATGAGCTTTTTTTTTGACAAAACGAAAGTTTATATTATGTGGTCTGTAATCCCGTCCGGAGCCCAGGAAACATACGGTGAGATAGGCATTTGACTTTCGACATGCGAATGGCGGATATTTGGTCACAGTTGGCCAACATTGGTCATGTTATCCCGAATGTTTGCCAATGCAGGTAGTCTGCGATGGTATAAATAAAGAGCGCAGACACGTGGTCGTCAGTTGGCGTTTTGATTTTCTACAGTGCGGATCGGATAGAATGTCGCGTTCACACTCTTCACGTCGGCTTGGGTATACGTTACCAAGCTCAGGTTCTTCATCTTCCTCCGCTGAAGAGGAAGTAGAACATGGTCCACCGCGAAAAATACAACGTATGGAATCCGGATTGGCAAGAGCCTGTCCTTTGGAACCGAATGTGGTTATCCGATCGGTGGTACAACAAGTGACGCAACCAGCACCGGCAGCAGAAGTGATGCGTGAGGAAGCAAGAGCACCGCCGCCCGGAGTAGCAGCAAGCGGATCAACGGATTTTGTATCATCAGCTGTTTCGGCAATGTCGCAACTGGAAGGTCAGTTCTTGTTATTAGCACGTGAGCTTGCACAAATTAAATCTATGATGTCGAATGCAAATTCAATTCTGGTACCTACTGGGCTTAAACCCACGGAGCGGGCAGCTTCTGAGATTCTGGAGGATCTCGTCCCACCTGCACCGCCGTCAAAGGCACCGGAACTTGATGTGCCAGAAGCTGTTTTAGCTGAAACTATAAAAAAGGCAGATCCAAGCCGCTTAGCTACGGTTGCCAGCTTACAGCATTTGATAATCCTGGTTGGGCTAGCATTCGATACGTAGAGACTCAAAAAAGATATTTAGCTTCTCCAGATTTTGCATGCTTAGAATTAAATGACGAGCTTATTCCTTTTGAAACCAAGCCATATCAGCTAAGATCATTGGACCAAACGTTAGGTGTATTAACTAATATGTTGCTGGCCCAACGCGAGGCAATACAATCAACTATCAAAGAAATTCTTTCTTTGCCTAATGCGCCACCGGAGCTTCATTCCAAATTGGCCTCATCATTTGGTTCTGGCAGCACGTTTGCCGAGATTTCTAAAGATTTATTACAGGTCGTTTGCGGAAGAAGGGCTAGTATTTTAGAACAGCGTCGTGATCAAGTGCTCAGTGGCGTAAAAGACTTTACCACCAAAGAAACTGGAGAGATTGCAAGGTTGCATCCAGAAGATGATCGTTCGCTCAACATAGTAGGGTACCTGAACTTTGCGAGCTTTGTGGTTCCCTACGGCAGGCTGAATTTTTGCAACCTTTTGGATCTCATGCGACAATCAGTCCAGCACGAGACTTCAATGGCAGTAACTCTCCCTGTATAAGGACCTGAACTGGTGGAAGGCGAACTTCCAGTTACACACTTTGTCGTTACGGACGCTGCAGATTCGGGCTGGGGTGCGTATGTGAACGGAGTTCACGTTCAGGGCCAATGGATGGAAAACGAGGCCTCCTTACCAGCGAACGCAAAGGAACTACTTGCCATTCATTTCATTCTTCAGGACTTAGTCCCTCGCTTTCCGGGAGATACGATTATGGTCCAAAGCGACAATCGCACTGCGTTAGCTTATCAGCGGAATCAAGGCGGAACTCGGTCGGCGAATTTAATGAAGATCACTAGAGCGATTTACGATTACTTGCTCGCTTACCGAATAAACCTGACTGTAAGTTACATACCGGGCCCTCTCAACGCAGTAGCAGACAGCCTGTCCAGGTTCGAAGCGCTTCCAGAATGGCACATACTGCATGCTGCCTGCAGCCTAATATTTCGAAAATGAGGCACACCAGTGTTGGACCTATTCGCTTCACGCACAGCCCATGTAGTCCGCCACTACGTGACCAGAGACCTTCGCGACCCCCATGCAGAATATTTGGATGCTTTCAGCAGGAGATGGAGTTACAGCTTGGCGTGGGTTTTTCCACCACCGTGCCGGATGCAACAGGTCCTACTGGCTCTGAATCAGGCCAAAGGCAAGTACATTGTAATTTTCCCGCGTTGGAAGAACGTGTCATGGAGAGCAGATCTGAAACCAAGGGCGCTGAGCCCTCCTTTCACGATTTGACACCTCCGCAAAGTGTTGGTGGACACGAGGACAGGCCTCACGCCACCCCAAGTGGACAAGCTAGAATTGGAGGCATGGCTGATACGGGGTGGGACGAGCTCCAGGGTTGGTCGCCATCACAGCGAGCCATAGTTGAAGCTAGCTGGAGACCATCTACTTTGAAAACCTACAAGCAGGCCTGGTCGAAGTGGATTACGTGGTGCCAATCAACAAGATCTGATCACAAAAATCCCAGCGCTGACAGTATAGCAAGATATTTGACATATCTTCACAATCAGCTGGGGCTCAAATATAGCTCCATTTTCGTGCATAAATCTGTGGTTACTAACTTTTCTAACCCTCAGAGGTCATCTAAGCTGAGCTCACACGCGGTAGTGAAACATACGGTTAAAGGGACCGCGAACAAAAATTGTACTGGATCGAAACCTAAACCACCGATTTGGAATCCCCAGCTGGTTGTGAATTGGCTTGTATGTAACGCTCCACGCGCAGACAGCTTATACGAAGTATCGAGGAGATGTGCCGTTTTGCTTCTTCTCGCTTCTGGTAGGCGAGTTCATGATCTTACGCTTCTATCTATTGCGGACGGTAATATTATTATCAAAGAAGATAGTATCGAACTTTGGCCAGTTTACGGATCAAAAACAGACTCATTGCACAAACAGACGGCACAGGCAATCTGGCTGGTTACTATCAAGTAATGTTCATTCTAACATTGACCCGGTACGTTGGCTTAAGAAATTGCTGGAACTGTCAACGTCTCGTCGTGGCCAGAACCAGATCAGTAGTTTGATTGTAGCTACGGCAGGTAAGCCCAGACCGGCTAGCCGCACTGTCATCGCAGGATGGGTCAGAACAGTTTTACATGATGCTGGCATTAGTGACCCACCAGGTTCAGTTCGTTCTGCAGTAGCATCTCTTAATTGGGTGCAAGAACTTCCTATCGAAGAAATACTTTCCAGAGGAAACTGGGCGTCTGAAAACACTCTTGCAAAATTTTATAGAAAACCACTAGCCCAACCTCTGTCGAATGTTCCTTCGGTCTCCTCTGCTTTCAGACCTATTTGATTGCTATACCTAATTATTGATCAATTGTAATTATTTTGTTCTGGATGTTGATTTTATTACATTTGTAAGTACAATTGTGATTTATTTTTGGCGGCCGCTAGCTGTAAGGTTATATAACAACACACTCAGTTTGTATTGACATATAATTTTTACTTACCCATTCTCAAATAGCTTTTGTCACTATAACCTAGGTTATATTATTTGCACATAAACTATTCCAAGTTTATCATTATAAGCTTTCCTTATTTAAACAAACTTTAATCAAGTACAATAAGCAGTAGTTTTAGGTCACAGTTGATACACAATGTTATCCCTCTCCATGCGATAATAAACACGTCTCACCGTATGTTTCCTGGGCTCCGGACGGGATCACAGACCACATAATATACGTATTTTTCCCTCCATAAAAATACTTATTATGTGTCTATCCCATCCGGAGCCCAGGAAATAATTTTCTGCATGGTAATGCCGCAACTGACGACCACGTGTCTGCGCTCTTTATTTATACCATCGCAGACTACCTGCATTGGCAAACATTCGGGATAACATGGCCAATGTTGGCCAACTGTGACAAAATATCCGCCATTCGCATGTCGAAAGTCAAATGCCTATCTCATCGCATGTTTCCTGGGCTCCGGACGGGATAGACACATAGTAATAAGTATTTTTATGGAGGGAAAAATACGTATATTTCACAGAATTCCGTACGAAATATGAAATCATACCGCCGCCGTGCCTCCTTCCGTCGTCGTCGTTGTGGGTAAAAACAGATTACTTGCCTACTTTATAAAAAACAAAAAAAAACCTTGGTATACAATATTGCACGTTCATAATAATAACCAAAACACATTAACTATGTATTTCAAAACAGATTTAAGTATTATATTATGAGTAATTTAAAATGAATAGAATTATGTTTTTTAATGATATACCTAGAGATAAATGATTAAATGTTATGAGTTTCTGTTATAGTTGGAATTTTGTTTGTGAATTGGAAAAGATGTTGGTTAACATGACTTAGGACTTTGTACCCTTTATTATTCACCTTTCACGTTTACAGACTTCTGTTCCAACCCAGACTGTCTGAGTGTTGATTTTTGCCGGAGTCGAAGCGCTGTACTCTAAACTTTAGAGGATTCTTCTACAGTGCTTTAGAGTCTAAAGTGTACTCAAGTTGTAATAAACCCGGGCCGAGACTGCACATGGATGCGGAAGTAGCCGTCTTACTGTGAGATACAACTCTGTTGAACGCGACCGACGGTTTTATAACGCCATAAATTGATATTGTTAAAGCCACTAGAGATACAAAGGCGATATTTCAGTTTAAAACACCAAAACTAATAGTTAAGTTCGAAGTTATTTGTTTAGACAATCTGAGTTTCATACAACAAGGCAATAAAGTGCGGACTTAATTTTTCAGCAAATGCTTCGGTTAGCGACGAGGGTTTAAATTAAATTGGAAGCTTAAAAACGCAAACGGGATAATGATGACGATCGATTTTGGCCATGGCGACCATTTCGACTCCTAGTAAGTCGGGCATTGGTGCACCCGGAGATGGCTTATGTAGCCAATATTAGTTTTTTTTTTTATAACAAACTTTAGATAGCGTATTATTTGCTTATACCATAGAGACACTAGGATCTAGTGTCTCTATGGTATACTAAACAATAATGATCTCTATCTCACCTGAACCTCGGATGTGCAGCGTCGGTTTCAGACAGGGCCCCCCCGTTTGGGACGCGGGGGGGCCTATTGGATAAAAAAGACTGCTGTTGCTGCTTCTCCTCAACGCTGCTGTACGAGGAGTCTCTGACCACGTACGAGCTCTCTCGCACCTCGCGTTTGCTGACCTCTTGCTGTAACAAGGAAATAAATTTAAAAGGAATTCCTCCATGTACCATAACCTACCCTGAAATATCCTGAAGTTTTGAATTGAATCTGTGTCGAATATGAATAAAGGGGAGACTTAACTTTTATATTTCTGTTGATATTTTACGAATTAAATGTTTCACTATCGAAATCGAACCAAATTTTCTGACAAATTAGGAAATAAAATTAGAAGATGTTAAAATAAATAAAATAAGAATTTAAGATCAGTAAAATTGTAACAGTAAATCCAAGATAAACATTAAATAAGTACATAATAGAAATTTTGTAAAATAACATGTAAAACCTAGTAAGAGTCAATAGACATGTAGGCAAACTAAGTCACGACCGATAAGACGTGAAGGCAGTATTACTACCTTAAATCAACACAAATTTAGATTAATCAAAGTGCGTTCAATTATCGTCAATAATGATTTTAGACGTTATATTATGTGCTTTGCTTATGTTAATTATTACGTGGAAGTAACACAGCATAGGTGATCTATTAAGTCTTGGGAAGACTTATTTGTTTAAACCGGCCTAGTGCGGGCTAGTCGACTTCACACACAAAAAAATCCACATATTAGTTTTAACACATTGGTACAGTCAGCAAAAGAGATAGTCATGCCACCGGGCCCCTTGACACAGTTAAGTTTTCTCAATTAATTATGCTATGTCATGAAATTTTGTATAATTGTGCAAATATATAAAATTTCGATAAAAATACGTAGAATCTCCTGAGAAAACATCATCGATTTCTCTTTTTGCCAACTATACGTGGTGGGGTTCGAAATGGCGTGTTACGGAGGAAAGACATGCAGTATTAACCACTAACACAACCAACGTTAACATTGCAGGTTGGCTAAGCAGTAATACAATACATTACAAATATACTTTAAAAAAAAATCAACGGCCCGTTACAGTCCACTGCTGGACTATGAGGCTCCTCCACTTAAGTGGAGGGTTTTGCCATAATCTCCACGCTTGGCAGGCGGGTGATTAAAAGGTTACTGTATCAGAGAGCGCTGCTGCCCGTTCCCTGTTCAATGTGTAGTTCCTAAGTCGCCTCTTACGACACCCACGGGAAGAGTAGGGGTTGGTGACAAATGTATTCTACTCTGCCGTCACCACACGGCGGCGCACAAATATACTTTATTGACACGAAAAACATAAAACATACAGAACAAGATAATTGAAACAATGTAGGACAACAGGCGACCTTATTGCTAGGGTAGCAATGTCTTCCAGGCAACCTTAGGATGCAGGAAAACAATATTTAAAGTCAAAGCGCAGCGTAATCTTACCCGAGTAGAATAAGTCTCAGAGCTCTTGTCATCATCAGCTAAGCGGTCGAGGTTCCTGTTGAAGGAGTCTCGGGAGAAGTCGGTGAATTTGTTCAGCTGCGTGTTGCGCTTGGTTTCCTTTTCCAGGGTGCTGTAGCGGTCTGGACTGGCAGGGTCGAGTCTGCAGGGGAAAATGTTTTGGTTATGAAATTCGTTCGCTCTCCTGCTGTCTTGAAATTTTTTAAGAGCGCCGTTAAACTTTTACAAAGAATTTGTTTAAGAGCGTATGAATTCACTTAAATCCATAAAACATCATCATAAATATTATAAATACGAGTACGGGGATTTCTCGAAAAAATACATTTATTAATTAATAACACAAAGAAAAAGAGATACAATCTGTTGATTAACTTAACAATAAAAAAATTACCTGCCAGTACTTAGGTGTTTGGGTTTTTCTTCCCATGAGTCCTTCCTGAGGGGAAATCTCCCGCCCGGGTCCCCCGCACCTGCGCCAAAATTAAATGAAAACTCCATCATATTTCACAAGCACACATTAAACATTTAACAGCAAATAGTTTGCACAAAGACTAATTAATTAAAAGCTGCACGCTGCTCGTAAAATTTAATACGACGCAGGGTAAAAGGGGAAAAAACAGTGTGTCGTAAACAGCGAATGAATAAACGAAGTTGTTTTTATTTTCGTACCGGGACTGCCGAGTCTTTTTACGTGGTCAGCTTCAAGTGATGAAAAAGGGCTGTTCTGGTCGAGGTTGTCCTGGGAGCCACTGTACGAGCTGTACTTGTAATTGGATCGTTTTTCCACGACTCGTTTCGTCGTTGTCACTGGACTGTACCGCTCCGTCGGGCTGCTTACCCTGGCGGAAATACATTGTCAAATGTAAATAGGAACTCGATCTAGTCTAAGCCTGAAGCATGCAACGTATTTTCATATAAATTAGATTTCCTTCCAAACCAGTGTTTACTACTGCAGCTGGCGTCTAATCCCCCATTGACCTCTAGCGAATTCAATACAAAATTGCGCAATGGCTTTTAAAGTTTTACTACAGTTTCCGGGGTGAAAATAGTATTGGCTTGCGTGAGGTAAGACGCGCGAGTGTTTCCGCAGAGCGGCTGATTTATTGATTTCCTGAACAGCGTTGACTGGGTGATTGATTGATTGATTTATTTATTTATTTGATATGTAATTTTTAAGATATTGACTCAAACACAATGATTGTATTGTTGAAATAAATTAATAAATGAACTAAATTGAAATCGAGTTAACGAAACATTGTTAGAGAATAGACATAATATCACAATATGTAGTGCATATTATCATCATCAACAACTCATATAGATAGGTACGTCCCCACTAATACATAATAGTGTAAAATCTGGTGGACTTACCTATTAATTGGACTAACTGTCCTATTTAAAGGACTATCTTTTCTCGTGAGCGGACTGGCGGTCCTTCCAACAGGACTGGTCGCTCGATACGGACTCGTGGCTCTGTATGGGCTACTTGCTCTGTTCACTTCTAGGCGAGAACCATTCCCAAGATGTTTCGTGGTTATCGGACTGGCCGTTCTATTTCTCGGGCTTTCCGAACCGTATCGCGTGTAATCCTTTTTGTTTACTCTGGAGTATGTTGAGTCTGTGACGTCATAACCTTTTTCCTTCGCATCTGTATTGTATGTTTTGTAATAATCGGTGGAGTCACGTCGCTCTTCGCGCCGATCGAACGAGCTAGTATGATGCTTGGTCGAGTCGTATAAATTATAATGGTTGAGCGGGCTCTCAGATCTTAGACGCGTCACTAAAAGGTTTTAGAAGCATTACTTGCGAGTTGCAACAATGTACTCTAATTATATAGTTTGGTTTTAGTTACAATTAAACTTTTAGTCGTTAAATGACGGGTCAAGAGTGTGACGACTTTGAACGCTTGACTTTGGTTTAACACTGTCTAAAGTAAAAGATAACAGTAAATTGAATACCTGGACTAGAAACTCTTGCAGTGTAGGTGGGTAAGGGGCTTGCGCTACCACGGGGCTTTTTGGTACGCGATCCCACTCTAAACATATGTGGTGAACCATCGACGTCATATCCGTTGAAATATATGTACAACTGAAAATAATTACGTTGGATTTAGTAGGTGCATAATACTAACTAACACAACCTGTTTCAATAAAGTCAAATGTGCAACTCTTACCCTATGTTTCCCCGCTGCCTTAGGCATAAAAGTGGCACGATATCTGGTGGGACTAAGTTTCTCAAGAGCACACATAACACTGCGCTTGTCATGAACAATATCTAGTTGAAGATCACCCTTGACTCCGCATCCACTTGTGTCCAATTCGAAGGAGTGAGGCTTGAGGGGTTCGGCACCTTCTAAAGCACCCGGACTGAGTCGCACTCCAGATGGGTCGAAAACTTCACAGGTGAACGGACCACCCTGAAAAGTAAAAGTTTGGTGCTTCTAAGCCATCTAACTTGTCACGTAGTTCAGGAGGAAATGAAATTAACTGGTTATTCTCGGAAGAAATCTTTGGTTCACATTTATTTGTATTTGTTTTTTGTTATAAGATCTTACCTGAATATGCTCCCCTTTGTAAGTGATGGCGATAGTCCAGGTTCCAGGCTCATCGGGTTCAAAGGTGCAACTGGAAGCAGTGGTGCCAGGCGCAGAAGGAGGTGGATGACGAGGTCGGAGAGGCACCGCCCTACCACTTGGAGAGTGGGCAGTTACATCGATGTCTTCTCTTCTTGGAGCTCCTAATATTGAAACATTCAGTAAGTAAATATAAGGGGACATGATAAAAAAAAATATCAACTCGCCTTTTAATAATAGGGGTTTTACCTGTAGCACTGACTAGAACTTCCACGATGCTGCCGGTCGCACAAGGTGCCATCCCTGGAGGTGGGACTGTCACCAATCGCGGCAGCACTCGGAAGAAATACCGTCCATCCACTCTGAAAACATAAACCACCACTTTACTGCCTGAGCTTTATTTTGCCAATTAGGGTTCAACTATTTTGCTTTCTTAAACGAAGAAAAGGTGATAGGAAGGAGCTAAGTGTAAATATACTTTAAAAAGCCCAAGAATGTTGGCAATTAAATTATTAATCTTACGGGTCAAATTTCTGTGATCGAAGGCCAAATGTAGATACAAACCTTATGTCATCAACCGTCAACACGATCTCATGCATCCCAGCGTGTTCAGGCACGAATTCTCCAGCACCCCTCGAGTCCAGCTTCAACCTTGACTCCTGCTCCAAAGGGTTCACAATCGACACCTTTACATCCGAAACGGAGAGCTCATGGGTAATGCTCTCTACTTTTATATAGGTCTGGAAAAATATAAAAAAGGAACATGTCTGAGAAGGTAGAGGAATCCTTTTCAACTATTCCTCTAAGAAAAAGATTCAAGAATGATCTGCATGAAAACTACTACCTCTCAACATCAACGGCCCGTTACAGTCCACTGCTGGACTATGAGCTTCCTCCATTTAAGTGGAGGGTTTTGCTATAATCTCCACCCTTAGCAGGCGGGTTGGAGATTGCAGATTAAAAGCTTACTGTATCAGAAAGCGCTGCTGCCCGTTCCCTGTTCAATGTGTAGTCTCTAAGTCGCCTCTTACGACACCCACGAGAAGAGTAGGGGTTGGTGACAAATGTATTCTACTCTGCCGTCACCACACGGCATACTACATACTACCTCTCACACAAGGGCAAAAAGAAAATAAACTTACAGGTTCTCCGACTCTCCCAGAAGTTGAATCCAGGGCCACTCGTAGCATGTCGTGGACCGGCGGCCGTGGAGGCACGTTTCGCAGCTGGGAAGCCCAGGACATTACTCCTAGGCCGTCCACGTCACTCTGGGTCATATCCTTAGCTGACAGCACTGAGTGAACACCTGGTGATACGAGATAGGTTAGTTGGATAATTCGTAATAAAATGAGGAAAGTCCACTAATCTTTAATTTAGTCAAAGCCGTATTCTACATATTTTTAAAATTAAGAAAGGAATGACATTTCCACCTCCAACACCGTTGCTATAAATTATATTAGATGAAATTATATGAAAATAGAACACACGCAAATAGGGCTGAACAAATCTTGTTTATCACAATCCCTTTGTATTGTGATCACTACTGTTGATCTATTTTGTACATGAATTTTGAATTTCGAATATTAATTATGGTATTTACTATTTTGGTCAGGATTTGGGTTTATTATTAAATTCTCTCGAGCAACATCAAAAGTACGAGGGCCCTTTGTGAGTGCCCTCCCGCCGGACCTTTCAGCCGAGGGTCAGGAGGGGTGGCAGTGCCGCTTTAACGCCTAGTTACTTAAATCACGTTGTTGTTGTCCGCTTAAAGGTCTATCCACACAGCTCAGTGCCGTGTCAGGGACGGGGCCGGAACGTGGCAAATGTCATAGAAAATGTATGAACCGATATTTTTTTTGACTCGTGACGATGACGATTTTCTATGACATTTGCCACGTTCCGGCCCCGACCCTGACACGGCGCTGAACTGTGTGGATAGACCTTAAACCTTCCTTTTAAACATCACTCAGTGAATCGATAAGTATACTTTTTTGGCAAGTTCTCTTACATAATTTGTTGTGTTTTGTGGAGAAGAAACTCCAAATTAGGCGAATCGGACCATATCATATAATATCACCGTAACGAACCTCACTTTACCTATATGAAACGTTTTATTTAAGGCCATAGAGGAAATTTAAGGCTAAAACACTTGCGTTAGCAACGCAATACTCTCCGCATAATTATCTTCTAAACCATGAACTAGCTTTCGACGTAACAAAATCCAGACACTATTTTGCTGTAGACCTTTAATTTAAACTTGTGCCGTCCAGCAGGCATTCAAAGTTTACAAATAGCAACTACGTGCCTATTCCCACTAGATGTTACAGTCGTAACGTTTGTAATGCAGCATTTTGAATTAGGAATTATTTTAAGGGAAGTACTTAATTACATTTTACCATTTGCACATGTGTATTATCTTGATTCCTAAAGCGATTTTAGTTTTATATTGTTCAATATGCAAATTAGGATACAAAAAGAAATACTGTTTCTTATGTGTATATAACTAGTTATATCTACAGATTCAACGGTAGATGTACGATTATTGCCAAAGTTTTTGAATAAAATAAATATTTGTTTATTTTCAAATGAAAAATTATAATAATACATTCAAAGGCCAAGACGAGACCTTCTAGTAAGTAGGTATTAAAATGATACCTGTGGATTATGAATAAAATTCTGAATTCTGAAACGAGGGTCGATGCACTAGCTCATATAGAGAACATTCTTGCGCAGTTGCACCTTATCTGCACTCCTGCAAAATAACTGTCCAGCCAAACCGCGATCAGTTCCGCTTGTGTGAATAGGCTCTACTCTACCTACATCGGAACTAAAACGAGCGAGGACCGGAGCACCACTGCCCACTTTCATTTCCGGCCAGGTTCCATTCTTACGTGAAAATAGTAAATAACATCACTCTTGTCGACCCAAAAGAGTATTCTTTGTGTTATGACTGCGAAGCTGGCGGGGCTGCACAATGAGGACACAAGAATGCCTGTCTCGTGTGCCGTAGCAATGTAGCAGCACAATACAATGGTACGCTATTACTATGCCTTTACACATTTTACTGGTAGAATAGACCAGGCGTTTGTATCGGACATCTTATTAAAGTTTGAAGAGTGATGCGACGCCAAGATAAATTAAAAAACAAAAGGATGTTATATTGTTTTAGAACTAAGAATGCTAAGAACAATGTATAACATACATTTGAATTTCTGACTTGTTTTTCCCGCGTGCTCAATAAATATACTAGCAAAGTCGCTATGTCATATTAGTACTATATTCAGACCTGTATGCAATAAAAGTTTGAAGTTTATCTGACCTAGTTTTTTTGCAGCATCAATAGCAGTCTGGCAGTTCTCTTCCCAGCGGCCTGGATCCCTGCGCAGGCGACTCGGGGGAATTGCAGGGCCACCCATTGAACGCACCAGCTCGTTGGCTACTCGACCATCATTCCAATCAGTCTGAAAAGCAGAACACCTTATTTAAGACTCAATGAAAAATAACTTATAAGATACAAGAACGGATAAAGTAACAGAGTATAAAATGGATTTCATAATGTAACGAACTTTGTGGGAAAAACCTGAAGATATAAATTATGGGAGAATTTAATATTGTTGGATGAAGTGATTAATTAGGGCCACGTGAGTTTTAGCTGTTGACGAGAAGCTAGGGATTGAAAATGCTAATAAAAAAAAGAAAAATGTCTTTGTTAGGGTGTCCTAACCTACTTTATTTGTCGGGTCTATAATTTATTTAAACAAACATGTTTAAATAAGCTGTTTTTTCTAATTCAATATACGTTTTCTAGATTTCGTCAGTTCAAGTAATTTCTGTACCATGTAATATTTTGTAACTGACTCCATGCATTAACAACATTTAAGCTCATTTAGGGTTACCGTAAAGTTAGCGATCCCTCTCTCGAGCCTCGAGTTGACCCACTCCAGCACGTTTCTGTACCCTGCTGAATCTGGTTTCATGAAGTAGGACAGGTAAGTCATTCCGGAGAGCTCGTCCAGCCACGGGGAAGCCAAGTATTCAGGTTCCAACACCATGGGCACGTCGAGCTCGCGATGAGCCAGCCTCATGGCACGTCGACAGTTCTCCACAGCCTCGTGGCGGTCTGCAAAATGTCAGATTATTGAAAATTAGATCCTAGAGCCAAGCTTTGGAGATTGATTTGAGTCGTTAGTCATGTAATTCAATATCTGATGGCCAATTTTTATCTTTTGTCATTCATACGCTTGGTTTATATCGCAACGTTGCCGCTGAAGTTGCTGAAAAAAGCATTTAGTTTTTAAACGTACCTACACTTGTTGTTCTTAGGCTTTCGTTTAGTACTTGCCTTTTCACTGACTCAGATCTGTTATTACTAAGCTTAAGTTTGCGATTGGGGATAGGTGGATATTATGAAGCCCCAGTCTAATCGGATGAGACAAATCCAGTCGTGACACTTACTGAGTTCACGCCAATGCGGAAAGACGCCTGGCTTGCAGTAGTCCAGCAAAGCTGACAGCAGGATGCCGCTATTCCAGTCCGTGGTCAGGTTCCCCACGTGGCAATCTGGAAGAGCCGCTTGCAGCCAGGACAACATCAGCTTTCTGTAACCGGAAAAACATATAATTGGAGACTTTGGCAATGATGAAGTATGTCACCCTCTAGGAAAAATGCGTGACGCAAATGCAAATGTGTGAAATGTGTGCGGTGCGTGGTACGTGATGCGTGCGTGCGTGCGTGCGTGCTTTTTGTTTGTATGTCGATTATGTTTCCCAATTGTATAGGTAATTAATGAATGTTCCTTAATCCTTGTAGGTAATCAATCATGTTAGATAATAACCATTGCAATAACCTTATACAAGTATGTGGAACCTATATAAGGTATAGCTTAACGGCTTGCATTCTACTTATTGGGAATAGAACTATGTTTCCTATAATCATATATTTTCTCTAACATGTTCCAAAATGGTAATAAAACTATTAGTCTAGTATTAAACAACAATATTTTTCCACTTGTTAGAGTATTGAGCAAGCGCAAGGTAGAGTATGACTTTTGAAAAGCACTTTAAAATGTTGTTATAGAGTTTCGTTTTGCTGTTACAGGTGTAGGTTGTTAGTGCGACGAGTGGGTGCGCCCGCGCCGTGAGAGCCCGGCAGAGCCCGCGCAGGCGTGCCGCGTAGTGCGCTAATTGCTTCACGACAGTGTTAGGTTCAGAATTATGTAACGTTTTTCACTTTTAAATTTTCTCACAAGATAAGACGTTTACTACTATGATTGAGTTACTTTTTGTTACTTTTCTATTTTACAAAAGTGAATAATTAAATCCTTAAATAATGTAGATGCCAATGGTATGGTTTGTGTGCTCACCTGGGAGGGAACTTGCTTCTGCCGATCTGGTAACGGACGATGAGGGACCAAATCAGCCCTAGAATGAGCTTTAAGTTCCCATTTACAATGTCCACGTTACCTGAAAAACACACAAAGTATAAATTACCTACCTGATGTTGGTTGTTTTTGGCTCTACGTCCCCAATGAGGGGCTCGAGCCCACTCTTTGTGCGTATTGATTTTTTGTTCTTCGACTTCTAGACACAGACAACTTTTATTTGACATAAAACACAGTAGGTAAGAGCGTCGGTGGTCTAGTGGCTAGGGCCGCTGCCTCCCGTCCGGGAGACGTGGGTTCGATCCCCACCACGTCAATGTGTTTTCGAATTTCGAATTCATATGTACGTTCATTCGACGCTCTTGCGGTGAAGGAAAACATCGTGATGAAACCTGTACACTTCTGCGAAAAAAATCAAAGGTTGTATGTGAAGTCGACCAACCCGCACTGGGCCAGCGTGGTTGACTAAGGCCTAATCGCTCTTATACAGGATAGGCTCTAGTCCCTCGGTAGGGACGTATATGAGCTGTTGATGACAGTAGGTAACACGGTAATCATAAATACAAATTACTTCTCACATAACCTATGAAAATCGTAACAGGTGAGTGCATGGTTCCCTAAAATACAAATGTTTTTCGATACTTACGTAGATGAATTTGTTCCTCACACATAAGTGCGTCGAACAACCTAACATCTTAATTCCGAAATCTGAAGAACACGACATGGAGCCTGAGCTTTCTAATAATTTACTAAAACATGTCTGCCTGCGTCTTTGTTGTTGGTTTATTAAATTCTATCTATGTAATTAATGTGCAACATGTTGTTCTCACCAATATTAACTAGTTTGACGCCGTCGTCCTCAATGGCCTGTAGCGCGGTGGTGACATTGTCCAGCTTCTGATGTTGGTTGGCCGGGTTGGGGCTCCAGCCCTTCAGTCTGCGACCTTGAAGAGTCTCCACTAGGGAACACAGGACAGTGCCGTCGCGAAGGTCTTCTACAAGGTCTAGCACCTGGCAAAATTAGAACATGTATTACGTTAAAAACAAAAGGAAAACTAAATGAATACATAATATGAATAAGAAATAAAAGTTGTATGGACGATAAATTTTACAAATCTCTAAATTATTTATTATTTTGCAATACCTACTAATAGTATTTTTAATAGATTGTCTGTTATCGCGAAAATATCAAATACTTTTAAACGAAGATTGTCGATTTAAAAATATTATACCTATATATTTATAGTATATATATGTAGGTAGTCCTGTTGATCAGTGGATCATTTATTATTGTGTTGGTAGAGATGACTCAGGTGAGATGAGATAGTCATGTTCTACGGCATGCATCTTTTTAATACATAATTCATAATAATCTAATAAAACTTTAGTGTTAGTAAACACGTTGAGGCCACAAGTTCGTTCGTTCAATCATAAAACCTCTTAAGCCATAAAACGAGCGACTAATGTTGCGATTTCGCATGGCAATTTACAATAACTCCGCGGTAATGGGTTGGCATAACTTGTGTGCTGATAGGATGATTAACTTTATGCCACGGTCCCATTTTAAGGTCTCACTGCCCTTCAACCTTTAAAACCTGATCTTAAATCCAGAGAAGTAAACGTGGTGGAAAGGATTGCGTTGGTCATATTTTGCATCGTACACTTATTTCTCTTCCTCATCGTGCATCGATAACCGACCTCACAAACCCTGGTGTAATTTTTTTAAACCATCGCCACCAAAGACCACTGACATGATGGCTCGTGTATCGATTACTTTATTGGATAGCAGCCGAGACCCACGGCATGACGTGCTTTCCGAAGCACGGAATCATTTTCTTTTCGGACAATCCGGTGATTCACCCTGCAATATTCTAATCAAACTGGGGAAATATCACAAAGATATTTTTTGTTTGACAGGTATTCGAACCTAGAGAGTGTCGAACGATCAACCACTCAACCAAGGAGGCTGCTATCATATTCTGATATATGTATACTTACTCATTACATTTTTACGCGCATATTTTCTAGAAATAGTTGTTATCATTGTAACGTAGGTAAGAAATTGCCTTACCTTTATGTCCATAGGCTTTAGAGTCTCATTGACCCAATTCCTGAAGGTGTTAGCTTGGATTTCTACCCAGAGGTCTTCGTGGCCTTTGATGGCCATGCCCTTGGCCGCCGTCCCTTCAGGGCTTCTAGCGGCCAGACCGGCCTGGGTGATGCGCCCCGCTGATCCCTCAGCGGAGTGCGCGCGCACACCCTGGTGTGTCATTTTGGCACCCTCCATCTTCGTCAATTAGTTCTTCGTTCTAACCAGTCTTGAATACGGCACAGGTTCTTTGGCACAATACATCGTTGTCATCTGTAAAACGAATTTTATAAAGTTGCCTGTGGAAGTTTTGTTTTCGTCTTAAGTGCGGATTTTCACATCAAATCGACTGAGCACTAGACTAATATTAGATAAGTTTTAACTATATTAATTACAATGCATGATACAAATAAATACTACATTTTTTAATGCGGTCTGTTACATACATACTGTTTGTATACTCTACTCATAACTAAGTTATTTTATATGTAAATTTTACTACAATAATCACGACTTTGGTTAGCGTGGATCTCTATCAGGAATTCACCTGTTTTTCTAGATAATAACCATTTATTCCTAAGTAGCCTTGTTAGCATGTAAATGTATTTTTCCTCTATTTGCATATTCTAGCGGAATTGCTGTTATAATCATACAATATTATAAGTGCGAAGTGTTTGTTGGTTTGTCCTTCTTTTACGTAGCAACGGAGTTGACATGATATTTCTATATTTTTTCATTGAAATAGCTCGTAGTTTACGGCCGGAGAGTGACAGCTAGAGATCATAAAATAGTGCTAAAATAGTGCAATAACAGTGTTTTTTAAATTCCTTGTCGTTGTAGTAAGTACTTTTATGTATAAAATTAATGTTTGTAAAGGGCATTACTCACGGCAGCTATAATATATATTATAGCACGAGGCAGCCAGCTCTCTCGTCGCCATTCACTTTCACGCAAAGCGGGGTTCAAACAAAATGGCGAATCAAGCAGGATGGCCGGTCACTGCGGCCATTCTGCTTGACCCCCGCTTTGCACACAAAGTGAATGGTGATGAGAGAGCTGGCTGCCTCGTGCTATTATAATATACAAGGTGTTACAAAAGTACGAATAAAGCTGAAAGGGTGTGAATCTGCTCGTGAAACTGAACAACTTTCCCCAAAGAACATAGGTCGAAAAACGATTTTTAAAAATCGCATTCCCACACAAAATGTAGAATGGTCTCATACAAAATTTACTCGTCTTTTTGTAACACCCTGTATATTATAGCTCCGTCTGTGATGCCCTTAAAATGCAGTTGATGAATTTGTGCACATTGTGTATGTGTATTTGCCTTAGAGGAAATAAAAGACGATCGCTTCGCTTCTTTGAGGCGACACGCGTCAGAAATCTTTGGCTGTTGCCCGTCGACGACGTATTTGTAGCGGTGGGTGGCAGCGGAAAAATATGAAACTGAGTTTCATGCATTTTCTTTCACGCCACGCTACAATATGTAGTCCCCGCCAAAGAGTTTTAAAGCGCGTCGCTAGCTGTCAGAACTCTGCGGTTCCAGGAGAGGTTTTTGAGCGCTCGGTTACAGTGGTGGGGATGTTCACGTTTACAGCACACAGTGAGTCACTTTAGGGACTGAGTAAGTGGAAAATACTATCACATTGAATGTCATCGCTAAAGCTCGTTACATGACCACCTGTGGTGGACAGCAGCCTTAATCTGTCTACCTTTTGCATCAATATTATTTACGTATGTATTTGTCTGTGCATTTCAGTGACACACTCGAATTAAAGTTTATTGAAATAATTCTACCCAGCTTTATATTTTTGATTAATATTGCCAATTTCTTGCCCGATATTATTAATAAAAACCAGCCAAGCACGTGTCGGGCCACGAAAAGTGTAGGGTTCCGTAGTTGTCCAATATTACTTAGGTACCTACCTGTTTAAGACAGTTAACGTTCATCAAAATAATTTTCTATGATATTTGTAACGAATTTCTTACTTGTACGTGTAATGCTTGTTCGTGTGTGCGTGCCTTCTAGTACTATTTCTAAGCTAAGCCGCGGACGAACAGACAGACAGGCAGATGGACATAATGAAATTACGTGGGTTCCTTGTTTACTACGGAACTCTAAAAATGAGGTATTTGGTCTGTTTGTGGCAAAACTGGAAATTATCTGGTCTATTTTTTATAAAACTAAAATATAATATGCTTATAATTAAAATATGTGCTAAACTAGATGGAGCATTGGCTAATTAATGCAAACCCAATACTTTTGTATGTGCATAACTGTAAATCGACAACCATCCCATTACGAGCTATCCATTGCGCTTTGAATATCGAAGATATAGCGCACCGTCTAGTAACGCGGTACTCGTGATTCAAGCTATAGTAAAATCATTTGACTGAACATAGTGGGGATAACTTATTCACAGCTTATTGTTGCTTTGGCAAATGATTGATGGCGCCCGTGGGAAAATTTCCAACGAGAGAATGTCAAGCTTAATACAGCTTTGTCGAATCTTAAGTTTATCAGTGGTATAGAGTGTCAGATTGGAAACAATTCATATTTTCTGCACCTTTTAAAAGTTTTATTCTACATCTTTTTAAATCGAGTGTCACTACATTGTCATGTACCTTAGTTCTCAAACAATATTAATCCTAAAATTTGAATTATATTTATATTACTCAGCCCGTGCTAAAAAACCTAAAGAACGCCGTATTTTTCGGTCAAGCAGTAGACCGTTACAGAGTAAATTAAGTTCTAAACGATTGCGTTTTACCCAATTAGTGCCTCAAGCATTACACTTATTACTGTCTAAGCTAGGTAGATTACTGCAATGCATGTACGTAGCTATCCGTCTAGTTTTTAGATATAAACAGTGCGATTACTAATCGCAACGCAGTATCCAATTAATATCCGGAGCGTTTCAGCGTAAATTATAGTATTTGCGTTCACGCCAATATAAATATTTGCCAATCAACTTACCGGAAAATTTCATGAATAAATTTGTGAAACCAGAAATTCGTTACGGTAAAAAATTACCTGCAGAAATATGTTTAAAGACCAATTAATAGAAAAATAGCACATTCAATACCGTCTACTGTAAATTAAAACTCATTTAGACAAATATAAAATATTACTTATTATATTTTTTTTGTGAATGTACGAAAAAATTTACGTATCATATTTAACGGAGCAACGAATCATGAAGATAGTTTTTTGTTTAGAGCCAATTTTAAAATCTAAAACAAGGCACGAACGTGTGCGGACAAGTTGCTGTATGCGTTCCATGAAAAAAAAAACTTAGCAAAGTTTTGCAACATAAAGCTTGCACAACTGAGTAAAGTATTTAAAAAAATCCTCAACGTCGATCCGCAGAAAAAAATTGCTTTGTGTATAGTTGAAGAAGTTGTGGGCAAATAGCTAAGCTTTAAAAATAAAAGAGAAGTCCGAGCTGGTAGACAGGGGGGCAATTACTCGATTCTCCTCGGTAGATGGCACATTTTATTTAACCGTGAAGTAATTGGCCCTACCACGCTGAAACCAGTTCCCAACTAAAGGTCAATTGTCCCTTATATTAGTGCTTTTTGTACTGTTTAAAGGGGTCGACAAAACGTAGCGAGGGATTTTGATATAATAAAAGAAAAAAATAAAATTCTATAGATGGCACTGAAAATACTTATAAACGTAACTTTTGATATCTGTATTGCGTTTGTAGGTAGGTAATGGTTAATGGTTATTATATATTAATAGGTATATATATTACAAGAGCACGCTGCTAAATAATTACTTACCAGACCACTCCCCACACATGTATACTTCAAACAAAAGTTACACTGCTATAACCTTTTATACAAATTACCATTTAAGAATAACCAAGCTTCATGGAACTGTCTCTTATTTGTGCTGATGTGTTTTGTCCTTCTCTCGTACATAATTCGCGGACATAAATCAACTAATCTATAATATAGAATATAGATAGCTTGGTGGTATCGGAAAATGTTGTTTGCGAGCCAGAAAAATGTCAAACGTTGTTTGATAACCATGCTTTAAGAATACAGACTTGTTCCTTTCCTCCTTGCAAAATTTATTAATAGAACTAACATGTTTTAAGAATGTCATTATAGTCGGAGATATTAATATCAATATAAAGGAATTTAGTTCGAACGCTACAAATTACCTTGAATTATTAAATTATTTCGGCCTTACTCCAGCGCACTAGTTTCCGACCAGAGAAGATAGTTGCCTGGATCATGTTATATTAAAAACAAAACTAAAATCTACTTCCTGCCTTTTACAATACAAGTTGACGGATCACGCCCCTGTACTCTTTTGCCTAAAAACAAAACGAAACTTATCAAATTTTCCTACCTTCACATCAAAAATCGATTATGAAAAATTCGTGAGAGAAAGTCGACACATAGATTTTTCTTTTGTTTTAGGTTGTGAAGACATAAACATATCCATGAACACAATGATTGAGCACATCCAAAACCTAATAATTCGTTGCTCTATTAAAGTTAAAATCCCACGTAGCAAAATCACTTTAAGCCTTGGATTACTCTACGCCTTCTAAGGTGTATAAAAAACCGTGACGGTATGCATATAAAACTAAAAAGTGCTCCAAATAATGAAATTCTTAGAACAACATATAAGCGCTATAGGAACTTTTGCACCAATATACTTAGGAAGTGTAAACAATCATATGAAAAGAATAAACTAGAATCTGCTAGAGGGAACAGTAAGGAAATGTGAAATACAATTAAGAATATTACCAATTCCAATAGGAGTAATCCTCCACCCTTGGAGTTATTAAACTTGGCGCCTTCTCCGGTGGCTTCACTTGATGCCGTCAATGACTTTTTTGTCGATGTCGGAGCTAAATATGTTGATAGTTTTCCTCCAGATTTACCTCCTTTTCCGCAATCAATTATAAATAACAATTCTGGTCATGCTGCAAACTCCTTCGTCCTCTTGGAGACAAGTGAAGTTGAGGTTGAACGTTTCATTTTAAATTTAAAAAATACCAGCTCTGTTGGATGGGATAGTATCTCAGCTAAAGTACTGAAAACTATAAAGGATGTTGTTGTCCCACCGTTAACGCATATATTTAACCTTTGTCTTAGTCGGGGTGTTTTTCCAGATGCTTTCAAAAAATCCATCGTTATTCCAATTCATAAATGTGGAGCCAAAGACTGCGCAGATAACTATCGCCCAATATCATTGTTGCTTATTATATCGAAGATCTTAGAAAGAATTATCAATGTAAGACTGAAAAAATACCTTGAAGACAAAGGGTTACTATCAAGCTGTCAATTTGGTTTTAGATCAGGCCGTTCGACTGATGACGCTATCCACCACTATACAGACCTCATAGTGAAAAAAATTGACAGTAAGCTTAAATGCGTAACGGTATTTTTGGACTTGTGTAAGGCTTTCGATACGGTATCTGTTCCTGTACTGCTATCGAAACTTTCTAACATGGGAATACGTGGAGTTCAGCTACTACTTTTTAAAGATTACCTAACGAATCGTACGCAACAAGTTAAAGTTGGCGATAATCTAAGCTCTGAAAAGGCGATTAAGCATGGAGTTCCTCAAGGTAGCATCTTAGGTCCAAGTCTATTTTTATGCTACATTAATGAACTCTGTCAGCTACAGCTACATAATTGTGAAATTATAGCCTATGCCGATGATACCACACTGACTTTCTATGGTGACACTTGGGATGGCGTGTTCAAGACTGCTCAGGAGGGGTTGAATAAGGTGTGTCACTGGTTGGCAGTTAATTCGCTTACACTTAATGCTAAAAAAACAAAATATATAGCTTTTTCCTTGCGGTGCCAAACTCATGACCTAGGGAGCTTTAAACTGTTTGCCCACAGTTGCTGTAGAGGATCCACAAAGGATTGCGCAAAATGCCCTTCTATTGATAACACCAAAAGTATTAAATATCTAGGAGTGACGGTGGATCAGCGGCTATCCTTTGAGGATCACATAAACAGCCTATCACTGAGAGTTAGGAAATTGACATATATCTTTAAGCAATTGAGACATGTGGCTGATAGTGAATTGATGAGAACAGTCTATATGGCACTATGCCAATCAATTATTTTTTACTGTGTGGTATCTTGGGGTGGGTCTGCAAAGTCTAAATTGCTGGGACTCGAACGCGCACAAAGGCTTATTCTTAAGGTGAGTTTATTTAAACCTAGACTTTTTCCTACATGCGAACTTTATAGGGAGGCGAAAGTTATGACAGTGAGACAACTATTCATTCATGCAGTTATTTTACGTAAGCACTCTGAACTTAGTTATAATAATGAATATCACTCTTTGGCTTTTGTAAGCAGACGATACTATGATGTATGTAAAATAGTCAGTGTATGAACGTCATTTGCTCGTAATTTCTATGTGTTCCAAATTAGTAGGCTATATAATCTGGCTAATAAACTAATGTCAATTTTTCCTAAGTGTAAATCTGAAGTCAAAAAGACTATTACTTTATGGTTACAATTTCTTTTTTGCGCAGAAACTGAGTATTTGTTAGAGGTGGCCGTTTGATACATTTTGGTCTTACATAGACCTTTCACTACCATACACACACTCCCCACTTACTCTCACACCCCACATACACTCGTACACCCCACATACACTCGTACCCCCCTTACACACTACACACACATATTATATAATTATATACCATGTTCATATTTCATATTTATATTCATATTGTCTTTAATCTAGTTAAGTGTTAAACTTCATGTTTTTATTTATTTATCAACTTGCCAGTGATGTTTGTTCTAAGCTACTGTGATCATGTGTTTGCATTTATACTTGATATGTCAGAGTTGGGGACCGGGTGGCTCATAGCATAGGGTTTTTCCTAGTTTGGGACTCCCGTCTCTCTACTAGTATTTTATGTCAAACCTATGTTACTAGTTGTTAATTGTCACTTCCCTTATGATCGTGATGTATATACTTGTGGTGATATAATAAATAAATTATTATTATTATTATTAATGGTTGGCCAATGTCCATGTTCTCGAACTGTTTCGTTTTAAATTTCGCAAAAAAAAAGACAAATGGCTTAGTAAAAAATAAACCATTGAGGATTTTCATTTGAATCGTTCCTCTCTTAGCTTACGAATCGGGAGTAAAGCAACTGAAACAAAAATTCTCATTTGGTGCGATTTCACAGAATACCCCAAGGATATTAAATACGTAATATCACTTCTGCTGATTCGAATTGCATCTCAAAGTAGGAATCGCTATCAAGTAAATGAGAATTGGAACGAAAACTCCCGTATGAATAAATTTAAGGCGTTTTTAGATTTATTCTAATTTATTTTCTAAAAACAAACTTATAATGTAGCTAAGAAACAAAACTGCTTTATATAGAGGTGGCCGAAAGTTTACTTTCACAAAAAGAGGTATAGGTTGGTTTTAAAGATATTCATTTGTTAAAATTTAAGTTACATAAGTATATTGAGAACAAAAAATAACTGCATGTAGGTAGTAAATGTTTGTTTCGCACCAATAACATGATAAATTATGACTACACTGGATTCTATAATTTTGGTATAATATTGTAAACATGAATTAGTCTTAAATAAATGTTGGGTTATGTTGTTCTTGATGTGTTCTAGACCGTACTAAAAATTCTACAAAGATGAAGTATCAAAATTGTTTCATAAATTACTGTAATTCCAATACATTTATTTGTTGAATTTACCGTTAAATTGATCTATCATAAAGCCTATACTTATTCTTATTAGGTGTAATGAAATAGTTTTGCGGTTTTATCTATTTTGCTCAATTGCTCCAGAAAAAAAACACAGACTATGCCGAGCTCGTTTTTTTTTAGAACAATATAGATTTAGTAGCTCACCGTGTGCCGTGTGGGTCGAACTGGGTCTAAATCTGTCCGATACATATTTATGTAGATATTCCATTATGAGCCCGTTCGTGGGCCGAATGTTTAATACTTAATATTTGCTACCGAGATCACGACAGCTGACGTCGCGTCATGTCTATTTTAAAATGGTAGATCTCAGGATATTATGTCATTGTTAACAGCCTCTACCTTCGAAGGAAAGAATTTAACACTATTATACGAGTAATAACACGAGTGATGAAGGTAATCCATTTTTGTATGAGTTTAAAATGAATAAGAAATTAAATTGTGCGTACGACCTGTACTAGATCGATCGGGAAAGTAAACCATAGCAATTATTTACTTCTTTAGCCTAAACATTTTTAGACACAACATCTATTGTACTGTAGTACGGCTCTACTCAGTGCCTTTATAAAAGAAATAGGATAAAGTTTACAGGATACTACAACAATCGTAAAATTGCAGGGTTTATAACATTAACTGCATAATCAAAGCAAAGGAAGGTTTCTTATGAACCTGTTTTTAATTATCCGTGTCATTGTTGCAATAAAATATAAACTTTGCTTATTAATGCAATGGGAAAAAGACCAAGGTAATTTATAACGTTGTCCCTAAGAAGCTAGTGAGATGTTAAGATGCAAGGTCTAAAGGTCTGCCACATTGCAATTGACGCTAACGAATGCATTGACGCGGTGATAAAATTCTCATGTGACGACGATTCGTTTTTGGGTTACGAAAATTAACTCAGATTCTGCAAGTTCAAGTAAAAACCGAGCCAGTAAAAAGGCAAAATAAAAAGGCGTGCCGCCTCCGCTTTACGTATTTTATCGTCAAAAGCCTATTGGATTAAGCTAGCTTTAATACTTCAAAAGCATGATAACGTCAGGAGTATTTAAGAGTTTTAACACTATAGTAGGTACTAGGTACATAAAAAAGCTAACGGCATTGGTCAGCTAAGAGATCTCGTCGGTGTAAACAAACACTAATAACGTACATTAGCGATGCATGAGTCGAGGAATTCATGCTAAGATCTCAATCATGCATGCCGCGCTGAGGCAAACGAGCCGGCAAGGAAAATACTCCACTTGTCTCGTAGGTAGGTGTATATTGTTGTTTGTCATTCTTGACGATCGTTGCAATAAGGTTTTTTGTCATCGTTAAGTATAAATTATTTGGAGATAAATACCTACTCACTCAGTCCTTATGTCCTCTTTTCTTTACTGACATCCTTGATACCTTGCCAAGAATTATAGATGTTTGTGCAACTAGAATTATCTTTACATATTCTAAGACGGCATTGTAATAAGCAATATCTGTACGTGGTACAAAACAATGGTTATTTGTCGTCGAAGTCTTATTACATACATCTGTTGTCGTATTTATTAGTTTATGTAATACTAGCGGTCCGCCCACAACTATGTTCGCGTTGTGTAAGATTTTCCCACGGGAATAAGACTTTTTCCCGTAAAAAGTATTCTTTATGTTAATCCAGGTTACAAACTATTTCCATTCCAAATTTCATCCAAATCCGTTGAGTACTTTAAGCGTGAAGGAGGAACAAACATACAAATATATTTTCACATTTATAATATTAGTGTGATATGTTCCGATCAAGAGGCTGATCGTTTTAATAGTTTTTTTATATTACAAATATCAACGCTTGAAAATAAATTTTGTATTTTAAATTAATAAAATTACAGTGATGATGTCCGTGCCCCGCCAACGTGACTCAAAAGTATAATTATTGCTAATTAGTGCATTTATTTTTTAAAGTAGGTAAGCATTTATTAGTGGTGGATTTGTATATAACTGTGATTACATTGCTTTGTAAATTTTAATCAAATAAACTTCAGTATTGCAATTCTATGCTTGGTATTTCGCTACGGGATAAAATCCGAAACGAAATCATCCGGCAGAGGACCAAGGTGGTTGATATCGTCCACAAGTGTAGCAAGCTGAAGTGGCAGTGGGCTGGCCACGTCTGTCGCAGAACCGACGAGCGTTGGAGCAGACGGGTTCTCGAATGGAGACCACGTCTCGGGAAACGTAGTGTGGGACGCCCCCCTGCCAGGTGGACTGATGACCTGAGGAAGGTCGCTGGTGGTGGCTGGATGAAGAAAGCGGATGATCGTTCGCTTTGGCGTGCCCTTGGGGTGGCCTGCGTCCAGCAGTGATAAAATTGATTGATTGATTGCAATTAATTGTTAATTTTGTATTTGCAACCTTAGATTCACGAATAAACATTTAGATAAAAGAATAAAATTTAACTCAATAATTGTTATTCTACAACACAACTTAAGTCAAAAAGCAGTGAGTCACTGCAAAGTAAGCTCTTTTAAAATTTGCAGTCGCAAGTTTCTTCACGATTTCGTATACATTATTTTAAATATAGTTTAAAAAGTTTTTAAAAAACGTCACGACTAAGTTAGTAGTCGTGTCGTATTCGAACCGTCGTCGTCGTCGCATCAAGCAATGTATAGCGAATGGTACGAACTGGTCGTTTTCCTAGTTGTTTACTCGGTGGTAGAAAAAGTCTATATCTGTGGGCCGCTAGTTATTGGGTGTCGATGATTCGCCACCCACGACGTCATTTCAATCGAATTATGGTGTACTGCGTAACATCTAGCGTCGTTTACAGGTACATTATTTCATTAAGTTATATCTGGGTTGATTTGAAGTTAGAGTATATCAATAGGGTATCGGACTACTTTTTTATTTCATACATCCAAACTTCTTAGTTTCTGCTATCGAACACTAAAATAATTTTTGCTCTATCTTTAAAATTGACCGAGTTATAAAGGTTTGAAATTCAAGATTAGACAGAGAAGCACATACCCACTTATGACGTCACTTACTAGTAATGCCATATTATTATAATCTCTATACAAAAAATCGTTTTTGAAAGAGACAGACACATTGAAACTTTAAAAAATCACTGTGAATTCATTTTTCAACCGATTCTGTTTTTTTCTTCGCGAATCGTCTGCTACTAATCTATATTTTAAAAATAATTAATAAAATATGGTACAACAGTCCGATACTCTATTATATTGATTGTTGTTAAAATTGTACCCATTATATAGAGGTTTTTATTTTCCTTAAATTCCGAAAAAAGGTATAAATATTTTATTGTCACAAACTTCAGGTTCGTCTGAATAGCTTGAGACATGGTTTGGTTATTATTAATTGAATAAAGCTACTATGTCATTTTAGTGTTGTCTAAATTAACACTACACTTATTGTAGTGTTAATAATATACATTTTTGTTGCATTACTTGCTTAACAGTTAATTGCCGGCTTCGTAGCAATTACTACGGCGGCGGCGGCGTAGCAACCGTCTTAGCCATTAAATGTGTTTTTTTTTCATTTTGAACGCAACTATTACCCATACCACACTAATCACACTAATATTATAAATGTGAAAATATATTTGGATGTTTAGATGTTTGTTCCTCCTTCTCGCTTAAAGTACTCAACGGATTTGGTTGAAAATTGGAATGGAGATAGTTTGTAACCTGGATTAACACATAGGATACTTTTTACGGAAAAAAATCTAATTCCCACGGGAAAATCTTATACAACGCGAGCATAGCCGCGGGCGGACCACTAGTCTTCCATAATGATAAACTCCAAAATGTTGTTGAACTTTTTATTTAGCTATTTGCATATGGCGAATGAACTAACCTTGATCACGTATTTATAGTTCGTACGATATACATATTTATTGGATATCATAGTAAAAATTAATGGATGATAAATAAATAAATAATTACTCATCATTGATTTAATTCACTCTAGAGGAAAGAAGAAAATTTTGTTATCTATTGTGTACAATAAATGGTTAAATAAATAAATAAATAAATCCGGGTCGGGTAAATAACACACCTGAAAATCTCGGTAACTAAGAATGCTGGCTTAGTGAAATAATAATAATATAATAATGTTAATGTTTCTGTTCTAAATTCCCTCCGGGGTTAACTCAGCGCACAACCACTCAGCCCGCGGGCTCAGTTATTATTACTTTTAATAGCTTTTAATAAAATGTATTTACTGTACCTACCTATCTTCACATGGCCTGTATTAATTGCTCACAAGTATAGTTATACGAGTTAACTTAACTCTGTGACTAAAAACATATTATATAATATGTTTTTACGTATTACGTCTATTTAAGAATATCTAATATCTTTTTTCAAGTCTATTAATTGCCTAGTTGTTACCACAACCTCGGAAATATATGGGCTGGCGCTATTCTTTAGCTAGGAACCTCACTGCAACGATTAGCTAGTTCATTTCCATGTATGCAATAAAGTATAGGCATATTAAAAAACTTATGAATTAATTCAATTCATTTGATCTTCTCTACATCGATTAGATCGACTTTCTCTCATACATGTACTAAATGATACTATTTCTGTAAAACTTATATACTTCGAACAACATTCATCACGAATTCTTTGCCGTAATAAAAGTAAAAAACACGTAATTATCTTGTGCAGTTTCCCAGAAATAGATACAAAAAGTCTTCATACAACTACAATAGGAAGCGCCTAATTTTCCGCCAAGAGCCCTCTATATTGTTAAGCAGTTTTTGCTTGAATGCAGCAAACTATTCAACCAACCTGCATATTAGCATCGCTTGTGCAGTACGTGTGAGTACGTAGCACAGTGTGACGTAGCTACTAGAATAGTCAATTAAAAGAAAATAAATTTGTTAAGTTTAGTGTTACGACCGCTTCACAATAAACTTGTAAATAAACTAAAACTGAATGATAGTATTGTTTCAAAATGTTGCGGTTGGTTTGAGTCTATTTGCAAAGATCTACCTAATGGAATATTTATACCGTTTATATTTATGATTGAAGGTCGTCTGAAATTGTCTGGCAAGATTCTTGTAGTTAGAACCATTTATTTACCAAACCTAGCTATTATTATAAAGTAAGTAAGTAAATAATTTATTTACTATACAAATATTTTTTTCAAAATTTGGTATTTGCTTTACTTACAATATAACTAAGGAAATAATAACATTTGTAAAGGCTGGAGCCTAAACTAGGATACCCTGTATTTTAGGACTCCAGGCCTCTACTTACAGTAACAATAATTAAGGTTGATATTATTATTACATATGTATTGTGAATTTGTGACAAGACTTTGAAAGGAAAAACTGAATCTAATCAAAGAAACGAAAGATTAAAATCTAGAAAATAATAACAAAATTAATGTTTTTTGTCAAACATTATTTTTTACAAGCTTTACCTGGCACTGTATGTTGTGTGGGTTTGTGGGTATGTTCGGGCGAAATCTTGCAACTTAATTTTGAAGCACTTGCTTCCATTGGAATTTGCTGAAATTTGGTATACTTATGTAACCATGTTTTTTTTTTTAAATAAATTTATTGACATGAAAAATAAACATTTTGTGCAAATTATCCTAGCACGCAAACATCTAGGATTTAACTGTGCTAGAGAGTCGCCATATTATACTATAATATCTTATCTTACATTATCATGTAAACCTATAGCCCTGTAGTTATTACATCCCGGTTGATCTGTTAAATAAAAATATTTGAGTTTTCTTTTGATGACAATGCAATATTATGGTGCTATTGGTATATGGTACTATAATATTATGGTGATTTTCGACTCTGTTTTCAGGCATTAAAAGCCAACTTTCCGAGGTGGAGAGGTGAAAAACCTATTTGTCACACTGGTGTGATAACTTGGTGTGACTACGAGTCGGCAACGCTAAATAGGTACACAATGTATAGGTATATATTAATTAAAGTATTTTTCACTTCTCATGCTCTGAAAGTGCTTATTTGTGCAGGATATGGGCTGCACAAAATCGAATTTTGTGTACAAGTGCATTAACGTGACTCTATATTAAGGCAAGGAAAATGAGACATACAGCCAAACACAATAAGAAGTTCATAGATAGAATTTGTTATTTTGTAATATTTACTTTAATTTATTTGCCTTATGTGTTTTTAAGACATAAAAGATATTAAAATTTAAATTCAAGTACGATAGATTATTTAATTAATTTAATAGTAGGCTGTATAGGTCTGCAGCTCAAGCCTAATATCAATGTCGTAAGATTAAAAAAAAATAAAGCGGCGGGAAACAGCTCTAGTTTTTTCGTGCGTTTATTAATTTCTTCAATTTGCTATTATTGTTAAAAATGTCCAGTGAAGAAGAGGATTTAACACTCTCCTAAAACGCTTATGGAAATGAATGCACAGATATTACCGCCAAAGTCTCGGGAAAAATATCTCAAAGTTTACGATAATTTTGTAAATTGGTTAATTAAAGAAATGTTATATTATACTACTGTTTTATTTCCTCATAATCGAAGTGAAAAGCAGAGTTTATAACTCGTCCACAAAACCATTTTACCCTCGACATTACTATCAGCCCTCACCTTCGGCTCGGTCTGCTAAAAGTCTCGGATAAAAATGGTTCGTTTTGTGCTCTTGTTGTAAAGTCTACTATGTTTGTATGGCCACTCATAGTATATTATAATATAGTAAAAACGTATGGATCCAAGAAGTAAGAAGATACGATTACGTAGCCGAGTATTAAATTCGTTGTTGAGAAGTTCGCGATAACTTTTTAAGCTCAGGTGATTCAAAGATACTTTGAATTAAAATTACTCCGGGCTCTTACCCCTGGCTGCTACATTAAGATAAGGAGTTTTATAACGAAAATAATTTTGTTATTTTATTAAAGCGTATTTCTAACTTGTGGGGAGAAAATAGAAGCAAAAATATTTACTATGAATTGTTTTGTAAGATAAACAATATCTCTATGTCTATGTATGTATGATTGATTATACTATGTTTTGTATTGTAACCCTTTGATTTGTATATCACTGTACCTTCAGCTGACCTTCTCAGAATCTGACCTACTCTGTATCCAAAGATCAAAGAAACTGACGCACTCCGTAATGGCTGGTTTACACGTATGTCAAGTGGTAAGTAAGTTTTAACTAAATTTTAAGTGACTTAATTTTAAGTAAGTGTTTACACGTCATTTTAGTAGTTAAGCTCTTTAGTTAGCCCAAGATGGACGATCAACAGCGAATTTAAATCTGTAATAAATATAATAAATAAAATAATAAGTATAATAAAATATTTATTTTTATATTATTAATATTATATTATTATATTTTTTTTATATTATATTATAATTATTTTTAATGATTAATATTTAATATTAATAATATATTAATCATTAATATTTTTATATATTTTAAATATATCTATATAATAAAAATATAAAAATATAAAAAATAAATAAACATAAAACACTCGCAGTACTTCGCATTTAACTAAAAATTAACAAAATTGTGCCTGTCCAAACGTGTCAAGTGACTGGCCACGCCCACCAACATACTCGAAAAATAGAAAAAGTTCTAATCTACTTGTTTACTTGCACACTAAATTTTAACTTGCAACTTACTACTAAATTCGCTGCTTACACGCATTAAGTCGCTTAAAATTTAGTAAAAATTTAGTTAACCACTTGACAACTTAATACGTGTAAACCAGCCATAAGTGACTGTTACTGAAACTGACCTCCTCCGCCAAAAGTCCCGTTTTTTATCATTTATCTGTAAAGTTATTGTACACGTCCTATCCATATACCTATACATAGATATAATACTAGCGGTCCGCCCGCGGCTACGCCCGCGTTATGAAGGCTTTTCCCGTGGGAATACAACTTCTCCCATGAATATCTTATGTGTTATTCCAGGAATTCCAAGTTTCATCCAAATCCGTCCAATAGTTTAGGCGTGAAAGCGGAACAAACATCCAAATATATTTTCACATTTATAATATTAGTGTGATCTGTCTCTTCCGTTATGTCTGCTGGAAGAAATTGTGCACGTTCTTGTCTTCTTGACAGGTATCTTTTACTGAATCTGTTTCATATCATCCGAGGAAAACACAGGATTCGTGTATGACCAAATGTAATCATGCACAAGGTGTTCAAATAATTGTTGAGTTTACTTTATCTCTAACAAGCGTGGCTCTGCCGTCGTAGTTCGTGCTCTACCGCACTCAGTAATTTGCAACAGACGCTTAAAAACGTATATCATTTCTACCGACGACGACGTGCTATCAACCATGCCATATCAAAAATCCTTTGAATTCCGCTATATATTTCGAGTACATTAAAATATTATTAACAATAATTATAAAATACGTTTACTACGTTTTAGGGTTTTCTGTAACGTAGGAAAGCTTATAATACAAATATTACATTAATAAAAAAAGTTTATAGCTTATATTGCTTAGATCGTTTACTAAGCAAAACGTTTTACTTATGTTTTTTCAGAGTTGGTTCTGGTGCTTTTGTATAATCTGTGATATATAAAAACAAGAGAATCTTGTTTATCATTAATAAAAAAAGTTTATTAATTAAATAATAATATTTAGAAGGGAAGCAACGCGTTGATGTCTTTTGATTAATCGCGGACTTGGGCAATTTTTTTACCCAATTTAGAATCTGTTATGCAAGTTTGTACAAATTAACTTTTCACGTTTAAGTTAATAAACTTTAACGAAGTTTAATTCAATTTGTAACGAACTTGATGGCGTTGCGAATACCTGAATACCTGTCGTCTCGAAAAAAATATATTTGTTTGTACCTGCTGATTGTTTAATCAATGATTTCACAACTGAATATCAAAACTGCGGTAATTTAACACTGTTAAGTAACCTTATGACACGTGTGCTGTGGGTGGAGTGTTAACACGACATCGGAGGGAGATGATGTCATCCATTGCTCGCCTAGTTCGCAGTTTGTCACCCTCCGCGCCAGGGAGCCTGCGGTCGAGCGCCCGCGCACCACTGACACACTACTCCATTTCCACTCCTATTATGCAACTTACAAACCGGTCATTCGCACCGACTCATTCACAAATTCAGAGACACCTGTTACGAAAATACGCTCACATTCCAAACTCCAAACTTCACAACTTAACCTCTACGAACTCCTAAAAACTAACGTTAGTGATAATCCTTACGATATTGCCGCAGTAACGGCACGGCGGACTATTATATGCCCTTGTCCATATAGCTGCACAAAGTGCAACATGCAACTGTTGTTCGCGGTGTTTACCTCGTCGATGTGGCTCTAACAACACATCACTGCGCTCCTTTTTGTCACTTCACACTTATTTCACTAATAGTTTGCAAAACTCGATTGTGTTCGTTATTTTGTGTGGAATAGTTCGTAATGTGGTATGGTGATCGCGTGCGGCGAACATGCGCAGGCTCGGCCTCGGCCGCGAGGAGTGACGGAGGCGACGCGAGGCGCAGGCTGCGCGGGAGTGCGCCTCCCCCCCCCGCCCCCGGCCCGCAAGGCTGCCGGCGCGCACGCATTCCGACTGTGACGACAACGTGCCCATTTAAGTCTTTGGACATGGTTGATGGCCACAGCGGCCATATGGTGTCTTGCACTCGGTGTCATTACGTTTTTTCAATGGAATTCTGTAATCATAGTAAATTACCCCAAGGTGTGGGAAATCGTAGGACCAACTGGTTAAATGAGCCTCCTCGTAATTTGGATCCTCAGACTGATGTTGAATGCCCCTATTATTGTAGGCAGAAACGTCTCTTGAAGCAGCAAATTCTACGTTTGTAGACGTGATCGTAAAATTCAACGAAATGGCAATAAAACTGGGAAACTGTCTACTTTGTAAGGATCTTACGGAAAAAAATTGAGTTACTAGGCTGGTAACCTCCACAAGTCCTACGCTACAAAAACAGAATGAAGTACTTGCATATTTTACGCTCAATTATTGTCAAACGTGGTACATAGCTACAATAGTACAGCTTAACAAAAACTGAAACTAATTAACAGCACTCATAATAAATGCGTGTTAGAATTTATAGTGTTTGTCGAGTATTATGTTCTGAAGGAAAGGAAAACGCTTTCGTAATTTATGTGGGCATAAATTATTAATAAAGAGGGTTGTTCGGTCGTCGGTCTCGCTATCAGCGGAAGAGTTAAATTGGTTTGGGGGTCGCGGGTACAATTTGATGCGGGTCCGGTGGAGCCCTTTTATGTTGAGGGAATTTGTCGATTTTTAATTTCTTACACAGGGCTCCAAACACATTAAGCCTACCATACACGTCACGTAAAAAGGGACTCAAATTGGCGCATAAATTGAATTTGATTATTTTCCGATATACAACATGCCTTTGTAATTGAACTTGGACTTATTGGTAACTCAAATGTGAAACACATGATATTGGTAAGATGTTTGATGATTATATCGTTTTATTTTTCGGTTTCAAAGTACTCGTAAACAACTTCATAACATATACCTATTTTAAATATCTTTTCTCCTAATGAAAAATAAATGAAAAGTGTCAGCAAAAAAAATAAGTTTACACAGCCGGTAAGATTTTATAAAGTAATCTACTATGCGATTCAAAGTAGCTTGCTACCCTTTTTATTCATAAGCATCTATAATAATCACCAAACAAACATAGTAACAAAGGTTGGCATTGTAAATTATGTTGTCTGGATCCTTGCGCCTACGAATAAGAACCCTTGCACACAGGAGGTCTGCGAGGATTCTCGGGGAGGCTTGACTCGTGAATAAATTTGAATGCCAGAGTAGAGGGCCAGGCGTAACACAGATCCAACGACATTTGCCCTCCACGATGATGGCTCGGGTAAAAAAAACACTTAAGTGCGTTCTATCGGGAATATTACGAAAAAAATACGTGGAAATATTACGAAGAAATAAAGCTTTTAGAGCGGCAGATGGACGAACTTACCTCCTGTTACATTTTCATCATTATAAAATGGGAAGCGACCGTTTTGTCTTGACCGAGTCAAAAAGTCTTTCAAGAATTAAAAAAAAAATCAATGCAGAATCATTACAAAGAACAATAAAAAAAATGGGTAGATTATGTTTTAAGCCAGCTATAATGTACAACGATGAATCATAAAGAAGAAAAAACTATAGTGAACATTCCTAATTGTTTGCACTTTTACAAAAAGTATATTGTAATAAAAGACAGTAAAATACGGAAAATACATTTAGTAAATAAATAAAACAAAATACGTAAATATATCAGGTATCAACATTAAGAAGAATCTGTTTTTTTATCGACAAGATTTTCTATGAATCGTTATCTTGTTTTTCAGCTTCTAAGCTGAAAAACAAGATAAACAAAACGTCTACGTTTTGTTTATTTTCTTTCAGAGGGTAAGTTGTCTTTCTTGACTACAAAATTAATCATTTTATAAATTCCCGTGTTTTCAACGTTTCGTAAAAGTACACATTCTTATATTTACTTTTTTTTTGGTGGTGTTTCATAAATAAATAGAAAACAGAAAAGTAATGAGCCATTATGACAAGGTTGATGCCTGCCTATCTAATATTATGTTGAGATATTCCCATTCGTTCTACAATCTAAGTTTCCGATTGGGAAACTCCGATTGGACGCGGAGGCCCAACGCGGGGCGCAGGTGAATCATTTCAACGAAATTTTTCAATATCTGAAAAATGGATTTGAAAGCACACTTGGCATGTTTCCTTTTGGCATCGAAACTTGACAAATTATAGAAGCTATACAGATCTTATGTAAAATAAGCAATAGGCATATATAGTATACTCGTTTCATTACGTTTAATCTGCATTTTATACTAAAGTAATGTTACACACAATTTAGTGGTGAGTCTAAATAGGGTATCGGACTATTTTATTTTTTATTTTATGAATCCAAACTTCTTAGTTTCTGCTATCGAACACTAAAAGATTTTTTGCTCTATCTTTAAAATTGACCGAGTTATAAAGGTCTGAAATTCAAGATTAGACAAAGAGGCACATACCCACTTATGACGTCACTTGCTAGTAACGCCATTGGAGATTTCCATACAAAAAATCGTTTTTGAAAGAGACAGACATATTGAAATTTGTAAATTCGTTTTTCAACCGATTCTGTTTATTTCTTCGCGAATCGTCTGCTACTAGTCTATATTTTAAAAATAATTCATAAAATATAGTAAATTTAGGAACAGTCCGATACCCTATTGTTAAATACGCATACATAGAACTGTTTTACGACATTCTGAGATTCAAGTGACCGAACCATAGCATATTTCTCTCGACAGAATTCTAAATGAGAGCTAGACGATAATTCTGTAGGCGCTTCCGGGCATCCCTGCACAGAAGTCTATGTAATGGCCGGTTTTATGTCGTTTGCTGTCGAACTGATGAAGACGGAAGCAGAACTATAAAAATGTTAAATGAAAGACTTCGTTGAAGTTGCTAGCTATGTATTCTCAGCAGGTTCAATGCTGATCTGTCCGTCTATCTTTCAGGTCTAGTGAAAAAAAAATAGTACTTACTTTATATTGTATAGGTAATTAAGGGATGAAAGTACCTTATTCAATTGTCATTTCCTTTTAAGTTAGCCAGTCTGTGGTTCTATTAAAAGAACGAAAAACGTCGTAACTAGAATCGTGACGTTCAGGGAATGAGTTGTATAAACAACAGCTCAGTTGTGTTTGAGTGCAGGCTACTCGGGTAGAATACTGGGAGGGAAGACAAACAAGAACTATCTAGCTAATTCCATTGTAGACTTTACACTGAAATGTACCGAAAATCCCTTACAGTATGTTTTAATGAGAAATTACTTTGATTTATAATTCTCGTTAAATTATGAATAATGAACGTACACGTGCTTAATGTAAGTTTAATTGACCGAGCGAGCGAAGCGTCTCTGTTTCAGCTTGGCCAAAGCTTTTGTATGTCCATCTGTTTGTTTGTTTGTTTGTTTCACTCTACAGGTCGCGTTTCTGAACCGATTTTCGTGAAATTTTGTGAGCAGGCTCGATAAATTAATCGAATTTTTTTGTCGAGTCAGTTATTGGAAATTTTTAAAAATGACGTAGTTATGGGGGTTGCCAGCTTACAAGGTCTACCGCTGAGGCGGTTTTCCTCTACAGGTCACATTTCTTAACCAATAAAATAAAATAAATAATATTATAAAATAAAATTAAGTTTAAAAAAAATGTCAAGGGGTCGGAGATGTTTGAGAAGAAAAAATAAAAATAAATATGAAAAGATATAAAGACTCGCCTCGCGAGGGCTACAGCTCTCAGAGCCACTAGTGTATTACTAGTAATTCCCAAAAAAACTAAATGATATCTTAGAAAT
This sequence comes from Carpatolechia fugitivella, assembly GCA_951230895.1. Classification (NCBI taxonomy): domain Eukaryota; kingdom Metazoa; phylum Arthropoda; class Insecta; order Lepidoptera; family Gelechiidae; genus Carpatolechia; species Carpatolechia fugitivella. Next base: position 8,700,074 of record OX579649.1, on the reverse strand, counting down.
CTAAGCTATCCAGAAACCGGCTAGTGAATGAAGGGAATCTTGTTAACTACGCAAACAGAAACAAGTGTTTAAATATGGCTTTTTTGTGTCATGAAAGATGCATTTTATTATTCATGTAAGATATCCTATATAATAACAAGATTTGAAGACGTAGCCTCGAGTTGTTTACATGAAATTAATTCTGAATTACGTGAACATCCGTTAGGAGATATTCGGTGTACCGTAACGTGGAATTCTACCGACAGTCGATGGCTATGTAGACCATGTAAACCTACTACGTAAGCTGATCTGACAGAGTGACAATATCGAGATGAGCGGGTAGCAGCGGCCTGTCTGTCGAACATGCTGACGTCTGACATTCGTATTGTCTTGTTGACAATCGGCGATGGAGTAACTCGAGCAACTTGCTGAACAATCAACAAGAGATACATGTAGTAATGTAGTTCCTATATATAGGTAACTATGTCATATCTACGCCAATCATAGGTAAAGCAAGCTTTCAATAGACTAATTTATGTAAAAAATAACTGGTCATGTACATAATATCAACCAATTAATCAAACAATGCGTTCCTTATGAATAAAAAAGCACAGTGGGTTCCTAAATGTAATAGAAAATATTGCCCAGTGGACGTCTTTCGGCTGAGATAATAATGATGATGATGATCCTAGCATGTTCATTATCTCTTTTTTTTACGTATAGCTAGCTACGTTGGTTCACTAGAGATATAAAAATAAAACTATAAAAAATCCCTATGTAGAGTTAACTACATTTCGGACGGACGTATTATGATCTGGATCTATATTTTACCTCAAAGAAATAAAAAATAAAATAAAAATAAAAAATGATTTAGTTCAAAATCTTGGCTTCATATTTGTGACCAAGACTTCCCAGTAAGTAATCAAAGATACTTTTGTTGGGAAATCCATTTTCATTCATGTTAATACAATGAGTTTTTAGTTCATCGGAAAATAATAAAAATTCTACTGCAGCGTAGATAAAAATGGCGTCCCTTGTTATAGTGGCATGGATCCGCTCCTATTCGCTGAGCTGGCAAGTTAGCTTGCTAGCCGTTACTGTCATAATATAGAGAGCATTTGCCCCAAGTAACAATAACTAGCAGCGGCAACGTATTCTAGCCATTCCACATGGAAACTGAAATTCGATAAGGTATGTTGAAAAGCTCACGTAGTATTGGAGTGCAGTGTTTAGAATGCGCGCTTCATCCTGTCCACGGCGACGGTTTCTTACTCCAATCACGTCGGTGGACGCCGCGACCATACAATGAGCAGCACCGGATCTACGATACTTCTGAACCGGGGCATAAACTTGATAATGGCGCCCCCTCCCTTAAAAAACAAACCCGTCTTCATCGTGTGGATTGTAACCCAGTAAGTAAAAGTAAAACCCGCGACTAACTATTAAAAAAAAAACCTTCTTGGTTGCCTGCAAAAAATAGCTTACAGCAATAAGACCACCTATAGCACCGTTTAAAATTTACTATATGTTGTTAAGTGTTGTGTGCAATAAACAAATTGTATTGTCTATATTATAAATTCGTGGGCTAAGAACCCATTAAGCTCATAAAGTACTCTTTATTACTTAATTTCTGTATAACATTATGGTTTTGTGTGACATAGATAATGAAATTCGTTAATTAAATAGCGTTCGGGAAGCTACGTAACATCTTTTCATCCCAAATACCGCAGTGTCTCAAGACGAAAGTCTTTAACCAGGGTGTGTTGCCAGTGATGACATATGGATCAGAGACGTGGTCGCTTACAATGGGCCTCATAAAAAGGCTCTAATTTAAGTAGTCTAATCTAAGTGGCAGTGGGCGGGGCACATCGCACGGAGAACCGACGGATGCTTCGGCAGAAAAGATCTCGAATGGCGACCACGCACCGGAAGACGCAGCGTGGGTAGACAAACCCCCCCCCCCCCCCCATAAGGTGGACCGACGATCTGGTGAAGGTCGCGGGAAGCCGCTGGATGCGGGCAGCCCAGAACCGATCATTGTGGAGATCCTTGGCCTTTGTGCAGCAGTGGACGTCTTTCGGCTGAGATGATGATGATGCGACATAAAATTAAAAATTAAACACAGTTTTTTTTCTTTTTCAAACATATGAAATGGCGCCCCTTGAAAGTGCCGCTCGGGGCAGGTCCCCCCTATTGAGTAAGGAACGAGGATAAGGAAGCTAACAGCCAAGTACGTGATCTACTACATGGGGCTAGAAGACTTTAACATTGAAAAAGTGTTTACAGACTGTTTTACTTTGATTATGTTTCATTTATCTCAATAATATTTTTATTGTTATTTAAGTACGATAATGTATCGAAGTAGAAGTTCACATAAATTACTATATATCGAAGTAGTAGTACAAATAAAAATAAAAGAAAATCACACATCTACCCGACCGGAGATCGAATTAGCATCCCTTGTTGTAGAAGGCAGACACACTATCAACGCGTTGTGCAACCTATCATGATCATTATTATGAGATTTAATACAGTACAGATTCAAGAAAAATTATTTCAGTTTTCTTTTTTTCTGTTTTTCAGCTTATTTTACAGACTTATCTGTAAAAAAAAAAGTATTGTTAATGTATTCCAAAAAAGTAGAAGATAATAATTAATACAGTGTGAAAAAGCCAGAATCTCAGCCCTTGCGTTCCTCTACAGCCTCCATCCCATTTAATAAATAAAAAATCATAATACCATAATTTTAACGAGAAAATTACAATAAAAAAAAATTCTGACACTTAAACATTCATTATAACTTTTTTAAAGAATTCAATTATGTAACCGATAAAATTAAAAATCACCCTCGTGTTATAATAAGGCGTTTGTTTAGTTTTTACTGAGGCCGTAAATCAAGCCTATTTGAAATTTATAAAGGGCTGGGGACGCGCCGCGCCGTGCTAATCTTATAAATTATGAAAAACAACGATAAAGCAATAAATTGCAATTCAGTTACCCGAGACGGTGAAGTAACGAGGCTGCCAGGACAGCCAGCGAGCTGGCTGCGAGATCACTATGAAAAACCTATATTTAATTAAATTAATTAATTAATCATACTGAACTAGGCTAATAAGCCACCACACGGTGACGGCAGAGTAGAATACATTTGTCACCAACCCCTACTCTTTTCGTGGGTGTCGTAAGAGGCGACTTAGGGACTACACATTGAACAGGGAACGGGCAGCAGCGCTCTCTGATACAGTAACCTTTTAATCTGCGATCTCCAACCCGCCTGCCAAGCGTGGAGATTATGGCAAAACCCTCCACTTAAGTGGAGGAGGCTCACAGTCCAGCAGTGGACTGTAATGGGCCGTTGATGTTGATGATGTTGAATTAATTAATTAGAATAAAAAACCAAATCTGACTGCTCATCATGAATTAAAACCAGTAAAATCCAGTTAAATAGCATGTAAACCATATCCGTAAATGTTCACTCTCTATCTGTTTTCCTTTCGTAGTAGTAGAATCAAAGTGCACTGTTGTTTCGCACTATAAACGGAAAAATGGTAATGTTCTTGGAAGCAACTGACTCACGCGCAGGAACGGATTGATCTCAGCGTGAGTGTTGAGTCACACAGTGAAACCTTGCGTGACAGTCATTCATTGTTTTTATTTTATCGCGACTTTTAATAACTATATAATAAGTATATACGATGCTCATAATTTAAAATACGTCTCTCAACTTTCAACCACGCTGGTCTAGTACCTACGACCTACATACCTTACGATCAACTTAAAATTTTCCTCTTTTCGCAGGTGGTCGTAAGTTTTCTCAAGATGTCAACAAACATTTTATTTTCAAAAGGCATTGGTACTGATTGGTAGGGATCGGTACTGGTTTTGAGTCTTCATCCAAGGTGAGATGTATTTGTATGAATTCAAAACAAATAAACAATTTGTATTTGTACTGACTTCTACAATAAATAGTCCCAATAAACCTCGGACCAAGAACCATAACTCATTGGTCCGAGCAGTAAACATTCGCTGTAAATACTTGGGTGTCAAATGCATCGGGTAGAAATAAAATAGCACCTATACGAGTATATTTAGCCACATCCAAGGCAAACAAAAGAGCTCATCGCTCACACAAATGCTTACCGGACGGGATTCGAGACTGCGGTACACACGGCGGCGTTCTACCGAAACTAGGCTACGGAGCCAACTGTGTATACTCTGCCTAACCTGACGCTCATCTGAAACCCAAAATATATCTTCCTGAAATAATATTGTCACCAAAATACTACGGAAAGCAAAGGTAATGTCTAGGTTTGGTATAAATAATTTAGCATTCTCCTTCTGCGCGGTTGTTTAGCTACATTGGAAGGGATACGGCTCTGATTTAAATATTTATTTGAGGTTCAAACGGCGGAAAGCCACTGACGCCTGGCACTCACTGCCGGCTCACAGACAGCGCTACGTTTCGATATTTTGCTTTTAGTAGAAGGCAAGGAGCTTGGCACTGCGGCTCTTGCGTCACTTAAATAAATTGTTTTAGGTTACGTACGTAAAGTAAACGTGGCTTATCCGAACAACTAAACTCAGAAATCCTTTTGCATTTAAAAAAGGAAGCTTAATTTCTTTTATAAAAAGTAACTTATTTATTATAAATGAAATTGCTTTTACGAAGTTCATAACTCTTGTACATTATAGATTAGGTATCACAAGAAAACGCCAGTGTAACTTATTAAAAAAAATCCAGGGAGAGATTAACACGTGGAAATAAAATACACTGGCACGATAACTTTGCAAATGATGTGCAAATTGGGGATCATTGATGGGGCTCATCTCCATAACGCCAGCCTGACACGAGTTAACCGGGGAAATTTCATTTCGGAACCGGGGCTGCTGATTTGAATGACATTATTATCATCATGATACAGACTCCGAAGGTTTTGGGTTCGAATACATAAAGGGTAACTTAAAAAAAAAAAACTCTTTGCGAATCACCTGAAGTAAAATGATTCTGAGCTCCGGAAGGCATGTTACGAGATGCCGTTGTTGAACGGAAGTGGTAATTACATGAGTCTTGAAGACGCTAGGGTCAGCGGGGTCGGTCATACCTTACCACCTGTCAGTGGTGCATTTGCCCTAAGGCCCAGTAGGCCCGGGCCTAGGGCGTCCAGATATTAAGGGCGGCAAATCGTGCCAAAAAATCACTGATGAATGATAACAAGATTAACAAGAAATAACTCAAATGCCAAGTATCTTAATAAGTACATATATTAAAGGCTCGCGTACCTTATGATTATAATCTTCCTAAATCACTATTCTTGCGTACCAAAGTATAAAATAGTTCGTACGTTTAGTTTAATATAAGTGATCTAGGAAGAATAGGTCATCATCATCATCAACAGCTCATATAGAAGAATAGGTACCTAATTGTTATTACGCGCGTAAGTGGGCAATAAATTAAATTCATTAATTATGTATCTATCTAGTCTATGGGTGCTGAGAAAGGGGCGGCCCATGGCCTGGGGCCTAGAGCGGCTAGGACTGCAAATCCGCCACTGTCACCTGTACGATATGATGATGTGATCATGATTATTCTAAAATTATACTTAAAGAAGTTCCAAGTAAAGTAGTTTCCTTCATCAATATTCATACAATATTTTCCTTCATGAGGTACAGTACCACTGCTGCACCCTGCCGTCTCTGTAGTCGTATTTTATTTACAACATAAATTTTCTTGTCATGTGAATCTTGTGATATTCCGTTTTGTAGTTTTAATTACAATATGTACAGTGATTTTTTTTACTTTATAAAATAGTAACTTGTAATAAGGTATAACTCGTAAATTATTCTGTGTGGCGGGATAGAATCAAGATAATTCTTAATACCACCTCAACCAACATCCCATGTCTAATTGTCGGCTGTCGCCACACACTACTCGCAGCGACACGGCATCTGCTAAATACTTCCGGGGTTCCGCGTCCGCTTCCGCCTTATATCCTCACTAATGACCCTCAAACTGACGCTGGAACACATCTATAAAAAAAACTAAACATTTTGTACACAGTTATCGCAAAATGGTTACTACCAATAATAGTTATTTACACTAGTTAAAATGATCTAGTCGCAGAAGCTTGGTTAAAATTCTAATTTTTCTGCCGTTAAAGGGAAAATAGGTACTACCATAAATATTAATATTGTAACTTCTTACTTCCTGTTCTTCATCGTGTGGGTTGTAATTATTTATTAAGCAACTAATATAGGTATATTTAAAATAAGCGAAATTGCGTATTATATTTTTTATGTAATATTTTAGTAAATAATGTTTTTGCCCATTTCACATGCGACTTACAATGTTTTTTACGACGCAGTTGAAAAAGGAGCACAATTTGAAATGAAATGCCAAACCCTTACTTTACCAGCTCTATTTTCTCTTGAAACTTCTGACTAAGGACTTATCAAGAAAAAAAAACTAAAATTTACTATCTCTATGAGTATCTCACTCGTGGCTCTCTCAAGTAATTTGCAAGTTAAAACCACTCTATTTTTCTTTCTAGTACTTGTAACCATCACCGAATATAGGTATTGCGTTATAACCGGAGCCGGGAGTGTAACCTAGCCGGCGCGGCTCGTTCGGTCCGGCGGGCGGCGGCGTCCGGCGTCCGGCCGATGATTTATCGCCCCCGGGCCCGAAGCTCCTGATTAATTACGACCGTGAGAAAACTATCGCCCCGACTGCCTCCGCGCTGCATTTGTACACAGCTTATCGAACCGATATTAATCATTGTTAGAAACGAAGATGAGTGTCACAAGTTTGCCGGCGGAAGGATAGTCGATAATTTTTATGACGAGACTTTGGTACCGATTCGTTTTCGTATTTCGGATTTTTATACGCATAAACACACGCATGCGGTTTGGGTTTTCTTCTTACACACATATTTATGCACTTACATGTGAACAAATCCATTGCACAGACACAATAAATTTAAAACAATATAAATTCAAAATTAGGATCTAATTTCATTCGTTGTTCTTATTGATTTGTTAGGCATTACATCTCGTCTAAACAAACCACTTTGGTAAACCGCAAGCAGCTGGTCAGTGGAAAAAAGAATTACATCACATTCCACTGTAGACTAAAGTAGATTATCTACTTAACCAACTGAAAGATCAAGTTTCGTAAAAAAAGTGTAAAATTTATTCTGCCTAGTATTTTGTATCTCGTTTCGTCAAGTTTGCGCAGTGGGACAACTTTTTAACAGTGGGACGCTGTTAAGAGAGTTTAGAAGTACCGCGGCAAATGCAGTTAAATATTAATTATATCTCGACGAAATTATTAACAAAAAGTTTCAAATTAATGCTACATAAGCTTTCCTGGCTGGAAGTAATGGTTTTAACTATAGATGTCTTTTGTTTTGTTTCGAAAGAAAAATCTAAGCTATACGTACTAAGCACATTTCAACAATAGAAAAAGTAGGTCTTTCTAGTTTAGAATACTTTATATCACATTTAGAATTATTTTAATGAGCCAGGAAACTCTCGGAAACCAACTTACTTTCCGCCTCTGTGCCTAAGTATTCAATTTGCCAGTGCAGGCTGACTTGATAGGACTCTTCATACTTGCGTTGAATCATCCGATTCCTTTTTAAAAGCTCTTCTAATCGTCAGAGCGTGAAATCTTCCATTTGCGATCTTGACTCTAAAATGATATTTCTTTTTCCGAGCCGTTTTGAGAAGCTCATTTCTCTATAACGCTGTCTGAATTCTTTATCTCGATGAATCATGTCATTGCTACTCCCTTTCGATATTTTTAATAGAACGAGACTAATACTAAAAAATACACCTATTTTAGTAGTGTTTTTTGTGTGTTTTAGTGTGTTGTGTAGATGCACGAATTATTTTTCAATTATATTATGTCAGTGTCGAGTTAAACGCATAAGTTCGCTGTGGTTTTATTTCTGCTGAATGCAATTTAAATTCAATTAAAATTTTAATTCCTCGAGCGGGAAAGATTGGTGAAGTCATTATAGCTGTAAAAATCAGATTAATAAAAATGCGATTCGCTTAAAAACTTAAGGTAATAAATAATTAGAACTTATTATTAAGTTGAAGGAGATAATGATAAGAAGATATTTAAGGAGATAAATATCGTGACGGTTCCATGCCAATACATTTTTGCTAATATTATGTTTGTTAGGAAAACCATCCATGAGTTTAGTAAATATTCTGACATTCATGGTCGTTGATGATGATACTAGAAATAAAAATAAACTGGTTAATAATCGGTGTGGACCTGCTAAAGTTAGCACTTCATTTGTGGGGCTCTGTGTGCGCTGCTATAACAAAATACCTGATGAGATCTTAGTTTTACCAGAAAAAATGTTTAAGAATTGTGTAAAACAGACGCTGTGTAATAAAGCTTACTATAAGTTAGTTGATTATTTAAATAACAAAGAGGCTTGGTGTTTGGATGGTCCAGCTCGGCACAGGAAACATTAACAAGGTATATTTTGACTATTGTAAACAATATTTTGTTTAAGAAAGAAAAGTACAATTAAGATACGAGTCCTGTGGGGTTTCTTCTGGCCGTTCTTCTCCACAGAAGGCATACACTTGTAGTGAACGGGCCATCTTGCTTTGACGTCGAAGAGTGATTTTGTTAAATCTTACTTCGAATAAAGACACCTTTATCTTTCTTTGATTTTTCATAACACAAAACAACACCCGCTATCTATAACTTAGGCAATGTAAAATCCAAATATAAAATATTTCTCTCAAAATCTATTTATTTTAACTGAAACTAGAATAAGCTTCAATTTGGCTTCAATGGATTTCATGCAGCTGTAACTACGTTCCTGTCTGTCTATTATTTTTCACCTTTCCACTTGTCAAATTTTATTGAAAATGGAACATAAAGCTAGCGTATTTTTATGACTGGATCCATATCAAATGCACTTTTGATAGAAGTTTGTCTAATAAATACACCGGTGAGCAAGCAACTCGAGGGCAAAGGACTTGACGAAACTGAATAATTCACAAAAATCCATGGAAATTCATGGTTTAGCGAAAAAAATATATTTTATAGAAGTTAAATTAATTTTATTATAATTTTATTTCACGTAAGTACTACTGCTGTATGGGTAATTAATTTATTGTTATATTTGGTACCGACTCTTAATTTTTGATCACCAATTTATATGGAGAAAAAACAATAAAATAGGTAAGTAAGGAGGACACACAGGAGTAAGGAGGACGCACAACATCGAAATAAAAAGGTAGACATTTTTTTAATGTATCTAATCGCTATTCCTGCAAAGTCAACGAAGAACTCGTAATTATAGCGGGCGCGACCGGTTTGCGAAAATATTTATTTTTTCAAAACGTCGGCAACATGCATAGTTTTCTCTAGCATTTTTTTATTTAGAGACAATATTTATGCATTACAATTTGCATGTGAAGGCACTGTCTCCAATGTTTTAGCGGGGCAGCGCGTCGTCGTCGTCGTCGTCGTTGCGTGCCAAGAATTCGCGCTGAGCGGGCGCACTTGAAGCTCGAGTTAGCATTAGCTTCGTAGGTACTCGCAGTAAATTAGATACATACAAAGCAATTTTGCTGAAAAAATATAAATATACGACGAAGCAGTTTTATGATGTAGTACTTCGCTATAATTCAGGGTAGGCTCGTGCCCCCCCGTGGAGATGCTGCTCATAAAATTGAATATCTTTCTAAGTTAATTTTATTGATACCCAAAGACTGTGGAAAGAGTGTGCTGAAAGATGTAATGTAACTATCGATGTATGTGACGGTTTATCTATCTATCTAACTAAAAAGGTCCCTGTTCAGAAAAACGCACGTATGGATATGCTGCGTAATTTATTCAAATTGAACAGTTTCTCATTTCCGTGTGAGTTCAAGGTCGCGCAAGATGGGACCAAAGCACCTCGCGAGTCGCGGCACGCACCGCTGCGCCGGTGAGAGTGTTTCATGTATTATTCAGATTGTGCAATGATCGCGGCGGGGGAGGGGTAAACGGCTCGTTACGAGCTCAGCTCTACGCACCCGCCTAATGGCACCATTTGCCGAGATTGTCTGAAAGCTCCGGAGGCGCCCGCTAACTGCCTGATTGGAACTCCAAAACGCTCGATAGATTTCCACCCTACAAAAAACAACACGCCATTTTTTCCCCCAAATCCTTCTCGATACTAACATTTTCTCGATTACTTTTCAGCGCGTTTCAAGTAGAGCTCAAGCGCTCATTACACTGAACACGCAGCGTTTACGCAGCGTAATTAGCCGCGATTATTACACGGGGAAAAGTTGGTCGGCAGTATAATGTTGGGTAATTGACTTTCATAGGCGCCATTATGAAATTCAAACGTATAATAGGATCCATTTGTGAGGATTCTGATATATCGTCAGGTAGTCCGCGCTAAATGCCTTATCGCACACATCCATTGTGTCAAACCCCTCAAAGCCAGGGTTCAGTTGGAAATCTGAACGTGTTTATTTTGATCCCCGGGGAAATTGTGCCGCACCAGCCTCTCCATATTAACAAAACTTTAATCTACCCGGTGCGTCCCGAGAGGCGGCCTCGTTGTAGCGGGGCAAATTTTTGTGGGCAGTAAATTTTCTTTAAGTCCTCCTCGTGGCAGACAGCCAACGCAACCATATGCTCCTAAAATTCCATTTTATTTGGTGAGGACTTTGTTAAAACACATATAGGCCTCCCTTTGTGTGTGTTGTGCATACAATGGATGACATTGTTTGATCGTTCCATTTGCTGGACTCGTGAACTGTTGGGGAGCGACTCATCCTTTATGTGCGATACGTCTTTGGTTAGCGTGCAGAGTAGATGACGGAGCATGTTCTAGAGCTATCAATAACGTGATATATCAGTGTACGTAGTGCGGTTTACAATGGCGGAACAAAAAGTGGGGGCGTCGGACGGTGTGGTGAAAGATTGCAGTCTTGAGGGATAAGACGATGCGTCTGTCTGCCCCTGTTCGCATTGCAAGGACTACAATACCACTCTACTGTCTAGACTTCAGACAGACCTACCTTGTTATTCTGATGCATGGACTTCACGTGTTAGTTTTAAAAAAGCACTAGAGAAAATAGTGTGTACTCAAAAGTGTATACATATTTCAATTCTAAAATATGCTCTGAATACTGTTTGGTTTAAATTTTCTTTATTAAAATACTGAATTTATTGACAAATGACTGAGATAGTGGAGATCCATAACATAGGAGTCACTTACAAAATAATATTATACGGTTGCCTGGAAGAGATTGCTAGCTTCGCTTAGTAATAAGGCCGCTTTTTGACCATTTTGTTTTATAAACACTATATATTTTCGCGGTTGTTAATATTAATAATACACAAATATCTACCGGGTTGTTACCACGATTTTCAATTTTAGTTTTTTTTTTATAGTCGAAATATTGGTGAGCTCATTACCAAAAAGCTTAATACCAAAATCGTGGTAATAATTTAAATATAAATAACCCGATAGATGTGTGTTATTTTGTTTTATTTTATTTATTCAAGGTTTGCCAACAGGTAATACACCGTATGCTTATATTTATTACATGAGATGAGGAAACTTAAGTAGGGTACACCCAATTACAGGCAAACACGACCTAAGTGTTACAATCTTGTCTAAGGACAAATTACAAATTACCACTTACATAGTATTCATACAAAGCTGTATATACTAAACACCATCACCTACATTAAGTTTATGTTGTATCATAACTATTATTATATAGATGTCGCTAAGAACCTGTGTAGTTTTGTTCTAAATGAATAATAACTTACATTGAATATGTAAATATTCTCCTTCTGAAAGAGTTCATTGTGCTGGCGGCAAATACGGTTCAGTTTTATGTATAGGTATTGTTTTTCTGGACTGTAACGGGCCGTTGATGATGATGATGGTGATTGTTTTTCGTATTGTTTTAATTTGGTGTATTGATTCATTGCAATCATAGTAAGTAAAGTATTGTATTTTATCGGCCGAATATCCCTTATATTATTATACCTAATGATTTGGAAATTCTTTTCGACGATATGAAGAATTGTTTGTTACGTGCGAAAAATAAAAAAGTTATGAAATCGAGGAGCTTACTTTGCACGATTTTTGAGCTCTCTCGGTAGTGAACTCAGTAACGTTATTTCTTTGATATTTGCAAATCGATGTATTTCACCCTGTGTGGTGTGTGGGACACAACATCGATTCAAAATCGGACCCGTAATGATTCATTATCATGTATGTTTCATCAGGTGAACCACGTGGGCCCAGTGAGGATTAAAAGACGACAAAGAATTTCTCCATAGCAAAATCTGTTTTTTCCATGTGCATCCAAATTATTTTCTCTTAAAATCTAAGGGGCTTGATCCTACACATTTGAAGTTATTTTGGCAAGTTTATTGAATTTTGGGAATTTTTATTTCTATTTTTGAAATAATCTTAGGTTTTGTAAATAATGTCCGTTCACAGAAAAATTGAGAAAAATAAACTTATCAAAATTTCGAATTTGGGTGTGTTTTGAACCCGCAGTTTTCCGTGACTAATATTGTTTGTGGAACGGGGACAGCAGTGAAACGGCCTGGCAGTATACAATTACAAACAGCAGCTTGATACGAGTATGACGCAGGTGTTCCACGAACGAGCAAATAAAGTAACGATCAGGATTTTATTCGCCCCCATTAGTACCGGAAACGGAACCAACGGAAGCCTCCATCCGAATGAAATATTTACTGTTAACGTGACGCGTTCCACCAACAAGAAAAAGTGGAATTTAGAAATAGATCAAGGAGTTGGCAATACCTCATACGTTTTGTTTGCATTATCATGCGGATAGGAACCTTTGATTGTTTTCTATCTTGTTGACAGACTCCAAATTATTTTAATCATAATATTACTAATAATATAAGCTGATCTAAAAATCAAATAGACACGTATGTAAGTATTTGCTGTGGAAGATCATGTATACTTCACCTATACTTTGGATCCGCAGGCTTTTATTATAATTAATAAATTTATATAGCTTACATTTCAGTGGTGAGTTCAAAGTTAATCGTTTTTCTTATCAAAGCATACAATACAACGCAGCCGTAGCAGTTAAAGCAATGTCGGTCGGTATACGAACTGAGGGATTGCTACGGTAATTTAAAGGTAACAAACGAAATAAGGAAAACAAACTAATTCATTTCGAAAATTTGATATAATAACTCCGAGGCTAGGTAATAAACATGGCGGATTGTGGTGCGCGGTAACAAATGACAGCCATTTGTCGTCTTCGCGGTTCCCTTTGCCATTAATGAGGCTGCGAATCACATTTCAGTGCAAATCTCATGATTTTCTATCTTCTTTCAAAGGTGGCGAGTAGATAAAAGAAATACCTAAGTCTTCTAATAATGTAAGGAAATTATGTTATTTGAGGTATACTCGTAATAATTATACACAAGAGTCAAGGGTTGACCCATTTATCTTTATATTTTCTGGGAAATATTTTTCAGTTTTTTTATCCAAATGCCCTTGATATTAGGTCTTGGACGAGAATTTAGCCAGACACGATAAAAAATGTCTTAATTTTAGTTTAAATTCAAAGCAATTTCCTAATCTTTAATATTCCACTCTACCGACGCGACCCGGCCAAACTTCAGAAAACGCCTTGTCTAGACAGACAGGTATTGTCTGTAATATTATGAAGTCAATTCAGCCATTTCTGATATCGAATACCAAATCGACGTCCAGCTGAACATAGCCGTGACAATTTCCATTAAGATACTAGATCTAGATTGTGTAGGCATTGTCTGCCTAGTAGCCAGTCCTACTAGACCTATTATCGCCGATTATCATAATAAAATCATCTAACTACATCATCTGATTGCGAATGCGATTTGTAGCCTCAATCAACGACTAAGCGTGTATGTCAAAGCGTTAAAGATGCTTTAAGTTAAAGTCACTAACGGTCACCTATCCATAGTCTGCTGTTGTTTAACTTCTGTCGCTGCTGGTAGAACTGACAGCCGCTGGGGCTGAAAGGTTCCTGAATGACGGCCACCGTAAGGATGTCGCAGCACAGGTTCTGGGTAAATCATAATGTGGATCGATGAGGAGATCATAGAAGGTCCATGTGGTCTAACAGTGGACGTCTTTCGGCTGAGATGATAAATCAAAAGTGTTAATGAATATGTTTGATGATCATTTAATAGTGGTCCTAAATCTCCTGGAACTTGTCATTTATTCAGCTTCAGTATTAAAGCAATCTTTCGCTTCGGAGCAAAAACGGAAAACCTTATTATGCGAAAAATACTTTTTAATTCTTCGGCGTGAGATATCTCAGCCGCCCAGCTGTTCGGCGAAACGTCGGATTGATTTCATTTGAATTGTTAAGTGTTGTAAGAATTAAAAGTTAGTCTCGTCTCCGGCGCGGCACAGTGGCTGCGACTAAATTCCAGCGGCGCAATTAAAAATATGCGCTCCAACGATCCACCGCGCCCAGGCGCTATAACTTGTTTAAAATTATTCCGAAATTGTTACAGTTCAGATCGAAGCGATAAAATTGAGATAGCTGTATGATTGAGTACAGTTTACTGCGGAGCTACGTAATAAAACAGTAAAATATATCTTGTTTTAAATGTATTTCACGTTTAGCAATTTGACTGTTATATTGTGTGTGATTTTGGCTGTACGTATAGATTCGAATTTGAATTTCGGCCGGGCATTTAGAATGAAGAATTTACATATTTGTTCCGATTTGCATCCTTGATAGGGAGTTTATGAATGATTTTATATAGGTCTGCTATTTTTTTCTACGACAGCACTTTTTGATGGTTTCGACATGGAAAGTTGTCCGGTAAAGTCAGGGCCCGGATTATTGTCAGATGTCGAGTCAGTCCATTACCCGCCCGCGAGCGCACCGCAATGTAAATGTTGTCGATTTGTCCGTCACTCCCCTCTCCAGTCTTCCCCCTCCCTCCCCCTTTACCCACCGGGCTAATGATGCTCTTAGATAGTTCCATTTTTCTACCCCTGAGAAACGTCTGAGTCTCGAAGTTTTTGTGGGCTATCCAACAAACAAAGATGACCATTGTTGTACCTTTGACCTTATTTAATACTACGTATTTAATAATACTACGCGACACCGTAAACAAATAAAATTAACATTAAATAAACTATCTATTTACACATGCATCATATAAAAACACAAAGCCTTCTGCAAAATTATTACTACGCACCTACTCACTACTTATACTTTACATAGTACCGTCTATTTCGCACTAACTCAGTTTTATATATACACACAGAAACACACCCCACACACATGCAGCAAACATACTCACACACACACTCACTCACGAACACACACACACATATTTATATATTTGTCTGTAACTACATTAAGTACTTACCTGACCAACAGCAACAAGAATGTTATGTAATATAGTATACATTCCCAGGGAAGAGGCTGATATCCCACAACACAGGGAATCCTAGTGTGGGTATCAGTGCGCAACCTGGCTTATTGTCACTTTAGATGCCAATAAAGATTTTTGTATTTTTTTTTACGTCTGCCAAAGAAGTACGCGCGTTTTGTACTGAGCTGATTCTGATATCAATTGAGGCTCATTTGATCTCCACTTTCGCAAGTTCATACGAGCTAAAGCGAGCTCATTGGTCACCTTTTGACGGATAATCAAGGCATCCTGCAAAACGTCACTTCCTGTCAACTAATCGTCTACGTAAAAGTCATGAATAATGACGTCAGAAATCTCCTTGTCGTCGCAATCGAGGCCAATTTGCTTCAGACACCGCTTAGCCAAAAAAGGTGCGCTAGCTGTACCATAGGTAACAGTATTCAACTGATAACTTATAAACTACAGCTGTGTACAGCACACTTTACTTACTTGCGACTCTGTGTTATTAATACCCAATACAGATTTCTACAATACAAATTGATGGCAAGTTTAGTATTTCAAGCATACGTTCTGTCATAATACAGGCAGTACTTCCAGAATCAAGCACAGCTCACGCAAGATGTTCACGACCGGTCACATCGAAGAGCTTTACCAAGGCGGTCGATAAAAGTACCTCACCTTGCATGTTTACATTGCTTGTTTGATCGGACAGTGTGATATTCGCCGACAAATGTTATTATTAGGCTTTGCAGCAGACGAAAATGCGTTAGTAAGCGAAGAAGATCCAGGCTGGTCGTTCGATGCTGTGCCAACCGACGACGCACGAAGACTCGCTTGGGTCTCTTTATCAGCAACATGTATCAGCGCATTATGCCTACGCTTGCATAGCTTACAGCCAGAATTGTTGCAGCGGTTTGCGTAATGACCAGTGTGAAGACAATTATAACACACCTTTAAATTAGGTAATAATTTAATACGCATTTCACTGCTCATTGACAGAAACTGTGCGCAGCTAATCAGTGTGTGCTGACCTTTACAATGAGGACACGATTTTTCAGTAGAGTCGGAAGAATTATTATTAGTGTTTTGTACGGAAACTAAAGCTTTGTTCGCATGTTTAGGTTTAGTGGTAAGTTTATTCGAAACGCTGCTAGAAGTAGGTTTATTTTGTGTCAGCTCTAACGTCTCTAAAAAACCCGCGCGTTTTCGCATGAACGAAATGAAAGTCTCAAAAGAAATTACTTTATTTTAATCTAACTGACTCTTGAATTCCTCCCACTTTCGAAACGTGGTAACATCAAGTTTTTGTGTAGCTAAATAAGTAAGCAACGTATCCCATTGGTTTGTGGGCTCACCTAAAGACTTCAACGCTCGCAAATTTTTATTGAACTGATCAATCATACTTCGCAATGAACCTGATGATTCTCTCGAGATTATCTCAATGTTGAATAAAGCAGAAACGTGATTATGAGTCAGCGTTGGTTATTAAAACGCTCACACAGAATATTCCAAGCGGCATTGTAATTAGTGGCGGAAAACTCTAATTTCTTTATTACCTCAGCAGCAGACCCCTCCAGTGACAAACGTAAATAGTGGAACTTACTAATTTCATCATAATCACCCGTGTGTACTAAGCTGATAAAGGTATCCCTGAATTCAAGCCAACTTTCGTAGCAACCACTAAACTTAGGCAACTCTATCGGCGGCATTTTCACGCTCCTAAGCCTATTAAGGTTTGTAGTAGAAGCAGCTGATTCGAAATCTAAAACATGCTTTTCATGCAAACTTAGCAATTCCTGCGCTTTAGAAATGAATTTATAGTAACGATTTTCGAGCTCAGTGCGTTCCTTAAAAGGACCTTCATCACTATCGGACATACACTCCAGTTTTAATTGAATCTCATCAAAGCGGTCATACAAACCTTCGGCTCTCTTAAATCGCAACTGCAACTCCCTCACCTCACCTGAAGTCAACGAGTCGCCAAGGGAATCTAAAAACTTGGAGAAATCGGTCAAGATTTTCTTTATACTTCCTCTAGTCTTTACAAGCTCTCTCTCCAATTTTTTATCAACAACCGTATCCCCATGCTCTTCGGCCATCTTTGAGAGTCAAATCAACCTGCGAAATTGATACAAAATTAAAACGACTTACAAACAAATTTACATGTGAAATAAAAGACAAAAAAGGCTCTACTTTTTAAAAAATCTATAAAAAATATAAAAATAAGTCTATTGAAAGAAGAACTAACTGTTATTGTCTTGCTTTCAGTAGATATTTGAACAATATCTGTTTCCTGTCTAAAAGAATAACCTATGAAAATATACCTATGAACATGAAGCGAATAGAAATGAGTAGGTTTAAGTAAAAGGTTAATTAATGCAGCTTTACGGCATACAATATTCTTAAAGAATACAAACTAACCAAAATAAAGAAAGCTCAAACCTATGAATTCACTACAATAGGTGTCACTAGGTACTACGTAGTTAGGAAAATCATGGAATACATTGATACCGACCTTAAAACATACGTTCTTATACTACCTGAAATAGAGTGTTGGGTGAAGTCTAAAACACAAAACAATAAGATGGCCACTTAATGTCCATATTCCGACCACTTTTCACGGATATGTTCACGTCGTCATACAAAATTTTCCACCCAGGGCACGCTAACGGCAGATCCTTTTTTTCCGCAAAATTCCTTGTTTTTCAGCGAAAATAACATCTGGTACATAAAATTCGGATTTATCCGGCTTGAATTTGGACCATTTCATTGTTTTTTATTTTCATATATAGGTGGCATAAAAATAAAGACTAAAATAATTTTTTGCCACTATTGGTGAGTAACCTTGTGTCTAATAACGTTATAATTTAGTTTGTGAGTAGTTGTAGATCTTACATGCCAAACGGGAGAACTATTTGCGAGGATATCTACTAAGTATATTTATGTTGTACCTATTTCTACTTCATTGCAGATGGCTGTAAATATTTATCATCCCGTAAAATACTTAAAAGTTTCCCCAAACAGGACAGCACTTAGACACTGGTTTTTATTGCGTTATTACGACTTTTTCGCTTTTTCCGGTCGAGAAATAAAAAAATAATGGTTTTTCAATGACAGTAAAATACACTTATTCGACCGTCCATCAACCGCCGGAAAAATATTTAGCAGTATGTATAAAATTCCTTGCTGTGGATGGTGTGGATCATCTAATAAAATTAGTCATTATTGTTTCAATGTACATTTAGGCGATAATTGCATTCCAAAAAACAAAAACAAAATCTGCTAAATTATAAATTCGTAGAATATGTGAACGTGTACGATTTTGCTATGAATGCTACGCCGTAGCCTTTTCGTAGCTAAAGTCTACGCTCATCCGAAAGAAACACGGATAACGGGATATAAACTGAAAAGGGTAGCGTTGTTGTAAAGAAATGAGCTCTTCTAAACGTGTCGTGTCGGAGAAAGTAATAAGAGTCAAGATAGCCATAAATTAAAAACATCACTCTCAAACGATGTGAAGGATCTAAGAAGAAACTTGCTTTGCTCACGTTATTAGAATTTGTAGTAAAAGTTGTATCACATCAGCAAAAGCCTGTAACAGGAAATTGAATCGAGTAAGGAGTGCGGGCAGAGCGAGAAATGCAATGCAACGTTCGTCGACCTGTGGCGTGATAACCAGACGTTGAGAAGTGACGTCACTCATCACTTTACTTGCACCATCTGTTACAAGTGTTCCAGTTCCTGTGGTTTCTTGAGCGTTGATGTAATTCTAGAATATATCCACTACAATTTATCATATGGGCTTTTCATTGGTGGATACATTTAATTTATACAACATTATTTTTCTTTTATATTGCTGTAGACGTTTTCTTGTAAATAAATGATAAATATAGCAATAATATACATAAAATTTTATTCAACCAAAATCAGAAAATTGTAAGATGTTTGGCTGTATCAGTCAATTTTGTTAGAAGTTGTAAAGTTTAAATCAGATTTTTTGAATGAATGAGCGCAGGGGCACAGTGTGCGTCGATATTCAAGCTTAACCGACTGAAAAGGAATTGGACGTGCGTTATCTACAACAGCTATTTGCAACCTGCACATCTCCTTCGATAGCTTAAAATAGTTCAAATTGATTTTTTTATTCGAGTAGTGTTTAATTTAGTTTGATCGCCCTGATTTAGGGTAGGTTCGATCTCCTTGATGGGGGATGTACATGACCTGTTCATCATCATCATCATCATCGTGTGAGTTGTAAGGTCGAGTTAGTTATAGAGCCGCCAAAGGCCACTGACTTGGCTCGTGTAACGACTAGATAGTAGCCGGGACCAACGGCTTAACGTGCCTTCCGAAGCACGGAATCATCTTTCTTTTCGGACAATCAGGTGATTCAGCCTGCAATATCCTAACCAAGCTGGGGAAAGTCTCACAAAGAGATTTTTGCTTGACAGTATCCCCATCGGGAATTAAACCCGGAACCAAATTATATTTAATATCTCATAATATTATAACACCCCCACTACATTACGAGGTCTATAGTTACAACCATAATACTAATTACATAAGTGCAAGATCGCCGGTTTCGAGAGAATCTACTTTTCGTTTACAAATGTCCGTAACGTTATAAAAAATAAACCATAAAAAGCACCTTATTCACGTTGAATGAAGTAACTAAGTAATTGGAAAATCTTGGGCATGAAGTGGTAGAGGAAAGAGAAAAGGGAACGATGAAAATTCCGGAACAGCTGGCTCTACGGAAAGCGGATTGCGCGTAGAGCGGACTAAAATATTAACGTGGTGGAAATCCCCGCAACCTCACAAAGTAGGCAGGAGGCAGGAGGGCAGGAGGGCAGGCAACATTCTCGGTGATTCTTTTAAATAAAACAAAATATTAGCCGCCTGCGCACCGGCCGGCCTGAATTCATGCACGCATAAAATCCAGGTGCAAATCCTTGGGCTGGTTTCTTTAGAGATTTAGTGTCGTTGACTTGTGTTAACACCCGGCTGCTGGGGGCTTTGAGGAGATTTGCACGACATTGTCGACGCATTTATCTAATAAAGTGAAAACATAATGTTTTGTTTTTCTTGTTATTAGACTGACAGTTTTCTTTAACTCCGCATCACCATTCTGCGGACACACCTACAACCGCCTCTTTACCTAAAAACTTAGGTCATATTATATTCTTTTAATTGTGTGGTTGACTGATCACAAAACCTTGGTTAGAAATATTAAGTAAAGTTCTCTTTATCTATATACATGTTTCAGTAATTATTTTAACAATCACGTGAATTAGCCTACTTTATCTTAAACAAACTGGAGACAGTCTCACAAAGTAATTTTAAACGTCCTAATCGGGATTCGCATTCAAAACCTCCGATTGAGACCCGAACGCTCTGATAGCTAGATCACAGAGATTCTCTTACTTACTTTCTCTCCTTTTTCACTATTACATAATTTTTATTTTATGTCGCAGTCAAGATTTTAAGTTTTATCGAGGTAAGATACATAACGGTGTCTGTTTACCAGTTTTAAAATTCTGTTCTTCGTCACATTGTGCACAGCAACACAAAGTAGGTTAATCGGCGCGGGACCACACCAACGTCTAAACTGTCTTGTCAATAAATCAAATAAATCTATCGACCTATAGTACCGATGTATGAAATAAAGGTGGCAAACATTTCATGACCCATAAAGTACGTAAACATTTCCCTACTTTGTGTAAGTAGTAACTTTAACAAAACTAGTTGAATAGTCGTGGCATGAATGGGTCTCATAAATGGGACTTACTCGACAACAATTTAATGCTGTCCAAAACTGGTGCGTACCCATTTGGCAAATTTAATGTAGTGTGTAAAATCATTGAAGTTTGCCCATAAATTGTTTAGGACACATAAAATTTACGATGGAATAGGCGGCTAATATATTTAATACCTTAACTTTTTTAAGTCCAGCAGTGGACTGCAATAGGCTGATTGATTGGTTGAACTTTTTTAAATACGCAGTCTTGGTGCTTCTACGTCATCGTAGCAGAAGTCAGTGAGGAGTCTACGTATCCAAATAACACAAAACCTCTCGAGAGGTTGTGCGTGAATTCTAGTTCTAGAGCTTTTTAAAATAGTTATTTTTGGCTTTTAATAGTTTAAATTAAAAAACAAGTGAGATATTGCGTTATTTAGTGAACGCCTTGTAAGGAGATGAAGAAAACATTAATAGACATGAAATTAATACTTACTTATTAATCAACAAGTTAGTAGAACAATAATGACAACACTGCAACCGAAGACTGCAACATAATGAAGGTGCTCCAAAATTTATAAGTTACGCTTGACGTGATTTTGATAGTACCCACTTACTTTGACTTATTTTTGGCGTAGGCACAGAATTAATAGCGTAGGTAAAATATAGCGCTGTCTTTCACAAAGTTATGTTATAGGACAGTGATTGTCATTTTATTTCGTATGCGATCTTCTTCTTTGCGTGTCGATGATAGTGAGAGATAGCGTCTTTTACGCTTACATGATTTGGTCCGTCATTTTGTCAATTCAAAATTTTCATTTGCGTGATACGGAAAATTACGTCCTTGCTTTCGTATGGTTTTGTCATTTATATTAATTTGTATTAGCTGGTCTTCGCTATAAATGGTAAATTAACTAAAATCAAGGTAATTATAATGACACTATCGAAACCTCAGAATAAGAACTCCTTTGCTGCGCTCCAAGGAGTTCTTAGATCAATGATCAAAACCTCAAAACCTTTCCAATATCTTTGTACATTAAAACCCCCAGATATTTATTTAATTATTATTTATAATTTCTATTAGTTTTCATAGGAGTTCACATAAAGAGTACTTCTTCTTCTTCTTTGCGTTTCGATGACAAATTAAATCACTCCGGCCCAGAACTTAGCCACTTCGCCTGCACTATTTGTGGCGTTCATTAAGTCCTGCTGCGAACAGGTAACAGGGCAGGCAGGACAGGAAACTAGATGAGTCATGGACTGCACACCGCTGTACTTTAGTACTTTCATTTTAATAGAAAAGAGCTTTTATTTACTGCAATAAAAGTCGGCCTTCTTATATACAAGTATTTCGAAAAGATAATATATTTCTGCTTGTCTGCGACGGAAGGACTTCCTTCGTGTTATTTTTTTGACTGCTATATGAATTCTTGGTGTTCGCTACGTATATCTGTCGTGGCCATATCGTAGAATTGACCACATCATGAAATGTTCGATCATTTCATGATGTGGGCAACTGAATTTGACCTGATCATTAAATCGTGAAGATTTCGCGATTTTGTCGTCCACGATTGGCCATATCGTGAAATAGGGCGTCCGCATGAAATATTTAATAAGAATCTTAATTATGTTTGGTACTTATTGTTCTCTAAGTCTGACAGGCATTTTCAGAGTACTTTTTCATCATAAAAAAAGATTTTCTTCCTCATTTTAATAACGAATTATTCACTTTTTCACTGCAAGAAATAACGCGGCCGCCATGTTGGTACATAAACAAAGCGCTTCCAGCGCCTCTATCGGCAATTAATGTAATAATTTTACGATATGATCAAATAATCTTGACCATTTCATGAAGTAGCTGCGTTTTTAGTTGAACATATCGACAAACGATTTCTTATCATTGATCTGGCCAAGGCACATCATGATGTGGCCAATGGACAGTGAACATGATTGAAAATTTCATGATGTGGTCAATTCTACGATATGGCCACGACATATCTATAACCTACGATTTGCATGCGATGTTGTATGTAGCCACCGCGCGCCGTGTCCACGTCCGCACCTAATGAAATTATACACTCTAGCTCCGGCATTTACATCGCAAACTTTTGCTAGAGTGCGGCAAATATACAAAGTTCGGGAATTGGAAACTATAAAAGCTATGCAACTATGTAGTTAAATAAAATATTTACGTTTCGATACAACTAAATGTAAGATAATGTATATACCTATGTACGAATAGCTAGAACAACAGAACTGTTAATACTATATACCTATTCTTTTCTCTTTTTATGAATCCATGTAGATATCTTACGTATTGCAAATGTAGTTTAGTTTAATTCTGTTTTTTCATAGTTTAACTCGAATTATTCCTTTTGCGTCGAGGAGAGTCCGTTCCCATCAAGTTCTTGTAGCGTAAACCCGGCGTCAGCTATTTTACTTAGTTCGTGTTTTAGAGCTAAATACGTATACGATATGTATTTAAAAAATAAGCGTTTCTAGAATTTTCATCCTTTTCTTTATACCTATATAATATCTAGTTTTGAATTAATTCGTGGTCGGCAATCATCTTTAATATTAACCAATTTACTACTACAAATTAACACAGGCTTAATTACAAGCTTACAAGGAGTCACCGGTCATTAATGTTTTACTGTACGTTATTAGTAAAAATAAAGAAATTTTGTAATTTTGTATTTGTATATAAGTTTAATTTTTTTGTAACATTATCGTTTTTCTCAAAGGGTACCTACTTCTGTCACCAACATGGCGGCTACTTCTAACTTGGTTAATTTTAGCATTTATTTGCACTCTGATGTGAGTTGTGTGACATGTGTATAGCTGGCCTTTGTCTCAGACATAAATAAAGCTGCAAGCACATTTCGCCGGGGCGCAATAAAACACCGCACCTGTATTATTATAATCTTTTTATTAACAATAAAATGAACCTGTGCGATACATAATTGAATTTCCACTGTAAGATTCTCCGCCGGTCGCTGGTCACTGTTTCTGACTCCCAACCAACTACTTTCCGATTCTGATGCTGCTCTTGTGAAGGTAACCAAATAGCACTTATCATACACTAATATAAAACAATTAATTACAATTCGTTTGATCTCATTTTCGGGCCATTTCGAGTACATTTTCAATTTGGCGTGCGCAGCGTTTAACAAAAAATCGCGATGGATTGGCTTAATTTTTGCTGATGCTGGATATTAGTTCAACATTTATGTATCAACTAACGTAAGTTGACTGGAGGCGCCTTGTCGCGAGCGGGTCGAAGCGTACTTATTAATGATATCGATGATATACAATCATTGATACCTTGATGTTGAACTATCTACCGTAAGTTGATCTGACCCATCGCGGTCGCCCTCAAACACCTTAGCTTCTTAAAATACTTCCGCTTGGCGTCTCGTGTATGAAGAGCGATAGTGTGACGATTACACTCCCATATTACAAATCAATGAGATAAGTTTTTAGAATGTCCACCACCCGGAATAATTACATACATTTTGGTACTTGTATTATCTGTATAATAACTCGAAATTTAATCATATTTAAGAGCAGGTACTAGCCAATTGTAAATATACTCGAAATGTTCACAATGTTCCGTGGGCCCATTTCCCTGCCAGTACATAACTACATACATAGTCATTATGATAAAAAGCACTTGCGTTTTCGTTAATTATATTCAATTGCATAATGCATCTCTCTAACCATTTTATAATCGAGAAATATGTAAGAAGAAAAATTTATGGAATATATAACAATAAATAAATATTTTATTTACAGTTAAAAATTTTATCGCCTATCTATTATATCTTCGGGCGTTGGGAACGGAGTGTCTGAGGGAAATAATTTAAAACAATTTCATTGCTGGACTCAACACAAATGCTGTTTAAAATTAGCAAGCTATGCTATGATGTTGCTGTCTTTTTGTCTTTTTATATCTGTACCTATGTACACAAATTGCAAAGTAACTCGTGTTCGTTATGGACAGGGATGTAGTCAAAAAAGTACAATTTGTTTTGTCTGAACTGCAATTGCAGCGTATAGCTGAAAAAACTTAGTTTCTCTAAAAGTTGTACCTACGTAGTTGGTAAAAAACTGGTACTGTATATTTAAGAAAGATAAATTATTTTCCACAACTTAGGAATCTTAACGTACAATTATAAATTATAAAAGAAAGAGTATTTGCTACGGCGGTACGGAGCCACCAGTATCTGCTGAACCAAATTCGTAAAATAAAAAAAACACTAAATCCTAGGCAGCAAACAAAAGTGAGTATCATTATATCCAATCCAGTTACACATTTTATAGATAATAAAAACAAAACAAGACTAAAAGTTTTACGTCACAACACATTACTTGGAACACTTTTTGCTACATCCTAGCCAAGATCATACAAAGTTTTCAAAACTGAAACCTCGGTCTTTCGTCCAGTCGACTCCTCACTCGCCTTCGGAAACCAGAGCTCTCGGAAACCAACTCTAGTCTCATGAAAAACAGCTTACAAACACGTATCTTAGATTAGAATAATATTTACAATTCACTTAGCGCTCAAATATATTGTATTATTTTATTCTCATGTTTTGGTACGTCTTGTATTATACTTACGTTACAACAAATTATCCAGATTCAAATAAATATTTGATCTAAAAACAATAAATAATCAAATTTCAACAATAAAGTCAATTAAAAACTTTTAAGTTTAACATTAATAAAAATGTTAACAAATTCAGATGTTTAGTAATTAGAAACAATATAAGTACAAAACATTATTAAGACATTGGTAATACATAATATCTTTACATTAAAACATTTTATTTTATCTACTTATGTTTTATTTGGCAGTAGTGATTTTTAATTAATCAAACTGATGTAATAATCAGTTCTTAGCTACTCTCTTATATATAGTAATAATTCATTTTATATAACAAATTACAACGTACTATGGTCGTTTGTTATTACAACGGATAAAACTGCATCAGAATGTGATAACATTATTCCACGATTATACATAGATTATATACCAAATGCATTGACGATGAATGAACTATACCTACACTGTTATAAACAACGAACCTCTGTAACCAAACCGAAACCACCTAAAACTAGGCTGGAATATGACAAGTCGTCCGGGAATGTATTTTCACTATAATTAAAGCTCAAATTTAATGGATACAGGATATCCATTACGGTAATAATAAGACTCTCGAAATTTATCATAGCACACCCATTTTGGCCTCTTATTTGGCACACAGATAGAATTTCGTTATTTTGTACACGGACTTTCACATTCGACAGAATATACTTTTACCTTACAGGTAATTGGTAATTAAACGATACTTATGTAGTAAATAATAGAAAACAATGTATAGGTACATACAATATGATATCTAAGCGATACGATAAAACAAATTTCGTTAACATAGACACGAGGTATGCACAACATACAGCCGCTAACGAAACAACGACGACGTCGCCCTTGGGGCGTCGGAGGGGCCCCCGGTTGGGCCCCGGGGCCACTCGTTGTCTACACACACTACACTTCCTCGATGTACCTAAACGACATTATATTTAAAATAATATTGTCTTGACAAAATCTCACTCCACGACACTCGTCAAATATTAGCGAGTCGTATATACTTAGATTTATAAATTTGATAAAGTTAATTCGTATTAAATAGTCCATAATATTAATCATTCATCTTAAAAACACTGCGTCGCGTTTCACAGAGGTCCACGATAGTGTTTTAAAAGGTGTCGGGGCGGGTCGCGGTGGTGGGGGGGGCACTAGTAGACGGCGGACATGCGAGGTAAAGGCAGCGCGAGCCGCTCGAGGCGGGGCGAGGCGCGCCGTTAAATGATGCTCTCCCGGTTGCGCTCGTTCTCCTCCGCCGAGCTCAGCGAGCTGCCGCCGCAGATCTGCATCTCAATCTCTTGCAGTCTGGACAACACACACACAACGCATCTCATCAAACACTACATCAATATTTGCAAAAAACCAAGGATATGTGGTGAATACTGTGTCACCAACTGGGGTTGAAGACAAATGTCGTCATTAAAAACACGATAATGTCACAAGTGTCTTTCAAAATTGTACAAAGTGCCAAGACAATACTACGAGTATATTGCTAAAACATAAGGGTTCTCTCAGCAGACTACTTTCGTAACTTTTAATCCCGGAATCGTGTATCTCTTCTTTACCGTCTCGAGAGACTGAACTTCGCAGAATTCGGAGTTTCTGTTTTTTCTCTGTGTCTAGTGAGGAAGTTTCCTTGTATCTATTGGTACACGCACAAATAGAAAAAAATAGCATTTGATGTTAAAATAAGATAATAATGCTGCAGAAGGTTAAGTTTCAAACTTTCAACAGTTCAGTCCGGTCCGGTCTCGTGCTCCTACTAAGTACTCCCACTGGTAGTCTGTGGTAACAGGAAGTTCAATCAATATATTGGAAGTCTGACAGTGATCGCTCTACTCTATCTTCTCTTTTATATTACGATCGAACAAATTGTTTTTTTTTTTTTTACAATGACATTAGTAACTGGTTTTGAAACTGCGGTTTCGTACGCGACCAAGGGAAACAAATGTTTGAAAATTAAAATTCGCACCTTTGATCAACCTCCCACTGCTGCTGGCTGAGCTTGGCGGACATGGCGGCGTTCTCTGATTCGACGGTGTAGAGGCGCTCGCGCAGCCTCTTGATCTCGCTCTCGAGCTGCTCGTGCGAGTCGATGACCACGCCCCGCGGCGCCTGGCCACTCCCCCCCCCGCCCGTGCCCGCGCCTGCGCCCACCGCGCTGCTGCGAGCGCTCGACGCCAACGACGCCACTGGTGACGCCACGCGAAGAGGACTTACTGACGAACTGGAATGTACGTGAACACGGCTAAGTCGAAATCGTAAGTTCTATTAATTAAACCAAGAAACCATTTTGTATTTAGCGATGAAAAAAACTTACCTATAAATAGGTGCACTAAACTAACGTTGAAACTAAGCTTCTTTAATTTTATACTTACCTACCGATAGGAAACACGACAAGAGATGTCTGAGAGGCGATGAATGTAAAAAGCGAACAGTTTGTCTATTTTGAAGAACCTGTCTTAATAGTGCAAGAAGTCACCTATAAAGCTGGTCCCGGTAGGAAGGCGGGTGTGAAGAGTGAGGCGCCGCCGGCACCGTGGGCGTGGGCGGCGGCCGCTGCATCTGGACCTCGATCATCTGCTCGTCGATGAGCACGCGACCGCTTGTCTCCACGAGTCCGGGAGTCGACTGGCAGCGACCCATTGCCACTACAACATGCATCTCAGTGAGCAAACAATCTTTAAAACGGTCGGATTCACGCTAAGGGTTCCCGTACCGTAACTACCTTTCTCGAGCGGAGCCTTCTTGTACTTCTCAAGTCTCTTGACTGCGATAGCTTCGAGACGCACCCTGGCAGCGGGATACTCCTTCAGCACGTCCCACATGTCCTTCTTGCTGAGCACGAACAGGTCTGAGTAGCCGACGGAGCGCACCGATGCTGTCCGCCGGTTGCCTGTCGACGTGTCATCCACACACTCCGTGCCAACCGGTGCTCGGTCCAAACCTCTTACGAGTTGTTCTCGCAGCGCGGGCGCACCGATCCGCCAAAACAACTCGTAAGATGCGAAGGGAAAGCCGAAACACCGGAGGCAGGGCAGAACACACGAGAGAGTTGCAAGATCAAGGATAGCATACAGTAAGCCGTACAGATCATCAACTACTTTTTCAGAAAATGAAGGGGTAAAGTTACCAGTTTGTAGCCAATTCTTGTTGAAGATACCGTGTACATGACATACATGGTACTTATCTGCAGTCAAAAATCAAGGTATATTATAAAATAACTATAAGCCGTTTCTATGAGATTCTCAATTTGTGCTTCATTCAAAAGCATTTAAAGTATGAAAACTGGTATGATGAAAGTATGTAGATTCAAAGAACTAAGCCGTTCTACAAGTTTAACAATGCGTATGTTCAAGGTCAGTTTGAGAAATAAAAAGAGCGTTCCAAAACTCAACTGACAGTACGACGAAAGATCTTAAATATAATCAGATAAATATGTATGGGACACTTAACAATACGGGGTACATGCACCAAGAGGTCACGCCAAATATAATAAATTGAGGTATTCAGGGGCAGATGCAAAGCGATCGGGGACACTGCCTTCAATACAATCAAGGAGATACAACTAGTCGCAAACGAACACATGATGCTGATGCTTCTACTTCGAAACAGGATTCTAATAGAAAGCGAGAAATAGAGAGTACGAAACAAATAACTTGCTTACCATAAAACCATGGGCAAGTTGTTTTTGGGTAGGTATTATTAAAAGATAAATGTAATTTGCTCAGCAATTTGAAAAGAAGAAATTAGGTTGCAAAATAGCGGTCTAAAGAGCGAAAAATCTTTGTGATGAAAAGTGATGAAATGTAAAGCATTCCCTAGTAACCTCGGACAAGCTGGCGTTGACGCGCGGCCCTTGCCGTGTCATTGCCGTGGTAGTTAACGAGAGTGCTAAATGATGGAGGCAAGAGTCGCGCGCCGCCGAGTCCGAGTGATGTCCCAGAACCTGTTGGTAGCGTCGCGGCCGCTCCCTCGGCCTGATTGCAGCGTCTCCTCTCAACGTTTGCTTTTTGAAACTTTTCAAGAAAATATAAATAAGAGTAATAATGGCGTGGCGTCTCGGGCCTGGCGATATTTACCAAGTTGTTTACCTGCCGTGCCCATGTTCAGAATGGAAATTTCGCCAAAATAAGAACCCGCTTTCAATGTTGCTAGAACTGTCTTCCCGTTTTCGCCTACCACCTGAAGTTTCCCTCGGTTAACTATGTACATCTCCTTGCCGACCTCGCCTGAGAACAATTGGTCTCGTGTTAGTTGTATTTATTGTAAGCAGGTAGATGTTAGTAGATCCTGATGCTGTTCACCTTTTCTACAGATGTAATCCCCGGGTGAAAAGAGCACGGGCCTCAACCTCAGCACCAGCTCGCACAGGAAACCCGCCTCCGTGTTTTGAAATATCTCCACTCTACAAAAAACGTACATAGTACAAAAAAAAAACATTGGAAACAACAACGGCGAGAGAATTAGCAATGTCTAAACTGTGCTAAAACAACTGAATTCAATGTTAATATTGCTTGTACGAGTACACGCGACACCAAACTGGGCGCAAACAGGGTTCAGCTGAAACGGAAAAAGCACCGAAGTGCCATTTGGCGACAAAAATTTACGGATCGTAAACGAACACTTTTGCATAATTCATGGACGTAAAAGCGAATGTTTCTCTTTTTAATTATACAGCACGGGATATTAAACGCCGACTGTGATGCGTTAATGTGGGCGGAGAGATAGTCGCATCTTTCTTTATCTCCGCTGTCGCAAAAACTTGAAAAATACTTTGTATTTACAAGAAACGCCTCAACACTGGAGATAAAAATATCTTCTCGGAGAGTTGAACATTTGTTTTGTTCTTTTTTAATGATCCTAGGAGATTTTATTTATAAAAACGACTTTATCGTAAACAACAAAAAGCGTATGTCCTGTTTTGTAAATTTTTCGTTGTACACAATTTGGAAGCCAACAAGATTTTATATGTGGATGTTAATTCCATAGCGAGTTACTGGATGAAAAGTTAATTGAAAGTGCTGAAAATTTCCGGAAAAACCAGAACAATTTCAACTAAATTAAGGTTTATCATAGCATACCGAATTGCAAAATATAGGTATAATATAAGTTGTGTTTTGAAAAGATTTGTAGCTGTTACTTTAAAGACAATATAGATTTTTAATTTGTATCTTTGAGGAATTAGGTACTATTAGCATGTGTCATACCTCTTCAAAGTATCCAAATGAACATTTATAGCTATTTCCGCCTTGAGCTTGTCGGGCAGACAGGACACCGCCTTCTCCTCGTCAGAGCACTTCTGCGTCAGCCAGAGGTAGTCGAACCACTTGATCACCTTCACCTGGAGAGTGTTCGGCACTCGCCGCATGCGCATGTACGTCTTCACTCCGTCGAGTTTCGCTGTAACAAAATAATCCGTTGATTCCGTGCTTCGAAAGACACGTTAAGCCGTTGGTCTCATGATACAGCTCACTTGATGAAGAATATCCATTTATTTCTCTCACTCAAAAGGATTGACAAAATTAAGAACATGGATATTATTTTTAATTTGTTTATTTTATTTTATACAGAGAGTAGAACTGCAACGGTTTGTGAGCGTTCGACGGAAGTGGCGGGTAACATTCACCTAGTGCTTGTGTATAGCACTTATGAAGTGAGTGAGTGAGAGATAGTAATGTCACATTCAAGCGTTGCTCATTAACTTATTGTGAAACTGGTTCTGGAAAATAAACAAAAACAAATCATCTAGCTTCTCGAAAGTACAAATAACAATATTTCATAAATATAGGGATGTATCTTAAATTTGAGATTTTTCCTTAGTAGTTCTTGTTTTTTTACATTCCCAATTAGTCAATACCCGAAATTGACGTTGAGGTTTTATAAATCTGACCTCGAATCAGTGTAATTAATCACGAACAAGTCTCCTAATAAACCTCAGGTCTACAAGAGCTTTCCTTGTGTGAGGCTTTCATTTGAGTTTATCCAGAAAAAAATGTTTAATTTATATATAGTTACCTGTGTTGTATACTGTAGCTAACCAGCCCGAAGCTATCGTAAGATGTAAGAAAGATAATGACAAGGAAAATCCTATTGATGGGCGCCTTTAAAAATAATGACCCTTTTTGTGATAAATAATGTCGACTCGTGTCCTTCGTTTTCGTGAACATTTTCCTTATAAAATGACTCTTCTAAAACACTTTTAATATTTTTTTCTCGATTAGCTTTATGCTTGTTTCTTTTCAGTGTTTAGTCAACAAATACCTTTTAGATGCGATGCCTTTCTAATTAGATGTAATAAAATAATTTCGTAAGCGCAGTAGAAACGTTTTATGCGCTCAAAGTGTAAAAGGCAATGAAGCACGTAGTTTCCAACAAGCCTATAAAAATAATAAGAACAAAGACTGCAAAACTATTATAGCCTATGGCAATTATCTCTCAGTGCAAAACCCTGCAACACGCTAATCCAGGATAATAAACAGAGTGCACGCGAAGAGTGGTTATAGCTGGCAGGGGCGCGGGCGCAACTTGTCGGATAAACAGGATATCTTGCTAAGTTTAAAACGTTAAGACTTTGAAAGCAAAGGCTTGAAAGGAGAGCGAAAAGTTTTGCTTTTAAAATAATGTTGAATTGCTACTACACTGAAATTTAATTTGGTTGAAAAAAAATAAGAGAGTGTCTAGTCAGGCAGTTCAGAACAAAAGCTTGAGAGAAGTAAAAGAAGCGCTAGACCAAGGAGGCTGCATGTTTTTTTTTCTTCTTCCTAACAAGTGGTGACACATCTTATATCTAGACGTATTTCGCCAGTGTCGAGTGATATTTGTAGGTATCCTTGGATCATTGTTCGGTGAATTGAGCTCAGTAATGTGATAATACAATTACTGAAGCCACCACGAGGCCTCTTGGCTGGCATTATCTAAAATTGTCAGCAAAGTGTAAGCAATTCAATTGTTCTATTAAAGTTTATAGTCCCGAAACATTCACTGGATAATACACAAAGTCAAAGTCAAAATAATTTATTTCCATAGGATGTTATTACATCACTTAGATCCGTCATTACATTTTATTGGGTGAGTTCACTAACACAATGGCGGAATCTGTGGAGAAGAGCTCACCGAAGAAACTCCACAGTCGTCGCATCTTTTGCGTTTCCTTTTTTAAATAAAAAAATAAAATATTACAAAATTAATGCTAATTAAATATCGAAAAGGCTTGCCACTCAAGCAATCTATTCCCATGGACACCTGTCTTGTAAGTAATCAGATATCCTATAGTAACCTTTTTTATACAATATCTGTTTTATAATTATTTTAAACTTGTCTAAAGGCAAGTTTTTAATATCAGTAGTGACCTTATTGTAATAGCGTATACAATTGCCTTTAAAAGAATTACTAATTTTATGTAGTCGGCTGACATAAGCAACCAACTTGTCTTTATTTCTAGTATTAAAATTGTGTATATAACTGTGCTTCTGAAAATTATTCATATTTCGTTTTACATACACAATATTGTCATAGATATATTGAGATACAGATGTCAGAATATTGATTTCTTTAAACTTTTCCCTCAGTGACACTCTAGGCCCTAATCTATAAATTGCACGAACAGCCCGTTTCTGCAGAATAAATATACTATTAGCATTCGCAGCGTGACCCCACAATAGAATACCATAGGTCATTAGACTATGAAAGTAACTAAAGTAGACTAGTCTAGCGGTGTCTACGTCGGTAAGAGCTCTAATTTTTTTAACTGCGAACGCTGCTGAACTCAGTCTGTTCGACAATTTAGTTAAATGAGCATCCCATTGGAGTTTAGCGTCCAAAGTAATGCCTAAAAAGACTGTCGAATCTACAAGGTCCAATCTCTGTCCTTTAACTTATATATCTGTATTTATTGGTTTAACATTAGGTAATACAAATTTTACACATTTCGTTTTCTTTTCATAAAGTAATAAATTATTAACAGTAAACCAGTTGACTACATTAGAGATAGCATTGTTTACGTCGTCATAGTTTGACTGTTGTCTTTTAACTTTGAATATCAAAGAAGTATCATCAGCAAACAATACTAATCCATGTTTTTCTTTAACAAGATAAGGCAAA
This sequence comes from Carpatolechia fugitivella, assembly GCA_951230895.1. Lineage (NCBI taxonomy): Eukaryota > Metazoa > Arthropoda > Insecta > Lepidoptera > Gelechiidae > Carpatolechia > Carpatolechia fugitivella. The sequence goes on along the minus strand of OX579649.1, from coordinate 8,666,189 downwards.
TCATTAATATATACTTAAAACAAGAAAGGACCAAGAATTGAACCCTGCGGGACGCCCATACTTATTAAAGATCCAGGTGATCTCTTGCTATTAATATCGACCATCTATTCGTTAGATATGACTCTATAAGGTGAAGTGGCTGATCTTTTACACCGTAGTGGCGTAGCTTCCTGACAAGAGTATCATGATGGACACAATCAAAAGCCTTGGATAGATCGCAGAAGACACCAATAGCATCCATTGCATCTTCCCAGGCATCAAAAACATTGTTTATAAGTTCAACACCAGCATCGGCTGTCGAACGACCCTTTGTGAAACCAAACTGGTCGATATGCATCAAGTTATTAAGATAAAAATGGCCCTGTAACTGATTTAGTATTAGTCTTTCAAAAATTTTACTAAGAGTCGGTAGTATCGATATAGGTCTAAAATTAGTAGGGTCTAATGTGCTACCGGCTTTAAACAAAGGTATGACTTTACTTAGTTTCATCAAGTCAGGAAACACTCCACTATCTATACATTGGTTAAATATACAACATAACTGAGGTGCAATACAATCTATAATATAACTTATAATTTTCACGGATAGGCCATGGATGTCAGCTGTCTTTTTCATTTCTAAAGATTTAAACGCTTTTACAATATCTTCACTATTTACGTGTCTAAATTTAAAATCAGTTTTACATTCGTTAACGTTTTGCTTAAGTATAGGTTCAGCAGCAGTCGGAGATGAGTTTAAAGATTTGGTTGTCGAAACTGGAATGTCCGTAAAAAAGTTTACCAAAGCTTTAGCTACTTCCAAGTCTGTACTTAAAATTTGGTCGTTTACGTTAAGCCTGAAGTTATTATTTGTAGCCTTGGCCTTTCCAGTTTCGCTACTTATAATTTGCCAAGTCGTTTTCATTACATTGTTACTTAATTTGATCTTATTCTTAATAAAAGATGATTTAGCTATAACACAAACGCGTTTGAACATTTTTGAATACTTGCGAACATAATCCGCAAAGGCAGAACTTGTGTTATACAATCTCTCTTCATAAAGTTCGTATAACCTCCGTCTGCTCCTATGAATGCCCACTGTCGCCCAATCACTAAACAATGCCTTATTGTTTACTTTTATAGTTTTTGATGTAAATACCCTATCATATTCACTTTTGACTAAGTTAAATACCGGATTATACAACAGATTTGGGTTTTCAATGTACGGTAATTCCGGTAATTTTTCTAAAATGTTATTCCTATACTGCTCGAGCCTAGTGTCACTAATGGGTACACATGTAATATCTTTTTTTGGCTCCATTTCGATTTTAATATTGAATGTACCTATCAGACCAGAATGATCAGAAAGTAATTTGTTTATTACTGATTTATATGTAGGTGTAATGTTAGAAAAAATATTATCAATGCAAGAAGCAGACGTTGCAGTAATTCTTATAGGCTCCAAAAAAATATAGTTAAGGTTATGACATAAAAATAAAGATTTAAAGCTTGTACAAGTATTATTATCTTTTAAAAGATCAACATTAAAATCTCCACAAATTTAAAAAAGTTTTGTTTTTATCGCTGATCTTAGTTAACGCTTCATCCATTACCTTTTCAAATAAGTCATAAAGATGAAGCCGGTGGTCTGTACATTACAACAAGTTGCTCAAGTTCTATACAGGCTATTTCAATAGTACGCTCAACAGACAGACTTACTATATCAACTCGTTCCTTGAATTTAAAACTATTATTAATAAGTATTAAGGACCCACCGCGCCCTTTTTTTCTGTTGAACGAACTAGCAACGTGGTAGTTGTTTAAAGTAGACATGAACTGATACTTTTTCAAAAAGTGTTCTGTTAAACATAAAATATCAATATTATTACAGTTCATGAATAATTCAACCGGTAATTCTTTACTTAATATGCCCTGAATATTTTGATAAACCACGTTCAAAGTACTATTCTTATTTTTTTATTGTTTATTACCACCTAATTGATTTAGTTGGCAAGATAAAAGTAAATCTTTACAATTAATATTAATGCCAGAGTTACTCTCTGTTGTCTTATGGGCTAATTTAAAAACCTTCGAACAGATTCCAAGGGGTAAATGTCTTTATTATTACTCTGCTCAATAATTCAATAAGTCAAAAAATTGCCTGTGTTCAAAATAAAATAAGATAGCAACTCTGCTATCTGTTTTGTATAAAACCTAGATAGTCCTCCTTAGATACCTATCCTTAGTCAAATAAAAATATTTTCCAATACAAATATTGGTGTCTATAAAATGAAATTTATATGGTATGACGACATGTCAATGTATGTATAAATGTATTATAATCATGTCTTATATAATTCTCATTTTGCGTCAAAGATTGAAATGCAAACAAAATTATTTTATTTACATTTTGTAATGAATTTAATTTGGAAATATATTGTGTAATTAGTTTTTTAGATACATTTTCCCTTCTACCAATTAAAATAATTAGGGTGGTTGGTTCTAAAAACTGCGATGACAACACTTTGTTTATGATTTGTGAATATGTGGCGCCAGGCATACAGTTATTTAATATTGTCTGGCCCACGTGCCGACTAAGTTGTAAACCCATATTTTTTCCAAGTTCATCGCTGTACATTATATACCTATTCTTTGTTCGAGAGGAGGAGGCGTTATTGATAACACTATTAGTACTCTAGTTGACTGACGGCGCCCGGGTCAGTATCAGCTGTTCGGCGGGACACACGGTCAGCACGGAAGAGTCTGCTGGAGTTTGCTTACAATCACAGTTGTGATTGTCGGTCAAAGATATAAATGTGTCATAATTATACTTACACATCTCCAACAAACCATTCATAGCCGACACATGCTCCTTAATTTCATATTGTTCTGACTCATATTTACGTGTAATACATTGTAATGACGAGTTCAAAATATGCATAATATCTGACTGGAGGCGCCGTGTGTCACATTCGTACTTTTCTGTAGTTTTTTCCAAACATAATCTACAATCATCGATTTCGTTAATTAATTCGACACGTTCCTTGCTACAATTTACATTTTTACAATATATTTTATTTCTGTTTGCTAGTTTTTGTGTTTTTTAAATAAAATTCTCATAGTGGTAACTGAATGCGATCTATTAGGACTATCACACGTGAGATCAATTGTTACAGTTAAATTTTGATCCGTGGGTGAGATGACAGAAGCTACTGGTGGAGTGATCAACTCCTCAAAGAGTGACTGGGTCTGCGCCGACCTGAGGCTATCGTTTGCAGTTTGTAGTGCAGAAATCTCGTTATGTGCGTCGCGAAGCTCCTTCTCCAGGACAGCAATACGCCTCAAGGCATCTTCGAACGCACTGCCACTCCGGTCGAAGCCATCCACCAAGTGCTGAAACCGATCCCTGTCACTCGTCACATCAAGATACTTGTTGTGCAACTCTGCCATCTCACTTTTAAATTTTAAGTTCTTATTAACAATAAGCAACACCTCCTTCTCACTTTCATCCCTCTCAGTAAGCAACTGCTCATTGGTTACCTTACACTGTTTTAGTTCATACAAAGATAATTTTAAGTTATCTTTTAGTTGACGGACTGCCTCATTTCTGGTAATTGGCATTTTAAACAAAAGTAATAACAGTGAAAAGCAAGATTAAGGCAAAGCTGTATCACAGCTGATAAGCAGTCACTTAAATTGAGGTTATAATTAACGAAATGCACTAAAAACAAGCTATTCAACAAAAAACTAAGTTAATCCAAATCAATTTACGTGCCTAAGTAATTAGTTATTTGAAAATATCGTAAATTGTAGCCCAGTAGCAAATTATTTCAAATAAAATACTCAACTGTCAACGGTACGTTTTTTAAATACACAATTTAGGACAAAGATTAGAATTTTATACACTTATGCACTAGTTAACACAAAAATACACTTAATTAATACGTATAACAAATGCGATAAACTTGGAAAGCTAAATTAAAGTATTTTTAAATCAATAAAATATATCAAATCTATTGTTTACAACCTGTTCGCCAGTGTTCAACACTATCGAAATAACACGAATATACACTTAACACTTCAATAAACTAAAAAAAAAAAAAACGAAGACATTGTCAGATGCTGATAATAAAGCCAGGCTGAATGTTAATCATCACCTTTAATGTTTTAGCTAAATCTTCCACCTAACTTGTAACAATGCATACGAGGCTGAAGTAGCAACCGTGTATATTTCCAACGTGTACGTAACACAGTTACGACAAACTCGAGCTTGCAATTATTTCGAGTTAGAGGCTGAAACCCGACGCGTCCCACTTAGCCCAACTTAACATACACATTGTAACTTTATTGCGACAGGTCAGATTAAGTTTAATAAGATTGTGACGTTTCAAACTGTAATTATTTCGACGGCAAGTTAAAATTGTTTAGCTGTACGGCTTTGTTTAAAAATGAAAGGATTCCATTTGCATCATTGCGGCTTTGGATTTTGTTTTAAATTCGTATATAATTTTCAAGTTTCTTATGAATTTTCTAGTAATTTCTTGTTATGCAAGTTGTAAGTTCTTTACAAAAAATAGCAGTTGGAAAAATATGTAGATGCTGAAACCAATGGGAAAAAATAATGAATTGAGAGATAAAGGCTGATTCTGATCTTTTATGAACAATAATTCATACGCTTGACATTTTGCACAAAATAAAACTGGTTATTACTCGACAAGATGGTAACAATTTCAGACTGGAACTAGTGCTTTCCGCAAATTAACCTATAACTTACCTAGCGATCACTTTCTGCTGTGGTAGGTAGGAGTGGCTTGTACCGTGCCTTACGAGTCAATAAACTATTGCTGGGTTTCAAATTTAAATCCAATCGCAAAATTAACTGACCGCTTTGACGTCATCAGAAAAATATTTTGTTTATACCGTTTTGTGTTTCATTTCAACTTAGCGTCAACCAAACGAGCCGAGCAAATCCACACACGTAAAATTGATTGAGACGTGTAAAGTTGTAAGTAAAATAATTACGTTGTTGTAGAACTGCTTAAGTTATGGTTTAAGTTAATTATGTTGTCGGTTACTTAGGTAAGTGAGGTTAACGTGTCTAGACACTCTTGTTGCTCTTAAATAAGTTAGAGTAAGCTAGGTTCTTCTGGTTCAATAAATTAATTGGTTTGGGTTAAGGATTGCTGTAGCCTGAAATAAATGAAATAAATGAAAGAATTTTCCCAACTTAAATCAAATTCGTATTTAGAGAATCTTGCCAGGGAATGGCCCACAAAAGCCATCACGTGGTACTGGACACTATGACCTTCCACTTTTATCCCGTAGCAGTTGGTATTAAAATCAATATCGTTTTATTAAAATTAAAATTTTTACAAATCATTTTTCGACGTCAAAGCTATCATGGATGCGTTCACTGCCAGTGTACACTCACTATTCGTAATGCAAGTATCTACTAGTACAGCGCATGCTGGCTATACTGTGCATAAGTTCCTTCTTCGTTTCCATGTTTTATCTTCCTTCAGGAGTTATATGAAGCCTCCAGTAAAGTGGTATACTATACAATACTTCAGTACAAAATAAAATGAAAAAGAGTCCACAGATCTACGCTTTTAAGGATTCAGTATTATTCTGAAGAAATTCCAACTATACAAATAAAATATGAGTAAGTCGGCCAAACAACAGAACTTTCCAAACCTACTAGAAAATTCGTATCATAAACAAAATAACCTGTTTTCATCTCCTGTGTGCAAGAAAAGGCAAACTGCCTTGTTGACTTTTAAACAAATAATTTCCCTGAAGTGTCAAAAGTACAAAACCTCTAGAGAACAAAGTGGATTTCAATGGTTCTACGTACACATAAAACGAAAGGGCGACAGCTGTAGTTCATACATTGCTTCATTTTAGCCTTATGTAACCATCATCCGTGCGGTAGCAAGTAAGACATTATTTTAAAACGAAAAATAATATAAGAAATAAGTAAGACAATTTTCGAGATAGATCTGGCCACAATTTAATGAACCCATTTTTCAACTATAATACTATGAACTATTATAATTAGCTATGGTTAGCCGTTAAACTTACACCCCCCGTTAGTATCTTGAAACCTCTACTCAATAGAACTGATTAGTGAGTGGTCCTCATATTATTAGTAAACGGTGGCGCACGGCATACGTAGGCATACGTAATGCCTTAATTTATTTCAATTGAGTTTTCTGAAGCACTGGATCTACAAATCATAAGATAGACAATAGAGCTCATTTTCTGATGTGGTCCTGAAATCACGTCAGTGCGCTTCAAAGGTTACTTGGCGATTGTAAACACGTACCGATCGGGCCGGCTCACAGTAATTGCTGCAAGCAAGCGTTGCTCCGGGACCATCAATGGATATTGCAGCAGTAACTAGCCATCGTTTCATCGGAACGAACCATGGGCGCGCGCAAACGCCTATAACGCGGTTTGAGCAGAACCGTAACATTGTTTACTAACAACGGCGACAAAGGGCGGCAAAAACGTATCAACAACGAGACCCTTTCACACAAAGCTTACTGAACATAATCATTGCTCAATCGATCAATGTGTCAACGAATCTGTAAAGCGAATAACTTAACTACTTACATTATAAGATAACACAAAAATACTCGATCAACTGATCAGTTTGTATGAAAAGTCTATAATTTTTGAGATATTGGAAAAGTTCTAGAACTAGAAGGAAATAATTCATCAGAATAACTTTATATAAACAATGCTTTACAAGTAATAGATAAACTTATATCCCACCCAGTTTGTGCAGAAATGCTAAGTAATTTAATGTTCCTCGAGCTCAAAGAAAGCGGGCGGGGGTTGTTAGCCGGCGGGTTGGGGGAGGGCAGGCCACGTGTACGCTACGCTACATTAGTTTCGCTAGGATAGAACTTTCCCCTAAACGAGGAAAAAAACGCCCTCCTCATTTAATGAGGCACATTGTAGCAACCTTTGTTTGGCTCATATACTTTGTAACTTAGCCCGGGCTTACCTGTACCGGATAAGAAAATGCAAATAAACGTAGCGAACCAAAAAATATTAAACAACAACTGCTATAAAAAGTTAGGTGAATATCCGAAAATATACTTTTATGAATACTTTCATTCGTGTAATATACTTTTATGAGATTTTGCTAAGAACGGCATATATGAGTACTCATTATGTTTTGTTTGTTATTATTACGTAGTTAACTTACATGATCTGCTTTTATTAGTAACGTTATGTGTCTGTTATAAAGAGTGTTTTCCAGCTTGCAACTTTTGTCGTCCTCCCTTTTGCTCAACCCATACATAGCCGCCGTTTTTTTTGTGTCTGCCGACCAAAATAACGGGTTTGGTGAAAAACCATATAAGGGACGAGCCTACATTAACGATAAACATGCCTTAGTCAACCTTAAAGACCCGATTAGGATTGGCCAAAACTGTAAATAAAATATTTTTTCTCCGACACGCTCGTAAATGTGATCATTATTGCTAAAAAACAGTACCTACGCGAAGCGACTAATCTTTAGACTGAACATTGCCCCATACAAAACAGCGGCCAGCAAAGTAACTTTCGTCTAGAAATTTCAATGTTTTTGAGTCTTTTTACAGGATACTCTTATGTTCTAAATTCAAATTTTATATGAATCGTACACGAATCGTAGCGATTAGAGTTGGCTGTATGCTCTGTATGACACTGGCACAGAACAAAAAAAGAAAGCGCGCAGAGCTGCGTCCGCCGAGCCCCCACCCCTTACTTCTTTCAAATCGACACTACCGAACGGACGCATGTACGCGTCATTCAAAACTGTTCTTTTTTATATTTTTAAAGGTTATTATACTACTGTTAAAGTCAAGTACCATCTTTCCTTTAAAATCCAATAACGAACACGCCATTCAACAAACGCCCAGTTCTTCAATAACAATGAATGGTTCAAGAAGTTCTAGTAAAGGCAAAAGTGATAAAGAATAGAACTTATAAGTTTAGCACGATATAAGAAGAAGTAGACATCTAAATCCAAGTTTCCACATTTTTTTATTTTATTTTATAATTTCCTCGCATATTTCAGAGAAAAGCACAATACAAGCCTCGGCCGCAATAACTCTTGCTGGACTCGTGCACAATAAAAGTTTAAATGTGCCCTCGTCCAGCAATACCTAATTTTGCGGCCGCGGCAGTAAACTACTATAATTTTATCAACTTTCATTTCTGTTTATTTTTGACGAAGTAAGTCATTATGGCACCTTGGAAGTAGTTAGCATACTTTAATATTTATATCGCGTATTAGCTATTCATAAGTCATAACTGTTTCGAAAACCATCAAATATCGATTAAATCCTACGAGTACAAATAAACCCTTGCACGTTGCAACACTAAAACGCTTGTACGAACTTGTCATATACCCTTTAAGTACTGTAAGGATTGGATTGATTGCCTCCTTTGTTGTTACTGGCTGTTGGTCGGTTTTCAAATTTCGTTCTTAAGTTTTGTAAATTTTGAATTGCGAATCGTTATTTTTTTGTTTAGAAGTCTTGATGCTGTCGTGCTAGAGACTACACGCGTTTCATGTTTTTATGACAATCTCTAAATAAATACAATATCTAGAACCTTTACGCGTGTTCTTCTTTTTAGCTTAGAGCCCTTCTGGCTACGTTTCCCATAGTACCTACATACATTCCGTTACAGTGCCATTGAAAATTAGTACTTTAATCCATTGAACTATTATTACTACGCACTTTAATCTAGTATGTCAAAAAATTCAACAAATTTGTTTTACAGTCAATAGTATATAATAAACAAATTTTAATAGTTTCAAATACAAATAATAGAAAGAAAACACACACAAACGCTCGTAGCTATGTTTACTTACCTACATTAACCGCTTACAAACTGCAATCTATCTTAGTTTGGCGGAGAATATTGATTGTAAGAACGAAAATATTAAGAGTATTTTGTGTGAGTGTCTTATAAAGGATTCTCTCTGGTTTGCGTGTCGCCTGACGATATAGAGCTTTATACTAACGAATAAATTAAAATTCAAGAGGAAATCAATTCGCAATCTGGGTATCTACAACCCTTCGATTCGGTACACACCGTCTGGACTGCACCAACAGTTGAGCCTGCAGTTCACCTAGTTTATATTCAAATTGGTGAACGTCTTGTCCCAAACTGTATTCCCAGTCAGCACTGTCTGATTTACTATATCCAGAAAATACATGCAAATCCGAATATTCTCCCAATGAATTGCTTTTTTTGCCTACGTATTTTATCGTCAATTATAAGGCAAAATCTGAAAATTGCAATTTTGATGTTCAGATGTGCATACCTATCAAGTTTATTAAAACCCGGTTGGGGCTAATGTTTATGTGTTCAGGTTTCCTTTTTGTTTCACTGTTAGGGCGAATAAACATACAACAAAAAAAACACGATACATTTTGAAATAATATATAATAATGAATTTATCCGCCTATATGGAAGTATAAAAAAAATGAAAAAAAATAATGTTTTGAAAGACTTTCAATCGATTGATAACGCTAAAACTAGTGTTGCCAAATACATTCTGACGAAAGTAATAAGAACTTTGATACTAAAATTCCAACATTTTTGTGACATCCTTATTGTAATAAGACAACTCATAACAGTCAATATTATAATTATATTACGGTCATATCGAAAGCCCTGAGGTCAAAATTTTGGTTTCTGTCCTTTGGAAATAAATTGGTACGTGATGGGGATCAAATCAGGGCCTCTCAGACGGGAGCAGCGGCCTTAGCCACTACACCTCCAACCACGCATGTATGACGTCTTTCTTAATGTTTCCCACAACTTAACAAACAAATGTTTTATTATCTCTTACATATCAACTACCATTAATACTCCAAACTTTATCACGAACTTTGTGAGACTAAAAGCTACTTATGTCTTTTCGAACTACTTGTAACATGGCAAGTAAAAACTAAACAACAATACGGGAAACTACATAAACTGGAAGTTACCGGAAAATACCAGACAACAAAATAGAGACGGAACTGAGATGAGTTCCGCTTTAGCAAAACACCTTTAAAACTACATTCAGTTCCTTACGTGCTGCATAATGAACAAAGTCGTTTTGAAGACTTCTTTTTAGAGTCAATAAAACGAATATAAGCAAAGTTGGGATAGGCTATTATTTAAACTAAGAAAATCAAAGAACTCAAGCTAAGCTCCGGTTTCAACAATGTATTTTATTATTTTGTTTGAATAGGAATACAAATCAAAGTAATCTTATGTGGTCACAATAATAAGTTATTAGATAATATGAATGATATCGGCCAAGAACCAAGTACCTTGGTGTTTCTAACTATGAACTATTTTTCTGTATGAAATCAACTATAAAATAGGATTTCTTATTATTTACATTTCATTTAATAACAAACATTGATACCAGTAGTGTTAGTGAGAATGTTGTAGTCTAGATTCCATTTACTACGGCGTAGCGCCTCGTAGCTTCGTAGCCATGGCCGTAGCGCTGGCTACATCAATAAAATAACTCATCAATCACGCTAACCAACAGTTTTTATCAATGTATTATACTTACATAACAATGCCACTGAGACCATTGTTTGCTTTTTGCCTTTATTCTGATTATTTTATTCTCACATACCTATTATAAGAGTCAGTTACAAGTTATTAGTTATTTTATTATTTGTTTCATATGAAAATACTATAAAATGAATCTTCATTATACATTATCGTTTAAGTTTGTTGTCTAGTAAATTGAAAACACTTGAGCGCAAAAATTCAGTACAGTTGTTTATAACAAAGTAAAAAATTATCGAAAACCCGCCGCCGTAGCAAGGTGCTACGGCGGCGGGTAATAAGAAAGATTTACACAATTTCGAAATTGAAAGATAAAAGAACACAAAATAAAAATAACGTAACTGGTATTATTTCCGCTGTAACTAAGGCAAGAAAGCCTCAATATTAAATTCAAATAAAATGTAGACAAATAATATAAAATAGAAAACAAACCAGGAATAAAAACACAGCCCTCGGATTCTTGCGGATGGATATCGTAGATTTATTGTACAAAATCCTTACGTGTGTTTTCTTTGTTGCATGTACTTAAAAATAACGGTGCGAATTCCTCATAAAACATTTCAAACCTCAAACACGCAAGACGCATCCTCACAAAGCACCAAATGAATTCTTTAGACATTTAGAAAAAATGTGTTTGGAGGTGGTGACGGCAGAGTAGAATACATTTGTCACCAAACCCTACTCTTCCCGTGGGTGTCGTAAGAGGCGACTTAGGGACTACACATTGAACAGGGAACGAGCAGCAGCGCTCTCTGATACAGTAACATTTTAATCTGCGATCTCCAACCCACCTGCCAAGCGTGGAGATTATGGCAAAACCCTCCACTTAAGTGGAGTAGGCTCATAGTCCAGCAGTGGACTGTAACGGGCCGTTGATTGATGATGTGTTTGGAGGAAGCTACAATGGGCAATCGGTCGGTAAAGTCAGCGGAGCCAATGAGCAGAGCAAAGCCATAACAAAAAAGGGAAAGATACTTTTATAACAGTAAAGAAAGTTGCAAATTTCTCTAACTGTACCAAGTTTTCTCAACAGTTTATTAAATTAAGGTTTTATAATAAGTGCTACGAGTTGGTGCCGCTGTGTGTCATACAAGTTTGTCGGAGTTAATCGATTGCTGATTGCTTGATATACGAGTTTGTCAATTAATCGGTATAGATTTTATGACTGGCTTGATATTTTCTGAACTTAGGTGACTCGAGCTTCATCGGTATAACTAACTAGTAAAGTGAATTTTGTATGATAGTGACACGCCGTGTATATGCGGACACCGTTTGCGCAATGGTCCAGTTGGCGTAATATAATGTTACTTTGTTAACTGAATAAATTGTAGTGCGATATTGTATTTGTTTCGCAGTCCTACGAGGTGTAACGCGCGCTGTGAAAAACATATTACAACAATATTTAAAAAACGTTTATTTTCGCTCATTATCAGCTCCTATACAACGTGTTAGCTAAATATCGCAAAATCTCTCAGATCGTCAGCCCATGACATTGAACCACTTTTGTTTCACAACTTTTAAAATTCGCAAAATCTTTTTTGAACCTTTATATTTTTTTTTTATATTTTGTGAAACCTGAGGGATTTTGTGTTATTTAGCTAACATATTGTATATTTCTACTGAAAGTCAACTATTTTTCAATAAGGAACAGTAAAGAAAAGTACTGTAACAAAAGTAGCAGGGTTTATACACTGTGTTAGGGCTGCCGAGTGGAAACCGTTCATTACGAGGGTTCGACAATCGAGTCTGGTCTCCTCGAGCTGGCACCTTCCACCGTGAGAACAAACCACTGGCTTCCGAAAATTATCAGAATAAAGAAACTGCCCATTAATATGTCTATAACTCTTCGGAATGTGCTCTTTGCGCGCAATTTAATTCCAAATGGGAAGTTCCACTTACCTCTTTAATTAATTTTAATAATCTTTTATTTTGTGAATTTAGAAATTATACCACAGCAGTCTTGTTTTAGGTAGCCTGTTTTTTGCTGATGTAATTTGTAAATTTCCTTACGTACACGTGACGTAATAAAGTATATTTTAGTTCTACGAGTATTTTAACTCTCAAAACAATGTGATAAAATAATAAAAATAAATACTCTAGATTCTAGATGTTTTATCAATTAACAAACTTAAAAGTATAAAAACATACATATAGAACACTTTGACTAGGTAAATGCCTTATACACTAAAAAGCGGTCTAAAACTGCATAAAAATGTTTACCTACGGCCTTGCTAACTGCGAAGCAAATTTCATAATCTTGCCTTATTCCGAACAGTAAAAGAATACATCCAATAAAACGCATATACCCATATTCACTGTGGTTACCCGTTAAAGAATAAGGTATATATAAATCTTATAATAAGACATTAACTTATAACGAGATCGTTGGGTAATCCTCTAAGTGAAATACAGCAGAAAGATACAATAAGGAAAACATATTTCTTTATTTTCCCCGTCACATATAGTGACAATATTTACGTATTAATTTAGGAAGCATTCACGATGGTAAGAAATCCGTTTCATCCCGGGTCCTACTCGCCCGGATCTCACAAGTGACCTTGGAGCTTTTCAAGATCAAGTTTAAAGGTTAAGTAAACCCGAACCTCTTTATGTTTGTCAATTTAGATATCACATAAAAAAATACAGACTATTAATTTCGTAACGCAATAGTACTATACTAATTCTGTGACGCGATGCTAAGCGCAATTTCAGCAATGCAGCGCTGCACCGATAACACGGTGGCGTTGTTGACGATAACATCCAGTGATGAATATGGACTAGACTAGAGCCACGTTGTAGAGTTAGGTACGTTCCGTTGATTGTTTTACCCGCTAGCCTGTTCAGTGAAACTAAAGCCTGAAAACAGTGTTGGGCGTAATCACTAAAAATTTCAATCGGATTGATTAGTCAAACTAAAATTTTAGTGATTAATTTAGTTTGATTGATTCAATCGCGATTGAAAAAATTAGTTTTAGTTGAAACTAAATTTGAGTAATATTTAGTCGTCAATTTTAGTTAGATTGAATTCAACAACTAATTTGAAAAAATAAAACATTATTAAAATAAAGCACACTCGAGCCAGTATCATTCATTCATAGTTCACACTTATATTATAAATGTGAAAATATATTTGGATGTTTGGATGTTTTGGATGTTTGGATGTTCGGATGTTCGGATGTTCGGATGTTTTTGATGTTTTGATGTCTTGGATGTTTTAGATGTTTTGATGTTTGGATGTATTGATGGTTTGGATGTTTTGGATGTTTTGATGTTTGGATGTATTGATGGTTTGGATTTTTTGAATGTTTTGATGTTTTGGATGTTTTGATGTTTTGATGTTTTGGATGTTTTGATGTTTTGATGGTTTGGATGTTTTGATGTTTTGGATTTTTTGATGGTTTGGATGTTTTTGATGTTTGGATGTTTTGGATGTTCGGATGTTTTGGATGTTTTGATGTTTTGGATGTTTTGGATGTTTTGATGGTTTGGATGTTTTGGATGTTTGAATGTTCGGATGTTTTGGATGTTTGGATGTTTTGTATGTTTTGTATGTTCGGATGTTTTAGATGTTTAGTTGGAAGTTTTAGACGTTTGGATGTTTTGATGTTTTGATGGTTTGGATGTTTTGGATGTTTGGATGTTTGGATGTTTTGGATGTTTTGATGTTTTGGATGTTTGGATGTTTTGATGGTTTGGATGTTTTGGATTGGATGTTCAGATGTTTAGGATGTTTGGATGTTTGTATGTTCGGATGTTTTGGATGTTTTGATGTTTTGGATGTTTTGGATGTTTTGGATGTTTGGATGTTTGGATGTTTTGTATGTTTTGTATGTTCGGATGTTTTAGATGTTTAGTTGGAAGTTTTAGACGTTTGGATGTTTTGGATGTTTGGATGTTTGGATGTTCGGATGTTTTAGATGTTTGGTTGGATCTTAAACATCCAAACATCGAAACATCGAAACATCCAAAGCATCCAAAACATCCAAACATCGACAACATCCGAACATCCGAACATCCAAAACATCCAAAACATCCAAACCATCAAAACATCCAAACATCCAAACATCTAAACATCCAAACATCCAAAACATCCAAAACATCCAAACGTCCAAACCATCAAAACATCCAAAACATCCGAACTCCAAACATCCAAAACATCCAAACATCCAAACATCCAAAACATCCAAACCATCAAAACATCCAAAACATTCAAACATCCAAAACATCCAAACCATCAAAACATTCAAAACATCCGAACTCAAAACATCCAAACATCCAAAACATCCAAACCATCAAAACATCCAAAACATTCAAACATCCAAAACATCCAAACCATCAAAACATCCAAAACATTCAAACATCCAAAACATCCAAACATTCAAAACATCCAAACCATCAAAACATCCAAAACATCAAAGCATCCAAACCATCAAAACATCCAAAACATCAAAACATCCAAACATCCAAAACATCCAAACATCCAAAACATCAAAACATCCAAACATCCAAAACATCAAAACATCCAAAACTTCAAAACATCCAAAACATCAAAAACATCCGAACATCCAAACATCCAAAACATCCAAATATCCAAAAAATCAAAACATCCAAACATCCAAAACTCATCTCATCCAAAAATCCAAAAATTCTATTGAAATTTTGATTTCATAAACGAAATAAAAATTTAGTTAATTGGAAATCATTCCTGACTAAAAACTAAAACTAATCAATTCCAGAATCAATCCGCACGTGATTAAAACTAATTCAATCGTCAATCGTTAGTTCAAACTAAATTCGTTAGTTTTAGTTTTTAGTCGTCAATCAAACTAAATTTTGCCCAACACTGCCTGAAAATAATATCGCATTTTTCATATAACGTTCTAACCTGATGGTGTAGTTAATCAGTCCATTAAACAGTTATTATATCGGGTGTCAGATGGCAAAATGTGGAAGGCAGCGTGTGAAAGTGCGCGTAGCTATGCGAGAAGCGGCGGCGGCGGCGGATCGATGGCGGACGGACGCGAGGGCCGCCCGGCGCTCCCCGCTGGGATGGGGTGGCGGCGCCCGACTTTCGCCGAGCTATTTATAGCATTCAAGCCGCTGACCTATTTCGCTGCAGCGCCATCGAGGAAGGTCACGGATTCAGCCTCTCTGCCGTCGCGGCGCCATTGTCTTCTCAACCGAGCTGCAGCGCTAATTAAAGTTGTTGACACTTTGCCGCGCATTCCCAGTATCCGAGTATGAAGCGCTTTTTCCATTCGAGGAATTGATTAGGCGGTAGCGCTGTAAATTGGCTTTGACGATACATTTTTCTTTTCAATTCTTTTTTAAACAAACGTCTTTACATATATATTTTTTAAATTGTTTATTTAGCAAAGAGGATTGCGATTGGAGCAGGTAGTTTGTCTCGAACGAGAGTGCTACAAGTGCGACCGTGTCACGTGGAGTCTGGGCGAGTCGGCACGTCTACCTGCTTAGTACGCTAATGTGACAGCCACGCCGTGCTGCGCGCGCGCCGTCCGGCGCCCCTGTCACCCGACGACCGCCCGCTCTCTCACGTACACATGATTTATAACATTGTGCTAAAGATACCATTGAGACCGCAGCAACAGCGACACGAAAGTGAGAATAGTAATTTTTTGTAGCGTAGCGCAGTGAGAACTTTTGCAACTATGAATAAGGAGGACACTAGATGACTAGAGATTATTCTGAAAGTGACATGAAAGTGAGAACTGCGGTTGTAGTAACAGGGAGCATTGAAGTATTTCTGCAACTACAAGCGGTATCAATTTAACCTATTACGTTCCTTCGAATCGTTCATTCGCAATATCACAACCCAGTGAATGCAGATGCATTTAATTTAAAACAGCTATCAGGAATTTATATCAAAATGCTTTTATAGGTATATTTTTGTTTTGTTTTCTTGTAAAACAGACGTCAAGAGAGAAATGGATGGAACACCTGGAATTTCTAGTTTTACTTTCTCAATAAAAGGAGAAACAGCGTTAATAAAACGCTGTCGTAATGAGCCACGTTTTATTTCTGTTCGTACGTCTGCCGTGCATCGTTAGCTACGTGACCTATCTCCGCCACGGCCAGCCAAGTTGTAAATACCCTACTGTTACTGTTTCACGTCAAACTTTGCAGACTCTACAAGTACAGATTTCTTAGTGGGGCTGAATTCACTGAGAAACTTAACTAGTGATTAAAATTTCGATATTAACGTGATGTTTATAAATTGTTACAATAATTACACTTTAATTTAAATTTTCTTACAAAACGGGATTATCATTGAAAATCACCAGATTTTTATTAAGTATTTATTGTGTTATAGTATAGAAGGGGACGTATATGAGCTGTCGATGATGATGATGATGATGATGATAGAAGTTGTTAAAATAAACCGTTAGTTTCTTGGTCTATTGAAAAAGTCCGGAAATAGTCTATAGTCTATGAGTTAGATCTCAGGTTGATTTATACTAAAATTGCGATTATTTGATGAAATATCTTTATCGGTGAATGTTTTTAGAAATATTTCGTAACACACTTACTCATCGATATCAAGTACTTACTTAAAAAATCACTCTTTATAATTTTCAAGTTTCTCATTTTTACCTGACTATTCAAAGTTACACAACCCTACTTTAGCAAGTTGCGAATAGACCTACCATATTCAATGGGCAAATTCTCGGCCACGTCTATTTGAACGTATGAAAGCTACGTTCAGCTACTGATGCGTTTCAGGCGCTTTTGTATGAAATACTGTGTAAAAATATATTTCGGGAACTGAAACATGTTTCTTGCAAACGAGGACCATGTCTGCTAATTGACTTTGGCTCGAGTGTCAGCTGATGCTGGCAAAACAGTAAAATTTATGTAAAAACAAGTAAACCTTGATAATTAACCAGCGATCATAATTCAAGAAGATATTATTTAGTATATTTCACTTATTTTTTTTCTTTCAAAGATCAAATTTAACGCCTTTTGTTTTTTGACTGATAAACCTCAGAGGAACAAAAAGACGATCGCTTCGCCGAGGCAACGCGCGTCAGAAATCTTCGGTTATAACGATTTTTAGACTTCAAACTTTTCATGATTTTCAATTGTTCAAACTTTATTGACAAACTGTCCACGTTAACGTGGATATGTTCAACGTGCACAGCGCCAACTGGCTGACAAAATAATTGCAAAAGTTGGCTTTTGTCATCCCTAGAGTGTTTCGATGCAGAATAATATTTCAGTACAACGACATAACACGGAGATAATCGAGTATTTTGACAAGTTTTCTGATTTTCTATTTGTGAGCACCAATTTTATGAACACGGTGAAAATATTTAAATATCAGGGCGTTATTACACTCTGCCAGCGGCTATTAGCGTACTACCGGAATGGAATTCCATACAAATGATGCTGCTCGACCAAAAGCCGCTTATGCCACCGATATATGTGTAGGAGAGATATAGTATCCTGAAGAGGACATCCTAGCCAATTAAACGAGGAAGGCTTACCCTGGAATTCTTTGCGCGCCGTGCTGACGGAGGTGACGATGTTGGCCACGTGGCCCAGCACCGTCGCGAACAGCAGCAGCCCGAACAGCAGCTGCGCGATCACGAACACGTACTCGCCCTTGCTGCGCGGGCGCGGCAGGTCACCTGCGCGAAACGTCAACATTAGTGCACAGTTCGTAGCGCTCGTAGACCTTGCTACGGCGTAGCAATCATAGTAATAACGGAACTAATTCGGCATGTCACGCTATGTTATTATTAATTTTTTTTAAAGAATAAAAAAGGGTGGACATCCTAATTTTAAAGCTGTCATACATCGAAATAACCTTATGGACGTGTCAAATGCATATTATAATTTTAGAGCGGACTGCTTGAATCGGGGCCAATGCTACTCAAATTAAATATAGAAGTAAAGATTTAAGTTTACCCAAAAATGCCCAAAATTTCCAGTGGATATTTATTTACATGTGCGAAGCCAGAGCACTAATTATTTTAATAACACACATATCTACCGGGTTATTACCACCATTTTGGTTTAAAATAAGCTAACAACCGCGAATACCTAAAGTGTTTACTAATTATTTTGTTTCTAAACTTCAACATTTAAATTGCTAACATTTAAAATTTTGTAACAAAATATAATAAGTTATTCTGAACTTAAATGGTCAAACATATATTATGTCATCTGTATAGAAAAAGGACTGTAAGCAAAGTCAATGAATAACTCGCGGGCTGTCCAATTCCCACGCCCGAACACAGCTTGTCCTACCTATATCAAAATCAAAAGAGGAACTTAACTTTATGTATCAGAGCAAAATTATTTAATTGTCTTATTAATTTCAAAGATAATTACTGCGTGCATTTTTTTATCGTCATAGAATCACGGTCGGTTCTATAGGTAGTTTGCCCACAGAAAATAAGGTTACGGGTTGAAAAGTCATATAGATTTTGGATAATTTTGGTAAATTTCGAAAATAATTATTCGAAACAGCCTTCAAAGAAATTTAAACGTGTTTAAGTCAACAAATCCACACAGGGCCTTGGTATAAACTATACATACTTATATAGAAATAATTATGTTTAAGATGTTTTTTGTTGCTAGTTAGATTAAAATATTAAACCAAAATGTTACAAAGTATAAGTTTCATACCTACTATCATGAGCTTTACTACATCTGCCTCCAAGAGTATAAAATGGAGCATAATATTTTTTTAAAGAGAAAAGGCAACAAAATGCTAACTGAATTGAGTCAGCATACGGTAATCCGGGGCCCACTCGCCGTTACGAGCTACCTTGCTGAACTTTTTTTTTTTTTGCACGGCTGACTTTTCGATTCAGTTGGCTGGACTTAATTCAACTCCCATTGCGTTAGGGCTTTGTCATATTAACGATTTGTAAGAGTGTTTCGAGCAAGTCAAAAAAAGTACTCGCAGCTTGCGTGCACTGTGATCGCGACAATCATCTTCATCATCATCATCATCGTGTATATTATAAAGGACAGAACATAAAATATTATTATAATATTGACTATTTTGAGTTGTCTATAATAAGGATATCACATAAATGTTGGAATTTTAGTATCAAAGTTCTTATTACTTTCGTAAATTGTCGCAGGAATTTTTTTTAAAGAATAAAGTTGTTCAGTTTGACGAGTACTATCACTAAACGGCGGGAACAAAACGATGTAAATTACATGCTGTATAGGCGGTTAAATTTGTTATATATTATTTCAAAAAGTTTCGTGATTTTAATTTTTATTGCTGTGGTTGTTCAAGGCCCATTTTGGTTGCTCCCCTTTGATGGCTGACCTTACAAAGTGTCAAAAGCAATTGAACCGCTCTGATATACGAGTAGCTCAGCTAACGGTTACTTCCGTAAATAATAACGAGACAAACGGTTTACAGTGACTTCCAAAGTTCCCAATCACTGAATCATCCTACTTTTTAGAAAATCAAATGTTTCAGACTGCATTATCCTAATCGAACCGAAAATAGTATGACACATCAAGATTCGAACCCATAGACTCCAGATTGAGAGCAGAACAAGGCTCTGACTGCTAGATCACGGTGCTGTTACAACATTGACGGATCGCTAGAGTACAAAATTGACAAATCATGGTGTCATCAAACTCGTACTTATGCGCAATGGTCCTGAGTTCCATTTCCAGTCGGGCAATGTGAACAATGAGGTTGGAATAATAGGAATAATAGCAATTAATTTGAATAATTGGCACCAGCTGTAGTGGATGCAAGTAGCACCGGTCCTGTCCGTTTACGTTAGAAACCTATGGGGGGGCCTGGAGGTCTTCCGGTCTGAGATGATGATGATGGATAAGTTTTAATATCGATGTTTGTTTCGGGTGTGGGTATTGTTGCGTCCTCTACACAAGGAATCATAGTGAGAACTTATAAGCCTGACGCATATTATGTGTGTCAGTGTGTATGTATTTCTTACAAATCATCATGCTGGCGGCATCGTTTTTTAGTGATTATTAAGTAAGATTGAAGATTGTTGCTAAAAGGAATTTCGTTATGTGTCTCATGAGCACTTAGTCTTTCAAGTTATTTTTAAGTTTTACTTGTGAACCGTACTTCACTCTTGTGTATTTCACAACGAGGCTGGCTAAAATTAGGCGATTTCTTTTGTTTAATTCATTTTATATTAGTGAATAACCTGTAATTGGCTGTTTATCTAACATTAATGTTTTTTATTATGGTTTTGATAGCTGTTTGTTGTCCTGGAAATTAAAATAAAATAAAATAAATCAGTCAGTGGTAGCGATTTACACTGTCACGCTTTAATCCTTAATTTAAGTTTGCCAGTATGTACTTTAATAATAATAAAATTAAAGAAAAAAAACCTTTTTTAAAAACAAGCTTTTATTATTTGGAAAATGAACTAAAAAGTTAAAAATAAATTATATTTTTAATAATATATTTTTAACACCAAAACTTTACACCTTAATTATTAAATCTTCCCGTTTTTATTACAGTCTCAATTTTATAAATAAAAAAGCGTGTTACATTGTGATAGCTTAATTATACCATCAAAATGTAACACGCTTTTATTATTTATAAAATTGAGACTGTAATAAAAACGGGAAGATTTAATAATTAAGGTGTAAAGTTTTGGTGTTAAAAATATATGATTACGATATGGAATTATTTTGTCGTAGACAAAGAAGCTTAATTATATTTAAAGGTTACAATGAACTTATAAAGTGTTATACTTCTAATTAGAGTTAATTTATTTTTAACTTTTTAGTTCATTTTCCAAATAATAAAAGCTTGTTTTTAAAAAAGGTTTTTTTTCTTTAATTTTATTTTTAACTTTTTAGTATGTTTAATTCGAGATTTACTACGACGTAGTTAGTAGCGCGTAGCAGCGTTTTTCCGTTATGTAGTCCGTAGTACGTTCACATAATAATGTGCTGCTTTGAGCACTTAAAGTTTATGTATTTTATTTATATTTAAATATTTCCTTTTTTTGTTTGTAGTAGGGTAAACTAATGTTTAAATTAGTTATGTAATCACAAGTTAGTTATTTGTAACATTTCTCATTCTATCCATTTCTTTACGTTACAAGGAAGTCCTGCTAAAGACTTAACTCTGCTTAAAGCCACATAAGCTTGACCAGCAGCAAATAATTTAGAGCCTAGATAAATAACAGCATGATCTACAGTAGTTCCCTGCATTTTGTGCACAGTTGAAGCCCAAGACACGACAATCGGAAGCATTCTTCTTTCAGCTGTGCCGTAATTAAATTTAGCAGGAAATTGAATTGATTTAGGCTGTATTATGTGAATGCCATCCTTGCCGAGGTCCATTGTAGAGGGATAAGGGCTTCAGTACAACAAGGTTCGCCCTGGTACCCTGAGGCGCAACGTTAGCGATATGAAATGTTTATACACTCTCATACCATTCAGCCCTCGGCACGTGCTCACCTTGGCATTGGGGCATCCATATAATCAATCAGACATATAATAATCCACATTCATAACAAACGGAACGAACTTTTTCCCAAATCTGTTGGAGTTGCATATTCACGCCAACTAAGATGCTCGTCAAAACGAATCAAATGAGCGCAAACTCGATCGGGTTGCGTCGTTTAATTACGGAGTTCCTATGACCACCTTCCAGCTCCATCATCAGACCCTGGTTACCATATAGTATCAAAGTACTCGACAAGACGAATCAAATGGGCCTAAACTCGATGGAGTTGCGTCGTTCCGGAGTTCCTATGGCCACCTTCCAGCTCCATCATCAGACCCTGGTTACCATGTAGTATCAAAGTACTCGTCAAGACAAATCAAATGGGCCCAAACTCGGTGGGGTTGCGTCGTTTAATAACGGAGTTCTTATGGCCACCTTCTAGCTCCATCATCAGACTCTGGTTACCATTTAGTATCAAAGTATTCGTCAAGACAAATCCAACAAGCCCAAACATGATTAAGTTATGTTGTGTATTTGTGGAGTTCCTGTGGCCACCTTCCGGCTCCATCATGAGACCCTGAACATCACGTATGACTAAAGATCTTGTTAAGACAAAACCAACAAGCCCAAATACGACTAGGTTGTGTTGTGTATTTAAGGAGTTCCTGTGGCCACCTTCCGGCTCCATCATGAGACCCTGGATATCACGTATGGCTAAAGATCCTGTTAAGACAAATCTAACGAGCCCAAACACGACTAGGTTGTGTTCTGTATTAGAGGAGTTCCTATGGCCACCTTCCGTCTCCATCATCAGACCAGCTCCAAGGTACCATAATATTGCATTGTCATCCGATTTATACATGAATGCAAAATTTCAGCTCAATCGAAAACTGGGAAGTGGATCAAATTTAACTTGCAAGATTTGATTACAGACAGACAGACAGACAGACAGACAGACAGACAACGGGACAGGTGAAACTAAATAAAAGCTTGTAATAATAAAAAGGGACAGGATATGGCCATTATAATATTACATCTGTCAAACATCGAATTTGAACCTTATGAACGCATCGATTGCACAATTTAGAATGCACTTAAGACATCCGACTTCAAAATATCTTAACATTTATGAGACAAAAAAAATCTTAATCTGATAGCTTTGACCTTATTTTAGCATATCATTCATTCAAAATAATATCATTCGTTCATCTGAATTCGTCACAAATTTGTTCATTAGTCATAAAAACACAAAGATATCTGGATTTTAAAATTAGAATTAGAGCATGACTTCCCGAATTGGGTGTGATAAAGTCTCTAGGCCAGTCCAGTTTGTTCGGAGGATGACGTCATTCGTTACTCTGTGACGTCACCGGAGCGTCCAACCGTGCGTTTTTAATTGCCGGTGCGACGATAGCGACACTGTACTAATACACACTGCACACAACCTGTTAACACCGGCAAAAAATATTTGTGTTAACAATTTTAACAATACAGTTAAAACCCCAAAGGACAAAGTGATATTACTTAGGGCATTCTGAAAGTTTCTGGATTCTGATGAATAAGACTAGAGATAAGACTTACGATACATTTATTGCTTTTCAAAGTACATTCCTTCGCAATTAATGCATTTTTGCATTCGCTGAAACTACTGTACAAAGAAGTATGGATGGAAGTAAGGATGGACTCCTTCCTTAGGATTCCTTAGGATTCCTTAGGGACCTCTTTTTCTCGATTTGGCTTCATAGAACGCATTCACCGCCGATTCAGGGCTCGTAAAACGTGTGCCTTTAAGTTTGTAAATGTAAAATATTTTGCTCTTGGCTCATTCCAATCACGAATTTGCTGGCAAGTGATTTTTTTGTCAGTTTCAATAAGTTGTCGTACGGTGTCAATATTAGAGTCTGCAACCGCAGTCGCCGGCCGACCTTACGTACCTCGTCATGAAGATGATCAAGTCCACGTCTAAATTCTCCAAACTACTGTTGTGATTTAATTCAGAAATTGTCCAAACGTCAAAATGGTATTCTTAACCTTAGTATATGGAATTAAGTTTATAATTTAAAATTGTATTAAATTATTATCAAACTTAATTATAGTACAGCTTTGCTATCTTTTGAGTATTTTAGTTTATAAGTATTTCATTCGATATGTACTAGTGTGCACCGATTGGTCGTTCGTCTTTGCGGAACTTCAATAGGTGGCGCCCCGGTCGCATTTAGCAAGGACGACCAATACGGGGCAAAAAAATAAATAAATCGATCGGTCAGTTCAGTCTGCTTGTAACAGTGCTACGGTGAAGTCAATATCAATAAAGTATACCTAAGTGTAAAATACCGGAGTGTTTCATTATAAATCAGAAGTGTTACGAACTGCGAGCCATGTCGGATAAAAATCGTAAGTAATTTATTTTATTTTAACAAGTACTTGATCATATTTAAATTTTAATGGTTTGAGTGGCTTTTAACGAAATAATTTGAGTATTTTGAATAAATTAATTTTAAATGACATTTATATTTACTTTATGTAGTTTTGTTGGTTGAACGCATTATGTGGTACTTGGTCAGGGCCACTCCCTGATAGTGCTATGCGTTAAACTAATAAAAGCTATTAGATTTGAAATATTTTAATGGTGGTTTTGTGGTGTGACGTATTACGTGGCTCTTGGTCAGGGTCACTCCCTGATAGTGCTGCTCATGCATTTTTTTTAAAAGTAACGGTCATATTTTGTTTTATACTCGTTTTTCTTGAGGGCCACTCATAGACAGCCATTTAGGTAAGCTGTTAATCTGTATTTGTTTGAGCTTATTTTCTGCAGCAATGTAGGTGTGCTGTAATATTTAATTGTTTTTTTTTTATCATAATTTTCTACAGCCATGTATGTGTGCTTTAATAATTGGTTGATCTTATTTTTATGCAGCCACGTAGGTGAGCTGTAATATTTGTTTGAGCTTATTTTGTGCAGCCATGTAGTTGTAGGTGTGCTGTATTATTTATTTTTTTGAGCATATTTTTCTACGGCCATGTATGTGGGCTGTAATAATTGGTTATTTTTATGCAGCCATGTAGGTGAGCTGTAATATTTTTTTGAGCTTATTTTCTGCAGCCATGTAGGTGAGCTGTAATATTTGTTTAAGCTTATTTTCTGCAGCCATGTAGGTGAGCTGTAATATTTATTTTTTTGAGCATATTTTTCTACGGCCATGTATGTGGGCTGTAATAATTGGTTATTCTTATGCAGCCATGTAGGTGTGCTGTAATATTTATTTTTTGAGCATATTTTTCTACGGCCATGTATGTGGGCTGTAATAATTGGTTATTTTTATGCAGCCATGTAGGTGAGCTGTAATATTTTTTTTGAGCTTATTTTCTGCAGCCATATAGGTGAGCTGTAATATTTGTTTAAGCTTATTTTCTGCAGCCATGTAGGTGAGCTGTAATATTTATTTTTCCTGAGTATATTTTATTTTTATTCTTGCGGCCATGTATGCGCGCCGTAATATTTGATTGTTTTAGCTTAATCTTCTGCAGCTATGTAAGTGAGCTGTAATACTAAAACAATTAAGTTTATTTTAGAGTTATTTACCCTCTATTTCTGTATTTTTTTTAAGTGAGTCGTTTAGTATAAATAATTCTAGTGTACTAAATTCCAGACAATCAAATTTATGGTAATGTCTGTGTTGAGAAAAGAACGTAACCTGCCAAATTTTACAGGTGACAATAGCGAAAGCTATACGCCAAAACGACCAAGACGACGTCGGAAGTCTTCATCAAGTGAACCTGAGGAAGTACCCCGTAAGAAGACCAAGCCTACCCAAGGCTTGACGGCGGATGATTTACTCAAGATAATAGCTGCATTACAAAATACGCCAAGTAAGAGTACTTCAATAACTAATGTGGTGCCTGATTTTGATCCCAATAATAAATCTCAAGACGTGGAGCGATGGTTAAGGAAGGTTAACGAATGTTCGGAAATTTACAGTTGGGACGAGAAACAAACCGTACATTACGCGCTTCAAAAACTATGTGGCTTGGCCAAACAGTGGTATCAGTCTTTACCATCGCTCAACTACTCTTGGGGAGAGTGGCAGTGTAAATTAAGGAAAGCATTTCCAAATGATGTAAACTATGGAAAATTGTTGGAGGAAATGTTAAACCGAAAATCTCGCACTGATGAAGCTCTCAGAGATTATTTTTATGACAAACTATCATTGCTTAGTAGGTGCGAGATTGTTGGTCGTAAGGCAGTTGATTGTATCATTTATGGTATTTCTGATGGTTCAATTCGAAATGGAGCACAGGCCCTAAAATGTGAAGAGCCTGAGGATTTATTGAACTATTTAGCTTCACAGCAATCAACGCAATCGAAAGAATCCGTGCAAGGGGCACCAAACCCCAATTCTTTCAGAAGACGGGACTTTCGAGCGCACAATAACCAACAAAATAGACCTTCATCTTCTAGCAAGGGCACTGACTTTATTTGTTTCAACTGCAACGAACGTGGTCACGCTTACTACAACTGTAGTAAACCCTTAACAAATGTGTGAAGTGCAGTCGAGTAGGTCACAATTCTCCTAATTGCGGTAGGAAACCATTGCGATCACATGAAGTCAATGAACAAAACGATCAAAAGTCTGAAAAAAAAGTTCTTAGGGTAACGTCAAGTAAAGAATCTTTAGAGCTGGAGATTAATCAGATTGATGGTAAAAATGATGAACAGCCCAAAGATAATATTCCTCCTAATACTGTAAAGGAAACTTCAAATGAAACGGGCAGTAAATTTCTAAAAAATGTTTGCATTAATGGGACCATGCTAAATGCTTTCATAGATTTCGGAAGCGAATGCAGCTTAATCAGACATTCAGATGCGAAACTTTTGAGTCTACCAGAATGCAATACTAATTTACCAGTAATAAAGGGATTTGGGAATTCAACCGTTTTTCCTAAATTCCAATCCCTGGTCCAAGTTAGAATTGACGAGGTAGAAACTGAGTTGAGTGTTCTTGCCGTTGATGACACATTCTTGAATACTTCTATGTTGATAGGACAGAACTTTACTGAATTGGCTCCTGTGACTGTAATGAAAGACAATGAAAGACTTAGCTTCTATCACAGTCCAAACGAAATTCTTGGTGACAGTGATGCTACTCTTGAGTTGTTTGTAGATAAAGATGTCACAATTTCGAAGGGGGGATTGGTAGAGGTTTACACAAAAAAAATGTACACGGGAGACATATACATCGATGGGAGCACCAGAATGAATCCAAACCAGGAACATCACTTACATCAAAGCTGTTACAAAATTGATGAAGGTAAAGGGGTTGTATTTGTTACTGCATTGACAAATACTCCTCTAATTTTCAAAGCGGACAAGTTGATTGCTAGGGTCAATCCCATCAAAGAGGCCAAAGTTTTCATTGTTCAAACTGTCGAGCAATCAAGAAAAATGCCGCCTCTGGAAAGGTCCGATATTAATGTGAATGAGAATTTAGACCAAGCTATACAAGACAAGCTGTACCAACTTTTACAAAAGTACAGAAACTGCTTTGCAACCAACCTTGAAGAGCTAGGTTGTGTAAAGGATGCAGCAATGAACATTGATTTACACGATAAAAGTCCTGTTGTGTATAGACCTTATCGTCTTTCTCAACATGAACGTCAAAAAGAAATTTATGACTCTAAAAGGTCTCCTGCAACTTCATACTCTATAGGCGACTTAGTAAAAATAACGAAAACTAACTTTAAAAATGATGGTAAGAGCAAGAAGCTTTTACCAAAATTTATTGGTCCATATAGGGTTACTAAGAGTCTAGGCAATGATCGCTACGAAATTTCAAATATCCCTGGTTTTAATGCAAAAAAATATGTGACTGTTGTGGCTTCGGATAGAATGCGCCCTTGGATTAGTATTCAATCTTTAGAAGTCAATGGGTCCTCTCGTTCTCCATCTGTCACATTGTGATGGTACCGAACGCGCCATTAAGATAAGCGTGAGAAAGACAAGTAATGGTTAGTAGTATTGCTTCGAGAAATGCACATTTGGCAACAATAAAAATTAAAACTGCCAGAGGTCTTTTGTCAGTAAGTAATAAAACGATATTTTTAAACGGAAATATCTAAACACCCCGGGAAGCGGCATCACAAGACAGACGGTTTGAAGAAATATAAATAACCACCAAACAATAGGCAGATAAAGTTCAATGGTTTTGCTGTAGCACGTGTAGGAAGATAGAGAAATCCTTATCGACCCAAAACTTTTACACCAAACAGATGTCAGACAAGACAAAATAATATTAAGATAAAAAGGGTGAAACTGCCACTATGGTTTGCTATGCAAAGTACGACTCTAAGTCCTAAGACAAAATTCAACTATGTCTTATGTTTAGCGGGTTTCATAACTATATTATTCATATAAACAAAACCCTAATTGATATGACTTTATCAATGATGATGACCTACGGTGTAACACTGTGTATAACAAATGACATAATATTAACAAGATGTGTATGTACAATAGAAATGGATTACGCAAAGGATTTTGCTTCTAAATTCCAGGCTGTCTACATGAAGTCCTAAGCATAGCAGCGGCTATGAAGTCATGTGAAACGCTGAAGCTTGAGTGACGTCAGCAGGGCTTTCATTGAGGCGAAGTTGACGATGGCGCGCATGGCAACAGGAGAGCTCGCAAGGAGAAGCGTCGCATCGTCGATGCGCGGGAGCAGCCGGCCAATCAAGATCGACGGATCGACCAATGGAGAGCGGCCGAACTTAGCTGACCAATTAGATGTTAAGATTTAGGGTTAGGGTTGTAGGCGGAGATTAGATGTTAGAGATAGGGTAGGGGAACTAGGATAGGGACAGTCAAGGCAGAGCTGGAGACCAAGCCGGGAGCGTCGAAGCAATAGTGAAGTGTATTTCTAAGTGTTGATTAATCATAGAGTCAGTGACAGGGAGTACAAAGAACTTTGGGTTTTAAAACTTAAAACTACATAAATAAATAGTTCAATAAAGTTCCAATTCTAATCAATATTAATAATATTACTTGAACTTTAAATCTAAAGCTGCATATCATACTAAATTATATTTTAAAGCCCAAAGATAATCTTATTTTTCTATTCCTATTTTCTTCGCTGTATTTTACGCTTCGATATTGACATAAACTATACTCAGATAGAGCTATTATTACTATAAAACTTCTTAGCACTTAATCATAATTTGAATCACAAATAAATATTATAGCAGTAGCAGTAGTAATAATAATTGGCCTAAGGGGTTTTTTCCTTTTTCTGTTCGTTTTTCCCCTTCATTAGAATACTTTTGGCCTAGAAATCGAACAGAGGGTCAAGGAATACCGTTCTTCGGATTCCTCGATTTAAATCAGACTAAATTAAAAGTAACGAAAAAGAATTAATAAACTAAAGTCTTTAATTTAATTTATCTTGTGTTTTCCTCATCTCTCCTCTAAATAAAATAATCTATAATTCTTCTTAAATAAATAAATCTGCTCTTAAATTCGCCTTAAACCTAACTTTTAATCTAAATCATAAATTAACTTTGCCTTAATTTTTAAATATAAAGAAACTATCAAGATCTAATTAAAGCAACTATAATTTACTCAATAAAGTTGCTTCAAATATCTTATCCTTGCTGACATTACATAGTAAAGAGAAGTAATAATCTATTTGATATCCTGCTGACACTTGGGTATATCACAGGTACTGAACAGTGTCAGGAAATACGAGCTCCCCTAAACAAATAAAAGCGCTATAGCTGACCTCAAGAGTGGCCACTCACACACACAAATAAAACACAAACCAACTAAATGAATGCATTCTAAAATATAAAGAGGCAGCTACTGTTCTCGGGTCTGACTGCGAGATACAGAATATAAAAATAATAAACGTTACGTAACAACAATAACAGGGCGAGTCTCGAAATCTGTGGCACAGCTCGTTTCTCCACCGAAAATCGGCTGGGATCCTGGCGTTCCAGAAGATGTGGAAAACGGGTGTATAGTGTTTGCTCAAATCAGCAGAGGCTAACATTTTAACTTTCAAGGGGAGTCGACGTGTTGTTTCTCCGTAGAGACCACCGAATATCGGCAGGTTCCCTGGTGCTCCTCCTGATGTGGTAGGGTTTCAACGCGGCATCTCTTTTTGGGGTTACGTAAAACTTAATTCACAGAAAGTCGCTGTGGTAGAGCTCGACACAGAAACTTTCTTTGAACCCTTTTCGTTTGCTTATTATGTTTAGCAAGGACAAAAAGTAAAATCAAGTATTACAGAATTATCCACCAAGAAAATAATTACTAGACGATCACATTATAAATTATAACAAATATATCACAGCATAACTGACAGCCTGAGACTTCAGGCTCGGCATTGGGCCATCACAACATCGGAGTCCAATTCGAGTTCAAATGAAGAATAAAATCAGATTTTAAGGTTTAGATTACATAAATTAAAATGTACTTTATTTTAACATAACATTGCTTGTATAATATTAATATAAATTATTATTTTATAAGTATTTACATCTATGTTTATATAAAGTTTATTAACTGAATTATTTTTGTTTGAATTGAACTATTTTTTTATTTTATTTTTTCATTATTATAAGCAAATTATGTTTGTATAATATTGTTGTGATATGCGCGTGCTTCGGAGTTAGCACGCAGTCGGATTAGTATATGGAATTAAGTTTATAATTTAAAATTGTATTAAATTATTATCAAACTTAATTATAGTACAGCTTTGCTATCTTTTGAGTATTTTAGTTTATAAGTATTTCATTCGATATGTACTAGTGTGCACCGATTGGTCGTTCGTCTTTGCGGAACTTCAATAGGTGGCGCCCCGGTCGCATTTAGCAAGGACGACCAATACGGGGCAAAAAAATAAATAAATCGATCGGTCAGTTCAGTCTGCTTGTAACAGTGCTACGGTGAAGTCAATATCAATAAAGTATACCTAAGTGTAAAATACCGGAGTGTTTCATTATACTACGAATACACAGAGCT
This sequence comes from Carpatolechia fugitivella, assembly GCA_951230895.1. NCBI lineage: Eukaryota > Metazoa > Arthropoda > Insecta > Lepidoptera > Gelechiidae > Carpatolechia > Carpatolechia fugitivella. The sequence goes on along the minus strand of OX579649.1, from coordinate 8,635,176 downwards.
GCGACATGGTGCTTTATCACCAAATACTAATTGAAGTCTCTGGCAACTCTCTTGTTGACTTAAGCCACAACGAACATCATAAAAAATCATTGAACGAAAATGTTTACGAGTTAAATTCATTTTGAAAGCGACACACAATTTTCGAAAAGACGCGACGTCTCAATGAAAAAACAAATGGCAGTCTCGCAAATTAAAAAGTTCATGTTCCCAAAGAGTTCCATTTTCGAATGCCATAATTGTTTTTTCATTATTTTCATTGTAAGTGGCCAGATCCAGAGACTTTCATTACGCCCATAGTCTTATTATTATACTATGAGTCCACGCCCAAGTATGACATGAAATAACGAATCAAATCAATGTCTAGAGGCATAACCGAATAATATTTAGTTTTTGCATAAAATTTTAAATTTTAATTTGTTATTGTTGCTGTTGATGATGAGCCTATTTACATCTGCAATAAATGAACATAAAAACAAAACATAAAAAAATACGTAACACCCAGCAAATTTTAGGTAAAATACATTAAAATCTTCTGTTAAATAACCGAATGGGAGTCACATCAACAGAGTGAGACCCTTATAAAAACACACCAAGGCAATACGCGGATTGTTTCCTTTTTTTACAAAAGAATAAAAAAAGCGAGTGGCATGTTATGTAAGTACATAATGTATGTATAAAAAGGCGCGTGCGGTCGAGCCGGTTTCGCCCCGCGTCGCCAGAGTTCATGTCAGAATAATCCCGCCCGGTATTTCCGCTACACCTGCGCCCGCGACCAGGCAGGGAGATATTTATAAAACAAGGACAAATAATATGGCCCCCAGCCGTAACGAGGTGCACCTGAATTCGGCATCGTGTGTGTGTTTTTATGCTTCACAGATAAACTAATAACAGGTAGATAAACTCACTACGGATCCGTGGTCCCACTACCACCGTAGGAAAAAAATTTTTCGTGGTCCCACCAGATACACACTTTACAAGAGTTTTAGTTTTTATATGAATTTTAGTCAGCACACACAAAATCCATATTTTGCAAAATTGCTGAGTTAAGATTTAATATAATAAACCTTTGAAGAACAACACAATATAAAATATATATTATATTAAAAATCAATTTCTTAGGAAAAATAATATAGCAGAATCGATAATTTTAATCTTACATTAAATAATTGATCGACCGAGCGCGAAGCGCGGGCGAAGCGTCTCCGTTTCAGGTTCGCCAGAATTGCTTTTGTATGACCATCTGTCCATCTGTGCGTCTGTCTGTCTGTTTGTTCTCCTCTACAGGTCGCATTTCTTAACAGATTCTTATGAATTTTTGTGAGCAGGTTCAATAAATATATAGACTTTTTGTCGAGTCAGTTTTTTGAAATTGTAAAAAATGGCGTAGTTACGGGGGCTGCCAGCTTACAAGGTTTACCGCTGAGGCTGTTTTCGTCTGCAGGTTACGTTTAACAAATAAAATAAAATTATGAATTAAATAAAACTAAAACAAAAAATCAACTCACAAGAAATGTAAAGGTTCGCGAGGTCTACAGCTCAAAGAGCCACTAGTTTAATACATTTACAGATCAAAAAATAATATCTAGCTCAAATATATATAAATTTTCTCCAGCTTCTAATGTTTGCTGCCGGTTCCAGCGCAGTTGGGTCAGTGTTGTTGAACCGAAAGTAATAATGTCCTCCGTCGAGTCAAGTCAAGTGGCGCCGGAGTGGGCTCGCGTGAAATCTAACTTTCGTTCGTGCCCGAACTTCAAAACGCTGAATAGATTCCGGGTTGATGCACGTGCGGTGCGGTGTGATAAATATGGTATTTTGCGTAGGTAACTTTTAGTAGCCTCCGTGGCATAGCGATTGCGATCATAGCAGTTCTGTCAAATAACTTTATAAGACTGATTTCTTAACTTTGCAGATTTAATCACCTAATTATCAAAAACATGGAAGACGCGTTAAACTATTATCTACGGAACAAGTAGTTACGAAACAAGTATAAACTATATTTTTTTGTGAACAAATACTCATCTCTTATAATGTTACTCGTATTAGAGCAGAAAACATAGATCTAATAGTATGAGCAAGAGGGGTGCTTGTTGGAAGACGGATTAGCTGAAGTGAAAGGCGACAACCGGGTCGCGATCCATTTTTGGGATACCATTTATTAAATTAAATTGGCCCGCACTCGCGTTATCCCCTTCCGCTTTTGTTTATCTGGAGGATTGAGGCGTAGCAACTGCTACGAAGTGCTACGAAAAGCATAGACAAGTGATAGTAAAGTATGCGGTATTTCTCTCATTGAAACTTTTACTAGTATAACTTTACTATACTACACAGTATCTTATGCAAGTTTATTTGTAAATCGTAGTAGAAGAATCAAATGTTACTTACGTTGATAAATAATAATAATACATTTTTATTCTGTTTTTATAAAGTGTTGTGTTATTGACTTCCAAACTAAGAGTCTATTGACTTTTTGAGGGTCTCCTCAAAAAAATCAATTCATCAGTTCATTGAATTATTGACAATGACTTCTCATCTTTTATCTTGGCATCTCATTGTACTTTAGTTCTGAAGATGATTTCAAAAGGATTTTGTGAAATTAAGTGCCATGTTAGAAAAAAATATCTTTGAACTTTTGATAATTTAAAATTAAACATTACTGTAGTTTTTTTAAACAATGAACAATTTAACAAAATTAATAAAATTGGGTCCATTCATTAGCAAACGGGTACCGTTCATAAAGGCGAGTATTGAATGGCTTAATCGAAGTTAAATTTGCGAACTCAATCGGTTCTCATTTCGACGTTCAACTCCAATATTTTGCTCCTAGCTGAAAATGTTTCATATTTCCAACCTTTAAGAAGAAAAATTTATAAGGCATTTAATTTTTCATCGCACTTTTATAGTTTATTTCAGCGCTGCTGTGAGATTCTTTGTGCATAAGACAAAGGTTTATTTTTCCAGTAAATAAATCGTTTGCTATATGTACCGGGTGTCCAAAAAGGGTATTTGTACTTTAAAATATCAATAAATCGTCTTAATCAGGGTAGATAGCAAAAACAATTATAATGTCATACGTGGAATTTATTGGAAATTTAGTTGAAATGGATTCGTATATCGGAGCTCAGCGCACATTATGTGTACGAGCTTATTATCAAAACAATAATTCGATACTAACAGCTCGCCGCTTACATCGCGCGCAGTTCAATGTACGGGACATTTCTTTATCTCCCAGTGCGAATATCATTAGAAAATGGATTAAGACGTGATGGACGTCATTTGGATAACAAAATTTTTTTGTCGTAAATTTTCCATTGTATGTACTTTTTGCAAATAGTAATAAAATTATGTAATGATATATTTTTCATATATAATTTTCGGGTATAAACTGCCAACACCCTTCTTGGACACCCTGTACTTGGTGTGCAGTATCATGGATATAATATTCAGGGAGGCAATCCTTTAAAAGATAACAAGATAGAGCGTTGATGGTATAAATTCTGAGGATACTGCCTCCTGAGAAACAAGTGATAAGTTTGAACTTATTTTTTTTTTGACACTATTGTAATGGCTAATTGGTTTGTGTATGTGTGCAATAAAGTAAGTACATTTAATTTCATTAATTTTACTCGTTCATTAATTTGATTTTGGTATAATTTAAATCTGGATCGAGTTCCTTGAAGACTAACACAAAGAACTAAGAAAAACTAAGAAAGCGTAAGTGTATGCGCATGTTACTAATGAAAACCAATTTACAAGGAATCCAGCTTGTGATACGTTTAGGTGTGTAATTTACTATGCGTATCTGAAATCCAGAGTTTATTCAAATGTAATATCCAATTGGAAAGCAGATCATTAGTAAGCTGGGATAGGTGGGATTGTTAGTAACGTGTAGGTTCACGTGACGCTGATAGTACAGCCACGTATCTAGGCACTAAGATAAAATTTTAGCATATTTAACATACAATTCACTACACTACATATGAGTCAAAACAGATACCATTTAATAAATAAATAGTTTCTTACATATTTTTTTATTGTTTATTGATATTAGTTCATTTTATGTTCACCTAAAGTTTAATAATATGTTCGTCTGTTGTGATGTAAGAAACAATTTATCTTCTCCCCGATAAAACTACTTTTGTTGGCAATAAGGTTTTAATGTGATGGCGAAGGTCAACCGAGATTGCTCCGATGATGATGGCCTAATGTTGCAAACGTGGGCTCAAGCTAGGAATAATTACTCCATGTTCAACGACCAAGTTCCGAAGTCCTTTAGATTAATCAACGAACATATTGATTGAATTAAGTGCGTGTCAGGTCACGCAAAGTGTAGGGTTCCGTAGTTGTCCAATACTACTTGGGTACCTACCTGTTTAAGACAGTTAACATTCATCAAAATATTTTTCTATGATATTTGTAGTACCAAATTTCTTACTTGTACAAGTGCATTTTATAAGTTGGTCTATTATTCGTTAACCTGTAAAGCCTATATTTCTACTAGCATTGAGAAATAGTTTTAGCAAACCCCTATTATTTTAAAAAAACCTATCCAACTATAAGGTAATCGTGAGTAAAAAAGATAACCCCTACATCTCGTGTACCAGAGGAACCCTAATACAATTTTCTTAAAGATTTTATTCTTCAGCTTTCTCGGCATGATTAATATATATATCCATGCGAAACTAATAAACTACTAATATATACATCCTTCTAGTACTAAGAGTCTCTGAGCTAAGCCGCGGACGGACAAACAGACGGACATGGTGAAACTATAAGTGTTCCTTTTTGACTACGGAACTCTAAAAATGAAGAAAAAAACTGTATTTACCTATTTGAAATGTTTAATATACCTTCCGCTTTTAATACTTTCTTTTAACTGTATTAAGTGCAGCTTTTTTTAAAGGTAAAAACCTGTCATTTTCAAGTTCACGTTTACCCCTAGAAGCCTTATCTATTTTGGACATACACAAAGCCTTAATATACGTCTCAGAGGCGTACACATATAAATTACAATCTGTCCTAATCTAACCTAACCCTATACACAAAATTGTGAATAGGAGGAAATAATAAAAAACATGTATTTTGAATAGTCGATAATCCTTACCAACCATTAAGGGCAATTAAAACTAATCATAGACGAGTTAATAATAAGATCGAAAGTGCCGCCCCGTGGCAGGTAACCCGGTACAGCCGCCCCTGCACAAACTTACGCACTGCGTGGATTTATCATTTACTACAGTTGATTTAAACTTATCCCATTATCCAGACCGGAGATCGTAAATCACACTACAACTTACTTGTGCGCGTGCGAGTATACAACAATTAATTGTATTGATTACCTTGAGAAAAAAAAATATAGGGTGAAATAATTCTAAATTCCATACCGTATGCACCATTGACTTTCACCATCTTCCCTTTGTAAGAATAATGGTTCCTGATAAAATAGCTGGATCAAAGGGCTATGATTCAATTTTTAAGTACATAACCTAAGGTTGTATAAGCGAATCTATGGCTATTATCCTTTCCTTTACCCCTCACTTTTCGTTTATGGTATGGTCGATCTGAACACCTTGGCCATTCGGAGGAAATATTCATTGTTTACGCACTATCTGTCCATTTTACGAAACAGGACTGACAATTATTTAGTGCTTGAACAATTTGCTCTCTTGGTGCCGAGCCGTTTGCCCCAAAATGCCGCGGGTGAGATGGTAGCGCCGCGCCGCCGGCCTAGGCTGTTACGCCGGTCCGCTGCGCGCACGCTCCGCGGCAAGCACGCTCCTACTGCCCGCGCCCTCACCCTTATAGGCGATATGCTCGCTCAATATGATGACTTGGACTTGTTTTTTGATAGTTTTATATGCCTTTTGAATAGGGTCGAAGTGTTTTTAAGCGTTTATGTGTAATTATCTCCGTCCTATAGTTTATAATAAATGCTTTTGCCTATATTTACTAATCCATCAATAAATTGTTGTTGATTAGTATATTCTTTATATATGTTTTATATTTACTTTTTCATAATGCTGAACGATTAATGATTAATTATTAAGTTTTTGACAATTTATTTAAATTAATGTTTATGTTACTAACTTATTTATATTGACTTATCTACACGCTGTATTGATGTATCTATTGTTAATAATGCTGTTTTTATTGTACTAATACTCAAATTCCTTGGCTTGTTTGTGTGTTGGATTCGATCTGTAAGCAAACAAGTTACATTGATAATAATAAATAAATAAATAAATAAATAAATTAACCAATATTAATCATCGTACATATATGAATGTTAAAAAGAAATATTTACCAGCATTTTCAATGGTAGAGAGCAAAGCCTCTACCGAGCGGCTCAAGTCCGCCTTGTATTAGAGTGATCAGGCCATAATCAACTACGTTAGGCTGGTAGTTAATATGTTTTTTTTACTACGCCATCTTACACGAACATTTAACTTCTGCCATTGTCACCACTAACAACGCTTTGCTTCATCCTTTTTGGTGAGGCTGAAGCTACAGCTGAGTAGCTGAGGAGTGGAGTGTTCTCCCTGCGTCTATATTACCGGAAAGTATAACCTAGACCAATTCCAGACAAAATTGAATAGCATAAATATTCTGGGAAAGTGTTCCTCCTTTAAATAATAATAATAAAACCTATATAAACCCTCTGATTGCAGATTTTATTAAGAAAGACGAATTTATTTAAAACCTTTAATCGATATTTTTTATTCTGTATCTATATTCAAAGCTATTGCTAATAATTCAGTGACCAACAAATCAATGCAATCACCGAATATAACCCAGAAACCGGAATTGGTTGAATTGGAAGTATGAGTATGGCCGCAGCGTCGCTTCGCGTCATTTAGCGGGAACAATGCAGGCGGCCAAGCGCGGGCCGGAGTAATTGCAGGCCGACATCGGGCTTTGCATGCTTTACAGACAATACACGCTCACGGCCTTTACGGAGCGAGCAGAACTGTATTCCAGTACAATGAGCTTGAAAATCTACTTGACTAACTTGGCTCTTGGGTTCTACGGGATTGACTATTACATCATGAGGTACAAACATTTAAATATTTATGGATAAATGCCACCATAAAATGCTGTGTCATAATTATATCACTTTAGAACTAGGGTGGATAGGTTAGGTTCCACGGTATGAAATATTTAATGATTAAATTTTTACTTCATTAAATAATTTAAAAGTGCCAAAAAAGCAGAACCTGCTGGTGCAGAACTTTCTGGTGAAGCTGCACACTCCTGCGAAGAAATTCAAAGGTTGTGTGTGAAGTCGACCAACCCGTACTGGGCCAGCGTGGTCGACTAAGGTCTAATCACCCTAATTCAGAGTAGGCTCGAGCACCTCGGGGTGGGGACGTATATGAGCTGTTGATGATGAATAAAGCAGTACAAATATCAACACAACTTAGTTTTATAAACAAAAACCATTATTTGTTCCGACCAAACCCACAACTTAACTTTTGTTATTCTATGGTGTTACTTACGGTAGGTACAGACTGAAACAACCGCAGATTCAAGTAAGTAAATAAAGGAGAACTTTGTGTAATATAACAAACCAACTACTCGGACCGAAAACTATTTATTAATGTTCCAAAGTTTTTAACGCTTCGCTCGATTAGAGCAAAATGTGTTAAATTTCCAACACATTTGGCCGCGCTTTTGTTCTCCATTGTGCACTGAATTTTTCACTGTGAAATTCCATTCTTTATTTTTGCAACAATGAAAAATTAATGGAGTTACGTTCCGCTTTGCTATTGAAATCTTCCATTAGTTCCGACGAGAACAAATTCAGGTGCTATTTCGCTCAGTTCTTTCATGAATTACTATTATATGACTCAAAGGGATAATATAAAATGTGGAAATTTTCGGGAAAATGTGACCCAAAGGCGGCCTTCGGGCAAGGGTCAACCCTTCCCTAGAATGCGATGTATGTCGGCATCAAAGGTGCAGAGCTTCCCATAAATAACCATTGATATAAGACATGATCCGCGTCCCGCAGCTTCCGACGGTCTATTGTGTATTGTGAGTCGTCGCCGACGACGTTACAAACATTCGCAATCAATATTTGCTGAATGGGAGTCAAGCGAGCGAAAATCGGGGACGAGGAATTGATACGCAATGTAGAGTTTACTCAAAGAGTTACAAGATTAAACGCTTTATCTGTTTATGTTAACTCAAAATAGTCATTAACTACTAGGCTGTTTTCTATTACTTCTTGTCCCAAACGCATTGTGCGTGGGTCAATTATTAACGAGAAAAGTAAATTAATCTTGTACACAAGATATTTTAAGTAACATCAGAAAACAAAAATCCCGCGTTCTTAACACGGCTCAAACAGCCGCGCCATGATTGTTGGATTGGGTTTAATACAGCAAAGTCAAATGGCAAACAGGTGCATGGGGCGAGGTTGAAATTAAGTTTGGGACACCATTTGCCATCGATGGCGTCCCCCATTTCCTCCTTATTGTGCCACCTGTAAGTATATTGTTATACGGAACTGCCAATAAGCTTTCTTTTGATCTTCCTATTTTCTTTGCCTTCGCTATTTTTCCCAAAACATAAATTTTTAAACGTTTCCAGTCATAAAAGTAATTTCTTTAAAAGTACATAATTGCATCTTGTTTTTAATCAATAAAGAAATAGTAGAAATGGGATGGGGAACAAAGTTCTGTTTTTTTTAGTTAAATATTTTACGTTAAACTTCCAAAATAAACTTAACAAAGAAGTTTAAAAATAAGTAAAAGTTTTAGTACCGGGTAATGTATTGATTCACCGGGACCACGGGTAAAGGATCGTATTATGTATTGAACAAGTAAATGTATGTATGTATGAGTATGTATGTAAACACTTTATTGCACAATAAAAGTAACATTACAATAAGAAGTCACAAGAAAAGTTTACAGTGCAAAGGCGGACTTATCCCGTGAGGGATCTCTTCCAGTCAACTTTGAGCAGTAAATATTTCCATCCATATGAGACCAAAGAAGATTCTCAAGAACAAAAAGCTATACGCGAACTATTTAGGATACTTTAGCTAAAGCAGAATTAGCATTATATACCTGTTTCTTTATCAGCGTGTTTGTAAACAGAAAAGTAGCTTTCTGAATAGAGTCTTTCTGGTAGAGAGGAAGCCAGGCGGGTGGGTAATCTGACAGTCGCGTAATGGTTATATTAAGGTGGGTTTCTTTCTGATATGCTCCCGTAATCCTCTTTGCTCGTTACGGGGAAAAACGCGCACATCCGTAGCAACTGGTAGGTACAGGTAGATACAGGTAGTAAACAAATCTATGTACCTACCTTGATCATAGCAAGTAACAACATCTCAAGGTTTACTCTTTCCTCTCTCATCCTTATTGCATACTTATTTTTTTTTAATGAAGATCGTGTCTGCTTTCCTACGTTTGGCGTACGAGGAAAATAAGCATATAAAAAGTCATATACTTTTGCTGTGAAATATTTTAACTACTTCTGCCGTTTTCCACAACCTTTTAAAGTAAAACCGATATATCCAATTTTTTTTTTTACTCTACTTTTGAATGTTACATCTCTAAGTTTCGTCATTACATTTTTTACAGTGACACAGGTAGCTCACTAAGTATAACACAGATAGAGTAGATTGTAGACCATTATTTATATGAAGTACATTTAGTACTTACCTGACCAACAGCAACAAGAATGTTATGTAATATAGTATACATTCCCAGGGAAGAGGCTCGATATCCCACAACACAGGGAATCCTAGTGTGGGTATCAGTGCGCAACCTGGCTTATTGTCACTTTAATTGCCAATAAAGATTTTTTTGGATTTTGTATTTTTTGTATTTGTAAGTAGAGTAAAGAAAGCGAAGAACATATTTCAGCTTACGATGATGCTTTTCGGGAGTGTTATAAATTTTACGAGTAGGTAATGCGTGCATTTTATATTTCCTGAATTAACCAACAAAATCAAGAGAACGCCTGATTAGTAATTAATTACTATTCTTACCACTATCGCATTGGGATTCATGGCAACAAAAGTCGCATTAATGAAACTCGACATGTAGATATCTAGCAGAGCCCCGATTATACCTCTTCTCTCCTTGATTAACGGGGGTGTTGCTAACAAACTTACGGCTCCAGATCGCCCCATAAATGCATGGTACTTGCCCTTAATGCCGCGAATGTTCACCAAAGCGGAACTCAAATGATGCTCGTTACTCGAAATGGGCCCCAACATTCAAACACCTCTCCTCGCTTTACCATATTGACTGTAAAAGTAGAGGAAATACGCTCATTTCCGAGGGACTAAGGGTGATGAACAGCAACTTTTTGGCACTCGAATAAACCTATAAACTTTCTGAGATGACTTGATAGAACTTTTGTTTCAAGTATTTGTGGAAAAGCAGACGACAAATGAGCAGTATTTTAATGAAATTAGTTATTTACCCAATTTAGTATTACTACTCGTCGTAATCTTAGAGAAAATAACAAACTGATGTTTAAAAAAGGCTGTAATCTCTATGATTTAACCCTACAGCAAAACAATTATTTATTAATATTTATTTTTTATTATTTTTATTAGCTTTGGTAACCTTCTTTAGAATTTTTTTTATTTTTTATTTTTCATTTTTTCTTGTAAGGCAGAAACCGAAGTCAGAAATAGAATGAAAAAAGTTAAAAAAATACTTACAAATGCCCTATTGATACCAAATAAACTGTCGTATTGAGTAGGGAATAAAATACATTTTTATTTTACAAAAAAAAATATAAAAAAATAAAAGAAAAATCCAACAAAAATAAAAAAAAAACATCTCATTTTACTGGACCAAAAACGAAGCTTAATAATTACCAAGTTTATTAAAAAATAAAAACTCGTGCATTTAAGGACAAAATAATACTTTGATATAACACGAAATTTCAGAAAATATAATATTTTTTTCGCATCATAAGTATAAGTACGATTATTACAGTATTTATTTGTTGTTTTTATTTAATATTATGATGATCAACCCACCCAAACATTTATTATAATATTCTCATAAAACACGCTGAGGCATGAACGGTAACAGTGGGTTTTTGTTGGTTTTTACCTTCGATCACTATTCAAAGCCGCTTAAAGATACCCTTTTATCTGCATCGTCGGATTTAACCAAAGACAATACCCGAACACAAATATAAGACAAATCCGAATAAGGATAAGATATATCCAGCTAGAGTTGCAAAAGAATTCGCGGCTTATCCGCTAAAGTCTACACCGATCGCACGCGCTGATGACATATTCAATGCTCCAATTTCAAATCGCCTTCGGGTGGTGTTCCGCCAATAACAGGAATTTTCATTTTCTTACTCTGCTGTAAAAACAAAGTTTCTTACACACTTTGGTAACTTGTGACGGATTATAAATAATAATAAAATATGAAGACAGACAGCATGTAATAATTATAATGATTTCCTGCTTAGGTACTATTATGAAATATATAAATAGGTAGCTAAGGATATCTTACATAAAAAATCTGTAAAATATTCGTGATTCTTTATAATTCTATTAGTTACAGCTGATGTTAGTTAAAAAGTAGTTAATTTAACGTTTATTTAAGGGTGTTTATGTATCGTAAAATTATCAATAAATGAATTGTAATGTAATGTATGTAAGCGTAGTTTAAAATTAACCCGAAATACAAGGGTGGGCGTTTAGATGTGCCGGTGAGTGTATATAAACAGAAATGACCACATCACTAAATCTTATTTGATTTATATTTCAAGTAAACTTAGCATACATCGATCAAAGAAGTAGAAAGGCAGGAGGGTGAGTACATACAATGTTTACTAACAAAAGTTGTCTGTATCCGGCGGGGATGGCAGTTGTAACTACTTGTAAAGTTCGCGAATGAGCGACTACGAACTGCGACGAGCGACCCGCCAAGTCTTGAGTGCTACTCACACACGCCTCTAGTCCTACTCACAGACGCCCACCGCTTACTTAATCCTACTAATATTATAAATGCGAAAGTTTGGATGTTTGGATGTTTGTTGCCGAATCACCACTGGACGGATCAGGATGAAACTTAGCACACATTTAGAGTACTTTTTACCGCGGGAAAACACTTAATTCTTACGGGAAAACTCATTAAACGCTGGTTTAACCACGGGCGGAAAGCTAGTAAAATAATAAATATGTGGGGACGTAATTAATTTATTAACTTAAATAGTACTCTAGATAAAAAACTTGACTTGACTTTGACTTGCTTTTTTGATAACTTTTATAAGTTAAATATCCGCTTCTGCTAGATAAATTTATGATAAAACTAAAAGTGAAGTTAAACGGAGGATATTGGTAATCATCATCAACAGCTCATATACGTCCCCCCCGTAATACCTTATCCCATGACAAAGTATTTTCATGAAGAAAAAAATCGGTAGCAGTACAAGATTTTGAAACAGTCGTGATACAAGCCATGTCAGAGGCTTTTGGCGGCTCTATAACTTTGACACCAATAGTTATGAGGTCGGTCATTGACCTTACAAGTCACATGATAAAATGTAACTATAATAATTTATTTTAATAATATGATTTAAAATTAAACACAAACTAGCAACGTTACAGTTTTAGCTCTGTTTCCAATAAAGTTAAATAGAGAATTAAACACAGTTCCATATGTATGTCCCACGGTATAAATGAGTGTTATCTTTCCTGCAATTATCAGGCTATTTGCTGGCGGGAACTGTCTCTTGTCATGCGACAGGGCTGCCAACTCCCGCCGGCGGATAAAGCTGCCTAGATTTAACAAACTAGATAATAAAATGCATTTAACATTTTTTACGTCAACGGCAACAGTTTTTTTTGGGGTCCCGTAGTCAAAAAGAAACCCTTATAGTTTCGCTATGTCAGTATGTCCGTCCGCGGCTTAGCTGAGAGGCTGTAATTTGGCATGGATATACATAATATTAATCATGCCAACAAAACTGAAGAATGAAATCTTAAATAAAATAATTTTTTAGGGTTTCTTTTAGGGTTTGCTAAAACTATTTTTCGATGCTAATGTACATTCAGAAATATTTAATTTATTTATTTTTGTTAAAGTCAAGTGTCTTCCCCCCCCCTACCAGCGAAACCGTAGTATTTGGAAATGTGAAAAAATTCACGGTAGTAGTGTATAAGATGAATTTAAAAGGAAAACTTTTAACATCAAGTGGGCTTTACAGGTTATAGACGAATAGACCAATTTTTAAAATGTACTTGTACAGTAAAAAAATCGGTACAAATCTCATAGAAAAATATTTTGATGAACGTTACTGTCTTAAACAGGTAGATACCTAAATAAATAATATTGGACAACTACGGAACCCTACACTTTGCGTGGCCGAACACGTACTTGGCCGGTTTTATTTATTCCTTTTGAGGTACGGAATCCTGGAAACGAATATATCGTAGAATTTGCATGATCTGTTTAATTTTGCCTGAATTATAACAATAATATAGAAATATTTGCATTAACAATACAATATCTTGAACCCTGCACTGCAATATTATTTACCGGTTGCTGGCTATATTTAAAATTAAATTAACTTATTCTAAGAATTGCCTATTCTCTAACTAGCTTGTATCTAAAATCTAACTGCAATATTAAAATTAAATACGAAGCCAGACTCAGGTAGTCTATTACCAATTTTACGGTATCAAAAGTCTGACCGCATAATAGCAGTAGGGTAGTTCATCCTAATAGACGTAATGCCTCTAAGTCGAGTTAAGCCGGCGCGTGGCAACCCTAGCGCGGCGGAGCTAGTCGCCGGCTTGAGAGCCGCTACAGTTTATTATTAAAACTAATCACCACCACCGCTACTATGCAGATAGCTTTCCTGGTGAACTATTTACTCTGTTTTAAACTGTAAAAAGTAAGCGCGTTTACTGGAAACAATTACAATTAAAAACACAAACTAATTTTGTTAATTTGTATTCTTTTACGCAAAATTAACTCTACAGATACTCAAATGGCTGATTTTCTGTACATCATAATTCCATTCTCTGATTTTAAATGGCCTAGGATAATGATATGATCTGGATTAACTATTTTAATTAGGTACATTAACTAAATATGTAAACAGTAATAAGAAATAGTATTTTTTATTAAACATGTTAAGAGAATTCTGTAGGTATATGTTTAACCTTAAGTTAATAAGTAAGACAGTATAAAATATTATTTATAATTAATTAATCGTGATGCCATCAGCGGTTATGCATACACTCAAATCATAGAAATAATTTAAGACGATACTTCATAATGTAAAAAATTTACTTAACCCCGATTCAACATTCCGGTTTGTTCTTCAAACCAGACTCTTTATAATTGTATCGAAAATAAATCAAAACACCCAATTAATGTTCATTGCTTCAGTAATTTGATTCGTGTGTGGTTGGAACAGGGCAACAGCTACTCGTAATTATTGAAACTTGTTGAACAGACAACACTAATTGGCAACAAACCAATGTTTGGCACCCAACGAATAATTAATGGGCAGCTTCTGTTAAACCATCAACCGGAAATTATTTTCAAATGAACCATTTAATATATTAATTAACGGTCATGTAGATAAATAACATTTATGCTAAAAAAGAAAAAAAGTTAATATACAATCCTTGATTATATGAAGAGGACATCAACAGTATCAATTTAAAGATCTCTGTTGGTTTTTCTTATATTCGTAGTATCGCCATGTACGTCAGACGTACTACGTCTGTCTGTCTGTCCGTCCGCGGCCTAGCTCATAGACTCTTGGTACAAGAAGGCTGTTATTTGGCATAGATATACATACATATTAATCATGCCGACAAAGCTGTAGAATGAAATCTTAAAACTAATATAATGTACTTGTACTAGTAAGAAGTTCGGTACATATATCATAAAAAATGACTTTGATGAATGTTAACTGTCAACAGGTAGGTACCTAAGTAGTATTGGACAACTATGGAACCCTACACTTTGCGTGGTCCGATACGTACTTGGCCGGTTATTGTTATATTATTATTTCTTATGAGAGTAACAAAAAAGCTACCGGAAAATCAGTGCAATCTTAAATTACTTTAATTAGTTTTTAAATAATCATTTTTTTTATGAAAAGTTATAAGATGTTTACAGAATTGTTCTATAAGGTTCTAGTAGGTTTATTAACCCTCAGATAAAACAAACTAATCTGCAGTCTACATGCATCAGAAGTGGCAGTAATTAAAGTGGTCTAGTCTCAGCTGAAACGAGGTAAAAAACACGCTATCTAAACCACAGTTTTAATTATGAAGCAAACGTGGTGGATTTAACATCGTTTATTCGCATAGCAGGCATAATCCCGCCTAGTTACCATATCGCCATATTGGCTAAACACCCAATGTATAATCCCCTTTTTGCAATAAGCTGTAGAGGGTGCTCGAACTTGAGTCGCATCGAGTAGAACACGAGCAGCGAACACACTTCACTCAAAAGGTTCTTAAGATGGCGTTTCTTAAGCCTTTGTTTCTGATTTTTAACCCGCCAAAACAAAAGACGGGTATTATAACTATTATACAACTTCGAACGACACTATCGAATATCTATGGCATAAACTAATTGATTACCTACAAAGAGTTTGTATATACTAAATATACCTATATGATTAGAGCTTGTCCAGTTTGAAATGGCGTGCCCCACTACTTATTTAGTTGTTTTAGATGTGCGAGTGCACTATTAAGGCGGGTTTATGTGGAAATAGCGCCCATAGTCGCTACTTTGACGATCAAATACCAGCACTTCTATTGATTCTATAAATGTAAAAAAATATATGCTAACAGAATATATTCTTAATTAAATTTTAAATCGAGTAGAATTTTTAAATACATTATAATAATTTAGAAATAAAAAGCACAAGTATTAAAAAAAAGCAGCAAATAATTTTTTTGTCGTCCTAGATCTCGTAACTTAAAGCGATAACCATAGTTCTTTTTCGTAAATATAACTTGCCAATTACTGACTTAGATTTTAAATCGATCACATTTTTCATAAACTCTGCCATTTTCTGTTAATAAGCAAAAGAGTTCAAGAAAAACGAGTTTTTCGCACGATTCCTGCGCAGTGTCGGACGTAACCACCGTGGAGCATCGCAAGCTAATATGAACATTATTTCAGTAATGCGTCGATTGAACTTTCAATTAAACCGCGTTGAGTTGCTAATTTTTGCAATAACCCGGCCTTAACAACGACACTTCATCTGTGTGGGAGCGTTGACTGTTACGTGAACTGCGATCTGTAGGCCTACATCATGGTCAAACAGAAAAACTAAAACCTAAAACAACAAAAATTGTGTGTGTAAATGCGGTGGCGCGTCATTTCAAACTGGACAAGCCTTAGAATTTGATCTAAGGGACAAGCTCTACCTCCTTTATTTATTGTTTACTTGAAAACTGATTTACCCAGATATAACCGATTGTTTTTTATCTGCTTTTTGTGACTGCATGTTAAAATTACAATTAAATGACTGAAAATCTTGAAAGAAGCACCTACCTACTCGTTAATCTTTTAAAATATCTTACATGTATTTAATGCGAAGATTTAATGCCACAAAATTATATTCTATTACACATTTTCTAAATATATTTTCATATACCTTTGTATTTTATGCTTTATAAAAGTTACATCATTTGCAAGATCAAAAAAAATTTCGTAAATTTCTGACAATCAAAGAGCGAGGGAGGCTGCGTAAGGGCTGACGGTTTACGTTACGGCGGACCGGCGCGTCACGTGCACGGCGAATTTATAATATTACCGAATTTATTTCTATGGCACGCGCCGTGCATAGGTCCGGCTTAAGTGGGTATGCTCTCATAGACTGCCATACTAGACAGTGCGTCGGACGTAAGCCCGGCGCGTGCCGTCCACGGTTGCAAACCGGACCGGCGGCCTGCGGCGGTGTTCCCACTTTCATAGAGCTTCATAATATATCACTGAGCAACCGTGCGGCGCCGGTCCGGCGCAAACCGTGAATATGGGCACGAGCCCTAAGTATCTTGTCTAGAGAGTGCAGCATTACTGCAGGTTTTTTGATAACCTTTTTGGTATGATTCTTTTTTCTTTTGGCCGGTTTTTATGTCACATTTTCAATTTTCAAATTTTCTTGGTTTGACCTTTTCCTAAATTGTTTATTGTTTTACGAAGTGTCATTGGGTGATGATAGGAGCGATTTTTTCTCGAATCGATCTCCAAAACGTGAATCGCTCTATTAATAAATGAATATAATCAGATATTAGTAAATAGCCTTGGAATACAATAAATAGGCTCCTACTTTGGACTAGCCGGGTAAGTCTTGTGTTGTCTTCCTCCTGGTTTTTATCGACGCACTTTTCTCTTTCCTTGTCTTGGTTGGATGGCGATTATTTCTTTGTCAATCTTTACAGTGTATTTCCGGCCTCTGCGACGCACGCACGAGGGTCCCTCCGTGCCTTTCACGATCTCTTGCGGTGGTTCCGGACACCTGAGGCCACCGGGCATTGGACGTGGCTGGATCCCCGTGTTGTGTGCGTCCGCACCCGTACCGGCTGAGTGCCGCAGACCCGCGCACCGGCGTCCCCCCAGGGATACTGCCCATCTCGTGGATTTTTTAGCCTGTTTTTTTGTATCAGTGTAATTTTGTATGCGGATTTTGCCAAATTCTGTCTAAATTCCTTTTTCTAAATTCTAAAAAGGCCCTTTAGGTTTCTCTGGCCCTCCTTTTTTGGTTCCCGTTTGGCTATACTCTCTCGGGGTACTCCGCGGTTTTGGTACACCTTCCTGCATCGATACACCACAACACAACACTAGTTCAGCGACACTATATCGACGGAGTCCCCTCAGGACTCGACTCTCGGCTCATGCTTGGCAATTTCTAGGCCCTTTTAAATTTATATTATACCGTTCGGACAAATTTAACTAACTCTTTCTCTGTTCTCCTAAATTTCACGTTTCGCCTGTGGTCGTCGACCACAGGTTAGCTAGCTTTCTTTTTTAACGCTACAAGAGCTATTAAATGGTTATTTTCTGTTTATGTGATAAATTTCGCATTTATAAAGAAGGATTTATTGTAGGCAAAATAGTTGATATGTAAAGCGACAAGCTATCGAAACAAGACGATCGTTGGATCTCGAGTGGAGTAGAGTAGCTACGGGCGACGACGGAGAGTGCACGCCGGGCCCTTCAGTCGAGCGTTCACTCGACATGCCTTTTCAATCTGCCATTTCAACGCCCCTATTTTATTTTACACCTTTATTTCTTTAATATTATTGAAGAATTTTAACTGCTTCGGAAGGCATAATAATAAGTGATCTTCAAGTGAGTTTTTTTTTTTAGAAGAGCTATTTCTGATCATACGGCCAGTCATGTATGTTTACGCATAATGCAATTACCACGAAAGATAATAATTTATATATCATACGAAACGTTACGTATAAGTAGCAGCAAATAATCAAAATTCACGGAATAAAACTAAAGACCATGTTTAACCATGCGGTGGTGGAAGAAAATATTATAAAGCTGGCCAGTTATCGAGATAAGGCGATTGGCAGTCGACTCGACTAGTCGAGTTGAGTAGTTCTCGCAAGGTGAGAGCACGTCCACCTTTCCATCTAGAATTTACTCGAAGTGACGTTGCTGAACACTTCAAAGTTTTCAAATTTTACATTACATAACATGAAACCATTTATATTTCTTGCATAGTCATATTTTTAAATATGAAAGTAAAACTAAAATCCCGCCCGTACTACCCGGGTGATTAAGCAATGCCTTTAGACAAAGCTAGCAACCATTATCTAGGTTATCAACGACGTCATCATCTTTGTCTTTAGTACATTCTACGAGTATTCTAAGCTATTCAAATTAAACTTGATTTTTTTTACAACAAAATTCAATTCTGATTTAGGTTTTTTGATAAAAGCGCAATATCAATAGGTGTAGGGTAGTGTAGGTGTGGGGTAGGTGTAGGGTAGGTGTAGGGTAGGTGTAGGGTAGGTGTAGGGTAGGTGTAGGGTAGGTGTAGGGTAGGTGTAGGGTACGTGTAGGGTAGGTGTGGGGTAGGTGTAGGGTAGGTGTGGGGTAGTGTAGGTGTGGGGTAGGTGTAGGGTAGGTGTACCACTATTTTTCATTTAATTTGAGTAGGTAGTAAGTAAGAGAGTCCATAATATAAAGAATAGGATTTTTGTTTTTGACGTTGATCTACCCGCGCGAAGCCGGGACCGGCCGCTAGTTATTATATTATAGTGATCAAAACCTCCTAAACCTCAAGGAAAGAAATCGTTAGCTAATTAACACATAAACGTATGTAGCTTAATAAACATGTTATTAGGAGGTATATAGGTAACTCATATTTGACCCATTTTCTTGAGCGATCTAGTTACATTATGTGGAGAACTGTAACTCACACCCGCATAATAAAGCATGTTCTTTGTACGTTGTAGGCAGGATTTCACACAATCTGACAATAAAATTACTACCTGAGTAATGCTCGGTTTATCAGCTATTGTGTAAAGGTAAATTGTAATCTTGTGGTATTCATTTTAATTTTCTACTGCTGGCTTCAGGCTCCGGACCCACCATACCCCTGGATACGGTATCAAGCTCACTACCTATTACAATTTTGTAAGTGTTTCAATAAACATTTGTACCAATGTAAAGTTTTATTAATCCACTAATTGAATTAAGCGTTTCTTTTATATGGTCTAGCTGAAAACAATTGTAAAAGATTCCAAGTCCATCATCTTTCTTTATCCCAGCATATTCTATGAATTGGTCCGGAAATAACCTATTACTCCGTCTTTCTTTTTAGCTGGGCACTACTTTCCAATGATAAACATCGTCACTTCAAAGCAACATAGGTTGCAAAATGTAGAGGAAATTCAAACTGAAATCAATAAACTGTGGAGTAGTGATCCGTTGAATGTTTGCCGGTAACAACCCGGCGACAGCGATTTCCTTTTGATAGCGACCGCGCTTCGAACATGTCTTGAATTATAAGTTTTCCATTCTGTATTTGATACATTATTTATTCAGCGAATTAGAGATTTCAGGAAAAGCTGTAGCGATATGATTTACCGTGTGCCGTTGATTTTTTGTTATTGTTTATTTGTTTGTGTCCGTTTTCAGTTGGGTAGGTATTTCATAGTTTAACGGTGCAAATAAGTTGTGGTAAATTTATTTTTCACGTATATTTTCAGTCAACAACAAAACGTTTTCTTAATTTTGGTATAATTTAATTCGAATAATAATAATAATTAACCACTAACTCCTTTATAGGCACAGAATCATCCACTAATAATAACGTTTTTCCCCCTCCTTCCGTCCACACACTCGTATCACTGGTTTCTTTTGCAAAAATAAGGTAACATTTATCCCGCTATCCGTAGGGTTTTCCACTGCGCCCCTCCCAAGGGATAGAGATAAGTGACAAGCGCTTGCCTTCGTCACGATCAGCGACCATTCACAAACACGTATATAGCACAACACTGAAGAAAACAAGAAAAGTAAAAGATAAAAGATCACAAGTTTTCTTACTGCATTACCTATTTACCTATTACATACGTATTTAAATACTTTGCTTCAGGTTTTAAAACCGGACCAACGTCGACTGGAAATGGTCTTTGCTTGGAATTTGCAATTTTGTGTAGAATATGGAAGTTTGTTGCTCGGTTGGGCTTGTTATAATTAAGTTTCATCTTGGAAACAAAAGGCGGTGACTGGTAGCAAAGTTTCATAATGCTACAGACTCGAGACGATGACGGAGTGGCCCTTAAGTCAAAGCCATTTTGGCCCCACTTTACTTATATTGAGTTTGTACTTTATAAGTCTCTGTAGAAACAACCATATCTCCCTTTTTTACATGAAACAAAATTTTATATAATATGTATTTCGGTGTTTGAAACTGATGATTTGAAGTTTTCAAAAGTGCTTTTAAAACTTCAAAAGTTTTACAATAAATATTGTTTTATTAGATTAGGTACATAAAGCGTTAAAACATTTAAAATTACTGCTGCTAGAAAACTTAAATGTATTCTGAGCTGAGATTTGAATCTAAATTGGTAGAACTGCTTTTTTGAACCGATCGATATTTTTTCTCTATCTGTATCTTTATTAAAGATTTTCTAATATTATTCGTTATTTAACCCTCTAAGGATCGCAGATATCAGAAATCGTAAAAGCATTTTCTTATTTCAGGAACTTCTGTTCGAAGATCAATAACGGCCCTGTGGCATGATAATAAATATGAATAGAAATTATTACAAAGGACGTTGATATATTGTCATCTTCAGCTCATCGCGCATACGCCCGACACAGGGTTGCCAGACGGAAAGTTTGACAGGTTTTTTTTTAGATTAGGTGAGGTTTCGTGTTAGATTTTTAATATGACGCTTACAGAAATCTTATAGCAGGCTTTATTTTCTTTTGTGATAAATTTGGTTTTAAATTGCGGTTGATGCGAACGATTTTACTTACGAGTATATTCTTATATCTTATACTAAATGAGCAATTCTTGTATATATATAATAATAATCTCGGAAACCGCTGCAACGATTTTGATAAAATTTAGCATATAGAGGGTTTCGGGGACGATAAATCAATCTAGCTAGGTTTAATTTGTAGTAAAACGGGATTTCCCTGTGTTTTTAGGCTTAAAAGAACGCCATAACAGCTCAGTCAATGTCCCTTTTAGTTTTGAGTTCAAATCTCGACTGATATTTTTATTTTATTTTGTTTATGTACTTATGTACCTTTTTTATTTGTTATTTACTTTTTTATTATTTCATTTAGTTATTTAAATTCAAAAATTTACTGAACCAAAATTTTCTTATATATTTTTTCGTGGTCTGAAAGTTTTCCAACAAATGGCACGAGCAAAGCTCGGTCGCCCAGATACTTAAGGTTTATATAAGTAAATAGCGAAGTTTGAGTGTTGTTGTAGAAGTTATTTTCAAATAAAACGCGTCGTATTATTTTAATGAGAGTTACATTTTTTTTTTTTTGTTAAATTGAGTATTTAGTTTTTTCTTTGTCGTCTTTTTTATCCTAACGAGAGTAGGCTTTTGTTTTTACTGAATTGTACACCATCATTTTTGTACACTGCAAAACGAAGACTGCTTTTGAAAAGTTGTGCACGTTTTATCTGCGTCTTACTATCTCTTTTCTCTTCCGTAGGTCTGCTGGAAGATATTTCTCTAGAAATAAGCAGACCTGTTGTGTCGTTTTTTCAAATGTATTTCTATTTTTGTTATTATTGTGTACAATAAATCGTTAAATAAATAAATAAATAAATGTTTACATAAAAAATGAATAGATGAAATTATATCAGTAACAAGACCAAGATATTTCTAAAATATTTAAAATTGTTCAGCTATTTTCTGTTGATTCACGCACGGGAACCTTGTAGGTCTGGCAGCCCTCGCACCTCGGACGCGGTACATGCAGATCGCTCGCATAATTTTCATTTTAAATTCATCGCATTAAGACCTTCCACTCGCCGAGTTCTAAACGGCTTGAAATATTCAAAGTAGACGCACCTTCCTTCTAACTGTACAAAGAGTTTTGAATAATTAAAACTAAGTGTTTCTTTGATTGTTCGTTATAAAACTGGACTAATAAGTGAGCTATTTAAAGGGTTTTTTTTTGGGAGGCCTCAATTTGTAACTTTTTTTAGTTGCAACTGCGATTTACCGATATTCAACGTATTTATTTCGACGTATCTGACGTAAATCAATTTAAACCGAGCTGACATTATACAAATAATCTTCTTAAGTATTTGTTGATAATGTTAAAAACATTAAAACCAAAAAGTTTGACAGGAACCGTTTCTAATTCACGATGTTATTTCAGTTGCCTTATTGCGAGCAGCCTTTATAAAGGGTATCGGACTACTTCTTTTTTATTTTATAAATTCAAACTTCTTAGTTTCTGCTATCGAACACTAAAATAATTTTTGCTCTATCTTTAGAATTGAACGAGTAATAAAGGTTTGAAATTTAAGATTAGACAGAGAGGCACATACCCACTTGTGACGTCATTTATTAGTAACGCCATATAATCTCCATACAAAAAATCGTTTTTGAAAGAGACAGACATATTGAAACTTTAAAAATAGATTCTGTTGTTTTCTTCGCGAATCGTCTGCTACTAATCTATATTTTAAAAATAGTTCATAAAATATGGTAAATTTAGGAACAGTCCCATCCCCTATTTAGCAGGAACACACACATAAGGTATAATTACTTTACAGGAAAGTCGAGCCATGAAAAGCAAAACAGAAACAAGGCACAATTTGTAACATGGTACTACGCTTCAGTAACTCCGTCGACTTTCCTGCAATATGGGGCACGAATTGATAAAGATTTTGGAAAAACACTCACCTATCGTCGTAAGCGCCAACGTACACCAATAATAACTTTGCAAATACTGTTTCACAACGTCCGCCGTCTCAGTGTCATGATACACCCAGTTTTTACTACCGAACCCATTGTTTTTATATATTATATGGTACAAGCACCCGTTCCAATGGAATATCACTAACAAATAATGAATTAAACTCGTCGATCTAAACAGGTTAGGATAGTTCGTGTGTCGCTCTGTGCGGTCCATGAAGGCCCAGAAGCGGTAGATCTTGACCAGGCGGAAGGAGCGGAGGATGGAGTTGAAGCCGATGGAGAGGTAGAGGAAGTCCAGCGGCAGCAGGCAGAGGCAGTCAATGTAGAAGGTGGTGGAGTTCATGTAGTGCGTGCGCAGCTTGCCCGCGTCCGTCTGCAGCACGCCGTCTTCCAGGTAGCCGGTGCGGAAGTGGAACAGGATGTCCGCCAGGTACAAGAAGTCCGAGAAGTAGTCCAGAGTGAACCACACGATTAGCGTTTCACCTGAAACAATATTTTCAGATCACAATTTGTTTTTAGTTCTACCGTCAATATATGTAAGTATTTAAATTAATAAATACCGTAAGTATCCTAAGTTCATTGATTTGATCTAACAAGATCAATATTGACCCGATGTCATAATTAATAACGTCTACTAATTAAGGTACCTATGAGTATATATTTTTATGTTGTGCAAGCTCACCAGAGAAAACATCGTTCTTCTTTCGACAGCTTTAGAAAACTAAAGTTTCTAGAACCAAGTAATTACCTATGAACAATTTCATAAATGAATAATTCTAAATAACTGTACTTCTTTCTGTATATGTATAATATACAATAAATCATGTTCTACTCTGAATGAATTATATATAATTCTAAAATAAGCTCTTCCAACATTGGTCAAGAATAACATGGAAATAAAAAAAAAACGCAAACACGAAATGCTTAGTCCCGAAACAGGTATTCAAAATTCAAACATCCCCAGTTGTCAATCGAACCCGGGACCATCGCACAGAAATAAAAATTCACTGCCAACTAGCCCATACCAGTTCAAAACCGTATTATTAGGCTATGTTAACAAGCGGAACAAAAGCACTAATATAATACCCTCATTATTATTTACTCGAAACACATTGGTATTTAGTAGCGCGTAGCAATAATAAAACGCTCCACCGAATAACGTTGTTCCCGGAATCCTACAATATGGCCAATTTATTAGTCCACCAATCCCTTTGAAAGCATTGATAAATTTTGAATCGGTACATCGATCAAGATCCTTTACCGAAGGCATTAAAATCTACTCGGGAAGGATTATAAATTGTTTCTATTGAATGGCAATATAATTTAATTAATATAAGAGAAATAAATAAAGTTCTATTCATTAACAAGATGGTTGGTAGTACAAGAGCTCGTTTCATAATCTACGATATTGCAGTTACAAGATACAAACAATATGATATGCGCATTGAATATTTAGTTTAAGGTTTGAGTGGGATACGATATATTTTATCGTAGTATAAAATTTTTATCGACGAGTTTGTATAAGTTCAGTTTGGTTATTAATACGTACGAACATTTTGATGTATTATGATATCTTTTATTTTCTATTTAATACTTATTAGAAGCATTTATCACCGTACAAAAATGAAGTTGATCAAGGAAACCATACTACAAATTTTTAACGAAATTGAGAGCAAATAATGCGAATTGTGACTTATCTACATTCAGCAGTCACTGGCTCGCATCACCATATTGTTACTGATAATACAAATAAGATACAACACTATTTACAGTACATAATAACAAGCGAAATTGCAGCTTTGTAAACGAGACTCAGGTGAACAAACCAGAAATGTATCTGATTTTTATACCACATTGCATACATTCTTGAAACAAAACAAGAATAAAAGTACAATGTAAACCGAGACACCGCTGTCGTAATTTGCGCGCGAACCAAGCAGAGCCAGAAACAGAAACACGTCCAACTCGCAAAGTAATACAATGTTTGGAGACATTTAACTCGGAAAAGCTATTTAGGTAAATAATTTAATTCCCCGCGGGGCAAGTTCCGACAAACTATGCCGACTGCGCTAAGTCAGTGCTCCACCCACCGCGCTAATCTCCCGACATCTCGAGACGACGACGCCGTTTTTGAATAAGTCCCCAAATCAAAATTGGATTTTTATCCGTTTAAGCAGCCCCTGTCAAGCTCAGTCGTTGGGAATGAGAGACGCGAAACACAGATTGAATCCGGGTTTACATTTCATACATATATCGAAACACATTCCGACTACGACTGGTTTTGTACCTATTTTTATTTAATCCATTTATCACTCGCATACAGAAATTCACTTTGACCTGGAATAAGCTTAGGCGCCTTTTAACGTGCCGACAAGTCAGCCTGTCCGTTTTAATCTCCGACACAAAATAAAAATAATAAATAGGGTACTGCTCCCTACTTACCCTTTCTCTACCCTTTAGATAAAAAGTAAGTACAAGAAATAACGTACCTAATGCTGGCCTAGTTTTTAGATAATATAATAAATTATGACCAATAAGGTTAGTAGCAGATTGGCCTCGATTCGGGATGTCACGCTCTAATCCTTAATTTAAGTTAGTCCGTCCTTTTTACCTTTTAAAGATTGAAAAGGGACAGGAGATGGCCATCCTAATATTAGAGCTGTCAAACATTGAATTTGAACCTTATGGCCGTGTCGATTGCACAATTTTAGAGAGCACTTAAAACATGCGACTAAAAAACCTCTTAAACTGACAACTATGCCCTTATTTTAAGTTATCATTCGTTCAAATTAATATCATTCGTTCATCACCTCTCTGTCATTGGTCATAAAAACGAAAAGGATAGCTGGATTTTAAAATTAGAATTAGAGCATGACATCTCGAATCGAGGTCATTGTTCCATTCCAGATTGTTCATTGTCCCATACAAAGGGTGAATTTATTCACCTCTATTAAAACAGTGTAATCTAAAGCATCCTTAATATTTTATGACGTTAATAAAATATCTGCTACAATATCTTTTTGTTTACTGTGAAAATAAAACTGTTTGTCAATGTCCGTATTCTAACTGCTGTAAGAAATTGCACTTACCATTAATTTCTTGGAAGGCGAACCTATAGACTATAACCCATAGGTTGTAGAGAAAGGCAAGGGAAACAACCATGGACCAATAGTAGCACAGTCTGCCCGCAGGGTCGAACACGAAGGACCAGTGCAGGCCAGACCGCACCCGGCCACTCGCATTCGTCGACCGCCGCCGACTTCCGCTGGAAAAGGAAATCTCTATCAGTATTTACGTCAACTAAATAATCATCAAGAATAGTTCATATATGTCCCCACCGAGGGGCTCGAGTCTACCCTAAATTAGGGAAAGACCACGCTGGCCCATTGCGGATTGGTCGACAATAGAATTGTTTAACTAATAATTAAAAGAAATTGTTAGGTAGCAATAATAGGCCACCTATTTGTAAGTATGTGGAGTTTCATGCTGTTGCCTTTTATTATTTGTAATACTATTTTTAATTTCCTTGTACAATAAAATGACATTCTATTCTTGAAGATATTCAGAAACCTTTATTTGCGCCCTTATACAAAATAAACTATTATCAAAGTACTAATTTACCTATGCTATTATGTAAAAAAAAACATAAGTACATAAATAATTCTGGCAACTAAGTTCAGTATGAATTTAGAAACACGGCCGTTCATACTTCTCTTCTGAAGTTACAGTGTCGTTTCACTTTCCCTTATAAGATTTACGCTTGCACTCTAGATAACTACCGAAATTGCTTTTAAATTGTAGGTACCAAGACAAGCTACAAGATTATGGTTCCTCTACATATCTATTGATTCTATGTAAAGTCGACCAATAAATTGGTTTACCACTCTAAGGTTGAATGTCAGTTGTAAATTATAGAACAACAAAGATTATTTTCGTTTGCAGAACGATCTGTCAGATACCGAGTATAAACCTTATTGAAATTTTCGATAACTAGAAAATTGAATGAAAAATGGTAAACCACTTTCTTGGTCGACCTTACCTACCAAACCAATTGAAATAGTAGTGTCTATTATTACAATGAGCAATGCAGAGCCGAGCCAACAACATCTAACTTGGTCACCAGGGTAGTTTGTGTATTTAGATACCCTATAGTCTATATCTTAGTATACACGGATCACGCATAAATGCAATACTCTGATGCACTGATGGGACTGTTCATCCATTACGTATTATTCGTAGTACCTGGGTGACCGAGCTCGTGGAACATCCAGTTTTTGAACTCATAACCCTTAATTTTTTTTAGCCAGTAAAAAAAAGTTTGCATTTTGCCACCATGTGTTTGAAGTGCCACATGTTGGGGAACTTTCGGTTTTTAAAAAAATCTATAGAAATTTCGATTTCTCTGTTACTTTTTTTTTATTTAAAGAACTTAATGAAGAAATAAAAAGAAAGTAATAAAAACAACATAATAAAATGGAAATTACTTAAGGATTCGAACTCCATACCATAGCCTTTAAAGTCAGACGGTTGGGCTAATGTTACGTTATCGAAGATGGCAAAATTGGCTGCCCGTTCTAATGATCATGCGTAGCAATATTTTAATGCCTGAAAACGCGAAGAAAACCTAGCTAGATCGATTTATCGCCCCCGAGACCCCTTATATACTAAATTTCATCGAAAATGTTGCAGCCGTTTCCGAGATTCTCATTATATATCTATACTAGCTGACCCGACGTTGTCCTGCCATTTTTCCTACCTCTACCCTACTCTACACCTACCTTACACCTACTCAACATCTACCCTACACCTACCCTACACCTACCTTACACCTACCTTACACCTACCCAACATCTAGCCTACACCTACCTTACACCTACCCAACATCTACCCTACACCTACCTTACACCTACCCTACACCTACCTTACACCTACCTTACACCTACCCAACATCTACCTTACACCTACCTTACACCTACCCTACACCTACCTTACACCTACTCAACATCTACCCTACACCTACCTTACACCTCAACATGTACCCTACACCTACCTTACACCTACCCAACATCTACCCTACACCTACCTTACACCTACCCTACACCTACCTTACACCTACCTCACACCTACCCAACATTTACCCTACACCTACCTACACCTACCCTACACCTACCTTACACCTACCTAACACCTATCAAACATCTACCCTACACCTACCTTTCACCTACCCTACACCTACCCTACACGTACACTACATCTACCCTACACCTAACCATGACGAGTGTAACCATTATTTTTTTCCAAGCTTGGGTTGGGTTGGCTTGGGTAAGTTTGCCGTGGGCAATAAGCTAAAAACTGACCATTATTCAGCTGTAGTAAAAAGTCTTAATCTGAAATCCGTAAATTTACCATTGGTTGTTAAAATAAAATTGTTATTTTTGCTTATTTATTGCTGTCATTATCTCGTAAACTACGGCAGATAGAAACTTGAAATTTTGCCACAATGTAGATTACCACATTAGAAAATTTTTGGATTCAATAAGTGAATTTCGTCAAATTGGCAGATTGCGTTTTCGTCCCTTTGGTCAAGTGTGATTTGGTTAAAGATGTTTTTGGTAAAGCGTTATTTGGGATTTCATTCATTAAACTTTTAGTGATTAGGTTAACGATGTTTTTGGTTAAGCGTGATTTGGGATTTCGTTCATCTGACTTTCAGTGATTTGGGCAAAGATGTTTTTGGTTAAGCGTGATTAGGAATTTTGTTCATTTGATTTTCAGTGATTTGCGTGAAGATGTTTTTGTTTAAGCATGATTTGGGATTTCGTTCATTTGACTTACAGTAATTTGGGTATTTGAGTTTTCAGATTCCGTATCGCACTCGTTCTTCCAACATAAAATCATGAAATAAACATTTATATGGAAGAACAAGTGCGATTCAAACAACTGAATTCCGAAATCATTCACACATTTGTGTTCGATTCGCAAAGCGACAGCCCCTTATCCTCTTTTTTTTAAAGACTGAGAGAACAAATGAACAAAAGAATCTTAAATGTAATATATTATGACTGTCCCCTAAAGGCTACACCTTACATGTAAGCTTGCGTGTTTGTATTAGCTGATTGCTCGGAGTTAGCTCCGATTGAGTCGTGAGGATAATTCCGTTGGGGAGTAATCGAATATCAGCTCTATCACCAGAGTTGAACCGCCTGAGTGCAAATATGATAGGGCTTCAATGCAGACGAACTTGTGAATTACGCATGCGTTTTTCATCTTATCTTAATTTATTTCTTATGATAACAAATTACGATGTAAACAGCGCCATCTATGTATTGTTTAGAAGCCTTAGTTTAATAAAATTTAGTAATTTTTAGGAAGTCAACGTGTTTGAATAGGTTATGGACAATAGGGGATCGGACTGTTCACCATATTTTATGAATTTACCATATTTAATTAATTATTATTGAAATATACGATTCGCGAAGAAAAAAACAGAATCGGTTGAAAAACTAATTTACAGTAATTTTTAAAAGTTTCAATATGTCTGTCTCTTTCAAAAACGATTTTTTGTATGGAGATTATATGGCGTTACTAACAAATGACGTCACAAGTGGGTGGCCTCTCTGTCTAATCTTGAATTTCAAACCTTTATAACTTGGTCAATTTTAAAGATAGAGCAAAAAATTTTTTAGTGTTCAATAGCAGGAATTAAGAAGTTTGGATTTATAAAATAATAAAAAAAGTAGTCCGATCCCCTATTATACCATTTTTCAGTAAGTGCAAATAGTGCATTGAAAATACGTTGACGCCGAGTATATACAAAAATAAAAGCGAAAATAAATAAAATATGTAGCCTTGAAATACAAAAAAACCCGAGAAAAAGTAGTATTAGTAGTTTCATTATACCGTTTTTATTGGGGTGCATAAAACGAAATCAGTACAGACTGCTTCAAATCATTTGGTTGTCTTACTCTAACAAGATTTCAGTTCATAAGATGGGTAAAAAGGTTCTGTAATAAAAGCTTGACCTTTCTTGAGTGAATTAATTTGTACTAAATCATGTTAATTAAACGTGTTCCAAATTAAATGGGTATCTTAAACACACGGCAGGTAAATTAGCCGTGTGGTGACGGCAGAGTAGAATACGTTTGTCACCAACCCCTACTCTTCCCGTGGGTGTCGTAAGAGGCGACTTAAGGACTACACATTGAACAGGGAACGGGCAGCAGCGCTCTCTGATACAGTAACCTTTTAATCTGCGATCTCCAACCCGCCTGCCAAGCGTGGAGATTATGGCAAAACCCTCCACTTACTCGTAAGTGGAGGAGGCTCATAGTCCAGCAGTGGACTGTAACGGGCCGTTGATGAGGTAAATGAAAGGGTGAGACACTTGTTTCTTGTACCTACATAATTTATATACATAATGAAAAATAAAAGATGGTAATTCGACGGAATGGACCCCTATCACTAAAAGAAAATATTCCTTTATTTTCAAAAATAAGGAAAACTGCATTCATAGTTTTAAAAAAATCGGATGCATTAGCTGGAAATCCTCTCATTGAGACTTGCTTGAATTATAGGTAATATTTCAGGTATTTTCCTTCAAACTTCCGCCTTTTTCTTCCATCCTGTACGAATATTTCTTGGTTAAAAATAAAGCTACAAAAAGTCTTTAAGTATTTAATAACAAATAGTGAGTAAATCGTAGTACGGAAACAGGAAGCAACAGCCATTACCACAAAAACCGCAGCCAATCAATTGGACGCATTAGCAGAAATACAAGCGCGGACAGTTGAATTAATTAACAAATAATTCAGGCCATCCCTTGCCGGGGGCTGATAGACATAATTGGATAGGCAGGCGCACCTGGGGCGGAGAGAATACAGGATAGCCTAATATAGGACTCAGTAAACTAACAAATTATGAAACTAACAAAGTTATCAGAATTACATGTAGAACAGAGTGTAAAAAATGTTTAAATACGAAACATTTTAATGACTTCATAGTAAAGCTTACTTTATAGTCTATTCTCTTAACGCATTTAATATTTAAGGCGGCTGAAGTAGAGTAAAGGTTTAGTCACTGGTATCGTACAAGGAAGATGTTCTCTTCGATCGTAACTAGTTACGAACTTCTGGGTCAGTATCTAGTAAATAAAAAAATATTTTGGTTAGTAACTGGTATCGTACAAAGAGTATTTTTTCTTCTATCGTAACTAGTTACGAACATCCGGTTTCGTACGCGGCCGGAGGGCAAAATTCGAATGATTTTGTAATCTCTCTTTCAAAAGCGTAAATATCTAACTAACTTGCTGAACCAAATCTTTTATTATCTTAGTAAGGTCAATTGTCGACCACGCGATGAAGCAGAAGCTTTGTAGTATTTATATATTTTTAAATCTCAAATAATCTTAACCAAGCAATTTTTTTTTAAATCCTTTGATTTTCTTCGAAACAGTTGTTGAGAATGTAAAAACAATGTACTTACATGGTAAAATTGTAGAACTCTTTTCTTCTTGCCCAGCAGTGGGACAGTCCAAGTTAATTAAGTAAACAGGATGCGACAATTCGTCTACCGATACTCGTGTCACTACGTTGGCAGGTGCCAACTAACACGTATCTATCAAAGTCAAAATCATTTATTTCCATAGGATGTTATTACATCACTTAGATCCGTCATTACATTTTTTTGGGTGAGTTCACTAACACAATGGCGGAATCTGTGGAGAAGCGCTCTACGATGAGCTGTTAATAAGAGGACAGGTTCACAGCTTATTAAACCTACTCGTAACAGCGGTGGCAATGGCAATTTTGGACTCGGATACTTAACAATAGCCACACTATACGCTCACTTACGCACATGATTTTCAGCTACCAACATGCACGTCATATTATGCACCTAGTTAGATATCACAAATACAAACGCTATTAATAAAAGGACATATTCAGAAACATTGTTTTGAAATAGCTGTTGCATTGTTTAGCATTGTAATTGAAGAAGCCAGTTACTATACTCACCAGCACATCTAACCGCCCACCCTTGTATTTCGAGTTAATTTTAAACTACGCTTATTGTTATACATTACAATATATTTATTGATAATTTTACGATAAATTAAACACACTTAAATAAACGTTAAATTAACTACTTTTTAACTAACATCAGCTGTAACTAATAGAGTTATAAAGAATCACGAATATTCTCTGAAATGAAGGGTGGGCCGGTGAGTGTATAAAAGTGGTATAGAATTTTCAAGATCTTTCAAGAAAATTTTAAAAATAGATTTAATATCGCTGGGAAATAGAGCAAAGTAAAGTTTCTTTTTACCCGCACGGAAGATGATTGATGAATAAGTGTCAGACTAGCTCCGGAGTACCACGACGCGAAAAGTACAATATCCATGAAAGCATCAAGTATTATACCAATATATTATTCTACTATAGGTATAAATTACGTACCTAAAGAATAATGATAATGTAAACATAAGTATATATTTATTAAAGTAATTTAGTTTATTATTTGTTCGGCTGTTATTAAATCCTCTAACTTATAAGTGTGAAATCTTGTTATTGGCTTATAAATTTAAATACTTTTAGAAAATATTCTGTAATGCTGTAAGGTTTCCTTTCATTATAAAAATAAAAATAAAATAAATGTAAAGTAACAAGTTTAAACGCTGAACTTGAATGCACTTCAATGCACCTACACTGTAACTTTTGCGGGATACGAAGCTCCGGTTACGTAGTGTGCATCAATGTTTTTCGAACTTTTGAGTTATTCGAGGTCCTAGGGTAAACGAAAATTTCGAGAAAACTTGCACGCACACATTTACCAAGAAATTCAAAGAGATATTCAAAAGGGTAAGGGAGATTCTGAAGGTGTATATGTGTGAAGTCGACTAACCCACATTGGGCTGGCGTGGTCGACTAAAGCCTGATTATCCTGGATCAGCTCGACTGTATGACTAGAGAGAGAGCCACAAACCTTGTTGTCACAATTATTGAGCCATGAGCGATGTCAGAAGCCATTCCGACATAGCTCATGTAACCTTATGTACCCCACAGATGTACCGTTCTCCTCAGTAGGGACGTAAATAAGCTAGTTTCACGAGAGATCTGCATGTACCTGTCTGTGCCGTTACAGTGCGGCGGCGCGAGGTGGTTGTGGGAGTGGTGCGGCGCAGGCGTCGCTGGTGCATGCGGCGTGTGTGGCGTGCTGCGCCAACCGGTCAGCAGCGGCGCCTCGCCGCTGGCAGCCAGGAGTTTTAACCTACGGGGACATTATACACTCTGGTCAGGATCTCATACATAAAGTCCCGCTTTTATGAAAGGGCGAGAAAGCTTGGTTGGCATACAGGGGAGCATGGGAATATCGATGAATTAAGATTCGGTATAAACAAAGGTGCGGTAAGGTAGGCAAGAATATTTGTATATTACACCGATTTTTGTGTTTCTTAGAGGCTAGAGCACCTATTATGAGTTTGCTTGCCTATAGGCTACGTGGTACTTACCCAAGCCCTTTGTCTTGTCGTTTAAACGGGAATATATAGCCAATGGGGAATATCTGCCGATATTAAAAAAACTGCACTATGCGATATAGACGAGCTATAATAATTTCAAGGAAAACCTCCACAAGGGTATGTGAGACGACCAACCAAATAATTGCATCTAACTTATATTTTTAACACAAATAAGACTTAACATCTCAACTTGGCAATCGTTGCATCGAAGTAGCGTTTTTTATATCCGTGTGAAAATGATAACGCACACACAACCCAGTCTCGGCACCGAAGATGTCTCTGGAATGAACTCAAGTGATCCCCTCCGCACCACTCAAAGAGTGGATCCGTGCCAACTTTCCAAATAATCCAATTCTTTAATCTAGCTCCACACGGTAGTCAAGCCAAATCTGCAAAGTCGCAGACGTTTGCCCAGAAAAGGCAAAAATGTCGTTTGAAGTCCAATCGACTTAGTGGTACACGATCGGATACCACGAAAAATTGGTTTTCCCACGCGACATCGGACGGGAAGGGTAGTGGGTAGTGAAAGCTAAAGGAACCGGCTGCGGCTACGAGCGAGCTGTCGTAGCGTGAAATGAGATAATATAAACCGCTCAAAAATGTTGATCGGTTTGCCCGACCGACCGCACGTCATACCGTCGTGTCGCTATGTGAGCTAGGGCTGTCACAACCTTTACTCGAGAAAACGCACTTTGATTCAATCAAACTGTTGAGACAAGACAGTATGTAGTTTAAATTTTCTCGTTTTTCTGAAGCCAGTAACATAATGTGAATGAATATTGCATTTCATTACACAACAAAGGGACAATTTTTGCACTTTTGTGGATAAAACTGATATAGCTTTGTTAACAACGACACTCTGGTCAATCTTTTTGTGTGCTGTACTCTACACAATCATTGTGTCAAGCGATACAATAAAACAAGGAAAATGGGATATTGTTTCGACGGCCGTACTACACCTTACAAGAAGCCGTTACTAATCTTCCTGCACACAAACCTGAACGAGTTGTCACCCCTAACGTGAATATCACAAGGGCAAACGGCGGACAGCAACACGAAGGAAATGTGATATTTCTCCCTCTAAGAAAGTTGTATTTCCAGTTTCAAAAGGGACAACAAATCCTATTTTATGCTATAGATCCACTTGCGTAATAGCCACGAATTCAGGTGGAGATCGTAAAAGCTACAATATTATTGTTTTCACTCCGCGCTACGGCATCTTTGCATTTGCTAGCACATTAATTAACATTGTAAGCTTAGATTGTAAAGGCTTTACGGCTTCAATAAAAAAGTTCGGCTTGCAATCGTCTAGAAGTTGAAGATTCAATTTCGCGTAACACGGTACACCTTGGTTTAGGATAAATGCTAAAGATGCTCGCAGTATTAGTTTAATTTACTAATATTAACTGCAAACTGGTGTTTTTAATCAAACTATTTTGTAGACGTAGCCTAAATCATATGGCTAAAATTGGCAGGCTTTAAGATACTATAATTAAAATCAAAGTTTAATTTTAAATTTAATCCCAACCTGTGAGAAATAGTGAGATTCCTTAACGGCCCCTTAAGCGTTGGTACTTTATTAATTCAGTACATTAAGTCTTATACCCCAAATATCTAGTAAACCGCTTGGTCCAATAGCACGTAGCTATTTCTCTCTATTTTATCTATCTCTTTAAACAAATACTCGTATAATAGAAAAACAAAAACTGTGCACGCTTGCGCGCTAGCCTACCCCAATTTTGCGCGCTTTCCGTTCTCCCACAATAGGGTATCGGACTACTTTTTTTTATTTTATTAATCCAAATCTTAGTTTCTGTTAACGAACACTAAATGAATTTTTGATCAATCTTTAAAATTGACTGAGATATCATCATCATCATCATCAACGGCCCGTTACAGTCCACTGCTGGACTATGAGACTGAGATATAAAGGTTTGAAATTCAAGATTAAACAGAGAGGCACATACCCACTTGTGACGTCATTTGTTAGTAACTCCATATAATCTCCATACAAAAAATCGTTTTTGAAAGAGACAGACATATTGAAGCTTTAAAAAATCACTGTAAATTCGTTTTTCAACTGAATATGTTTTTTTCTTCGCGAATCGTCTGCTACTAATCTATATTTTAAAAATAATTCATAAAATATAGTAAATTTAGGAACTGTTCGATCCCCTATTTTGATGTCATCATCATCATCATCAACAGCTCATATACGTCCCCACCGAAGGGCTCGAGCCTACCCTGCCCTAGGGCGATTAGGCAGGAGTGTACATGTTCCTACTAAGTTTTCCTTCACCGTGTGAATAAACGTACTTAAGAATTTGAAATTCGAAAAAAATTGGTATGTGGCGGGAATCGAACTCGCGTCTCCCGAACGGAAAATAACGGCTCTAGCTACTGTAGTAAATTTAAATGTTACAAAAAATAATTTGTGCGCGTTAGTGAGGCTCGCACAGGTCACATGTGGAGGCTCTCCAGGCAACCCTCGTGATTAAGGCGGCACTAGACACGAGAGCCCTTCCATCCGCAAACAAGACAGCCCTCGAACCACACGGCAGCGTCTTAATGGAAGCCCCGCCCGTTTAACCCCAAGAAAATTGATATTTTTACCAAAATTTCTCGATAATGGCTTAGCGAAGCCTAAAAATACATTATGGGTGAAAAAGGTACAGGTAATAATGGTACCTAATATGTTATTTTAAGCACCTTATTGATTTAAAGCCGGTGAAGGTTCCATATAAATAACGTCTTACCCAGTCAGCCAGCGTTCATTTTAAAGGGTTGTTTGAAAAATTGGCCAAGTAGGATGGTTAGATATACCTATATGCCAAAGAATCAATCAAAATCAAAATCAACGGCCCGTTACAGTCCACTGCTGGACTATGAGAGGTTTTGCCATAATCTTCACGCTTGGCAGATCGCAGATTAAAAGGTTACTGTATCAGAGAGCGCTGCAGCCCGTTTCCTGTTCAATGTGTGGTCCCTAAGTCGCCTCTTACGACACCTACGGGAAGAGTAGGGGTTGGTGACAAACGTATTCTACTCTGCCGTCACCACACGGCCAAAGAATATTAAGCGAATATCCATTGTTAGACATTTTCATGAATCTTGATTTAAATAAAAATCAGCTAATTTATACTATATGCAGCATTTTAATTTTTTTTAAAAGGGCATTAATTTCCTAAGCGCACTGAGTTTGCATTTGTGCATTTTTCATAATGGAGGATAAAATCTCGTATAAAAGAACACACGTTGTAAAGACTAAGGAGCCTTTTTAAAGATAGAAACAAAGATATTTTGTTAATAATGAACATTTTGTCAATATGAAGCAATCAACTCTACATCTGGACTGAAAGTAAGATCAGCCAAATATTTTAATATCTCTGTCAAACGCTACCCAACCCAACTCGGGTACAAAACGGTTAGTACATCGACGCGGACATTATATTCATGTCGACGAAGCCCTATAAAAACGTGCTGGGGCAGCGGTATCGAGGGTGGAGTGTTACAGTGCGATATATCTCCTTTATAGCGTTTATCACATTGGCGGTTCGACAGATCCCAGTTAGTGCACTAGCGTCTTTCCCACGGCTTCGTATTTCATATTTCAACTATACAACTATAAGCATTGAATGCCGGATAGATGATACTTAAACGAGTAAAGTTATGGACAAACATTCAATCAATACTAAGAGGTCTTAAGATATTTTCCCTTGGTAAAACTGTCTTTACTTCTTAAAGTTTACAGTTATTTCCTTTCCGCATATTAATGTGCACTGCTGGACGAGCAGCAACAGCAGTTGACTACATCTAGCAGTTATATTTAAGTTAAAAGTGAATATACTAGGCAGTTAGTTCCAATCAGTTCAACAAAATATATATATTCTTATCTTTACTCACAACAAACAGATTTACCTTCTCATTTTGATACTAGTCCGGATGTAGGGGTAGTGTACAGAACGAGTGTGTGGTGTTATTTATCTGATGCGTGTTCATGGGGGAAATTGTACCGCCGCCGCCGCCGCCCTCGAGGCGCGAACTCGCACGCGTCAATGGACATCAGACCGTTTGATGATTAATATCGCGGTCGAAGCCGCACGTTCTGTTGAGTGTAGTGCGCCGTATTGCTCAGTATATTTCCGGATAGACAGCTCATTCATTTCTGTAGATCCATAACGTTGTAGCAGTACTGCTTGCTATCCCACCTTCTTCTGCTATTTTGTTTCTGGCAATTCAGTACTTTTAAGTACTGCACCTTTGTTTACAGTTTGACGGTTTGACATCGTAAGATTATAAACTGACGAGAAATAATACGTTAAATTGTAAATGGTTGGTTTCAGTTTACAATTTGCCGTAAGTTTATAATATCGCGAGAAAGATTATAAACTAACGGCGTTCACAATCTTACGGTGACATATCCGAAATAATAAAAGAATAGAAAGATGTAAACGACATGGGTGTTGCCATCTCTTTCCATACTTCAACATGAGTTGTTCACTTGGCTCGAGATGTGATGGGATCGCAACCGTAACTCGACGTTTGAATGATGCGCATCAATGCACAACGTTTTAGTAACGCAACCACGTAGTCAAGATAATATACTAGAGCTGTTGGGTGCCTATAACAACTAAATAACTTTGTAACTAACAAAATGGGATGGTTTGATTTGTTACCGTGATTATTATAAAAAAGATATTGACATAATTTATATCCTTTTTCAATCAAGGAGGCAAATATTTTTTATCAGATGGTTCATACCTCAGAGGAAATAAAAGACGATCGCTTCGCGAGGCGACGCGCGTCAGAGATCTTTGGTTCATACACTAAACAAGTAGTACTTGTTCTTAGTTCATACATTTACGCATACGCGTCAAATCCTTTGTCACCCGTGGTCCCGGTACCTTAGTCCCTGGAAGGGACCACGAATATTTTTTTGCCCGTGGTTCCTTTGAAAAATATAATATTGCCGAATTAAATAATACTTAGATATTTGTAATGCAGTCAATGACATTTCATAATTTAAAAAATAACAAAAAGTATGTGATTTTTAACCGACTTCAAAAAAAGGAGGTTCTCAATTCGGTTGTATTTGTTTTATTTTTTTATGTATGTTATTAGATATCTCCGTCAATTATAAACCGATATTGATTATTCTTTTTTCATTCGATAGGATTTACTTTCAAGTTGGTCCCATATAAATTTCGTCAAGATCTAATGGTGGAACATGAGGTAATATTAAAAATTGGAAATTCCTCAACGGAATGTAACATTCGCTTCGTTATTCGTCTATTCTTTTAGTCATATCTCAGTCAGTTTTTTACCGATTTTAATTATTCTTTTTTCGTTCGATAGAATGTGCTTTAGGGATAAATCCGCATAAATTTTGTCAAAATCTGATGATGAAATAAGAGATAAAAGTGGAAACTCCTCAACCAGTGATAGCAACATGCATCGCGCGCGATTCCGTTTGTGGTGGAATGTTGCTATGCAACAAAATAAATTTGTTTTGTCAGTTTGCTGAAAATCTACGTTTCCCTTGTTCCAAAATTATATTATTCGATTTTATCACATTTTTGGCGACCCTGACAGGACAAGAACCTGCAATCTTCGGATATTGTATTGGAAATGACAAATAATTTAGCTTCTATGGCCGAGTGGTCGAGTGCTTTACTCTCTTTCCGGAGGTTTCGTGTTCGAATCTCGGTGACACTCTTAAACGAAAATGTCCTTGTGAGACTTTCTCCAGTTTAGTTGGGACATTGCTGCCTGAATCACCTGATTGTCTGAAAAGAAAGATTATTCCGTACTTCGGAAGGCACGTTAAGCCGTGTGTCTCGGCTCTAATATCTACAGAAGGCGTCGTTACTCGAGCTAAGTCAGTGGGTTTTGACAAGGACCCAGTACTATATTAATTGTGTGACCAGGGTATGTGAAGTTGGTCGTCGACCTTACAATCCACAATATGAAGAAAAAGAAGAAGCCAGCCTACGTTCACTATCTGCAATCAACTAACGATAGACTTTCAAGATACCATCTCAAACCTGAAACTCCTTACGAATAGCCCAAGTATTGAGGTAAACTGTAAGCTTATTAAGAGGGAAGAATAGTACGTGCTCGTCTATACAAAAAGAGAAAACGTTTTTCTACTTCTAAATATTTTTCAATCTCCATGATTTTTTAGTATGTTATTGACACAATGAATGACTAGGCTGGCACCGATGCCAGCCAAAAAATCGTAAATTAGTCGTGGGCAACTGTTTTAAGTCGTCGTCGTCGTTAAGTCAGTACATATTTCTATATGACTTGTTGTAAATGTTTTGTTGTGCTGCGCGGGATGCAATGCCTCACCCGACCAAATGCAGGGATAACGACAGGAGCGGCTACCAAGAAAGTCCAGGTAGGTTTCATTCGATAAATCGTAGTTTCGTCGTCTACAAATTTTGGCTGGCACCGACTCCAAAAGGAAGTACAAAATTCTAAATATTTACTTAATACATTACCTATCTACTTAATTGAGGATATTGGCAATATTTTTTTTCATGTTCGATCTGAAATGTTATTTTATTTGTTACTTTTTAGTGGAGATAACCATATAAGGTAATTTGAAGGAGGTTTCTATTTTTTTGTTAAAATTCTTTTTATATAATTTAAAATAACATAGATCATCATTTAACGTAGCTTCTCAAGGGTGTGACCCACAGAAATGTCGCCCTAATTGATTGTAACGCATTACCTATATATGTTGGATGGCGTAAACAAACATTCATAATAGTATGTATTGTTAAACGATTCAACGACCCATTACTTAGCATCGCATCGCATCCCATCAAAGCAGAATCAATATACCCATACTAAAGTATACAATGTAATGCTAACATTGTACTGTACGTACAACAGCACACAATGTGCATGCAGCATAAGCAAGTTTGATCATTTGCATCGGCCCGCTGCTTTGGAAAACTGCTCCAAGTTTGTGCTTTGTAAAAGTAAAGTGCTGCACATGAAGGGTCCACCCACACTGCAGATAGAGTTTCCGAGCTCAATACGAAACTAACTTCCATTTCCAGCTAAATAGAATACGAAGAATTATTTATTTCACTGACTTTTCTATTAGTTTCATGCGAAACTAGATTTCGCTATTTTCAGTGAATTGAAATGTAAAAATAATAAAGTTAAGTAATGCAGTTGAAACGACCTCAATTACAGAAATAGAACTTATTTTATAAGTTGCTCCGGCGTCGGTCTTCACAGCCAACTAACTAGAAACTCTATTTGCGACACCTGTGTAACTAAGTGATACCTTAGAGTTAACAGAAATGATAAATTATATCTCAAACAGAGAAGATATCGATGCTACAAGATACATTTTATACACAATAATTTAATATAATATTGTGATTGATATTTGTTTGTAATAGGTATAACGAATCCAAGTAATTAACGATTGCCTTTTGACTCCTCTGTTCTATGTCTTGTTTGTTCATCTTATTTTTTTATTGTAAATAAAAAATATTGTATTGTATTGATTAGAAGATTTTTCACAAGAGACCATTTTACTTGTGTTCCATTTATTTTTCTTACATGATGTAAAAGCCAAGCCTCGTCTGCGGTACTAAATAAAATTTCGAGGTACTAGGACTATAATTTATGAGCTTTATATTTGGTTATAACTTTCCAACCTTCAAGATAAGTTTCCAATTTCGAAGACGGCTTCAATGGAGGACCGCTTGAGCTGTCAATGCCAATTTGGCCAAATAAAAAGTTTTTATTAGCGATTCGCCGTTACGACCCTCGGCAGGCCATCTATCTCTGTCCGATGGGCCGAACAAAACTACCCCTTATCGTAACAAAACGTTGTTGGATAAAATTTCATGGTAACAACAAAATATTGTCTAATTTGGAAATACTTTTCCTCTAGTTTAGTTTTTTAACCTTTTGCTGACTTTTAAGGTTTGGAATAAGCCACTTCAACTGTCTCACGGACAGTGACATGTGAAATGCTGAAAAACCTTTTTAAGCGAACAATGAAGTTTTTGATGAAATTATTTTGATGTCGATAATGATTTATGACTATTTACGTAAAAATTTTGCAAACGAACAAGATGTAGCATTCGTTTGAAAGCAATATCGCTAAAATGAAAGCCACTTGCATAATCTTACATCAATAGTTATAAAGACTAAAAGAAGTCATCTTTATCTCACGAGAGCTTCTATCGAAAGCAATGAAGAAAACCTTTGTAGCGACCACAGAACATATAAAAGAGTATATGTTCTGTGGTAGCGACACATGTTTTGTATCACGTTTTGCATAGTAATAATTATTGCCACTTCCAGTAGCACGCAGCGCAAGCACGCCAGTCGTCTCGCGCCCGCCTCATAGTTCGCTCATCTACGATGTAAACTTGCAAATTATTTTATTTAAATAAAAGGCCTAAAGTTTCTACCAGTTTTCATTTTATCAACATCCCTCCAATATCACCAACCCCCTAAACCATATTTCATGAAATCTGAGAAAATAGTTTATTGAAGAAGCTTCATGCGACGACATACGAAGTCGGAGCATGAACTACTTTTCGTAGAAAGTAAGCTATACAGCTATATATAGCACATACTCTCCACGTCATGCTGACGTCACAAAGCAAAGTGAAGCGCTGACAACGCTGTGTGTAGTACGACTACAATGTTCAAAGACCGAAAGAGCTCACCGGGTAAATTTAATTTTGTGTACCACTCGTCTGTCTACGTGTTCTGCAGAGAACAAGGCAATACATCTGCTGGTTTCGAACTTCTCATGTTTTCAGTTGCAGGCGAAACAGATTAAACTTCTCAGTAGATGAAAGCATTGTGTTGCTATT
Organism: Carpatolechia fugitivella; assembly: GCA_951230895.1. Classification (NCBI taxonomy): domain Eukaryota; kingdom Metazoa; phylum Arthropoda; class Insecta; order Lepidoptera; family Gelechiidae; genus Carpatolechia; species Carpatolechia fugitivella. The sequence continues at coordinate 8,592,419 of OX579649.1, read as the reverse complement.
TTTAAAATACATAATAATCACTTTAATTAAGCTAGTACCGAATTAATGCCCAAGCGTGAACATTACCACCCCAACCTATTATTAATTAGGAGTTGTCATTTATCTTTGTGAATAATTTTTAGGAAGTTTCTGTAATTCGCACATGAAAGTAGGTATTTCCGATTCCACGGTACCTGCAGCAGGAGGCTCATCATTATCACTGCGGGCACTGACCTGGCCTTGTTGGAGCGGCGCGAGCGCGAGGAGAGGTCCAGCTCGCTGGCGGCGGAGCACGCGGTGCCAGCCTGGAGCGAGCCGCGGGAGCCACCCAGCCGACGTTGCCCCAGATGGCACGTCATCATTTCTGACAACAAAAAAATACATGTTTACAATCTTAGGCTACAAATACCGGAATTCATATGAGACGAAACTCGAAATAAGGCTCGTTAGTTCAGGCTGGCAAGTTTTGTAATAATTGCTTAAAATTGTTTCCTTTCATCTACTTGTTTTTGAACATCTTTCGAATTTCTGTCAATAAAGTTATATGAGCACAAAGGAAAAGAGGAATTAAGGATTTAAAATGGAACGAATTAAACCCACTTTCATAACTCTTGACAAGACTAATCATCAGCGAGCAAAAGGAAGAAAAAAGACAATAAAAGCGAATTATCTCGCAAAAGTATGAAATGAATACAGCGGCAAATCGAATAAGTTCATTGTTAGAGCGCGCGCCTTTTACAAACCGCGTCGCGGGTCCTAAGGACCGCCCGGCTCCACCGGCAACCATTCCCCAAGTTCCGGTCCAATTTACGCGGTTGAAAAGAACCTCGCCGCACTTCGCGAAGCCAGCTAACGAACTAAAAATAAATTCGATCCAACAGACCTAACACTTCCACGACGCAATTTTTGACAGAGCCGCCTACCAGATCATTAAATTTGCTTAAAAGCTTAAAATTATGACATAGTTATACTTAAACTGTAGTTTCCAACAAAACTGTATTTAGCTGAGCCTTTGCAGTAGTAAACTCTGGAGCCGTGAGCTCGGGTGCTGACGTCACCGAGGTTGTAGGTATGTAAATAGGGCTGTACAGCGTACATGGATTGTTCCATTCGCAGCAGCCAGTGGTTTTGGTAAATTTTAATGTCATGTTGCGTCGCAGTGCGGTGTGCGGAGATCTAAGAATTGTTACCATTCCGCCTGCTTATCATGTGCTCCTGCTTACATTATAAATTATATTTATCTTTGCTTACTCGACATACGAAATCTATTTAGATGCACATTTATAGTGTCATAAATTAAAATAGGCGATTGTTATATTCATCAACGAACAGCGTCAGAGCTATTATCTATACTATTTTCTATACTATTATTATAAAGAGAGAAGTCCGTACTGACTGACTGAATGATTGACTGACTGACTCATCAACGCACAGCCGAAACTACTGAAGCTAGAAATACCAAATTTACACAGTAGGTTACATTTATAGCGTAGGCAAGTAATAAGAAAGGATTTTGGAAAATTCCCCCTCTAAGGGGGAAAAAGGGGGATTCAAGTTTGTATGAAAGTCCGTCATTTTAAAAGTTGGGATCATGAAAATTTAGATTTAGACTGCGATTAATAAATCATTTGACACGTGTTTTAGCATTTTATCAAAATCCCTATTTTTAAGGGCAAAAGTAGGGATTAAATGTTTGTATGGAAAGTCTGTCATTTCTAAAGGTAGGAACTTGAAAATTTGGATTTAGGCTGAGATTAATAAATCATTTGACACGTCATGTTTGAGCATTTTATCAAAATTCCTATTTTGAGGGGCAGAGTAGGGATTAAAAGTTTGTATGTAAAGTCTGTCATTTCTAAAGGTAGGAACTTGAACATTTGGATTTAGGCTCAGATTAATAAATATTTTAACACGTATTGAAGTATACTTTCGAAATCCCTATTTTATAGGGAAGGTAGGGATTTATGGAAAGTTTGTCATTTCTAAGGCAAGAACTTAAAACATGTGATTTAGACAAAGAAAAAATAATCGTATGACATGTTTCTCATTTTCTTGAAATCCCTATTTTGAAGGGGAAGTAGGGATAAAATTTTGTTATGGAAAGTTTGTCATTTCTAAAGGTAGGATATTGATAATTTGGATTAAGACTGAGATTAATAAATCATTTGATACATGTTTAAGCTTTTTACGAAATCCTTATTTTGAGGAGGAAGCAGGGATTAAATGTTTGTATGGAAAGTCTGTTATTTCTATAAGGTAAAAACTTAAAACATTGGAGTTAGACTGATATTAATAATTCATTTGATACATGTTTTAGCATTTTATCAAATTCCCTATTTTGAAGGGGAAAGTTGGGATTAAAATGTTTGTATGGAAAGTTAAATGTTTCTATGGAAAGTCCAGTTCTAAAGTTAGGAAATTGAAAATTTGGATTTAGGCTAAGATTAGTAAATGATTTGACACGTCTTTTAGGATTTTTTCGAAATCCCTATTTGAAAAGGGAAGTAGGGATTAAACTTTGTATGGAATGTCAGCCATTTTAAAATTTAGGAACTTAAAAAATTGTATACTGAATTATTCGGTTCCAGTTCCAAAATGTTTTTGTAATCCCGACTTAAAGGGTCCCCCTCCTTAGAGTAGGTATTTAAAAAAATGATAAAATACGAGCCTCTTCCATTTTGAAGTAATTGGTTAAAATGTGTTAAAGGATGAATTAATCTACCCGTGCGAAGCCGGGGCGGGCCGCTAGTATACATATAAAAGTATCTTTAAAAATGTTTAAAGTTCAAACCTGTACTTTTAAACATACGTACCTATAGAGTAGTTATAATTTTTGGGTACTTACAATCTGAACGTGATCAGAATTTAATTTAATTCCGTCAATTTTGAAGTTTGGAACTGAAAATCTGGTTGAAACTACTGGACTGAACGTTTGTGTAAAATTGGTGGTCAATAAACGGGTTAAAGTGAGGTAAATATGCATGTGTTGGGGCACCGGGGCGGCCTGGTGGCAGAGTCGGCCACCGCCGCCACCGTCACTGCAGTTGAAAGTTCGGCGTCAACACACAGGCTTTTTGTCGAAAGCACTCACCGAACTCACCGCACTCTAGATTTTAATGTTCTGTCTACGCTAGAGTTTCGAACTCAACTTCGAAACTCAACACCAACAGAAAATTAAGCTAGCAATGGCAACTTCTGCATAGATAATAATATTTTTGTTATTCTTGCCTCTTTTATATCGTTCTTCGGAGATAAAATGCTTTTATGGGATCATGTCTTCGGAATCAACATAAAAAATATTCGCAGGACAAGAGGAAATTCTCGGCGAAAACCTAGTCACACATGGTTGAGCGGGATACCCGCCAGCGATAAAAATGGGCCCTGCTAACCTGCTAACCCCCTATCTTGGAGATTGCTACAGTTCGCCGCCTTTATAGTAAGTTATTTGAATGATCATGCGTACTCGAAATACTTATCTACACGAACTTCTGTTTTACTTGCAATTTTACGTCGAAATGAAAAGAAAAATACAACTTCGCCTGCTAAAACAAAATCATGCGAAGTTGAGATATGAATGAAAACAGTATTTTAATGAAGTAAGACTTTTTGCTGACTGTGTGTATACTTACTCATTTGGTTACCATTTGAATATTACCTTTATTACCTATATATTTCTTAAAATTTTACCAAGTACATTTTGATCTATCATCATTTTGATTATCATGAAAACAACACGGACGCAACCAAAGGGTGACGGTTAACAATGTATCTCATTTACTAATTTTGAATACAAATTTTTAGTTTTTGAAGGGCTCTTAAGTCGGAGAAAGTGTGCGGTGCGGGCGCGGTCTGCGGCCTGCGGTCTGCGGTCATCACGCAACCATCGTCATTCAGGCCGGCCGCCGCCGCCGCGCCGCACTATGACACACGCAATATACTTGTAGTTGCTGAAATTTATTACTAACTTTACCCGATCTCACTTTATGTATAGGGAATATGCATAAAAAAAATATTAGTTTTTTTCATAGTTCATTGAAAGTATACAAAAATAGAATACTGACAGTCAAAACAGAATCGAAATTGATCGAAAAACAAACTAGATACAACATTATTAAACAAATATATCGGTCCCTCTTTTCATCATCAACGAAAACAAAATTTTCTATGGCGTATGTATGACCCGCGTGACCAATGACGTCAATGGTCATGTCGGACCTCTCTGTCTAACCATCAACTTTGAAGCCTTATAACTTTGTTTCTGAGCAAGATATTTGAAAAAATATTTTTTGTGTTCATCTGGAACTTGAAATATTTCGATAAATGAATTAAAAAAAATGCATATTCCCTAATAGGGAAAGACTTGTTAAGTAATTATAACGGCGAACTTCTCTAGCAAACAAGCTAACTTTTGTGAATAGGCAATGGACTGAATTCTAAAACTTGTTCGTTTGCCTTACATTAAAAATTAACACAATTTGTGTATTTTTTGTCCTTTTAGAAAATACGATGCAGCATACAATTCATAATTCGAACGCTTCTTCCATTTTGGGTTGGTTTGTTCAACAGCGTTGCTTAATGCCTCGGCATTCTGTATAATTTACTAACAAACTAATTACGAAAAAGTTGCGGTGCGGGGGCGCGGGGAACACGTCGTGATTGGTTCATCTCGCTTACGCAACGTATTAATAGGTCTCATAATTGGTCGGAACTGAAGTGAGCCGCGAGGTATTGGCCGCCCAGAGATATTTATATGTGCAAATGCACCTATGCGTTTCGGAAAATTGCGCCCTGACATGTGGTGTCCAGTGGGTGGTTAGTCCAAGCAATGCATAATACGTACGTATGAAAATATTATTATATTATGGCTCAAGTTATCGCTTTTAACTTACTTAATTGAAGTTTGGGGTAGTAGTGCGTCAAAAACGAAATTAACTGAACTCCAGATTGCACAAAATAAAATAATTAAGCTACTTTTCCACTACCCATATTTAACGTCCAGCTCAAAAGTTTACAAGGAGACCAAACTTATGACCATAAATCAACTATACATCTATCAAACATGCATACTTATAAAAAAGTATTAAACAAAACCATTCACACGTCTATCAACCTTACACAAACAAACCAAATCACAAAACGTTCAACCCGGCGAGCCAGCTATATTGTGTTGCCGAAAACTCGGACTAATTATGGTAAGAAAATGTTTACTTTCGAGGGAGCACAACTGTTTAATAAACTACCTTCAAATATCAAAAGTGAAGACTCGTTAAATGTATTTAAAACTAAACTATTCCAACATTTGTGTACTTAATTTATATGTTTAAGTCAGTGTGCGACGAAATTAATTAATGTTCATTTTTTATGTTAATTTTCTCACGTAAGTGACTTTTTGTCTTTGTTGAGAAATAAATGTCTTTAAACCTAAGTTAGAAAAGTCATATAGAACCTATAGAACTAGTTTAGAAGGTGGTGGAGTTTTGAGTATTTCATTCTGCTAATTACCAAGACGTGTCGTGGTCTCGCCATAATTTAAACCAACCTTATCTAAACGTCCACACCATTTATGTTTAAAAATAAATTACGCCACCACCGCTGGTCCCCTAATAAACGAAACTCTTAATTGCTTGAAACTGTAATGCTGTTTGAGCCCTGTCCGGGAGACGCAGGTTCGATCCGTGGGGATCGTAACGTACCAATGTGTTTTCGAATTTCGAATTCATATATACGTTTATTCGACGCCCTTACGGTGAAGGTAAACATCGTGATGAAACTTGCACACTCCTGTGAAGAAATTCAAAGGTTGTTTGTGAAGTCGACCAACCCGCACTGGGCCAGCGTGGTCGACTAAGGCATAATCGCCCTAATTCAGGGTAGGCTCGAGCCCCTCGGTGGGGATGTATATAAGCTGTTGACGTAGTGCTGTGTACATGTACCCCTACAGACTAGAGATGGAAGATGATGGTTTCGTTTACTACATAATTTATGTCGACCCTTTGTACGTCCAACATAAATTATAAAAGATGCTGGCGAACCTATAAATGATTTACGGATACCCACTGTTCCCGGAAGAGCGAAAATGAGATGTCAGGTCAAAGCCCGAGACGTTTGAGATTCAAAGACGATCAAAGCTGTTTCCCAGCGAATAATATTTAATGAATAGGTATATTTGGACTGGTTTGATCTTCCATACAACCTAGCTGTCTGATCCGTAACACTGTGATATTTTCAATCATGATTAATTATACATAAGATGAATTCTGTCAAGTTCAGCGTATTTTAAACAGAATCACGAATTTTATATTTGATCAGCGGTCCACCCGCGGCTACGCTCGCGTCGTGTAAGATTTTCCCGTGGGAATAAGACTTTTTCCCGTAAAAATTATCCTATATATTAATCCAGGGTTAAGACTATATCTATTCCAACCTCCAAATCCATCCAGTAGTTAAGGCGTGAAAGCGAAACAAACATCTAAACATATCTAAACATCCAAATATATTTTCATATTCATAATATTAGTGTGATTATTTTTTTACAATGTTGAAAAAGAAATTAGAATTAAGTAAATGTAAAAGCTTAGACGGGAAAGTAACAGCGCCGCGATATTGGCTTCATGCTTAAGCAAATTCAATTTTGTAAAGTAATTACCTTCGACGTGGGCAATAAAGAGCTTACGAATCGAAAGATTCATTACTTTCTCAAATATAAACTGTTTTGTTTACCTACTGATATGATTTACTTCAATTAATCGATTTGCTACGAGTAATACAATTGGGGAAAATCTCATGATTGGTATTCGAAATTACGTTACAGTAATACAATAACTGAAAATTTAAACGGTACGAGTTATGAATACGAATGAACTCTTACAATGCATCGAATCGTGAACCGCGAAATGCATGATTTCAACAGTTTCATTAATTAGTGCTTTGTGAAGCGAACGCAATTCAAACTATAGCTCTATAGAAATTCCAAGCTTGAAAGTAGAGTGGTAAGTTGGTAAGTAAGGGATAAGATTCAGGTACAGAAACAAAAATTAAATCATTCTTATTTGAAAAACGTGTCTATGTAGGTAAAAAGTTGATCATACAAAAAAGCCGGAAACATTTGCGCAGTTCCAAGTTTAAAATGTGTCTGATAAAAAAATAAACCGATCGTGCGTGAAGCGAGAACGCTCGTCTGCACGCCCCGCCCTCGCTTCTCTACATCCGCTCTTTATGATCATCACAATCACAAATTGAAGAATAGTCAGTGTTCTTAAATTAATGGGCATCCTTAACGAATTCACCGTTATTATAATGCCCGTTGAAGCCTTTAATTACATTTTTTTAATCTTAGCCCCGTTCCACAGTCAGCCATGTAAGAGTTCGGTTCGGTGGTTTCTATCGTTTCTATCCAACCTATTTTAACTCTTTATGTTAATTCAGCAATTTTTATACATTAAGTATTAATGATATATTCATTTCTATTAGAGTGGTAACATAGCGGGCGCGGATTGCGTAATAAAAAAAATGTTTTTGCTTTTTAAAATGTACATTATAAGAAAATTTCACTAGTTGTGGTGTTTCACTAGTTGTGGTGTTTCACTAGTTGTGGTGTTAACAAGCTTCAGTTTCAACGTGACTTTAAAACACAAGTCTACTTTGTGAGATCAAAAGGGACAAAGAATTTATTTAAAAACATAAATAGTTAGGACATTTTGATAAGGTTGGTTGTAAATAATGGCGGGAGCAAGCCTAGTCTTAGCAATTAAGGGAAATGGGATGAACAAGACCCCTTTAAACAATGAAAGAAAATAGAATGCTCGAAAAGCTCTTGCTTCATATTATTCAAATATAGTATAACTATTTTAGAACGCTAGAGCAGTTAGTGGTGTTAGGCCCCCGGTTCTAGCCCCACCACGCTGGTATCAATATGTGTTTTCGAATTCATATGCATATTTGTTCCACGCTCTAAGAAAAACATCACGATGAAAACTGCATACGTCTGCAAAGTTTTAAACTTGTGTATGAAGTCGTCCAACCCGCATCAGTCGGCTTCGTCGCAAAATATCCCTTTCGCAAAATGTCTCTTAGTAACAAAATGTCCCTTTCTCATAAGGTCTCTTTCGGAAAAAGTCCCATTCGCAAAACGTCCTTTTCGCAAAATGACCCCTTCGCAAAACTTCCCTTTTGAAAATCAGTCCCTTTTATGAAATCTCATCTACTTATGTTTTCTTTTCCAGGGTGTTAACCTATCTTTTTATCTAATTTCATCTAAATCGGTAGAGTAGTTTTTGAGTTAATACGTTACAAACAAACAAACAAAAAATCAAATCTCTGTTTATTATTAGTGTACCCAATGATTATTTTTAATTTTTAATAAGTTAACTAAATTATTAATAAAAAAATATCAATTGAACTAGCAAATATTGCCCCCTAGTAGGTCTACCGGCTAAGCGAACTTGCTTCGTTTGATATGGCTTGGCTTCAAGCAAGTTGAACGGATAAAGAGAGATTTGATTTTTTGTTTGTTTGTTTGTAACGTATTAACTCAAAAACTACTCTACCGATTTAGATGAAATTAGATAAAAATATAGGTTAACTCCCTGGAAAAGGAAACATAAGTAGATGAGATTTCATAAAAGGGACATTTTGCTAAAGGGACGTTTTGCGAATGGGATATTTTGCGAAAGAAACATTATGAGAAAGGGACATTTTGCGAAAGGGACATTTTGCGACGAAGCCCGTCTTGGACGACGAATACAACTGAAGATTTCTTGCGAGGTATAATTACCTTTATAATAAGATAAAATATAATAAATAAAATAATGCATATAGGTACGTTTCATAATTTTGACCATTTAGGCTATTGTTTACATGTGCAAGATGAAAAATGTAAACTAAATAACGAAAAATCTCTCGGGTGTTCAGTCCGTGAAACTCAAAAATCCATCCTTAAACTTCATACAGATTAGCTTACCGAGTCAATTTGAGAATCTTGAAAGTTATGGAACATTTTGTTGAGTTTTACGGACTAAACTACCACCCTAGGCGTTATGCGTACGAAACCGCCGCCCATGCAATTCCACACGAAACCAGGACCTAGCTCAAGATGGCTTGCACGAATGTGTCTGCACTTTGCTCCACTAAATAGTAATCTCGCACAAAATTTACATTTCACTCAAGGAAACGCTGAAGAAAATTTACTCTCACCGACAAACACTCGCAGTGGAATAGATGTAATCCTCGAATTATGGAAATTTTGAAAATGATGTAGAGTGCCCGCTAGTGTTCTTTGAGAGAAAATAAAAAGTTATTTCGTTTTAATACAACAAGGCGCACGCTTTTAAACAACTTGCATTTTGAACGAAATTATTTTGGGTGATGTTATTCATAACTTTATGAAACCGTTTGGGTATAATGTAGGAACACTTCTTTATTTAAATGTTTTTTTATTTTATTTAATCGTATGGCGCTGAACTACTGGTTCTATTTAGTGTGTGCCTCCGATGTCAACTAAAGCTTTGCTTATCCCTTTATGTGAACTAAAATTATTAGTAGTAACTTGCGTAACAGGCGCAAAACCTCAGACAGGTAAAACATTTTTTGTATTTGAGTTTCACTGATTTATTTTATTAGAAAATAATTATTTTTGGTTCCCATAAATTACACATCAAAGTTTGAGCAAAATTCTAGATGCGATTTGAGAAACGACATTTTTAGGGTTTCATAGTCAAAAAGGCACCTCCTAATAGTTTCGCCATGTCCGACTGTCAGTCTGTCCGCCCGCGGCTTAGCTCAGAGACTATCAGTACTACAAAAACTGTAATTTGACATGAATATACATATTAATCATGCCAACAAAGCTGAAAAATAAAATCTATAAAAATATTTTTTTAGGGTTTCTCTGGCACACGTGAAGTGGGTTTTTTTTTTATTCACGATTACCTTATAGTGTGAGGTATAGTTGGATAGGATTTTTTAAAATAATGGGGGTTTGCTAAAACCATTTTTCGATGCTAGTGAACGTTTCAGAAATATTTCGTTTTAAAGTGCTTATTTTTGTTAGAGTGTACTTGTACAAGTAAGAAATTTACAAATATCATAGAAAAATATTTTGATGAATGTTAACTGTCCCTAAGTAGTATTGGACAACTACGGAACCCTACACTTTCCGTGGCCGAACACGTGCTTGGCCGTTTTTTTTTTAAATAATGTGACTCGTTTTAGTGCGCAATCGCAAAATGAATCCTATTTATATGTTGTCAAATATTATAATTATATACGCGTATCTAATCTATCTAATACTTTAAACGAGCAATTCTTGTATATAACACCTATATATATATATATAATAATGAGATATAGATAGAGAGATATATATATATAATAATGAGAATCTCGGAAACGGCTGCTACGATTTCGATGAAATTTGGTATATAGGGGGTCTCGAGGGCGATAAATCGATCTAGCTAGCTTTTCTTTTTGGTAAAACAGGATGTCCCCATGTTTTCGGGCTTAAAAGAATATGTACGCCATATCATTAAAAGAGAAGGTTAATTTCGCTGCTATCCATTACGATGCGGTGGCTCTGTTGGGGAACCGGGAGGCAATGAAACCGAAGGTCAGACCATCAAATCCACATGAATGTACTTTTTTATTTTTTTGTTCATGTTTCTTTTTTTGTTTGTTTTTAACTTTTTAATTCTTTCATTTAGTTATTTAAATACAAAAATGACAGAAATAAAAATTTCTTATTTAGTACCTTATTTTTTCGTGGTCTAATTTTTTTCCAACAGATAGAGCAATTTTTATAAGTATGTTTTTTTATTTATTACTTACCGTCGTCGTCGTATTTTAGTTGAACTAAGTAAATAATAAGTAACAACAACTACTTATTATTTACTTAGTTCAACTAAAATACCTTTACCTACAGCAAATCACTTCGTTTTTCACCGAAAGTTCTGCAACACTACAACTCACATAGTGACGAAAGGGGTTTGAAGATTTTTGTATGGAGCCAAATAATACACATCACGTGAGCACAGCACCCGAGTGTTCTCTTTCCCATTAAACAGTTGCAACGAACTTTTTTTGCAAATAACTCTGTAACATGACACTTTAGGATATATTGACCCCTTATGATTTTTTGTTTATATAAGTATCCCTAATCGATATATGTAGGATTTAACGTGCGCCGCCATTTTGATAAAATAACAACAATAACAACAACATGACTAAGCCAAAATCTTAAAACCCCTTTTCTTCTAAAAAAGCATTTATATGTATTTTCAGTTATTTTTTCAGATATGTAACACAGAAATTGAAAATGCTATTTTATCCACGGAGACGTTATTTAATCCACGCAACCTCAACAAATTCAATTTTATATTACTACTAGCGCTGCCTTTACCACTGTTAGGCATGGGAATCATAATTTATTTTCCTTTCTGAATTCTATCCAAATTCCGATCCTAATTTATAGTCAATGCAGGGAAATCAATTTTTACTAAAAATTAAACCTAGCTAGATCGATTTATCGCTCCCGAAACCCCATATAATGCTAAATTTCATCGAAATTATCCACGCAACCTCAATAAATGCAAATTTATATTACTACTAGCGCCTTTACCACTGTATCTGTGAAGTGCCTAAAATTGGAACTACTGCTAATAAGTTGGTAGGTTAGTTGGTATGGGAATAATTTATTTTCCTATAATAATCCTTTCTGAATCCTATCAAAAGTCCCATCCTATTATTTTATAATACATAATATATTCTTTTCCTCGTTTTACTTGGGCCGTTTTACTCGTTTTATCAGAAATTTTCTTTCATTTTTGTATTTAAATAACTAAATGAAAGAATAAAAAAAATATATAAAAAGAAACAAACGAAAAAAGAACAAAGAAATAAAAAAAAAATATTTGTCGAGATTCAAACTGCAAACTCGCGGTGTCCCGACTGAGCCAAAATTACCTTTCTATTTCAATGATATCGCGTGTCAATTCTTTTAAGCCTGAAAATACGGGGAAATCTGTTTTATAAGCTATATCGATTTATTGCCCCCGAAACTAAATTGCGAAATCGTTGCAGCCGTACGTTTCCGAGATCCTTATTATTCTTATCTTGCTCGTTTAAAGTATAAGAGTGGTGCTACTATGTCTAGCCGCGTGTACTTTCTTCTGAACGTATGAAGTAAGTAGAGTTTATCAAAATGCGTAGGTGTCTTACAAAAAAAATAAACGAGCTAAGCTCGGTCAACCAGGTACTTATAATAAAATCAGCGAATAAAACTGCGCTTCAATATAGTGATACTAATTGAAATGTGTAACCGGAATCGGGTAGGGGTTGTAGTAAATTTTAATGATATGTTGCGTCGCAGTGCGGCGGCGGCGGCCGGCGCGAGACGGGACGCGCGACGACCGCAGGCCGCGCCCGCACCGCACGCTTGGGTATGGGTTTGGTACTTTTAGTACATCACACCGAAAGTTAAATTGTCGAACGCCAATAGGCCGACAACGATTTATCGAATGCTCAGAATGGCAATATTCCAATTGGCCAAAATTCTCCTACTACTCTTGCAGAAGAAACCCAAAATCCTAAATTAAGTTTTTTTTCTTAACAATAGAATGATAAATAAAAAGGAATTTAAGTTTACTATTATTTTGTCCATTATTTTTTCCTTTTTGGTAGGTAGACAGTTTTGTTACAAAATAAGAACAGAAGATTTCATGGTAACTATTTAAAAATATTTCTAAGTCTATTTAAATATTTACTAGTTTGTAACTTGGTAACGAAAGAAAAAACAAAACATTTCTTCTTTTGTAACGGGTTACAAAACTCTGTTGTGGTTACATAGGCGGCCGAAAGGTAAAATATGTGAGATATGTTGTATGTTTAGAAGTTTGTTACTCAATCACGCACAAACGACTGAACGGTTTTAGATGAAAATTGATACACAGAGAGTTTAGAATCTGGATTAACACGTAGGTTGATTTAACGGAAAAAGTTAAGATAAACAACGCGAGCGTAACCGCTGATAGCTGGTTACTTTTAAAATAAACAAATACACCCGCGACATATCAAAAATATACCTTACCACACAAAAAATAACTTACCTGTTGTCAGATTTAATATTTTCAACATATCACATACAAGGGTCTTTTTTAATGCTTTTAATTTAAGCCGTTGAATTTTAAAAGTGTGTAACATAATCAATTTAATGTTGAGTTTTATTCTTCTATTTATTCATTTTTAGGCAGAATTTTAGGCTTGCATGTAAAAAATTAAAGCATGTTAAATAATTTCCAAAGCATAAGTGAACTGTCAAGAACGCGCTTTGATTCTAATGGGCTTTTGAAGTTTGTAAAAATAAATTAACAATGCGGGTGTGACGTGACGCGCGCGACGACGACGGGCGCTGAAAAAGGCGGGGCGAGTAGTCGCCCGACTTCACGCGCAATCGGTCACAGTCGAGCGTTTTATTACGCCGTGACTCTTCCTTTTCATTAACAGTTGCTACTTTTTTATGATAATTGTCATCTCTAATACTTTAAACCAGCAATTCTTGTATATTTATATACATAACGTATTGCATATCATAACATAATACCATTAAAAATAATATTTTTACCAAAGGCATTTAATTGAATATTCTCATCACTAGTGATCAGATGTGTCAAAGAATATTCGGACCAGATATGTGATTTTAATAATGTTAAAATGTGATGTGTTGTTAATAATGTTTTTCTTTATATGTCCCATATGTGTTATGCAATAAAGTGTTACTTACTTACTTACTTTAGGTCAACGCGACTAACTTTACCACTACGGTTAATAGTACATTACGATACAAGGATCGTAGGTGGCATATTACAAACGAGGTGACTTTTGTAAGCCCGAGCCGCAGGTGAGGGTTTATAGTGTCACGAGTTTGTTATAAAATCTAAGATCCGAGTGTTGTACGACGTTTTTCAATACACTTGTAAGAAAACTGATAGTAAATAATTAAATTGAAATGGTTAAGAAAGGTACTGTAGCATCGGGCCTCGTTGGTCCGAGTGCTATGTAGTTTGATACTGGCGATAGTATTCTTTTTGCAATATATTCGTTCTCTTTTTAACTATTCAGTTTAGAAAGAGAACGATAGAAACTTCAGACGGGCTGGGGCCGTCGAAGTTTGACGTTCTCACTCTCCGACCGCCGTCGTGGCAGGTTGTTTTTAGTGGGCCTAGCCCACGGGCGAGCCCTGCCCGGGGCAGTGGGCTTTGTATAACTAAGGAGTTTATAAAAAATGGTTAAAATGTGCTACAGATCTCCGCTATTTTTCAAATAACGTGAATAGAATAGATATAATGAAGAATAAAACAAATGAAGAGCGTCAAGAAAAATATATTAAAAGAAGCTGTTGTTGCTGTTGTTGCTGCTGCTGGCTAGTGAGCCAGAAGCTGCTTTGGAGATTATGCCGTGGTTTCTTCACTGAGCAATGTCTGGAGAAAGAAGAGATGGACTGCAACAGTTCACCCCGCCGAGAGGGCTTATGGCACCCCGTCTGGATGATGATGATGTGTCGTGTGATGGAGCTCGTCGAGAGGGAGGAGTATTCCCAGCGAGTACCCCGCAGAGTATTTTTATTGTTTTATTGAGTATAAACGCACGGACGAGGCGGCCGGAAGGCGATTGGTGACATCGTCAGCAGGGTCGCAGACATAAAGAGGAAAGTTCCAAGTTATTTTGATTTTATCCCAACTAATATTTTGTTTGCAATTTTTCAAAGAATTTTCCATTGTCAGTTTCAAAAATGGCAGATATTTTCTTAATTCTTGACAGTTCAACTATTTGAATGTTTGGTCTGTTAAAACTTCTTGGAGTAAAATGGCGATCCGTTTCGTCAAAGATAAAGTGTCATGTCTTGGTCTGTCACTTTTGTAAACAGATGTTTACGTATTTATTTTTATTTTTATTGAATTCCCTTTTATTGTATTGAGGTAGGTAATTTCTTTTGGGGTTATGCTTAGGTGACCTGCATAATACAAAATAAAACATAAATGCATTATTGTCACTAGTTTTTACGAATTGTTTGTATGTTTTTCTAAGTGGTTTGGTAAATGAGGTAGTTGAGGTTTCGTGTACGATGGTTAGGTTGAGATTGTTTGCGCTGTTAGTTGGCTGATTAGGCACAGTTGATACACCTGCTTTAAGAGACATAGGAGCTTTGTAGGGTGGTCTGTTTAGGATCACACGTATTCTATCTGTCCTTTTCTAGGTTAGTAAAAGGTTGAGATTTCTATGGGTTATGATGAGGTATGGTATAAGGATATGGGGAGAAGTGTTAGGTAATTTTTTCAATTCATTATATATGCCAATCCAAGTGGTTGTCATTTTCAAATCCATATATTTAATAATTTGAATATGATGTTGTTTCTTGTAAGAAGGCATTAATGTAATGTACTTGTATCTTAGTCTAAATAATTATTTTTCTTCCTAGTCGTTAGTTATCTTGATATTGTTGTTGCTATATTGTTTTTCCTGTGTTTTGATCTTATTATTTGTTTCATGTGCGGGCTGATAAAACTTTTATATTTAAACAATCATTAATATTTTCTTCTACACCTCCTTACTGACGCGAGATGTACTTCAGGACATCAGTGATGCCTGAATGAAAAGAAAATAATTTTTCATATAAAAAAACAACATTTATATCTTAGCTCATTTGATTGTTTTTTCTATATGCGTTATGCATAATTGGTTGTATTCTTTTTTGTTAGTGGGATGTTAACTTCTCTTTCTTTGGAAACATAGCTTCAATTTTAACACCTTAACTTCTTTTTCTATTTTGCTTTTAAATTAAATATTAATTCTTGAGATTCTTGAGTATTGTGATTGGTGTTAACATTGTTTTGATTATCTTGATTTAATTTTTTTATCGTTAACTTAAATGTTTTAAATTTCATTTTAAATTTTGCATGCTATGTCTTTGAAGAATTTTTTAGATTCAGGTTAGGGTTTGCATTTTGTAATTGAGGTAGCTGTTAGCTTTGGTTTAGGATGGTAAGATATGGGTCCTGTTTTAAGTATTTTTGGAGAGGTTTTTTTTATTTAAAAAAATTATTAGAAAATATTTTTCTGGTAATTAGACTTTAGCTAAGTCCAGGATCTAAGTCTTCCATTGTTTTTTTTATTAGATTTTTATTAAGTGAATTTTTCCCTCTCTTAGGTAGGTAGTTAGTTACTAGTAGATTGTAACTAGCAAAAAAATTTTTTGGGTCTTCAACCAAAAAAATTTTTTCAGGGGAGACCGGGGGTAGTTGTAGCATCGGGCCTCGTTGGTCCGAGTGCTATGTAGTTTGATACTGGCGATAGTATTCTTTTTGCAATATATTCGTTCTCTTTTTAACTATTCAGTTTAGAAAGAGAACGATAGAAACTTCAGACGGGCTGGGGCCGTGGAAGTTTGACGTTCTCACCTGCCGTCCGCCGTCGTGTGCGGACGATTGTATGACTTTCAGTACGTGTGCTGTGTAAATTGTGATTTAATAAATAGTTATCGTGTTATAAAAGTGTCTTTATATTTTAAGTAGCGAGTTGTAGCCAAAGTGGCTACAGCCGCTACAGTACATACATAGTACCCTACAAAAGCTATGATACTAGCAGGTAAAATGGATCTTCTACAAGTTGTAAAAACTAACCTTTATATCGCGCCCAGTTTGAGTATCCTTACTATTCACATTTATCATTAAATATCAACACTAAAACACTCATAAAACAACATTCAATGTAAAACAATTAAATGAAAATTTTACAAACTTGGCGCCAACTACAAAACGAACGATAGTATGTTTCTTTTTTATAAGCATAATTACGGAGAAAAGGCTCTGGCGGACGTTCAGCCTCTTCGAATATTATTTGTGAAATCGAGATAATTTTATTTTTATAATTAAAATATTACTGGCTGATAATATTTTTAATACAACTTGTTGAAATAAAAAAAAAATACTTTCTTCTTTGTATGAATCAATTTAAATATTTTTTACTGTCAAAATGATCGTGGCTGAATAATAAATTCTGAAGACTGTAGGAATAAAAAAAAATGTAATAAAATGGCACTAGTGCGGTAAAACGCATTTACCGCACAGTTTACTGCCTTCGTAAGTTCAATTTTCGAGCAAAGTGTATTGAAAAAAAAATTACGTATTACTTGTACCATAACATTCACATTAGAACAATTAATTTCGAAATAATAAAAACTACAAATAAACAAAAAAAGATTTGTAAAAGAATTGTTATGAAAAAAATAAATTAATGAAATAACAAACTATTTCAAAATTATGTTCATGTTTGTAAATACGTAAACAAGATAATTAAAGCATAAAAAAAATCTTACATAAAGCGATTTAAAAATATTTGTATTTGATTTTTTGATTGATTTTTTTTTTAAATTGATTTGGTTGGTAATATTTGATTTAAATGCCCTTGATGAAAAATATATTTATTTTTTTTGGTATTTTTGTATCACGTTGTATATAATAATAAAATCGGAAACGGCTGCAACGATTTCGATGAAATTTAGCATATAGGGTGTTTTTCGGGGGCGATAAATCGATCTAGCTAGGTTTCATAATAATAATAATTCATTTATTTGCCAGAAACATGGTATATATAATTATACAGTTGGTATAAGCATGCAATTGAAACCAGCATTCTACCTATAAAATTAAGGCGTGCAAATATTAAAGCAAACAAGTCAAAACACATTAATTCGCTAATAAAATAAAATATTACAATAGAAACTTGAAACGTCATCCATATAGAACATTTGGAAAATAACAATACTAGAATAACAAATTTGCGGTCAATTTAAAAAAGTATCAAGTCAATAAAAGTAAATTATGTTATAATGCTACATGTATCTATTTCATCATTTAAAAATTCATTCACACTGTAATAACATTTTTCTACAAATAATTTCTGTACCCTTTTCTTAAAGATCATTTGAGGGCAGCTTTTGAATAGATCGAAGATGATTAAATATTTACATTTATAGCAAAAAGGGATTTCCCCGTGTATTCATGTTTATAAGAATTGATACGCCATATCATTGAAATAGATAGGTAATTTCGCTACCATTCGTAACACCACAACAGCTCAGCCGGGTAACCGTGAGTCTGCAAATTCTATTTTGGTTTTTGAGTCTTGAGTTCAAATCTCGACAGACATATTTTCTTTATTTTGTTCATGTTTCTTTTTTTATGTGTTATTTTCTTTTTTCATTTATTTATTTAAATACAAAAATGAAACAAATGAAAATTTCTTATATATTTTTTTGTGGTCTGAAAGTTTTCCAACAGATGGCACGAGCAAAGTTCGGTCACCCAGGTAGGTACTAAGCTCTATGAAACGGGAAGTAAAATAAAATTGCGAGACATATTCAAACTAGAAAAGAAGATGATTGATACCAATGTCACGTCTTCATTCTACTCGAACTATTCTTAAGTCTTAATATGGATTGTATTTTTATTAAACAATAATAAGCCTACAATTCATTTAATAAATTATGAGAGTATATCTAAGACATCACTTAACATCGAAATATAAGCCGAAAAAGATATGAATAATATATTAAACCGTTTATTTTGACACAAAGTAGATAAAGAAAAACACAGAGGCCAGACGGAGCTGGAAACCCTCAAGTTATCTACTTTAATAATCATGAAGCAGTAGATTGATAGCAGACCCGACACTTGCCAACATTCATAGAAACTTTCACCGCTACTTCTACAACAAGATACATGCGCAAATAAAACAATAATAGTAACGCTTCAAAGTCCATTGCCGCACTATTTCTTGGAAAGAACAAATGTTGTCTAAAACATAGGGCAAAGAACATCACACTAAGTCAAAAGTAACTGTAACTTCGTCGTCGCTTCATTTGAATAAAATATGAGCAGCGGACAGCGTTCGTAAAGAATTTACACTTGAAATGCGTTTTTGCATGTTTTATGCTAAGCCGTTTACGTGAATTCGTTTGCGAAATGTTATGACATTTTGAAAAATAAGGACGTGGACATTTTTCAAGAATGGTCTTCAAGAAACATTGGTTTGACCACGAATATAAAAAATTGAGTATTATAAGGTCTTGAAATTATTATAAGGTTTTATTATGGTTTCGAGGTACCTCGAACCCCTCACAACCCAAAACGCTAAAAGCTTCAAATCTTCAAACTTGTTTTAGGAGTACACAATATCGCCATATATATATATAGGTATATCTGTGGGAAACCAAGCATACTTCAAGCATCTGGCCGACAACAGTGTTCCACAAGTTTAGGAGAAAAATACGTCAAGAATAATATTTTGTTCAACGTGTGGTTGATTGTACGCAGAGTGAAGATTTCTTAATAAAGTAGTTAATTAAGCTTTCTAATCACGTAGACAGCGCAAATCGCCTTGTTTTCGCGACTGCTCCGAGCGGCGCGGCGAGGCAATTGTTCTTGAATTTCTTGGGTAATATCATAAATTACTTTTATTGATGGCAGGCAGCCTTTATCCGCCGCTCGCGATCCTCCTGTCAATTAACGAAAGTACGCTGCCCCGTTCGTGACGATCGTCATTATATTATTGTATAGTCGGCCAAAAAGATTATTTCTCAACATGAAAGCGTAACTTGCTATCAACACCAACTTTTTACTCTTCTGCTCTCTCTTTTTTCTTCTCTTCTGCTCGATCTTTTTTTTTATTTGTTTGGTTTCATAAAGAATATTGTATTCAATTCCTGACCATCATCATGTCAGCTTGTTGTTACCGTTGTTACCTACTGTAGGACATGAGCCCTATTTAACGCTAACCTTTGCGGTTCGGTGCTAAACATTACGAAGAATATATGGACCTAAGCCAAGACTTTCCAGCAATCATTGTATTGTATTTATTAATGCGCGTATAATAAATTGGAAGCAAACGTAGAGAATGCGTTGCCGTCGCTACGCCGTAGCACGGCGCTGCTACGGCGGCGTAGCTCTCGTACGTGCATCATAACGTATTTTGCTACTGCAAAGAAACTCTTCTTTCTTTTGTTAGTCTTATTTACTTGAATTGAAGATCCGTTGCGTTCATTTCCCCGTAAATATAATTAATAAAAAATAAAAATTGGAAGAAGTTAGCAAGCCGAACAATTTGACGCTCAACTTAAAATAACTGTTGCTTATAAACGAATTTAACATGATTTTCAGTAACGAAGCGCCAAAGTTTTCGCATCGGCCGCGAGCGGACGGCCCGTCGACATCACGTGATTAATCTTGTGTTAGATAATAATCAAAAGTTAGGGCTCTTACACAGCTATTATCATCATCAATAGCTCATAAACGTCCCCACCGAGGGGCTCGAGCCTACCCTGAATTAACACACAAGCTATAACAACAACAATTTTATTATTATTTTATCGAACGAAATTATTTTTATTGTATCTTAATCAGCTGTATGTGCAACAGTAAATGTGAATTTTTGCACGATATTTTAGCTAATATGTGAGTTAACTATAACCTACAAGATTACACAAAAATACAAAACATAAGGCATTGAAAGAGTAGCACCTTTTTTGGGCAATCTTGGGGTATGAAGACCATGAAAAGAAAAATCTCAGTAGATCGATGGATTTCATCAGTAGCTTTTCGTAGATGATTGTGCAAGGAGCCTTTATAATGATCAGATGTCCGCACAACAATCAAAAGTTAAAGAATTAAAGCGGAGTGCTTTTCAAGATGACGAGCTAATCCAGTCTGCGAAGTCGTGAAGTTGGTGCTGTGATTCAATTAACGATATGAAATGGAGGCATCTGGCTGTCAGTGGACGCCGCGCCGTCACAACTCAACTATGTGACAAAGTTCTGTTCCATAGTTTTAACAACTCAAACACAAAAACATGTGAGAGAAAAAATTAAAAAAAGGTACAAAAAACATTTTTAATTTTTGGATGCGAGTCGTTAACAGATCCTTGGGGAGGACTTTGTCCAGCCAACGTCTTTTGGCTGAGATGATGAAAATAATTTCAGGATAACTAAATGACGTCATAATGAATGAAACACACAGAAATAGAAAGTAGAACAAAAAGAAATGTAAATTAGGCGGTCTTATTGGTTCACAGCTATTTCTTCCAAGCAACCGTTATAAGAGTTTAACATAACAACATAAATATAAAATATGTGGGTCTGCCCTGGGAATGCAGTGCAGCCCAACAGCCCAACAGAAACATAACTCCTTTGATGAATCCTTTATTACTCTAATGTAACTGTATGACTACTTACTCATAGATTCGGACCTATAGGTACCTATGTAGTTACTTCTTCACAGCTCAACAGTTCCATCGGTTGTAATAAAATGTGTGGACATAGTTGAAAGGTTAACATTTTTTGAAAAAATTAAAGATAATGATCAGTTCCCGACCGATTTCGGCCACAGCGGCTGCTTCAATTCCGAAAAATTTAATAAAGTTTTATATTCACGTAGTAATTTCTTGTACCATCAGTGGACCTGGATATACTTGATATATTCCTTATAAATCTCTTTATAAATTATAAATAACAATAATATAAGTAGGTATATGATGTTCGTCCGTGCCGCGTTCTACAGGGCTCACGGAAGATCAGCGCCGTAGCCTACCTTGCTAGGCTACGGCTTTTGCTGAGTGAGGCTCTTTTTGTCTGGGTGTCGCAACACAGGGGTAATTTTGTATGTTGTTTTTGTATTATCATATCTTTCTGTTGCATTATGTACTATTCTTTATATATGTGTTCAGTGTTGTGATGTCCTACAAATAAATATTTCTGATTTCGATTATAAACTAAATAAGGGAACTTATCAGTCTGCTAAAATTCATGACATAAATTGCTATGAACAGTGAACAAACAATCCCGTCGGATACCTGACGCAGCGCCCGCGCCGCCGGCAAGATGCGTTATCGAGTTTCATTCAACCACCCAGACTGGAAACCTATCGACTTTAAAGATATTATTCTTGGAAGGAAATATGAAACTAAATTCCTTCCAGCGATCCGACTCACTATCGCTATTTGGGATGAAGCAGCGCAGCGGTTGGTATGAGCTAGCGTTGCGCTTTCAATTTTAAAACGAATTCAGACTATTCCGCAAAATTAAACGCTTCGAATCTCAAACTAAGATAAGTCGTTTCAATATAGCAAATCAAAATATCACGATCACCACAGAACTAGGGAACAAAGGCCAATTTAGTTGGCATAGATTTAGCTCACCACAAAAATTAAGTTGAATTACAAAATATTAAGCTCTATAATTATTCTGTAACGAGTTCTTAATCCAAATTATAGTGACTCTCTAATATTCCCAATCAAGGCTTTATCGACAGTCTTTTGTTTCAATCAGGTCAGACTTAACAAAAACTGTAAGTAAAATATTTTGCCAGCCCTTCTCGTTTTATTAGCGACCGGCCTTAAAATGGTGGATGGAATATTAGGAGGAGACTCAAATGAAAAAGGCTCCTGACCTAATTACTAGGTGAAGTTTTATAAAGCTAATAACAATAGACCACTTTTCGAAAAGACTTATTAAAATAAATAACCTTAACTTATTCCAATTTAACATTTATGAGACATTTATGAAGTTTAAAATTATATATTGTATTCCAGGTTTGTTATATATTATTATTTATCTTATTATTTTTAGAAGACTTAGGATTTATAAAATTATGATATTATTTAAAACAAACTAAGTTAAAACTCATCAATTTAAAAATCGATAAATTAAAATCAGGTACAATACAGACAAAGCCTCTTTGCTTCTAATAAGTTCTTCTCAGAAAAAGAGACCTCTCAACCAGTGTTTGGTGGTCAACAATTTATTTTTCCTACTCCAAGTTTACGATGCTGTAAAGAGAAAATGCAAGCAGCTAGATAAATAGTGAAATAATAAGAAAGTGAGGTGCCTACTCCAACGCGTATTTCAGCACGATTCCAGTGTAGGTACAGGTCCTTAAAGAACATTCAAAAACTTTGCAACGCAAAGTTCTCCGACTTTCTCGTCCAAAGGTTGTAAAGTTTAAAATTGGGATATTTAGTCGTATTCCACGTTCAAACGCCGACGACTTTTCTGAGAATCATTTCCAGTTTTTAGAACATATTAAAATTTCAGCGTCGGTCAATTACGAAAAGGAAGGTACGTTCGCAAAGATCTAATTACAACTTTCAATTTGCGGACACAGCGCCTGGTATAATCACGCAAATACGAGAATGTATGAACCCAAGTTGATCCCTTGGGACACGAGATATGAAAACCAAGAACACTACATCGCTACGCACTTAATCAGCCACTCTTTGTGCCCTGGGAATGACCAGAAAACGCCGGCAATATGTAAACGTCCGCAGTAATGCACCTGTGGGACCAGACGTACGAACGAGCCAGCTTCTGGCTTCTGCAGCTTTTGTTTTAACGATACCTCCTTAATCAAATAGGTAAGTACTGGAGGTTTAGAACGGAAATCTGTAATAATAATTAAATAAAAATAAAATACTTTTATTACTTAATTTTACATTAAGAAGTTGTTATCGGGGCCTCCCAGTAAGTAATTGTAAAATACTTGTAGTGGGTGTGCTCCGTTCTTCTACATGAACGTAACAAAATTATAAACTTTTAATTAATAGCAATAGGTTAAAATAAAATCTGACCTTAAAATTAAAAAGTACCCAAAGTTTTATAAGTGTGTGTGGGTGTGTGTGTGTGTGTGTGTGTGTGTGTGTGTGTGTGTGTGTGTTTGTGTTTGTGTGTGCGTGTGTGTGATGTTGTGAGTGTGTGTAAGACGTGTGTGTGTGAAGATAGGTTAGCTTTAGGAGTTGTACCTAGCTTCAACGTCAAGGAAATCGTCTGAGACCATCATATAGTGATTGGAGTCAACACGTACGTACATGCCAGCAGTTACCGAATGCCCTACGGAAGCTGTGCTTCCTTGGGATCGGAAATAAGAAGACCACAGATGAGTGACTACGAGTATTTCGTACCTACATGCCCTACGGTTACATTTAAAACCTTGGGTTCGGGATAGTCCCACATGCAGGGTTGCTCAAATGTCAGTGGCAAGAACAAGCCTACGTATAATACGTAGGCTTCCTTAAACTTTAAGAGTAGGTTAAGATTTTTTTGATGGCACTGTGTTATAATACGCTAACGAAGGCGACGATGCAAGTAATGAATGACGCGGCGTGGTCGCAGAAGAGGCCGCAGGGACGCATGAACCTTACACGTCAAATAACACGCGACATGTTCAGGTAATCAGCAACTGTATTTTTCATTCGAAGTTCCGAATAGCTCCCACGGCGCAGTTTGCACGAAGCCACACAAATTGTACGAAAAATGCAGCGAAAAACAAAATACCTGCCGCAGAGGCACACCATTAATACTTGTTACTTAGGATGAGAACACTGTACCATATTATCTCTGCCGCAAACCATTTATTTGTCGCCGTAGGAGCCATACATAAAATACGGAAGCAAGCTTTTATTTCCCAGAGAAATGTTCGATATTTCGACAAGTAAGAAATTTTCGCTGATGCGGTTAGTTATTTATGGTATAGCAATTTTCAGCTCACGGATAATGATTAAACCACTATGCCTTTGATCTGGTCTATATAAATCAAGATCGCATGACCGCGCTCGGTCACGATTATTACAGGTTTACTGGTTACGGTCTTTTGTCTTATTGCGACTTTCTTCATTTATCCGCTTCCTGATCTAGGAAATTGACAAATTTCTTTGGTGGTTTACAATTAAATTGAATTAATTATTTGGAAGGAAAAGTCAACCGTGAACTGGAGGCAAACGAAAAATAATTGTGTTAGTTATGCAGATAGTTCATTCGGTAATTATTTTTTTGTTTATTTCTTTTTCGGTTTTTTTTTCTTTTTCTTTATATTTTTACTTACCTACCTATGTTTGGCTTACTCTGAAATAAAATGTTTGTTAAATGTTTTTTTTTTTTTTCAGAATCAACTTTCCAGATCAACTTTGTTTCTAGGTAAGAACGTGAAAGTGCATATAGTATCTTACCAACAACAAACCCTACGCACGCTAATATAACACACACATATTATCATATCACACACCACGATGCGAAATCATCTCACCACATAGGGTCCAAAGTTGATGCCTTAACTCCTGTGTAAAGCCATAAACTCCTCTGTGTTAAGTTGTGCTCAAGGAATTTCCAACCCTAATGAAACTTTATGGGCCCTCCGAAATATTCTCCGAAGAAATTTGCCCTTGCAGAAACGGTGGCTAATGTTTATTTGAGATGAATAAAATTGCCTCCTAGTCTCTCTCTTCTCAAGAACTTTGATAAAATATGATTCTAAGATTTTGTTACATTTTCATTATACATTTACAGTCAATCTCTTTGATTAAATTACATACTTTTTGAACTTCTCACACACAAATGAATGAATAACCTAACCTAGCTATCAATAAATTTTGATGAAAACACTTATTTATAAGATGTTATTAATTAGTCCTGGTTTAAATTGAAGGTCGCAAGCTGTAAACACTTTTGGAATTTTCCTTAAATATACTAAGTTGTTTTTCATAGTAATTTTAGTAATTTTAATTGGATTTTAGAAAAGGAAACTCTTTTTATGGTACAATATTATAGAATGAGAGGTATAAGCACAATTATCTCAACTTGCGTTTTGTTGGAATTTTGGGATCCCGTATCGCACTCAATGGAGTGGCTTAGCTCATCGACGTGGAAAAATTTGAAGAATGTCTTCTATAAAACCGTTCATAAAATAAAGTATGGCTGCTACAAAGAAGATGCTTATCTGAATCCCGGGCTGAAAAACTGCTGACAACTTTTGACTTGACTTGGTTGAGGTACGAGTATTTATATTTAAAACAAAAAGGCAAAAGGACCCCATGCAACCTTGAGCTAAACCACTCCACCAGTCCAGTACGTACAGGACATGGTTAGATATACGTTACGTGTTTCATGACAGATTGCAGCCGATATACTTTCTGTGAAGAGTTTTTTTTTAAACTCCTGACTTGAATGATATTATATAGGTATGTAACCAATCAATAATAAAATTAAGTATTTTACATCAAAGCCTGAGTGACCTTTGAGCTTTGATCGGCCGCTTGAGATAAAATAGCATTAGATTCGTTTTGTGTAGACGTTATTACCACTATAAAACGTATATGGACTAATATAAGCTTGGGTAGTTAAGTATTCTAAAAACAAACATTCAAACGTTACACATATTTTTGGTCACAGCAAAAGAAATTACTTTCTATTTCTATAGACATTTTTTAAAAGTCTTTAGTCTCTCATTATACAAAAAACTACAATAATAAAACAAAATAAGTTATTAATAGTTATATCTTTGTCAACAAGGATAGATGATATGTGTACTCTTTTGCACCTGTTACACAAGATTTTATATCCCGAGAGACTATTGATATTCTGAGCACATACCGTTTGTTGTCAAAAGGGAATGCCTAAAAGTATGAAATATAACTAGATAATATTAGTAGTCTTTCAATGTCAACGCGGATAATGTGTATACTCCTCCGCACCTGTTACACGAATCCGCATACATCACCAGCGTGTGTACGTGGGGGAGTTTGGAACTCTTCTTAGAACCTGTTACGTAGGTGCAATTTTTCTAACCGCCCGTCCTGAGGGACGCCGTCGAATTGATTCTGTGGACTGACAGGAAAATTTCCAACTGTACGAACGAGTAAAAAAGAACGTGTTTCCGTACCTTATCCTAATATTTATCTTACTCCTAGATTTATTGTTATTATTTTATGATTGTTTTGAATTCTTACATAGGTTTGAGTTCATAAATTAAATTAATCAGATCTAAGGCTATCACGAAGGCCCAGTGCGGTTTGGTCAACTTAACACA
This sequence comes from Carpatolechia fugitivella, assembly GCA_951230895.1. NCBI lineage: Eukaryota > Metazoa > Arthropoda > Insecta > Lepidoptera > Gelechiidae > Carpatolechia > Carpatolechia fugitivella. Next base: position 8,565,546 of record OX579649.1, on the reverse strand, counting down.
AAATCTTCTTTTTTTATTTCAGAAACTTTTGGTGATTTCTTCAAGTTTTCTTCCAAACGCATCAAATAAACGAACAGAATAAAATTTCGAAATTATATAGTACATCGTGGAGTTCAAAGTGTCGCCTTTCACAAATAAGTAAATTTTGTTAAGACCTTATGAAAAATTGCTATGGATGAAGAAATAACTTTGAAGAACATTAAATAATATACCTATACAACTTAAAACTACAGAAAAATATTTAGGATTGCGATTAGATAACAACTTAAATTGGCATACCCAAATCGACTATATCAAAAACAAATTATCATCATTAATGGGCTCGCTGCGTAGTATAGTTCGCTCTTTACCGCGCAGTATACGGTTTAACATTTACAACTCTCTAGTCAAATCGCATTTAACTTACTTAATTGAAGTTTGGGCTAGTGCGTCAAAAACGAAATTAACTGAACTCCAGATTGCACAAAATAAAATAATTAAGCTACTTTTCCACTACCCATATTTAACGTCCAGCTCAAAAGTTTACAAGGAGACCAAACTTATGACCATAAATCAACTATACATCTATCAAACATGCATACTTATAAAAAAAGTATTAAACAAAACCATTCACACGTCTATCAACCTTACACAAACAAACCAAATCACAAAACGTTCAACCCGGCGAGCCAGCTATATTGTGTTGCCGAAAACTCGGACTAATTATGGTAAGAAAATGTTTACTTTCGAGGGAGCACCACTGTTTAATAAACTACCTTCAAATATCAAAAGTGAAGACTCGTTAAATGTATTTAAAACTAAACTGTTCCAACATTTGTGTACTTAATTTATATGTTTAAGTCAGTGTGCGACGAAATTAATTAATGTTCAGTTTTTATGTTAATTTTCTCACGTAAGTGACTTTTTGTCTTTGTTGAGAAATAAATGTCTTTAAACTTAAACCTAGAACTTCAAAGTCACTTTACGGATTCCTTCGCGGACCCTGTTCACGTCATTTATCATTAGTTATCAAGTCTTATGCTAATTAGTCGCTCTCGTAGGAGAAGACTTAATAAGTCTTCTAATTTTTTCATAAATTTTATAAGAACATCCATAACGATGCTAATCCACAGTGCAGAAAAAAAAATATTCAGAGATACTACGCTACGTATCTGTTATAAATATTGATAGCTAGCACTACGTTCTTACATTTTGTTAGGTATGTGTGCATATCTATACGTCTTAGCCTCGTTGGCTATTGCTGGCCGTAAATACTTTTGAAATCTTTGGGTTTATTTGAATTTAGAAGAAGAAAATATTCCTTGATCGACAAGAGCTGATTCTTTGATTGTTTGTAAAAACTGTTCTCATGATAAAAAATAAATAGTATCCCTTGCATCTAATATCTTTGTTTAATTATACCGCCTCCACCCTCACAACACATTTTAACGCCTTTTTTGGTCACACCTGAATCTATTAACTTTTCTACAATGCGTAACGGAATAACACGTACTATAAAAAACGTTGTTATTTGGCTTCACTAATAATTGTTTTTACTCTAAAATGGAATTTCCAAGAACCGCGCAACATTATTCCTCAAACAGAACTTGTAGATTCAAGTCGGTAAGCCGTACTTTTTTTTATTCACAGAAGACCCTCTTCAGGATTCCAGTAAATAAATTCCAAAGGGATTGAAATCATCTATTCGCGGATTGTGAAGAAAATAGCACCGGGGCAGAGAAAACCGCAAAATCTGTGCAAAGTTTCGATTAGGTTGACAAAGGTGATTCAGGAAGACCCAATATTTTATTTTGTGGAGATCTCTTTTTATTCTCAGATAAAAGTTTTTACACGTGGATACAAGAACAATTAGATGTTATACTGAAATTTCGAAATAGTTTCAAGAAAGCACTGCAAAATATCCGTGTGGAATTGTCGTCTTCTACTGATCAGAACGAAATCACACTTCACACTAATATTTTAAAAATGTGAAAATATATTTGGATGTTTGGATGTTTGTTCCGCTTTCACGCTTTAACTATTAAACAGATTTGGATGATATTTGGAATGGAGATAGTTTGTACCTTGATGTTTATGAATCACTTTATTTTTTAATATTAACATAGTTTTGTATACCAAAATGTTAAAGGGACGCCTCGTAGTAGTAAAAACTGATATCAACCAAAGAATGCAGGGCAAGTTGTAAACGTAGAAGATTCCATATATACCTCAGACCTCAGGCGGCACTAAAACTATAAGCATAAAGGCTTTATGCTCAGCTGTGCGGGAGTTATGACGTCATGCCGCCCGACGCCTTGATCTTTGCTGTATCACGAATATTGAGATCCTTCACACTTTACGCTCTTCGCGCACTTTAGTGTGACGTCATGATAAGGCGACACACTTTATACGACACGAGCAAATCTACAATATGAATGCGTCAAGTGCGTGTCGAACACGCTAAATATTATTATTATAAAGAAAAAGACAAAAAATACTATTTATCATCTTGGAAATTATTACATTTCACTAAAACACAAATAATTATTAGTGAAATACCTTGGATGCTACAGATATGAGAACTAACAAGTACTGATACAAACCTTTCATTTGATTCTGTTCCGCACTCGTAAAAATAACAATAATCTCAAAGAGCATAAACTTTTATATTATGCAGAGCGTTAGACGACAGAAGTTAGTGAGCATCAGATCGTTTCTTCAAATGTTACGTCTTCTTTGCACTAGGGACGTCATATTTTATATCGAGCTTTCAACGATGTCATAACATAACATATTTTTCAATACACCTTGCTCCAAAATTGAACTTACGACGGCAGTACTCATAAACTGTAGGTACGGTAATTTACCGAATTTACCAAACAAGTGTGATTTACATTATTATTATTTTTTATTTCGACATGTTCTAACAAAAATATTTCATTTACTTATTTATTTTATTTATTTTTTATCGATTAATGATATTTTTAAATCGAATATCGTAGAGGCTGAATGTTCGTGAATGCCTTAATTATGCTTTTAAAAAGGAAACAAATTTTTAGTACGAGATTGGCGCTAATTTGTAAAATTTGAATTGTTTTTCATGTTGCGTTACCTCTTTTCTCACAAGTGTATTGAAAAACGTCGTATAACACACGGATTTTAGGTTTTATAACAAACTTGTGAAATTATAAACGGCCCGTTACAGTCCACTGCTGGACTATGAGCCTCCTCCACTTAAGTGGAGGGTTTTGCCATAATCTCCACGCTTGGCAGGCGGGTTGGAGATCGCAGATTAAAAGGTTACTGTATCAGAGAGCGCTGCTGCCCGTTCCCTGTTCAATGTGTAGTCCCTAAGTCGCCTCTTACGACACCCACGGGAAGAGTAGGGGTTGGTGACAAATGTATTCTACTCTGCCGTCACCACACGGCACTTTTCTTATCTTTAAAAATAAATAAATAACAACTACAGATAAGCAGAAATTAGCACTTCCAAAGAAGTCTCTCCTCACCGATTAACAATTAGGTTTTTAAAAAAAAACATTAAAAATAGGTACTCAGAAAGTCTTCTCTTAAATTAAAACCGTTTTAATTATTTTTTTTATTCTGCAAGGGAGCAAGAAATAACTTGGCGCTTTTGCTCTGTTTTCATGATGCCAGATGTTTTATTTACAGGTTGTTTTACTGAAAATTTGGGTGCTAGTACAAAACTCGTCCTACACTTTACGGACATCAAAATGATAGGACCAATGGCCAACAAACAACCTAATTTAATTTATAATTGAAAATTTGTTTGTTAGTTAACACTAAGTATAAGAAATAATTTCCTTACCAAAAGTTTATCAGCCCTCAAGGGCAACATCATCGAAGAGTTAGTGATCGATCGGTTACTAAAAATGTGTAAGAAACGCTCTAGGCAGCCGTATCATGAAATATACCTATATTTTCATTCACGCGAAAAATATTAACGCTTTATGGATGTGATAATTTTAACAAAAAAATAGAAACCTCCTTCAAATTGCCTTATATGGTTATCTCCACTAAAAAGTAACAAATAAAATAACATTCCAGATGGAACATGAAAAAAAATATTGCCAATATCCTCAATTAAATAGATAGGTAGTGTATTAAGTAAATATTTAGAATTTTGTACTTCCTTTTGGAGTCGGTGCCAGCCAAAAATTGAAGATGACGAAACTACGAGTATTTATTATTTATCGAATAAAACCTACCCGGACTTTCTTGGTAGTCGCTCCTGTCGTTATCCCTGCGTTTGGTCGGGTGCAGCATTGCATCCCGCGCAGCACAACAAAACATTTATATCATAAGCGCCCACTACACTCTCGTCCGAAGTTCTTCGACGAAGTCTCACGAAGTGTCAAATTGGTGTAAAAGTGAAGCCCGAAGTTGCACGAAGTGCCTCTCTATACTCTCGTCCTCAGCTTACTTCGATCAACTTCGCGAGTAGTGTAGTGGACGCTATAGACTATCAAAAATTTTTATTGATAGTCATATAGAAATATGTACTGACTTAACGACGACGACGACTTAAAACAGTTGCCCACGACTAATCGAAGATTTTTTGGCTGGCACCGACTCCAAAAGGAAGTACAAAATTCTAAATATTTACTTAATACACTACCTATCTATTTAATTGAGGATATTGGCAATATTTTTTTTCATGTTCCATCTGGAATGTTATTTTATTTGTTACTTTTTAGTGGAGATAACCATATAAGGCAATTTGAAGGAGGTTTCTATTTTTTTGTTAAAATTATTTTTATTTTATGATTTTCAGTGTTTTATTCAATATATTTTATGTAAGTAATTAATCCTAACCGCGACACATTTTCTATTATTTTTCTTCATTATCCAAAGCTAGGTTTTGTTATTTAACAGTTTCAGTACAAAGATATTATATTTTTGGTATTTGCTTAGTTTAGACTGCGTCTTTCGAGCTTTGCAACCGCGTTTAGTTGTTTATATAATAGTTTCTAAAATAACATAAGTTAAACTGGGTAAGAGGCTACGAAGTAAGAGGTCAATTGGTAGTCCAGCTGGCCACTAAACTGACAATGCTAAGAGGAGAGAATAGCTTCGCGATCCTAACGAAATAGGTATTTAGGAAAACATTTGCTATCGCTCGTGCGGTCGTACCCCCAGGAGAAAGAGAGCGAGAGCGTTGCAGCTCGCCGACAATAGATACTTTTCTTGATGAAATTCCCACTTCAGGAGAAAACGGTTTCCAATTACTAAATTTCAACAAATCACTTTGACACAGTTTTAATCAAAAAAATTACGTTACTTGAGGTGCCTATATAAGTTTGAATCTATTGCGAATTTTGAAAAAAGCTAAAACTATAAACCTAGTCTTTCATTGTGTCAATAACATACTAAAAAATCATGGAGATTGGAAAATATTTATAGAAGTGGAAAAACGTTTTCTCTTTTTGTATGGACGAGCACGATTCTTCCCTCTTAATAAGCTTACAGTTTATCCCGATACCTGGGCTATTCGTAAGGAGTTTCAGGTTTGAGATGGTATCTTGAAAGTCTATCGTTAGCTGATTACAGATAGTGAACGTAAGCTGGCTTCTTCTTTTTCTTCATATTGTGGATTATAAGGTCGACAACCAACCTCACACACCCTGGTCACACAATTAATATAGTACTGGGCCCTTGTCAAAACCCACTGACTTAGCTCGAGTAACGACGCCTTCTGTAGATATTAGAGCCGAGACACACGGCTTAACGTGCCTTCCGAAGCACGGAATAATCTTTCTTTTCAGACAATCGGGTGATTCAGGCAGCAATGTCCACACTAAACTGGAGAAAGTCTCACAAGGACATTTTCGTTTAAGAGTGTCTTCACCGGGATTCGAACCCGAAACCTCCGTAAAAAGATTAAAACACTCGACCACTCGGTCATAGAAGCTAAATTATTTGTGATTTCCAATACAATATCCGAAGATTGCAGGTTCTTGCCCTGCCACGGTCGCCAATAATGTGATAAAATCGAATAAATGGAACAAGGGAAACGTAGATTTTCAGCAAACTGACAAAACAAATTTATTTCGTTGCCTAGCAACATTCCACCACAAACGGTATCGCGCGCGATGCATGTTGCTATCACTGGTTGAGGAGTTTCCACTTTTATCTCTTATTCCATCATCAGATTTTAACAAAATTGGTATGGATCTATTCCTAAAGCACGTTCTATCGAATGAAAAAAGAATCATCAAAATCGGTTGAAAACTGACTGAGATATGACTAAAAGAATAGACGAATAACGACGCGAATGCTACATTGTTGAGGAATTTCCAAGTTTTACCTCATGTTTCACCATCAGATCTTGACGAAATTAATATGGTACCACCTCGAGAGTAAATCCAATCGAATGAAAAAAGAATTATTAAAATCGGTTAGCAATTGGCGGAGATATCTAATAACATACATAAAAAAAAAAAAATACAGACGAATTGAGAACCTCCTCCTTTTTTGAAGTCGGTTAAAAACATAGGCGATGTATGAGCGAACCGGAAACTTATACATACGAGTAGAGTTCTTGAACGAGACACTGTTATGTAATATAAGAACGAGTCCTGCGCTTTACGGACATCAAATTGATTAACGCTACTACATGTGTATTTATTAGCTATCACCCGAACACTTTAAACGAAGTTGTGAAGAAATCCAAAAGGGCCCCGGAGACGGTCAAACGGTTTGACTCAAACCTTACGTGTTTGATCAAACCGTTTGAGGTCGGTTTGAACGGTTTGTCAAACGGCTCTGCGCAGTCTGATTCTGTACGCTGTCGTAATTACACTTCTGACGCGTCAAACACAACAAAAATATGAAATTGCATCAAACATGCTTCAAACACGTAAATAATTGACAAACCGTTCAAACCACCTTTGTAAACGATCAGAATGGTTTGAGTCAAACCAAACTTTACGTGTTTTAATCAAACCGTTTGACCGTCTCCGGGGCCCTAAAGATTAGTTTAAGCGCTTAATATTTGAATGATTGAGGATGTAGAAAATCCTTGAGCTCGTTAAAAGTTGGAAAAGCAATACACTCGCTATACACGATACACTCGCTACACACGCAATAAACGCGTAAAAACAAATAAAATAAACGTGTTAGCTAATACTCCGATCAAGTCATAAATAGGGGATCGGACTGTTCACCATATTTTATGAATTTACCATATTTTATGAATTATTTTTAAAATATAGATTAGTAACAGACGATTCGCGAAGTAAAAAACAGAATCGGTTGAATAACGAATTCACAGTGATTTTTTAAAGTTTCAATATGTCTGTCTCTTTCAAAAACGATTTTTTGTATGGAGATTAATGGCGTTACTAAGAAATGACGTCACAAGTGAGTATGTGCCTCTCTGTCTAATCTTGAATTTCAAACCTTTATAACTCGGTCAATTTTAAAGATAGAGCAAAAATTATTTTAGTGTTCGATAGCAGAAACTGAGAAGTTTGGATTTATAAAATAAAAAATAAGAAGTCCGATACCCTTTTAGGTACAATGCAATAACGCGGTTGTCGATGTAAATTATTATTTTACTTTACATTGTTGACAGGCTGACGGGCGGGTGTAACAAATAGTTTCTCATTTCCTGGCGGTACAGCTAGCAAGTAATATAATAACTCTGCTAACATGTAGTACAAACGCAAACTGTTTTTTATACATTGTTTTAGAATATTAAATATTAGCGGTCCACCCGCGGCTACGCTCGGGTTGTGTATGGTTTTCCCGTGGGAATTACACTTTTCCCAGTAAAAAGTATCCTGTGTTAATCCAGGGTACAAACTATCTCTATTCCAAATTTCATCCCAATCCAGTAATCAGAGTAACAAACATCCATACATTCATACATACAAACTTCCGCGTTAATAATATTATAGTAAGGATGGCGCTTGACGTTTACATTAGAACGGCATTTTTACTAGCTAGTTTCCGATGAATATACGTATAGTAAACATAGACAGATTTGTTTGGACTTCCTTCCTTCCTTGCTTCCTTGGATGAAATATCATCCCTTGACATGAAAAAAAACCTTAAGACAGTTAAAAAATACCAATACTTTTGTATCCACCAAATGGCTAATGGTAGGACCCTGGACCAATGGCCAACAAACAACCTAGACTTAATTTAAAAAGAAAATGAGAAATCTTCGTCTACGAATATTAAAATTTGAAGTATAAGAAATAAGAAATAATTTCCTTACCAAAAGTTTATCAGCCCTCAAGGGCAACATCATCGAAGAGTTAGTGATCGATCGGTTACTAAAAATGTGTAGAGAAACGCTCTAGGTAGCCGTATCAAAAAAAAAAGGGAGAAAGGTATTCCTCCACTTTTTATGACAAGTAAAGAGTGATATTACCGCTTTATGGATGTGAAAACATAAGCGATGTTTGAGCCAACCGGAAAATTATACATAGAGTTCTTGAACGAGACACTGCCATGGAATATAAGTATAGAAGGAACTCACAAGAAACTTATCACAAGTTTTGATCTAACTTAATTCTGGAATATGTGTTTTTGGGTCAAATCTGCCACTTTAAAATTTTGCATGCTTGTTCAGTTTTGGTGACAAAATAATAAAATAACTTATAAAAATAATAAATGCAGCCAGGATAATATCGTCGTGAGAGGGGAACTTCGTTAGTAGCATGAACTTGAAATTTTGATATAACATAAGCTTTTGTAATAGTACATTGTTATACGAGGGGTGAAAGTAACGTATTTAGCGCCGAGACGGGGTATGGGGCTTGAGCGTAGCGAGGGCCCTAATAGTTCGAGGCACTAAATAAGTCTTTAATTTATTTTTTTAAGTTCTTTAACCCGTGGTAAACACTGTGCTTTTCATTACGAATACAAGGAAAGTAAAAATAAAAACACAAATTAGCTATAGAAAAAAAGAGTGACTTCCATATCTGACTGAATCAGATGAACTCTCATTGTAAACAAAACCCTACAACTCGAGAAACAAATGATAATCGGATTGTTGCTTTCCCGCCTATTTTTATTTTTTGCTGTGGCCGTGCCGGCCAGCTTTTGTGCCATTATTTTTAATTTCCATCATTGTGTTAAATATTTTGCCCAAATCTATTTTATTTTAAAGAAATAGTTGAAAGTTATGTAATTATAATAAAGTCATTTAAAAAATATATATTCTTTAATTAAAACTTAACTGTATGTTATTTAAATTAAACATTGCGCTGTAATTGAGTGGCTGTATAGAAAGATGGAACATAGTTCAATAGAAATGTAAAATTAGAACCAGTTTTTTTTTTATAATTTGCCAGAATGAATGAATGACAGCTGTCAGTTGAAAGTGATTCTCCCTCCGGGCTGAAAAGTATTACCTTCAATCCGCTCCTCAGGCAACTTCCGAACTACTTTCAGGGTATGAGTAATGAAAATAATTTTTAAAGAAAACTTGTAAAGTATGAAAAGGTATGCTCTAAAAACAAGGAAATCGTTTTAGAATTAAACTCATGATATGACGACACTCGCTGAAGATGACGACACTGGCACACGAGGTCCCAAGTTCAGATTCGTTTGAATAGTTTTAATTTTAATATCTGTTTTTTTTTATTTACAATAATATTTTTCTTGGCTTACCATACAGAGAATAAAAATGTAGAGCGCGTATATGTGTTTCTGAGTATGTATGAATAAACATAAAATAATTAGGTTCAATTGACATGACAAGACGTAAGGGGATTAACTTAGCTACTCAAAATGTCATGGCTGTCAACATCAATTAAGGGTAGACACATTATAATTAACCAATACGACCTACCTCTATTCGTTCAAGTTAACGATGTTATCTCAACATATACGCTGAAAGCAATTTTATGTTAGAGGGACAAAAAGCTACGATTTTGCGATGACATGTTGACGAAGGATAACAGAACCACTTTCGTGCGCGATCTAGTGTATTCGCCAACTGTCAGACGAGGTCAAGTTCACTCGCGATGCGCACGATTCTTTATGTATTCGATAAAATGTCACGGATGAAGTTAGTGTCATAAAGTTATTTTAAATCTGGCAATTTTTTCGAAGCGCAACTCTTTTTTATCTATGAATTGTGATTGATTGATGACTTTACTCATTGCTTCTAATTGGTTGAGGTATAGTCGAATCCATAAGTCCATCAATATCACTAGCGGCATCTGTAGAATGATTAAATCAGCATTTTACGGCGTTTGATGTTTAAAAGGTTTCCTTTGGCATAGTGAATACCTAGAACCCTTAGATCATTTTACGAAGGGTAGCCATCTAATTTTTTCATATAGGGTGGACCATGTGGGAAACACCCTGTATAACATAATGTGGAACACCTGTAGGTTCTAATATCGCGTCACAATATGACTAATAAAAAAGTTTGAATCATACACATCACACTAGTTTTTATTTCACCTCAATACGTGCAGTATTTCCAAGGTTATGACTGCGAGAAGTTCATGCACCTTTATCAAATTTCCGAGATTTCGCGCGCTTGCGTATAAAGTAGTACCGGGCGGCACACTACTGGTTAAGTAAGTAGGTACTCATACCTATACCTACTAGTATGCACCTTAAACACCAACGTAGACTACTTATTAAACCTATATACCAACAACGCACAGTTATATAAACTTGTCACACATTAGTGTTTTATAGAATAATTAGGCAATTAGATACAATTATCGGCTCGGCTATTCAAGACCACCGCATGCCAAGTGCCACTGCCGCGCACGGCGTATATCGCTCTTTCTCTTTCTCACATTCTCGCTTCGCCATGTACCGCCCCACCGCCGCCTGCGGGGGAGTTGCGAATGCGACTTGCGTTGCGCGTAGTGATGGGTTTTTGCCCGGAAAATTCCTGACGCTAGGGAATTTTCCCAAATACAAGGGAAAAAACCCGAAAAATTCTAATTATATATGTGGATTTAAAAAAAATTAACCCACATATATGATTACCATTCTCCTACACTCTTTGGGTTTACTGGTGGCAATTCAGCTTGTAACTAGACGATCAGGAAGGGTTATGTAACCTTATGTTTAAATACAGTTGGCATCGCTTAAGGAGAATGAATGCCCGTGCTAGGGCTGGGAGTGGTCATCTCAGGCTAGCATCATAAGAGAAATCCGGTGATGAACGCTCCGTTGAGGAAGAAACTACTCAACGGGCTCTTTAAGAGCTAGTCCATAACTAGTTCTTTCAGAGCTAGAGCTGTGGGGGTGGCTCAAGTCAACACACCCATCGCAGGCTCCAATGTCTCGCTTTGGCCGTGTATTCAGCAATTGTCTTCGGCCTGGTACTGGGACGAAATAAACCTAGTAGAGGTAGAGACCTAGGAGTGCAAAACGAAGGACCCACTTCAGCCAGCAAAGCAGATTGGAGCCACTAAAGGTTCCTTTCATATTCACATATATTATAATTGTAATAATCCCTGAGGCCTTTTTAGGTAACTGGGACAAATTGCAATTCCTCAGTTGAGCATGGGTTTTTCTTAGGTCGGAGGTTCAGTCGTGCCGGCTGGGTCATTCCTAGGTCGACTGAGGGCCAAAACCTACATTTTTCCTACATTTTTTTAACAACCCTATTGAACAAGCAAGGGATAGATGATAGCTAGGAATTACATAAATGTTGTACAGAGACACTTTGTTTTATTCTGTAGTTAGAATCCCAAAAAGAAGTCGATCATTACTGTAATCTTCTAAAAGAGGTTGGGAAATTCACACAAAGTAGTACGTTTCCGCTACTAGATGATTAATGGCCAATTTTAATTATTATAGATATCAGACGTTCAGTTACAACCGTTTGCTTTTCCTTCTCGCTCCAACACTGTTCGTTGTCTTTTTTTAGTAGTGCTCGCAGAAAACTCGCTAAATCTGAGTAGTTAGGTATGAATTTACTTACGTAATTAACCATCCCTAGAAAACGTTCTAGGGACTGTCTGTCGTTTGGGCTTGGCATATCACTTATGGCCTGAACTTTTGCCTAATCTACCTTCATACCGTCGGCGCTGAAGGTGTGATCCAAATACGTTACTTTAGTGAAACAAAATTCACATTTCTCACGATTAAATTTAATACCCACCTCTCTAGCCCGTTCCATCAGTGCTCTGAGACGCTTGTCGTGCTCTTCCTTCGTTGCTCCCCAGACTATGATGTCATCAATGAAGGAATCTACACCCTCCAGGTCTTCCAGCAGTTGGCGAACTTTAGCATGGAAAATTTCGGAGGCTGAGTTGATACCGTAGGGTAGGCGTAGATACTGGTACCTACCGAAGGGTGTACCAAAAGTGCAGAGGTCTGCACTCTCCTCCTCCAGCTGTAACATCCAGAAACTGGATCTTGCACCCAAATAAAAAAAAATCTTTTGGTCACTTTATTCTCATGCATCCAATACGAATTTTTAGGAAAATTGTCTGTATTCTGTTGCAAAAGCTGGTAGCGCAATTTTGCCTAACTACGCGGCGCAACGTTTAAGATTTTTTTTCAGCATAATTTTGTAAGATCACCTATACAAAAGGTATTTATTTCTAAATCTACATAAAATATTCTATATTGAAGTATTTTTTTTTTTATTAATTTATGTATAAGTTTTAAAGCTATAGCTGTTTAAATGTAGTTTTTCAGGTTTAATTTTTTACATTTCCATATTTTTTGCGAACCATTTGCATTAAATGAAATAAAAATACCAGAAATGAATTTCTCGTCTTAAATTTATACGAAAATACCAAACTTAGCCTCATAGCTATATTCTAGCGCTTACAATTTTTTGAGTTTGTCCGGACGGATCGTCCTTTTGTCCCTCCCCCCCGCCCTAGAGGGGTCGCTCCCGTTGAGTACCGATCTCGATCGGCCTCTTTTGACCCCATGAGCAACTGTACCAAGTTTCAAGCCGGAGTCATATTTTCTAAAGGTTTTTCAACTTAACGCCCCGAGTAACTGTGTCGAGTAATCATTTTTTTTCGTAGAAATTAATACAATCAATACATTATGTGTATAATTTTTTAAAAGAAGATTAATTGGGCTTTCTAAATTGGTAATTTTTATTTTTTATCTATTGAATAAAAAAAGATATAGACGTTTTTTAAATTTAAAAAAAATCTTAATTTACATTTATCACTATATTTTAATTTTTTATGCATAATATTGCAAATCAAACAGTGGAAATGAATTCGACACGTTTGATTTACCTCAAAATGACATCAAACTTGACCTTATAGCAACACTGTTAGTAACAGAAACTATGCCCCCCCCCCCCCCTATTCTCCCAATAAAAACTTACATTAAAAAAAATTATGGCTACCCTTCTTAAATCAGTTTTTGGGTCTAACTGAACAACTCCACAAAAGCAAATGTCTTAATCATCAATAGCCGTATAAAAAAGCGTACACCGGCAACTACACGTGCGTCTATACTTTGAAATATCTTTTTAATGATATAACCCTTTTCGTAGCAGGTCTTTTGTCAGCATCTGACAATGGCGGACGTGTCTTCGTTTTAGTTTTTTTATTTTAGTTTATTGAAGTGTTTATTTCGATAGTGCATTATCCAGTGAATGTTTCGGGACTATAAACTTAAATAAAACAATAGAATCGCTTACACTTTGCTGACATTATTAGATGATGCCAAGATGCCTTGTGGTGGCTTCAGTAATTGTACTATCATATTACTGAGCCCAATTCACCGAACAATCATCCAAGGATATATATCTTAAGCCTACAAATATCACTCGACACTGGCGAAATACGTCTATACAAGATGTGTCGCCATTAGTTAGGAAGAAGAAAAAAAAACCCTTTTCGTACTTTTGTATTCTTGTGGATACAAACCCGTACACTTCATCTATAATAGCAAAGACTGAAGATAAAATACTTTAAGTAAATTAGTTATTCCAAAGGACGCACGTGATATGGATGCACTTATGAACCTGTACTGTACATTATAGTCCCTTTTTTATTATTGATTACAAAACAGAATATGGTAGTTTTTAGAATGACTATAAATACAATATTTATTAGTGACGGCGAAACCATAGGAGAATCCGTATTTGTGGAGCTTACAGACATGGTGTTAACAAAGGAATGATTTACACGTTTCACATTCAATTATTATGCTCACCAATAAATAACCAACTTTAACGAGATTTCAATAAAAAAAAGATGACCAAGATAAATGGTTAACTCTAAGATAAGATCAAATTCAAGCAATCAGGTCAAGCTATACTGCAATAACGATCCTATATAACGTTCTTAATTTCTCCTTCACTTCATTTGACAGACATATAACGTCCCCATCTCACCTCAGGGCTTCTCGCAAAAAATATCTAATATCAATGAGAGTAATATAAGGTCGTATGTCGGCCGGTCGCGGTGACAAGGGGCGACACCGCGGTCGCGCACGCAACCCCGCAACATCAATCAGATCTTTGCCCCGCCCACAACCTTCCATTAGTTGCCTAACAATTCTCCTATTAATTGATCTACTAATTCAGTTACGTTGAGTGGTTCGTGGCTTATTATGCAGCTAAATGGATAGACATAACCTTACGATATTGTCATATATTTTCATCTCGATGTGACTATTCAGGTATTATCTTCTTAGGTCTATGGATGCATGCTATTGAAATTTATTTCTGTCTTCGATCAAAGGATCCTTTCTTTGATCGAAGATTTCAGTAGATTTCATCGTCTTAGTGTATGGATGATGCTGAAACGTACATTCCTTGTACTTATCTGTATTTGGAGAATATCAGCCATTTTAGGCATTTAACTAATCTTATATTCATAAAAAAAATATTATTATTTCAATACGCCAGGTAGCTTCCGAAATATTGAATTCATAAATCGCAAAATCAGATGTCAAATAAAATTTGCTCAGTTTATTTTAATTAAATAAATAGTTATTGGCTTGTATGCGTGTGAGTTTTACTGGGACTAAATTTCAAAATTATATACAAACCTAGTGATACTCGCCATTATATTACTTCGAGCTACGTCATTTGATTTATAGACAAAAAGTGTATTCCAAACGTGACCAAACATCACTTAATATCCACTTCACTACGATTGAAGAAGTCAGAATTTGTTGTATTTCTATATTTTTGCTTTCCACCAGTTAGATCAAAGTTAACCCAAACTAGCCTCGAGTAAGTCATGCAAATATTTGGTTCAACTCGGCGTTAGAAGGGTCTAATCGGCCGAATAAAGAGCTATTTTCCCCCTCTTATAATGTTTGTAAAAAAGTGGTAATTTTTCCACAGTTTCACAGTTAGACAGGGCGGGATTTTCCAACTTTAAAGATTTTTGCGAAAAATAGACCGCGTGGATTGTATCCGATTTGTTGAACCAGTTTAAAAATATTTATTTTCAACAGGATTCAAAATTACGTTATTGTATTATGGTTTATATTGTTGTTTAATCATTCAAACCGGGTCGGTTGTCGACCACAACCCACACGATGATGATGATGATGATTTAAACCTCTAACGATGTCAACAAATAAACAAACATACAATGTTTGAATTATATTTAAAGTATTGTATAGATGAATTCAACTATTTGTTTATTTAATTGCATTGTGTAATATCAAACCGGATTAATAGGGATTATTCGGGAATTATTGTTTGTACAAAAGTGTGTTTCTACGAATATTACAATACGAGTATAATCATAAAATCTTCTACCTACACGTGTCACGGAACCAGACAAACTAAGTACAGGTAGTGTGTAGGTATATCCCAAACGCAATAAAATTGTCGTCAACGCTGGCTCTAGACAGACGGACTGCAATTCAACTGCAATCCGACTGCGAAATTGCAGTTCAGATGCAATTTGTATACAGTTTCATTGCAGTCGCGCCAACTGCATCTGAACTGCAATTCGGCAGTTGGATTGCAGTTGAATTAATTGCAGTCCGCCTGTCTAGAGCCTAAGATTCGTGAGCTCTGAGGTATTGCCTCCTCGAGTCAATACCGCAGAATAAACAATTGAGAACGCGACTGAATCAAATGTATGTTGTCTCATGATCGCTATAGTAACTAAGGAGTACTAAGAACGTGATTTTTCTGATTCAATATATCGATGTTATTTGTCAGATTAATGTGTTTTCCTTTTATTTATCAATGTTCCTATCGTAGTTGATTCAGAATACTGTCAGTAAATTTAAATAAATTATATAATTGTAAAACTAAAGGAAAACTGCCACCTATAGTCCGGCGGTCTTTTAGTCGGTCAGAATATAAAATTGTAATAATTTATTTATTTTTGTATTTTTTTGCATACCATTCTTCCCAACCAAATGAAAACATTTTTCTCCATACGTATTTAGCATTGAATGTAACAGTTTTATAAAAAAATATAGCGTGGGATACGATTGTGGGTCTACAAGATAAACTTGTGTCCAAGTTCTTTTACTAAGAGTATGGATTGACCAAATTTTTATTTAAATTCTACCCTTTGCTTTTTAAGGTTCTTTCATAGATTTTTATAACCAAATACCAACATAGTTTAAAGCAGTATTCACCACCAGACAAACGAGAGAAATATCGTCAACATAAACAAGTAGCATCTCTACGGAGGAACAAAGTATTAGCCACGAGAACATTACAGAGCCCGCTCCGGCCCCGCCGCGGTGCGAGAGGTTAAACTATGACGTCATTAAGACACATCTGTTAGCTTTCAGCATTAGCGTAAATTGCAAAGCGCTGATTTTCCGTATTGTGCCAAAAGAACTAGTCTTTGTTTGCTTAGAAGGGACTATAAGGTTCCATAGGGTAGTTAACATATTTTTTACATAGATCGTATTCTTCTTCTTAGCGAGTCGATGGCAAGTCGAATTTTATAATATTGTAGCCCAGAATGTGGCCACTTGGACGGCGGAATGTGTGGCAGCCATCAAATCTTGCTGCGTGCAGGTGGCAGGGCACGCAGGACATGATGTCAGGTGGGCCTGAGATCTCGACCATGTAGAAAGCAAATCCCCTTATTTCTACGCGACTGCCCAAAAAAAGAAATGTAATGTGTTCAGTCAGGGTTCATGTATTTATGTGCGTTCTATATGCTTTTACAAATTTGGATGTGTGGGATATTGTTAGAACCCTCACATCAGGCCCAATGATACTGTCCACATGTTTTTGGAAGGGCAGTCGTGTATTTTAATTTTAAATAATTTGATTATTTCGCAGATGCTATATTTTAATATTTATGTCTCAACTATGAAACAATTATTTAGTGTCAATCTAAATACCTCATACTATGTTAAAATTCATAAGAAAACACATACTTACATACAAACTACATACATACTCAAAAACCGAATAGTCTTTCAGCGGAAGCGTTATTATTTTGCAAGCTAGAATTCTCATTAACTACCTATTTCCGAAAACCTATACATACGCCTTTACATATAGATACTGTGTTGGTTGATGCTATAAAATAGCCACAGGGGACAGATAAAACCACGCGGCTGTGCATTTGTTTCCATTGTCCGTGTGACGTCATTGCCGATTGTGCGCGCGATTCATTATTATCATTTATTATTGCCTTTCAAAATTATCCGACTACTAATGCTTTGACGTGTGATCATTGTTTATATATGTCTATAAGCACAATAACATTGGTAGTCTATTATAATATCAGGACATCTGATAAAATTTCTAGTCTATCCGTTAATAATTTTATAAATTTACTCTTACTAACAATCTTTTAAAAGTTTACTTAAATTCTGGTCTTAAATAAAATCAGTATTTATCAATAAGCACAGGTTATAAAAGTTAGTTTTTATCCCTGATACCAGGATTTGTGAGAACAAGAAGAACAATAAAACTATTGGTTCTATTTAGTCAAATCGAACTCTCCTATTCCGTTACTTATTTATCAGCGGCAGTTATTTATGGAGGTCTAAAGGTTTCTGTCGTTGCCGGGTCCGTGTTCCTCGGGGAAATCTGTTCCATTTCATTCATAAACTCGACTACAAAATGTTTAATGGTGGTGCTCTTTGCCGAGTTTATTTATAAACATACTACCTTTTCTACCCGGCTACGCCCGGGACTGAAATTAATGAATCACAAAAAATATTTTAAATTAAATATTCTTTATTCTTTATTTCACAAATATAGTAGCCTATAACCTGGTCAGTAATCTCTTCTATCGATTGGTACAAACCCTATCGAAATCGGTGCAGCCGTTCTCTAGTTATAAAAGGACAAACATTCAGTTTTATATAGTTAGATAACATGCGATTGTTTGTTTTAAAAATAGTCATATTTGCAAATAAGTTACTGAACTACTTTATCATTTTAAACTTTTAAGGCTTTCAATAAAATTTAGTTTTATTGAAAGCCTTTTAAAGCTGAGCTCCAATTATTTTAATACCCCTAGTTCCACTCGACTCATCTTTTGCACCAAAATGTCGAACCGATGACGTAAGCCAATAACAACCTAGCTTGCAACGCGTTGTGTACATTACAATGCAAATGTACATTTGTACACAAAGGCTTTGTGATTGCAGCGGCACACTGACAAGGAAAATGTTTGTGCAATTTGTAAAACCTTTTCCATACGTTGATCCATAATATACCTATACAATTACAATGCAATCAAAATTCTCTACGAATGTGTAACAACTTGTGGATGAACCACGTAACTTGACTAACCATCCACCAAACAAAACTCATCGTTATTAGCTCTTATAGTCCCCACCGAGGGGCTCAAGCCTGCAACCTAAACTAGGCTGGGCAGACCATGGGATTCGCAGACAAAAGAATTGTAGGCTTCCTTGCGATGTTTCCCTTTCAGCGTCGAACTCATCAACGACCCGTTACAGTCCACTGCTGGACTATGAGCCTCCTCCACTTAAGTGGAGGGTTTTGCCATAATCTCCACGCTTGGCAGGCGGGTTGGAGATCGCAGATTAAAAGGTTACTGTATCAGAGAGCGCTGCTGCCCGTTCCCTGTTCAATGTGTAGTCCCTAAGTCGCCTCTTACGACACCCACGGGAAGAGTAGGGGTTGGTGACAAATATATTCTACTCTGTCGTCACCACACGGCGGATTTTGCACAAAACAAACATGTTTGGGTAAAAATACATGGATAAGGCCGCCCATCTGAACACTCTACTTCTCGTTTGTGTATTTCTTGTGTTAAATACAGCATATCCAATTCTATTTTATTATATGGAGAGCCAACCTAAAAATAAAGCTACAAATAAATATAAAATATGAATTCGACTCCACTATGGGTAAAAATAGTTTGCACGTATGGAACGTGCACAGCTGTTTATAACATAAATAGCTTTAGCGAGTCATGTGCTAAACAATAACAATATGGATGTGTTTGTGGTAGTAACATTCCTCTAACTTGCACCAAACTTGTACCTTGCACACGACATTTGTCAAATTGCACACAAGCCATCTTATAGGTATAACGCCAGCGAACTCGCATGTCTGACTAAAATTTAATAGTAAATGATGACAAAATAGTGGTGGGAACATACACAAAATCTGTAGGAGGTAAAAGAAAATGTGCTCGAGCACACCCTAAATTAGAGCGCAAATAGAATGCGGATTGGCAATTTTGCGCATCTTAAATTTGTCTATTTGTAGCCTTATGCAGGTCTCCTAAGAGTCTTATACGGGCTCAAACTTTTTAGGGACCTTTATAACATTTTATTTTTAAATTCACAGAAAGTCACAAGAATGATAGAATAGGCGATCGGACTATTCCTAAATTTACCATATTTTATGATGTAGTTATTTTTATTAAAATATAGATTAGTACCAGACGATTCGCGAAGAAATAAACAGAATCAGTTGAAAAACGAATTTACAGTGATTTTTTAAGTTTTAATATGTCTGTCTCTTTCAAAAACGATTTTTGCGTGGAGATAATATGGCGTTACTGACAAATGACATCACAAGTGGGTATGTGCCTCTCTGTCTAATCGTGAATTTCAAACCTTTATAACTCGGTCAATTTTGAAGATAGAGCAAAAATTCTTTTAGTGTTCGATAGCAGAAACTAAGAAGTTTGGATTTATAAAATAGTCCGGTCCCCTATTTAAATTCGTATTCCGTTCTCTCATATTCTTGGCAACACTAATAATACCTACATGTATTTAAGATCCATGTAGCTACTTAGCATATATAACACGTTTGGCTTGTAAGCCATAAACATGACGTGTGGAGGCAATTAATCCTAACATCGGGAATCGTCTCTGGCTCAGGCCCTACTGAATTAATGTTGCTTTAGACTTATCCAGTGCTGGCATGCCAGTTTAAAGATATGCTTAAAATTGTACTCCTCGTCGTAAACAAACAAATCAATTTGAACAAACGAGAAACACTACTTACGAGTTACGAGTAAAAAATAACGTTCGTTTAGTATCCTGATGCTTCTGTTACAAGTTCGGAAAAGATAGTAAATTTACTGAATGTTTATCGTAGGTTATTAAAAAGCATTCCAGACAGTTAAATTTAAACATTAATTAACAAATAGTTAGTATAATGGATAATGCTACAGATGACGCTGTTTTTTTTCTTGCATGTCTAAAATCTTAAGTACTTATAAACGTTTCAAAGCAAATACGAACAAAATTTCATAAGAAATACTTCAGTATAGTTCTTATATGACGATAGCATGCTAGCACTTGATCGGTTTGAACTAACTTAACTTTCAGTGGCTTAGCTATACCCGCCGCCTTTAACTAGGTAAGTAATTAGTTTGTGTTGATCCCTACTATAACTCAAGTGTTTTAATAGCCTACTACAGAACAAAACTTTTAACAGATAACTGCGGCATGTGATAAAACATTTTTATGTTGAATCTTCTCGTCATCTTCTTATTAACTGGTAGACTATCCTACTCATATATACAAAGAAACAATAAACTCGGCTACACGACCGGGACCGTTTCTTTCATAATATTTGATCGTCTCTTTGTATTACTTGTTTGCGATAGTTTGATTTTGCGATAGTTTTCACACTTATCTAATATTATAAATGTAAAAATATATTTGAATGTTTAGATGTTTGGATGTTTGTTGCTTTCACGCCGAAACTACTGGACGGATTTGGGTGAAATTTGGAATACAGATAGTTTGTACCTTGGATTAATACTTTTTTTTACCGGGAAATGTCATATTCCCACGGGAAAATCTTACATAACGCGAGCGTAGCCGCGGGCGGTCCGCTAGTTCTTCAATGTGGGTTATAAGAGCATAGTTTGACCTCTATTTTTAGTATTGCTTTGTGGTAAGTAAAATGTTATCTCATGCTGAATATACCAGCACCCTTGAAAAATCGATTTAGTATTTGATTTGTCGAATAAAACATTGCATCCTGATGGTAATGTGTCTCATATCAATCAAAAGCATGTTTACATTGAAAATAACAAACAACTACACTCACCGGCACATCTAACCGCCCACCCTTGTATTTCGGGTTAATTTTAAACTGCGCTTATTGTTATACATTACAATTGATTTATTGATAATTTTACGATAACTTAAATACACTTAAATAAACGTTAAATTAAAATTTTTTATCTAACATCAGCTGTAACTAATATAATTATAAAGAATCACGAGTATTCCCTGAAATGAAGGGTGGGCGGTTAGATGTGCCGGTGAGTATATATTAAAAGTTAGTAAACTAATGGGGTTGCGGATAGACAAGACATGTCTACTTGCTTCAACTACTTGAGTACATTAATTAGTTTTCCATTAACGATTTCCAGAACATAACGCTCACATCAATAATTCCGCTACATCTGATAGAGGTCGAAGGATTCCCGTATAACTATCTCCTAATATCACCACTGATAAGGGTGGATTCTGTAACTCATGTAATTTTCACCCTTATGACGACCTCCTATCGTAAACTATTCGTAACTTTATGAAACTATTTCGGTTACATAACGAGACAGTAATGTTATAACGTCTTTAACACAAGCCCGCACGAGATTACGAAGAGGTTTTTAATTTGTGACAGCTTATGCCATAGTGGATTTAATTAAGTGAAATAAAACTTTAAAAACCTATTGTAAGTATATTGGAGTATTGCCACACGAAGTAATAAAATACTAATAAAACTTTAACTATTGTTGCTTTGTAACTACAACTAGCACTGACGATCTCAATATATACTTTTAAGATGTAACCTTGTTATACTAGAATGTTAAAAATTGCACTTGAGAAAATCATCTAATATAAGAAAATAAAGAAATATAAAATCTAAAGTAGGTACAACAGCTTCACCACCAATAGTGTTAGGGAAATCTTTTCGGCCTTAAAGTCAAAGTCAAAATAATTTATTTCCATAGGATGTTATTACATCACTTAGATCCGTCATTACATTTTTTTGGGTGAGTTCACTAACACAATGGCGGAATCTGTGGAGAAGAGCTCACCGAAGAAACTCCACAGTCGTCGCATCTTGTGCGTTTCCTTTTTTAAATAAAATATTGTTAATTACAAAATTAATTCTTATTATATATCGAAAAAGCCTGTTACTCAAACAATCTATTCCCATGGACATCTGTCTTCTAAGTAATCAGATATCCTATAGTAACCGTTTTTCTACAATTTCTGTTTTATAATTATTTTAAACTTGTCTAAAGGCAAGTTTTTAATATCAGTAGGGACCTTATTGTAATAGCGTATACAATTGCCTTTGAAAGAATTACTAATTTTATGTAGTCGGCTGACATAAGCAACCAACTTGTCTTTATTTCTAGTATTAAAGTTGTGTATATCACTGTGCTTCTGAAAATTACTTATATTTCGTTTTATATACACAAGATTGTCATAGATATATTGAGACACAAATGTCAGAATATTGATTTCTTTAAACTTTTCCCTCAGTGACACTCTAGGCCCTAATCTATAAATTGCACGAACAGCCCGTTTCCGCAAAATAAATGTACTATTAGCATTCGCAGCGTGACCCCACAATAAAATACCATAGGTCATTAGACTATGAAAGTAACTGAAGTAGACTAGTCTAGCGGTGTCTACGTCGGTAAGGGCTCTAATTATTTTAACTGCGAACGCTGCTGAACTCAGTCGGTTCGACAATTTATTTATATGAGAATCCCATTGTAGTTTGGCATCTAAAGTAATGCCCAAAAAGACAGTCGAATCTACAAGGTCCAATTTCTGCCCTTTTATAAATATATCTGTAGTTACCGGTTTCACATTGGGTAATACGAATTTAATACATTTAGTTTTCTTTTCATTCAGTAATAAATTATTAACAGTAAACCAATTTACTATACTAGAGATAGCATTGTTTACGTCGTCATAGTTTGATTGTTGTCTTTAAATATCAAAGAAGTATCATCGGCAAACAATACTAACCCATGTTTTGCTTTAACAAGATAAGGTAAATCATTAATATATACTAAAAACAAGAAAGAACCAAGAATTGAACCATGCGGGACGCCCATACTTATTGAAGATCCGGGTGATCTTTTCCCATTAACATCGACCATCTGAACTATATCTGTTAGATATGACTCCAGAAGGCCAAGAGCCTGATCTTTTACACCATAATGGCGTAGCTTCCTGACAAGAGTGTCATGATGGACGCAATCAAAATCCTTGGATAGATCGCAGAAGACACCTATTGCATCCATTGCGTCTTCCCAGGCACCAAAAATATTGTCAATTAGTTCAACACCAGCATCGGCTGTTGAACGACCCCTTGTGAAACCAAACTGAGCGACATGAATTAAATTATTGACAAAAATGACTCTGCAATTAATTAAGTATGAGTTTTTCAAATATTTTGCTAAGAGTTGGTAGTATCGATATAGGTCTAAAATTTGTGGGGTCTGATGTACTACCGGCTTTGAATAGAGGTATCACTTTACTTAGTTTCATCAAGTCAGGGAACACACCATTATATATACATTGATTAAATATGCAACAAAGGTGAGGTGCGATACAATCTATAATGGAACTTATAATTTTTACAGATAGACCATGGACGTCAGCCATCTTTTTCATTTCCAGGGATTTAAACGCTTTTACAATGTCCTCATTATTTACGTGCCTAAATTTAAAATCTGTTTTACATTCCTCAAAGTTCTGCTTATGTATAGATTCAGCAGCAGCGGGAGATGAATTTAAAGACTTGGTTGTTGAAACTGGAATTTCCGTAAAGAAATTTTCAAAAGCTTTTGCTACTTCTAGGTCTGTACTTAACAATTGATTACCTATTTTAAGCTTGAAGTTATTATGTGTAGCTTTCCAGTCTCGCTATTTATAATTTTCCATGTCGTTTTCATTACATTGCTACTAGATTCAATTTTATTTTTAATGAAATTGGATTTAGCTACGGCACAAACGCGTTTAAACATTTTTGAATAACTACGAACATAATCTAGAAAGGCCGTACTTTTGGTATATGATTTCTCTTCATAGAGTTCATATAATTTTCGTCTGCTCCTATGAATTCCCACTGTTGCCTAATCACTAAACAAAGCTTTGTTATTAACTTTTATAGTTTTTGATTTAAATACCGTATCATATTCATTTTTGACAAAGTTAAATACTGAGTTATACAATAAGTTTGGATCGTCACTGTATGTTATTTCCGATAATTTATCTAAAATATTATTCCTATAGTGTTCTAGCCGAGTGTCACTAATGGGGACACATGTAATATCCTCTTTTTGGTCCTTTTTTATTTTAATATTGAATATACCTATCTGACCAGAGTGATCAGAGGTTAATTTATTGATGACCGATTTGTAAGTGAGCGTAATGTTAGAAAATATATTATCAATGCAAGTAGCAGATGTTGCAGTAATTCTAGTAGGCTCCAAAAAAAGATAGTTCATGTTGTGACATAAAAATAAAGATTTAAATCTAGTACAAGTATTATTATCCTCTAACAGATTAACATTAAAATCACCACAAATTATAAAAATTTTGTTTTTATCGCTGATTTTAGTTAACGCTTTATCCATTATCTTTTCGAATAAATCAAAAGATGAATCTGGTGGTCTGTATACACTCATTACAACAAGTTGTTCAAGTTCAATACAGGCTATTTCAATAGTACGCTCAACTGACAGGCTCACTATGTCAACTGGTTCCTTATATTTAAAACTATTATTAACAAGTATTAAGGAGCCACCGCGTTCTGCTTCTTTTCTGTTGAACGAACTAGCTACGTGGTGGTTATTAAAGCTGAACATGAACTGATAACTTTTTAAAAAGTGCTCTGTAATACATAAAATATCAATATTATTACAGTTCATGAACAACTCAACTTCTAATTCTTTGCTTAATATGCCCTGTATATTTTGATGAACCACGTTTAAAATATTCTTGTTTTTACATTTATTACTAGTAACTTGATTTAATGGGCAAGATGAAGGTATATTTATACAAATATTAGGGCTACTGCCAGAGTTACTCTCTGTTGTCCTATGGGTTAATTTAAAGAGCTTGGAACAGATTCCAATGGGTAGATGTCATTATTATTACTCTGCTCAATAGAAGCAGGCGTTTCATTAGTCAAAAAATTGACTGAGTTCAAAATAAAATAAGATAGCAACTCTGCTATCTGTTTTGTATAAAACCTAGATAGGTAATACCTATCCTTAGTCAAATAAAAATATTTTCCAATACAAATATTGGTGTCTATGAAATGAAATTTTTCAGTATGTCGACATGTCAATGTATGTATAAATGTATTATAATCATGTCTTATATAATTCTCATGTTGCGACAAAGATTGGCTGAAGGGAAATGCAAATAAGATTATTTTATCTACATTTTGTAAAGAATTTAGTTTGGAAAAGTATTTAGTAATTAGTTTTTGAGATACATTTTCCCTTCTACCAATTAAAATAATTAGGGTCATTGGTTCTAAAAACTGCGATGACAACACTTTGTTTAATATTTGTGAATATGTGGCGCCAGGCATACAGTTATTTAATATTGCCTGGCCCACGCGCCGACTAAGTTGTAAACCCATATTTTTTCCAAGTTCATCGCTGTACATTATATACCTATTCTTTGTTCGAGAGGAGGAGGCGTTATTGATAACAGCACTCAAGTCGACTGACGGCGCCTTGGTCAGTATCAGCTGTTCGGCCAGCTGTTCGGCGGGACACACGGTCGGCACGGAACAGCTCGCTGGAGCTTGTTTACAATCACAGATGTGATTGTCGGTCAAAGATATGAAAGTGTCATAATTATACTTACACGTCTCCAACAAACTATTCATAGCCGACACATGTTCCTTAATTTCGTTTTGTGCTGACTCATATTTACGTGTAATACTTTGTAATGACGAGTTTAAGCTATGCATATCTGACTGGAGGCGCCGTGTGTCACATTCGTACTTTTCTGTAGTTTTTTCCAAACATAATCTGCAATCATCGATTTCGTTAATTAATTCGACACGTTCCTTGCTACAATTTACATTTTTACAAAATATTTTATTACTATTTGCTAGTTTTTGAGTTTTTTTTTATAAAATTATTCAATTTAACATATTTCTTTAATTTACTACAGCTCATAGTGGTAACAGATTGCGATCTGTTAGGACTATCACAAGTAAGATCAATTGTTACAGATGAATTTTGATCTGTGGGTGAGATGACAGAAGATACAGGTGGAGTGATCAGCTCCTCAAAGAGAGACTGGGTCTGCGCCGACCTGAGGCTATCGTTTGCAGTTTATGCACTAGTTAACACAAAATACACTTAATTAATACGTATAACAAATGCGATAAACTTGGAAAATTGTATTAAAGTATTTTTAAATCAATAAAATGTATCAAATCCTTTGTTTACAACCTATTCGCCAGTGTTGCTCTTCTGACCCGAAGTTGGAATTACCACGGGAAAATGCAAAAAAAGGATAGGATAAGTCAAAAACCTCGACTTGTCGACGTTCGCTAGCGAGTAAATCTTGCAATTTGTCAATAAATTAATAAAATAATATATCCTCTAAGCTTACCCAACCGCGCAGATGTCCACTTTCAGGCCTTTTTGGAGAAATTTCACAAAAACTTGCAGTTCGTAAAGAGTTGAAAAAAGCGGCATGCACAGACAAAAATTTTCTTCACAGACGATGTTTTGTTTTTGACGTACAACACCCCAGTATAAAGAGAAAGAGAGGGATATATACATAAAATACTATGTGTTAGAGTTAAAGCGCCAGATGAACATGTAATGTGTTAGATGTCGCTAGTTACGAGGGCTGCTATTTATGTATCCGGAATAACAAAAAATAACAAACATCTATAACCAAATATACTTTTATTGCTTTTCAAAATATTCCCCGTGATGATCGATGCATTTTTTCATACGTTGAAACAAACTTTCCTAGCATTTTTTCCATTCTGTATCGGGTATCTCTAAAACGTGCATTTTGAAAGCATCAACGGCTTCTTCCCGGGTCGAAAATCGGTGTCCACGTAATTTGTTCTTCACGCTTGGGAATAAATAAAAGTTGTTGGGTGCCAAGTCGGGACTGTACGGCGGATGACCCGTCAATTCGATCATTTGACTATTTAAATACTCTGTTGTTGCGGCCGAGGTGTGACAGCTGGCGTTATCGTGGTGAAGTATTTCTCCAAAGACTTCTGGCAAGCAAATGGTGGTGTACCATTCAGAATTAACCGTTTTCGATTCTCTAGTGGTACTGTAGCCATAAATGTCCACTAATACCAAAAAAGCAGGCATTTGCTTCAAAGTGCTTTTTGCACGAACAACTTTAGTTGGGTTTGGCTCATTTTGGAACACCCAAACCGTTGACTGTTGTTGTTTCGGGATCATACGCATATATCCAAGATTCGTCTCCTGTGTAGATATTATGAACAGCTTTTGATGTACCACATTTGTATTTTTCTATCATTTTTGTGCACCAATCAACACGAGCCTGTTTTTGTTCAACTGTTAAGTTGTGCGGGATCCAACGAGAACAAATTTTTTTTACAGCCAAATGTTCGTGTAATATTTTATAAATACTCGTCATACTAATGCCCAGAAATGCCTCTATCTCGCGATATGTAACATGACGGTCTTGCATTATAAGTTCGCGCACAGCATCAATATTTTGTGGTACAACAGCCGATTTAGGGCGTTCTTCTTTAAAATCGTCCGCAAGCATACGACGACCACGATTAAACTCACTGAACCAGTGTTACACAGTGGTTTTCGATGGGGCTTCCTCCCCAAAAGTCGACAAAAGTTAATCCATGCACTGTTTTTGAGTTAATCCACGCCGAAAGTCGTAATAAATCATAGCACGAAAATTTTCACGAGTCAAATCCATGGTGATAGACAATGAATTTTAAAAATGGCGCCACAATGTAAAAACAATTGACAGATGAATAAAACAAACTTTATTTTACAGCCAAAGAGTTCTATTTTTAAATGTTATAATTTCTTTTTAAATATTGTTTATGTAAGTGGCCAGTTCCGGATACATAAATAGCAGCCCTTGTAAAACAAAAAATCGCGTCATAATTGACAGCGAAGTGGCGGCAAATTCAATCATCCAACATCCTTCCCCGCGAGAAAGGCTGAAAAGCCTTTATCAAACCAAGAGTAGAAATAAGACTGAGTAGTAAGAAGTACAAATTATAAAAAATAAATTAAAGCTTGTAAGAAGGACGTCCATTCAGTGGACCTCACGTTTGATACTCACTTCATGTAAGATTCCGTGTATATGATAGAATGATAAAATAAAAATGGATGTAAAGGGCTTGTACACAACACGTTCCATAAAATAAAATCATTCTGTCAATCTCTACGCCCACGTGGTTAACCATGGCCTGACTCATATCTATACGTAGACGAATAAGAATTTTCCATCCTAAATTATAATTCATTTGGTAAAAGAGGTTGAAATCTCATCAAGAGCGATGAGTAATTTAATTTAATTTCCATGAAAGATTCAAGTAATTTACAAATGCCAAATGTACAAGATACAAAGTAGCTTTGCCACAGTGCGCCTAACAAGCCCAGTGCTGCAGACATTGTAACGGCAATTAGGGTTCCCGACGCGCACGCATAATTTAAACAGAATTTAACACGGTAAATCACTCCTCCGGCTATATTTTCAAGTTCCGAAATAACCTACAACGGTCTACTAGTATAAGTAGTTTGTTTATGTAACTTTGATTATTAGTATTAAATAGCTTATCCTATTCTGTTTTTCTTGTGTGCACCGTCCCACAGTTCCAATGAAGTTTTCTTGTACCCTAAGGTTGCCTGGAAGAAATTGCTACCTTAGCAATAAGGCCGCCTATCTGTACACCCTTTTATCTATCTTCTGTACTTTCAAGCTATATCCTTGTGTGCAATAAAGTATATTCTATTCTATTCTATTCTACATCCCACACAAAACAGATAAGAAACATTTTCCCAAAACAAGATTGAAGTTAACACGAACAACGTAATTGAAGATGATAAATTCTTTTCAATTCAATATCCAGGGCAAAAACACGCAGGAATATTCATAAGACTCTGACGCAAGAAATTAGGGGAAGAAGGCGGGAGTAATGCAATCCGCCAAAATAACGCTTTTCAGATGAGTTACAAGGATTCTCTGAAATAAATTACTCAAGCGCTAGGCCAGCCCACGTAGCGTGGATTTACGAGTAACCCCGGCCCGAGGGGACGCTCCCCTCGCTACACAACTCATCAATTTCCTCAGGACATACGACTTGGAATCCTGTTAATTAAACTATGCCGCCAAATTAAACCAGCACAATCGCGGGAGACGCGGTCTTGCGGCGGCGGCGGTGCGGCAGCGGTGCGGTGGCGGCGCGGTGGCGCGGCGGCGTGCGGGGAAAGTATTCACATTAGGGGCTAGCGAGTGCTCGACGACGCTTTTTCTCCGACAATGACGCGTTTCCTTATTTTTCAAGCAACTTTACGTAAGGTTATTTATAGTTCACAATTTTATGAGGCAAAGGAAACCGCTGACCAACATTAATAAATAGTCATCGTTTACTCTATTTTCTTATCCCTGTATCTGCAAGTCACGTTACTAGCCCCTGTCTTAGCCCTGTACTAGGTGGACTAGGCTCGTTAATGATCCTCCTTGCTGCTGAGTCGCTATTGGGTAAGTGTTGACTCGACAATAGTTTATACTTAGGTAATCTCCTTTATGGTTGAATTCAGTGGGTTCCGCGAGACTGCCGCCGCCGCCGCCCCGCTAATGACCTCTGAACTACGAAAGCACGCGCTGACTCGCTAGCATTTCCTAAATGTCGACTCAAAGGTAAATAATGCTTGGTTTTTATGTAGCTTTTTCCTGATAGTTTACTGCTGCTTTTTTTAAACAAATACATTTGGAAGACTAAATATTTAGCAAAATTTTTCACAAAACTATTTATAGACAATTATAATAAACTACGAATATTATTTGAATAGATTTTCAAAAAAGCTTTCGTTAAACACCAATTTCGAAATAAATATTTTTGTTTATACCTATATTTTTATGTTTGTGTATAAATTTAACACCTTCTCTTTCTTTTGAAATATCTTTGTTTGTTGTCTACTCAGTTAACCTATTATTATGATATTACTAGCGGTCCGCCCGCGCTACGCTCGCGTTATGTAAGATTTTCCCGTGGGAATATGACATTTCCCGGTAAAAATTATCCTATGTGTAATCCAGGTTACAAACTATCTTCATTTCAAATTTCGTCCAAATCCGTCCAGTAGTTTAGGCGTGAAAGCGGAACAATCATCCAAACATCGAAATATATTTTCACATTTAAAATATTAGTGTGATGTGATAGTATTTGTAAGTAAGTATTATAGTAGTAATATAGTAGTATTGCAAAATGTTTCAGAGTTAGTTTTACGAAACAATACCACGTTGTCAAACAATTTAAATGTTACTACTCTGTACGGAACCAATCGGTGGTTTTGCTTCAAGATGGCAACCCTGTGATCTGTCAGATGTGACGTTGTTGAGAACTGTGATTCTATCTGTGTTCGGTTTTGCTTGTGAGCTGGTGATTGTTACGTTCAGTCCGTCGGGGGCGTTTTTTTGAGGGTTTATAGACGAGAAGTGTAAGAGAGTCGAGCAACGGCGTATTTTGGAGGCGAGTACACGGCTTGGAGCTGCTGTACATCGAGTGTAAGAGTCTGCTACGGCATCCCTATCTCCTGTGTGTCCTTCCTTCTCCCCTTCCCCGTGATCCTTGTCGTTGTAGCTCACCACGCCGAGTCACAACAGGATTCCTTGTAAGTGATCAGATTGGATTATATTTTAGGTTAAGATAAGCTCCGTGACATCGCGGACAGAACGCAGGACCCTCGTGGCCGAACCACGTTGTATGTCTTCAGACACGTGGTCGAGGGTTCTGAACCGTTCATTTTGGTAGCAGAGCGTGGTTGTTAATCAGCAGAGGTTAGGTTACGGTAGGGATTGTTTGATCTTACTTTCCTCTGCTGGTTCATATCAGGTTAGGTTATAATTTGTAGGTTATTTGCCCCTATCCACCTGGTTGGTTATTTAGTATTAAGTAAGCTTCCACTGCGTACTGTAGCTGTGCATCGGAGTAGATTACTGCTACAGCATATAGTTTAATACTAATTGTTTATAACTAAGTACATAAGTAATTGTCTGAGAGGCTGCGACAGATAGTGTGGACTCGGTCGACGGTAGTAAGTAGTTGCCTGATCGAGCCCTCAGCTTTGATAAGTTTGTACTTGGTTTTGTCTACTAATAATAACTTTATGCCAATTATTGTACCCGGCTAGCTTCAGCTATCCTAGTATAGCTAAAGTCTAGCGGCTCCAATTCAGAGACCCTTTATAAATAAAATTAAATATCTTATTCAATTTATTGGTACCTGGAATAGGTCTAAACTTAGACATCTAGGTAATTGTGTTATAAAGTGGATAATAACTCATTCCTTTATAGCTCATACAAGGTGTTGTTATTTTCCTTGTATTTTCTGTGTTATTGTTAGTGCTTAGCTTTGGTCACTTGTATGGCTTATAAATTAGAATAAATATTTGGATTTAATAATTTATTGTGGTTAGCTTGCCATAACTATTTAATTATAGTCTAGTGTAGCATCCACAAGTTTTCTGTTTATATTCAGGATTTCAATAAATGTTCTTACAAATTTTCCCTTTAAACAATAATATTAGTGTTTACTTATAAGTCTAGGCCCTTTAGGTGGTCTGGTGACCTAGGTCAGTAAGTGTGTTTAGTATTTATAATCGTTATATTGTTATAGGTTATACAAGGTAGTAGTGCCAGTGGTTACATGTGCTTGTGCAACTTATAACCTTAGAAGAATTTGGCCTGTTGTTGTGAGGTCTAGGTCACTTGTACTTGGGGAGTCTAGATTTTGAGGTTGCCTCACTCTGGTATTTTTTAATTTATTCAATTTTAAGTTTGTGTGAGTGTGAATCGCAAGTAACATGTCTGTGTCCTACATCCGTGGAAAGGTGGCCAGTCAGCTGCGTTGGTTTTGTTCAGCTCGTGCCTTAGTGGATAGATCAGACAGGAATGCAGTACTTATGGATAGGGCGGTCCAGGTCCAGGGGCGTTTAGATGTAGTGTATGGGTATTACTCAGACCTCATTGCCCTGGGTTCGGATGTGGATACTGAGGAACTGAGTGCTATTGGTCGGAATGTGGACCAGTGCCAGGAGTGGGCAGACTGTATATTGCAGCGGAAGGCTGAGATTGAGAAGGATTCGTCATCGTCAGGGAAGGGCGAGGGTCCGGGATCCTTTAAGGGTATTGTGTCTCGACTCCATTGATCTGCCTACCTTCAATGGAGATTTGAATACTTGGGTCGCCTTCATTAATTTATTCGACAGTTTGGTACATGGTCGGTCGGACTTGACTGCGTCATACAAAATGGCTCAGTTGCGGGGTGCTCTGCGGGGTGAACCTGGGGAATTGATAGCCCACCTTCAGATCACGGATGACCATTATGAGTCGGCTCGCCAAATCTTGTTCGACCGATATCAAAATAAACGGAGGCTGGTCGATGATCAGTTAGCTCGGTTGTTCGCTATGCCTGTTGTGTCGAGGGTTGCCGATATTCGGGTCGGGATTTTGAACACCGTGACCGTGGTCACCAAAGCGTTGACAAATTTGGGTTTGCCCGTAGATCAGTGGTGTTACCTGCTGTTTTATATTGTTTCAAGTAGGCTTCCAGTCGAGGTGCTCACTCGTTTCGAGCAACAGGTGAGTTGTGATAGGGAGGTACTTCCGACGCTCGCCAGTCTACTCGAGTTTTTAGAAGCGGAGTGCCGACGGGTCGACAACATGTCCGCTTCTTCTCCAGCGGGGTCATCCGGACTCAATAGGGGTCAGGCGGGGGAAGGTGCGCGAAAATCGGGTCGCGATTGGAAGGGGCCGTCTCAACGCCTTACGGCTTTTGTTGCCGCCGCGGATACAGAGTCGTGTACCTACTGCCATCAGACGGGTCACGACGTTTTCACGTGCGAACGATTCGTCGCCCAGCGTGTTCAGGGTCGGCGCAACATCGTTAAGCAGCGGCGGTGGTGCTTTATGTGTTTGGGGTCGCATACGGCGAGCGAATGTACTTCTCCCCGCTTATGTCGGATCTGCGATGGTCGGCATAATGACATATTATGTCTGGTCGGTCTTGCGCCATCGCAGGTCCAGTCCGCGCGGGGAGGGGAGTCCAAGGCCTCATCAGCTCAACCGTTGGGGGAGTCGCACGAGGGGCCTGAGGTGGAGGCGTCACGGGGCAACCGGGTTCGATTCTCTGGAGTTCCCCGGTCGGATCGAGGCCGGGGCCCTCGGGTGTCGACTCCTGTTGGGGGGTCCGGTTGGCAAGGTCAGGGGGATCGTCGAGACTGTTCGGGCGGGTGACAGTCAACACCTATGAGCTACGCTGGGGTGCCAAGTCCTCAGACGGTGCTTCCGCCAGCCTCTCATCAGACCACCCCGGTGGAGGTGTGGTCGGCTCCCCTCCTTCGGGAGCAGCCACGCTTGCCCCGCATGAGGCGTGACGGCCGACGTCCACCTTACATGGGCGCTTGGGATCCGCTGGCCTGTTACGACCTCCCGCAGCGTTCGGGATCGGGCAGCGGGGAGTCGAACCCTTATTAGGGAATCGCTGCCCACCCCAGTGTCGCCTCCACTCCAGAGACTGTTTTGCTTCCCACAGCTTCTGTTCGAGTGTGGGATTCGTTTGGCAACACTGTGTTTGCTCGCGCTCTGTTAGATTCCGGTGCACAGGGCTGTATTATGTCGAGTGACCTTGCGGAACGGTTGGGCAACCCTATTGATAAATACCCTCACTCTATTCGGGGTGTTGGAAATGTTAAAATTTCGTGTCTTGTAGGTCGAACTTCACTTACCTTCTCCCCAGGTAGTGATCACCGATCGAAATTTAATGTTGTGGCTTTAGTGAAGACTGAGGTGATAGGTCGCCACCCTCAGGTCAAGTTAAACGGTGGAATTCGGAAGTTAACTTCGGGTTTGAATCTGGCGGATTCCAAGTTTGATACTCCGGGTTTTGTGGACATCCTTTTGGGAGCGGATGTATTTGTAAAATTACTATTGTCCGGGAAACACGTTATTCAACCGGGTGGTCTTGTTGAAATGAACACCAAGTTAGGTCATGTGGTGTTCGGTCCTGCGCTCAAGATAGTCGCTACGGAGGGACCGGACAACACTCTCGTCGGATCAGCTCTCTCAGAGATTATGCGGAAATGTTGGGAAATAGTCGCCTAGCTGTCGTATGTTTACGAATAGTGTCGTCCGACGGAACGGTTAATATGCGTTTGGTGGTGGCGAAAAGTAAGGTTGCGCCACTTCAATCTCGGATGACTATTTCAAAGCTTGATTTGTCTGGAGCCACTGTGTTGACGGGATTGCTCAATCATACAGCGGCAAGTTTGCGTCAAGCTTCATCAAGCTCCCTCTGAGGTCTGATGATTCAATCAACTACATCCTCGGATGGGTTAAAGGTTTGCGTAGTAATCGTCAGTTGCGTAGAGCGATTTCTCATTTTAACTCCTTCATTGATAGCAGGGGGTTGATTCGCGTGGGAGGACGATTGAGGAAATCTAATTTGCTTTACTTGGCTCGGCATTCTCTGTTACTCCCTAACGGGGACAAATAGTCGAATTGTTAGTAATGGATCGACACGGTAAAGATTCGTATGCTGGCTGCAATGCGTTATTGGCTTTTCTTCAAAGGGAATGATGAATTCTTTCAGGACGTCGTACGGTGCGGAGCGTCCGGTTCCGTTCCATGCATTGTTATCGGCCTACGGCCGCTACGATGCGGCCTCAAATGGAAAATTAACCATCTAATCAGGTGGCAGAGATCAGACCGTTCTCGGGTGTCAGTACTGATATTGCTGGTCCCTTGATGATGAAAGCCTTGCGGTTGAGGAATGCGAAGCTCATCAAGGCTTATTTGTGCGTCTCGTCTGTCTGTCCACCAAGGCCGTGCACCTCGAAGTTGTTTTTGATCTTACGACCGAAGCTTTTATCGCGTGTCTAGATAGGTTTGTTCCGCGAAGAGGTCTGTTCCCGATGATTCGGTCCGTCGGTGGAACCAACTGTGTAGGAGCAGAACGTTACTTGCGAGAAGTCATAGTTTTTTAAAACACTAACCAGGTGGATATTAGGACGGCCCTCTCTTGTCGGGGCATTGATAGGACCTTCAGTCCTCCGAGATGGGGTAGGGTGGGATTATTGAGACAGTAGTTATATTGGTAAGACGCACTTAATGCGGGTGATAGGTTAAACCGCGCTTTTGTTCAATGAATGACACGGTATTTGTAAATAGAGACAGTTCTTAATTCACGACAGCTGTGTCCGCCCAGCTCAGATGCGAATGATCTGGAGATTCGGTTCTTAAGCGAGCGGTAGCAACTCTGTCACGGTTGCCTGTAATTTAGGGAACAGGTTCGGGACCTGTTCGGGCGGGTGACTGTTCGGAACCAATCGGTGGTTTTGCTTCAAGATGGCAACCCTGTGATCTGTCAGATGTGACGTTGTTGAGAACTGTGATTCTATCTGTGTTCGGTTTTGCTTGTGAGCTGGTGATTGTTACGTTCAGTCCGTCGGGGGCGTTTTTTTGAGGGTTTATAGACGAGAAGTGTAAGAGAGTCAAGCAACGGCGTATTTTGGAGGCGAGTACACGGCTTGGAGCTGCTGTACATCGAGTGTAAGAGTCTGCTACGGCATCCCTATCTCCTGTGTGTCCTTCCTTCTCCCCTTCCCCGTGATCCTCGTCGTTGTAGCTCACCACGCCGAGTCACAACAGGATTCCTTGTAAGTGATCAGATTGGATTATATTTTAGGTTAAGATAAGCTCCGTGATATCGCGGACAGAACGCAGGACCCTCGTGGCCGAACCACGTTGTATGTCTTCAGACACGTGGTCGAGGGTTCTGAACCGTTCAACTCACTCATCACTTTCAGTTATCGGAATATACTTAGAGAACAAATTAAATCAAACCAAAAAAAAAAAACAAATCAATCAAATCTTATTTACAAATCCAGAAATTTATTCGCACAATATTTTACTATATTAAGTATCGTCAGTTTACGTTATCACAATTATAATATTAAATTTAAGTGCACGTAGGTGTATATTTTAACTTTGCAGTATTCTAGATCGTTTATAAAGCTGCTATATTAAAACGATAGAACAGCAGTTCAAACTGAGTTTATAGGGTTCATCACTGCCAGTATTTTAGCAGCACGTCTCCATTTTGAAAGACCAATAAATAATCTAAAAACAACATTATACCAGTCAGCATATTACTCGCACGATACCTACAGTTAAACAAAATCTGTAATGCTTATGTATCATACTCTATTCCTTTAATTTCACTGTTAACTTAAAATAATCGATCTGGCCAGATTCTGACAATATACACTGAGTTGCTGAAATAACAATAAAGGCTAGATTACACTACATAACATAAACAAAACACGACGCAACGTATCGCGGATGTGTGAAACCTCGCGCCGAACCCCCGCGATACTCGTATTTACAAGAATGCCGACGTCACTCGACGCGACGACGTAACCGTAACGCTTCGATCTACCCACTTTTTATCCTGCGCACTCTGAGTAGACCTCATGTATGATATAGTACAAGAAACCATGTAAATAGGCACGTGCTGAGAAACTACACGAATGAGTTGGTTACATAATGAATTACAGTTTTTCAAAAGTGATGTTTATTTGTCAGTGTCTCCACCAGGATTCGAACCCGGAATACAGAACCTCCGTAACTAGGTGTGAACGCTCTACCATTTAACTATATTCCACTGGCAAAGAAGTAAGTAAGTAACACTTTATTGCATAACACAAAAATAAGAAAAAAAAAGAAAAATGAATGAATGAATGATCGATCATAATTATAATTGCTAGCGTTACATTACAAATCACTAACAACGTTTTCGTAGCAAATGTACTATACTATGTAGCAAATAATGTGCAGACAATTCCGAAACACGCAACTGAAACATTCTTTTCTAGCAACACTACACGCAACGCAACTAAAAATTTATTTATATATATACTTGAATTTATTCTCGTAAATTTCTCGTAGTTTCAAAACTTTTCTAGAAATAAACCCGCTTTTCATTTGCAATTAGACATTTAAATTTTCCCTTATAAACAATCATTTGTAGACTTGTAACCGCTGCTTGTACTTCAGAGGAACAAAAGACGATGGCTTGTACAATAAATGCTGGCTGACGTCAGGTGGCGTAAAATCCCGGTTGCCCACGCTCAAAAATACAAAAGCTCTTTTCGCATAGAATAACAACTACTTACTTAATAATTCGACATCATACTCGTCATATTATGGGCCCCCACGCCGCTTTACCTACTTTGTGATATTACTCTACATAATTTGACACCTATCTATTAATAATGTCATAAGTTTAAAATAAGAAAATGTTACAATTAGACTTAGCTGATCTATAAAGCAACTGACTAATAAGCAGTTTCTACAAATAGTTGTAGCAATCTCATAATTAAGTATAAACAAACAAATAAGAATGTTGCAAAGCATAATCTGGTAACAATAACAAATTCAATAAAAATAAAAACATTAGTGGAAACTATAAGGCATAACTTTATTAGGGAATAACAAACTAGGTTGACTCGAATTAAGGCTGTAAAACACTTGATATACAAAGACATACCTAAACACGATTAAAGAAATGCGAGTCAGAAGTAAAAATGAAGTTATGAAATTGAATTATTGGAAACTCTTGGCTTATACAAAACACATTTAGTCAAGATAGCTAGATCTCTTCTCTTATAAATTATTAGATCATTTCAGCCGAAAGATGTTCAATGCTATACAAAGTTTCCTCCAGGATATTAGACCTTTGGTTAACGATCTACCTTGTGAGAGGCCACACCACGTTGCGTCTCAAGGTACGTGGTCGCTACTCGAAAGCCTTATCGGAATTTTAAAGCAATATGACAGTTCTATAACCCCGCGCACTGCCACTTGTAATTCCTCGATTTATGTCATCACAGGTATCATATCAGCTATTTTGAGCCCGCAAGAAAACTCCGATCTTAGCTCTCTCCTTTTGCCCTTCGGCCTTTGGTGGCCTTCTTGTAAAGCCGATTGTAAGTTCCCAGCTTGGCAAGTGCCTCGCAAGGCTGCTTGATCTGTGTGCATCCGTCTTACAATAAATAAATAAGTAATTCGGGATAAATACGAACATTAAATGGTCAGGTATGTTACAAACTATGATTAGATAATTAACGACGGAAAATGGGATAGTCAAGTAAGTAAGAAACCCAGAATAACAATTTACAACGTCACAAAATTTATCAGTTGGAGACAAATACAAAACGCAAGGTCAGGAAAATTTTACACTCCAGGGAAATTTTGGGATGAATGCAGAATTTGGAGGTCAAGAAGTTAGAAACCCACAGAGAAAGGTAACAGGAGACACATAACTGCGAAGCAGGAACTTGGGTCAAATATAAAACTTATGTGGAGGGGAAGGGCAATCCCGGAACAGGTAGGAGCTACGTTACAGATAGGGCAACATCATCGGTAACATAAAACTCACGTTCGTCAGCCAACATGTCAATGTATGCGGAAGGCGACGGTGACAAGAAGGTACGGAAATCCGCGAGAGTAGCGATGCTTTGCTCCCTGTGCCCGTGCCCCCCTAATAACAAAACACAACGCCAATCATATAACAAACATAAACGCAAGTATATTATATTAGTTAATCGATGGCAGACAAGAAATGACGGTAGCAGCAAAGAAATTAAATAAAAACCAAATGTAACATTTCCTTAACACTAATAAGTGATTGAAGATGAGTCTACACTCCATCTGAATGATGGATGAAGAAGTTTTTTACCTAAAGAACAGTCCTTAAATCTATATCTGTAGGTAGTGCTGATGCTGAGACAAAGTCAATGAAGAATGTAAAATCGCTGTAGAGAAACAAGTTTATTACACGAATGAACATAAATAAGTGATTCTTTTAATGGCGTAAAAGCAGAACAAAGGACACCTTATGATGTCATTCTAGGTTTATACGGATGGATTTTATAAAATCTATCAAATGGGATGATGAAAGCACAGATAATGTGAGATTTATGAATTAGATTTAGAATTATTAATTGAAAATGAAGATCAGTTCAACCATTTTGTGCGGCATTAGATAAGAGTTAAATTAAAAATATGTATTCCATTGAGATTTACAAAACAGATTAATATTGCTACAGGAATACCGCACATAAAATGGGCAGACAGGAGATATGAATTGAAAGAAGAATAGAATGTTTAGGCGCATCGTTCACTGTTAATTTAAGACGCGGTCAAGGCCCAGTCGACGCAGGGTCTAGACACGATCATGAGATAGATAGAGTCAAGGCGATCTCTGTTTTGCGTCAGAAACGAAATCGCAAAATGGCGGCAGGGTCCAGAGAAGGCACGCCTCTTAAATGTTCGCGCCTCGATGCCTCCGCATCTCTCTTTTCCATGCGAAGTGCGCCTAGAAAAGTCTAATGAAGAAGTGAAGTAGATAGGTTAGGTTAAGTTACCTATGAGGCTGTGCCGGCTGGCGCCGAGGCTGGGCGCGGGCGGCGAGCCGGCCGCACGCAGCGCACGCGCCGCGCCGCCGCCGCCGCCGCCGCCGCCGCCCAGCGCGCCTCCCTCCAGCGCGCCTGCAAACATACACCTGGTTAGTACTTAAACACTAGCACACCTAACACTGACACAGGGTTTTCTGAGGTCGGTTGTCGACGATGCCTTGACCATCCATACAACCGTCACGTTTTAAATGTCTATTACTATTCACTAGTAAAGTGTGCGCGAAAAT